>OX123208.2:5444298-6117773 GCA_944739405.2 Euclidia mi
GTTCTTGGGGTGAGTTGAATGTCTTTGACCTTTTAACATGAATGTGTCCTTTACCTTGAGTTGACCTTCGTCCTTGAACGTGTTCTTGACCTTGGGTTTACAATAGACCTGAACTTGAGATCGCAAGGTCAAGGACAGACTTAATCCAGGTTCTATCAGCGAAACGATCAATTACTTTAGTTAAAAATTTCAATTATTTAAATTCCAAATATTTAAAACTACACCCTTAGTGTGACTGCCTCGTTGGTCTCGCGGGATAAATGTGCGCATGGGATTGGGAGGTCTCGAGTTCGATCCCCGGGTCGGGCAAAGTGTTATTGGGTTTTCTGTTAGGAAATTCTCAGTAGCAGCACGGCGTTTGGTTATGTGCCCAGTACGGCCATAGGCTCGCCCCCTATTACGTGGGACTAAAATAAAGCTGGCGAAAAGTGGGTCAAGCAATATACCTCTGCCTTCGTCTTCGGGGATATAGGCGTGAGACTATGTATGTATGTACACCCTTAATTTGGAGAATATGGTTCCTTTTATTAGGAAAATATCAAAATAGGTTAGGTTAGCTCCATTGGGCTCCAACTAAGGAAGCCAACGAAAAGGCCTTCAATGGGATGGGACGTCAAAATCCGTCAAAAAAGGTTTTATCAAGTGAAGCACCAGTGACAAGATAACATACACATAAATAAGTAAAATAAAATAGCATATTACTGTTTACATATTTTTAGCATATTAAAGTTATTGAAACTCTCTAATCACGATAGTATAAGGTATTATTTCTGCAACTTTTTCTTAACTTTTTTATACCAAGTTTAATAATCTCATAATTACCTTTTGTGATGATTTTAACGCGTTACGGTTTAGTCACAGTTATGGTAGTCAACGTTTTGGAATATGTATTATCGAAGGAAAGTGTGTTTTCATGGTTGATAATACTATAATGAATGGTATCGGATCCAAGATTAAGATTTGCCAAAATTCTCGCGTTTGCAGAAATATGAATAATGGGCATACTATTTAGTTATATTATATTATTATTACTCGTATTTCTTTATTTATTTAAGAGGGAAAGAGAGGAGCGAACGATATTGAGGTTAGAGGTTGTTAAGTCTATAATGAGATCTGTAATCTAGAGAATGCTGCGGGCATTCTCTAGTGTCATTATAGACTTAACAACCTCTAAAGAACATTAATGTCAAATTTCAGCTTCCTGTGCCTAACTGTTTTGGCAGTGCGTTATTTGCCAGTCAGTCAGTAATGCAAGAATTTTAAATCTTCCAAAATTGCCCCGGTATTACGCGGGCAAATTTCAAATATCCCTTCTTAGCGCGCCCCTGTGGTCCTCAAGAAACATACATGAACATACTCTATCGACTCGGCTGTGCATTGTCTGTCAGTCAGTAACGCAAGAATTTTATTTAGGTATACAGCTAGCATCCGTCCTCCTCAAATTGTCTCTCTCTATGAACTACTAAACTCAAAAACAAAGTTTTGTACAGTTTTCACCAATAGTTGGTGTGGGTTTATATAATAATTTAAGATCAAATTAATATTCTTCTATATCTTCCAGGAGAAACTATCAGCAGTGGACATATCAATATGGAGTACACTATACCCGGTGTACCACAACAATGATCTCAAACAGAGCTACCTAGCTGCCTGTACCCATGTCGTCAGGTGGATTGAAGAGCTCGCCAATGCTAAAGCTATTCAGGTAACTAATGTATCACTTTAATTTTCTTGCTTTCCTTTCAAAGTCGATTGACTTAGATCACAATGTGAGGCTCCTTGAGGGTCTTTTTAGACCCTTAACGAAAACTGAAATCCCATATTGTATCAATAATTCCGAACATTTTTTACTTCGGCACCATACCAGGGAAATTACTGGTTCCGGAGATAATGAGGCTCAAAGTCACTATAATTTTTTTTTGATTAGGTACACAATCAATACATTTCCCCAGCAAATCTGTTTTTTACATGTCCTATGCACCTATGGATATGTAGGTATGTCGGCATTGTACGCGCACACTTTTAAATGTGGATTAAAAAATGGGTGTCCTTAAAAAAAATTTCGTTTCCCAGGTATTATTTTTGCTTAGTATGACTTGGCATGATGTCCAAAACGAGTAGACTTCGGCTTAGTGATGGGTCTTGTGAAACCCTGTATGAATATAGCCTATGCCACTTGGAGGTAATGTAGCATTCTAACTGTGCAAGAATGTTTAAAATCGGTCCAGTAATTTTTGTGTTTATTCTTTACAAAAGTACATGTCTTTCCTCCTTATGCTATGAGTATAATTGAAATTATATGTACCCAGGATGCAGTAAAACATTGGGGTGGCAACGCCACGGGACCTTTTGGTGCTTCATCAGTGCTGGGCATACCACTAGTGGGATCTATCCCCTCTCCTGCTGGGTAAGTAGAACAATTTTATCAGAAGTGGATCCAGTTTGGGCACTAGTGGGTTTTAGATTACAGTGTTGCCATTGATGAAACCATTCTTCACCAAGTTTTAGACCTATATAATTGAACCCTGATTATTAGATTCCGCAACTGAATGTTATGTTAGTTTATAGACATAACAATCTCTGCGCAAACGACCTACCGATAAGAACCAACGATGGCCCGCAATTTAATCGTCCTTTAGAAGGTTTCTTTTTGTGTTTGCGGAAGTTGTCATTGAAACTGTTAGCCTTGCCCGCGGTTACATGCGCGCTGTTTATGGCTGATACTCTGCACCCTTGACTCGTAGCGTAATGTTATTTAGCCTATAGCCTTCTTCGATAAATGGGCTATCTAACAGTGAAAGAATTTTTCAAATGGGACCGGTAGTTCCTGAGATTAGCTCGTTGAAGCAACCCAACACAATCTTCAGTTTTATATATTAGTATTAGATTATAGTAAGTTGTTAATGTATATTGTGTTTGTCCAGTACCCCAGGGTCTGAGGAAGAGGTAGGTGCTACTCCAGAAGAGGTGGAAGCAGCTAAAGACAACTGGGCCAACGGACTCAGCAAGCTACAAGCACCGCTTAAACAGGAGAAACTCGTGTAAGTACGATGTTTTTATTTTACTGAAGCATTATGAACTTTCTTCATTTCAGATAGTGACAATAATTACTTGTACACTACGGCCGACGAATCATGGCGGGTCTGAAGCTAGCCTTTGCGAATTACCGCGCATGTATACTTGTGTAGAAAACTGTTATTGCCAGACTTTATATAATTTATATACAAGTAATATTTTATGATGAATGCAGCTCACCTGACAATAGTGGCAGATATTTTAACTACAAACAGTACTGGATACTATAGTGTATCAACTAGGATACTGGAAACCGTGTCTAATAAAATATCAAATCCAATGAGCCACATAATTTTCGGTATTATGCAGGGAGTAGTTCCCACGGAATTAAAAAGGACCATAATAAAATGGCTCTTTAAGAAACATGATAAACATAGTATGACTCGTTACAGACCTATAGCATTGATTCCAGTCATATCTAAAATATTTTAGAAGGTTATCCATAAGCCTGTTGAGCAATCGGAAACAAAAGAAACATACCTGAATGCTGCAGTATTTTTTTTTTCGAAAATTGCGTTGACAAACATAGATCGAACGGATTTTTCTTTAGGTAGACACATCTTTTAAGCCGCAATTAAGAATGCGCGCGTATTGTATTCCAAATAAGTAGGTATTTGGAACATGGCACGCATGGTATGCACCCATGATTGCCATGAATAAGTATCCATGGGTGCATGGGACCTCTATAGATCATTATCTAAAGATATATGTTTTATATATTTGCATTATGATTAAAGTTTCATTACTAAAGTTGTAGACAATTTAATTTGCAACAAAAATCTCGTTCACATATTCTTTGTGCGGCCAATAGTTTACCAGATAATCAAGAAAAACTATCTGCATCTGCACTTTTTCAAAGGTGGCGGCCGAGGGACAAGAGTACGTCCCCATAAATTTGAATTAAGCTTTACAATAGCCCTTCCCACACATCTGTAAAATAAAATTGCATCGTCTGATAAATGCAACCCCAAATGTAACTTTTCAATGGACTATAAATACTTTTGTCATCGTCTGTATTCAAGACAGAGATAGTAAAACGAATACTAAGGCGTGACAGAGACACATTGTATCGCACCGAAAACTTCAAAAGAGATGTCCAATGTACGTGTTTGACGCTCAATTTAATCGATTTTTATTGCTATCGATTAAAATTAATTAGAAAGATTATACGTGTATTCAATAACATATAAAGATTTAAAATGTGTTCCAACTCTTTTCATATGTCATCGTTAATAGATAACTGATATAAGTAAACCTAGAAAATAAATTTTATTAGATTTGTTTTTTACTAAAAACAAAATCTCACTATATTGCTGGGTTTAATAAATCTATTTCATTTTATATCTTATAGTACTTTTATTATTATAACAAAAATAAATTAATTCAAAATCAATTATAAAACTAATCGATTTAAACTAATCGATTGAATAAACTATTAATTTGTATTTACATAACGTGCATCACTGGCCTAGACTACCGCCCCGCTCCCCCGCTTCTTGCCACCGCGTTGTTCCTAAAAAGCATTAATGCGCCGCCGTCTGCGCGAACTTCAGACTCGCCATCGTTAAACGGCCGTACTGTAACTACAATACACCTTTTCGTAGACCATTGCTGGAGGCATTAATGCAATTAAGTAACTTTTGAGAGTTAACTATGGATTAGCTTTAGAAATTGTACATCATAGTTCAATGTTCCATGGAGTAGTGATAGGCGAAACCTATCAGAGAAAAAAGGAAAATAAATTAGAAGGTATAAAATGTTTAATTTATGGGGTGCATAGGGTTCCCACCAAGAACTAAGGGTCGGGCGCCAACTCGCCGCTCACCTGCCGCGTGCACCACCTGCCGATCAACTCACGAGGCGACGCACAATTAAATATCCCGATAAGCGGCAATAGGCTCGCCACCTATTACGTGGGATCAAAACTGGCGAAAAGTGGGCGTTAATATGCCTCTGCCTACCCCTTCGGGGAAACAGGCGTAAGTCTATGTATATATGTAAAATATTTAATTGTACACAAAAGCGGTTTTTTTTAATTTATTTTTTTGTATGTCGAATTTGCCGTCTCTTGACAAAGATACTATTGGTTTCGTGAATTTTCCATAGTCGCCTTTTACAACACCTACGGAGAGAAATGATGTAGTGCCATTTTGTATTATTAATCTTTCACCTTAATAACGGAAACACGGATATAACGGAAACTGTAGGCTCAATATCTATACACAATTTATGTCAAAATTATAAATAAAATGAAGAACCCTTTTCTTCTTGCCTGTATGAACACGATAAACTCTAAAACAACTGATCGGATGTTTTTACGGTTTTCACCAATAGATAATGTGATTTCTGAGTAAAGTTTAGATGCATATTTCACGCAAAATCTAATAAATTATTTATGATGTGTTTTATTGCAGGTTACCGGTGAAGGGTCGTAAGAACGTGTTAATAACGTCAGCACTCCCCTACGTGAACAACGTGCCGCACCTCGGCAACATCATCGGATGTGTGCTCTCCGCTGATATATTCGCCAGGTGACGTGACGCGATGTGATGCAACGTGATGTGATATGATGTTACGTGACGTGACGAGACGTGATGTTACGTGACGTGACGTGATGTTACGTGACCTGACGTGATGTGACGTGACGTGACATGATGTGACGTGACGTGACACCGTGTATATATTATTAGCTGTGCTGTGCTGTGCCCAACAGTGGTACGAAACAGATAGGGTCGTTAGGTGACACCTTCATCATCGTATTAGCCGAAAGACGTCCACTACTGGACATAGGGCTCCCTCAAGGCTCTTCACACGGACCGATCTTGAACCAACATCCATGTGGACCGGCCGCAATCCCAACAAGGTCGTAAGATAGCATGTACACGTTGTTAAAAGACCCATCACCAAGCCGAAGTCTACTCGTTTTGCACACCATGTCAAGTCATACGAAGCAAAAATAATACCTAGGAAACGAAACAATATTTTAGGCTTAAATACTTTATAATGCCGCAATGTAATGTCCATTGATGCAGGACATGTATATAAATAATATAAATAAAATATAATATATAAATTGGCGCGAGAAATGCATCGATTTTGTAATAATTAGAAAAATAATATGGTGACTTTGAGCCTCAATATCTCCTGAAGCAGTATTTGCCAGGGTATGTCGGTATGTATAGTCGCCTAATTATTTAAATGTATTGTTTCAGATATTGTCGACTGTGTGATTACAACACTCTGTACATATGCGGAACTGACGAATACGGCACAGCCACAGAAACTAAGGTACACGCCAAAAATAATATATCTAGCTATTTGAATGTGTATTGATTTATCTACACATACATACATACATATCGTCACGCCTTTTATCCTCGAAGGGGTAGGCAGAGGTGTATTTCTACACCCACTCTTCGCCAGATATACTTTAGTCCCACGTAATAAGGGGCGAGCCTATTGCCGTACCGGGCACATTTCCAGACTCCGTGCTGCTGCTGAGAATTTCGTGACAGAAAAACCCAATAACACTGCCCGACCCAGGAATCGAACCCGGGACCTCCCGATCCCACGCGCACATTTATGCCGCGAGATCAACGAGGCAGTCGTATAGGGTTTGATGTCGAGTTTTCAGTCTCTACACAAATATGGTATTTGCATCGTGTTATCCCTTAGTCGCCTCTTACGACACCCACGGGAAGATAGGGGGTGGTGACACTTGTATTCTATGCCGTCAACCATACGGACTTCAACCACACGGACTATCTAACTTCTCTGTTTTTAATACTAGAGGTGTCACATTTGTGTGCGTGAACATGGATGTTTGTCTTAGTCTTGGTGTTTCTATGTCCTACTAATATTATAAATGTGAAAGTTTGTGAAGATGGATGGATGGATGTTTGTTACTCTTTCACGCAAAAACTACTGAACGGATTTGGATGAAACTTTACAGTAATATAGTTTATACATCAGAATAACACATAGGCTACAATTTATAAAAAAAATTTATAATGTTGCCATACTATAAGGAAAAGTATCAACTAAGTCGGCGAAAATCCTGTATTATCTTATTTGTTTGCTTGGGTCAAATTTAGTAATTGGAATTTTACCCTCTTCCTGATGATTGATCTGATATTTGGTATACACTCATATTGTCATCGAGATTAAAAGATAATATTTAAATGATTGTAAATCCAAGATGGCCACCGATACAAAATGGCGAATCACATATTACTTCACAACAACCTCAATATGGGTATCAAATGAAAGGGTTTGATTGGTAGAATGGAGCTCACCATGAAAAATCTAAGATGGCCGCTGACACAAAATGGCGTCTTATTTATTTTCCACAAATAGGTACCTCGATATGGGTATCAAATGAAAGGGCTTTATTCGTAGAATAGAGCTCACTCTGAAAAATCCAAGATGGCTGTCGCAGCAAAATGGCTGATTACATATTTTGAATATTTTCCACAAATAACTCAATATGGGTAACAAATGAAAGGGTTTGATTGGTAGAATGCAGCTCACTATGAAAAATCCAGGATGGCCGCTGCCACAAAATGGCGAATTACTTATTTTCCACAAATACTTCAATATGGGTATCAAATGAAAGGGCTTGATTTGTAGAATAGAACTTACGATATAATTGACCTAAGCGCAGCGTTATTAAAAGCGCGAGAGTACGAGTTGGTGCGCTGAAGCGCAGTGGGGAGGAGGGGCGGTCTCATTTTGTACTTTCTGGTAATGCTTTCAGTTTTTATTTTTGCTGCAATTCTATTCAGTAGGTATATAAGCTCTTCAATAACTTTAATAATATACACCAAGTACTAATCTTTACCTGAAGTTTGACGACTATAAAAACAAAAGTAATTTGAAGTACTTATTATCTGTTTATAATATATGTATGCTACACGGCTAATGTGCAGATCCGTTTGTAATGAAATTTGATATGGATAGTCTGAAACCTGAGGAAGTACAAAGGCTACACTAGGAAAAATCCAAGATGGCTGTCGCCGCAAAATGGCGTATTACATATTTTCCACAAATAACTCAATATGGGTATCGCGAATGAAAGGGCTTGATTGGTAGAATAGGGCTCAATATGAAAAATCCAAGATGGCTGTCGCCGCAAAATGGCGGATTACATTTTTTCCACAAATAACTCAATATGGGTATCGAATGAAAGGGTTTGATAGGTAGAATGGAGCTCACTATGAAAAATCCAAGATGGCCGCTGCCACAAAATGGCGGATTATTTATTTTCCAATAATACCTCAATTTGGGTATCAAATGAAAGGGCTTGATTCGTAGAATAGAGCTCACTATGAAAAATCCAAGATGGCTGTCGCCGCAAAATGGCAGATTACATATTTTCCACATATACCTCAATATGGGTATCTAATGAAAGGGTTTGATTGGTAGAATGGAGTTCACTATGAAAAATCCAAGATGGCCGCCACCACAAAAAGGTGAATTACTTATTTTCCACAAATACCTCAATACAGGTATTTAATTAAAGGGCTTGATTCATAGAATAGAGCTCACTATGAAAAATCGAAGATGGCTGTCGCCGCAAAATGGCGTATTACATTTTTCCACAAATAACTCAATATGGGTATCGAATGAAAGGGCATGATTGGTAGAATAGGGCTCACTATGAAAAATCTAAGATGGCTGTCGCCATAAAATGGCGGATGACATATTTTCCACAAATACTCCAATATGGGTATCAATTGAAAGGGCTTGATTGGCAGAATAGAACTTACGATATAATTGACCTAAGCGCAGCGTTATTAAAAGCGCGAGAGTACGAGTTGGTGCGCTGAAGCGCAGTGGGGAGGAGGGGCGGTCTCATTTTGTACTTTCTGGTAATGCTTTCAGTTTTTATTTTTGCTGCAATTCTATTCAGTAGGTATATAAGCTCTTCAATAACTTTAATAATATACACTACGTACTAATCTTTACCTGAAGTTTGACGACTATAAAAACAAAAGTAATTTGAAGTACTTATTATCTGTTTATAATATATGTATGCTACACGGCTAATGTGCAGATCCGTTTGTAATGAAATTTGATATGGATAGTCTGAAACCTGAGGATGTACAAAGGCTACTCTTTATTAAAATTTCATGCTGGCGAAGCCGCGGGCGAAAGCTAGTATAATATATATGTAATTTTTGGAGCCACCTATCACAAGCATATTGTTAGCTTAACTGGTGACTTCAATTACCTAAATTGTTCAATGTACTTTTTGTTATTGAAAATAAACATTTTTAATTTTAATTAATTACAAAAAACTATACATATATGTATGTTTATCCATTATCTAGTACCCATAGTACAAGCTCTGCTTAGTTTGGGACTAGATGGTGATGTGTGTATGTGGTAGAATATTATATATAATAAACTAATATATAAATATAATATAAAAGAAGATGTAGTGAGAAAGGCATGTTAAGATGGTTTGGGCACATGGAGAGGATGGATGACGATAGACTGACAAAGAAGATATATCAGGCTAGTGTGAATGGGACAGGACAAAGGGGAAGACCTAGGAGAACGTTCTCTGACCAGATTGGAGACATCCTGAAAAAAGGACAAGTCAGAAGTACCCTTAACAGAAGAGCATGCATGAGAAACTTGATGGGAGTGAGTGAAGCAAGTGAGGTATGTCAGGATCGTTGCAAATGGCGTTCCGTAGTCTCTGCCTACCCCTCCGGGAAACAGGCGTGAGTCTATGGATGTATGTATGTAATATATAAAGCTGAAGAGTTTGTTTGTTTGTTTGTTTGGTTGGTTGAACGCACTAATCTCAGGAACTACTGGTCCGATTTGAAAAATTCTTTCAATGTCGGATAGCCCATTTATCAAGAAAGGCTATAGGCTATATAACATCACGCTATGAGGGACGGGAGCGGAGCAGTAGCCTTAAATAACGCGGGTGTAACCGCGACCACTTTGGGAATCCCTAGTCTAGACTCTTGTGAAATCTTGTGTTAATTTAATAGGGGTCGATTTTTAGACCTCGTCGACCCCTAGGAAACCGACATCGACCCCTTGGGGTCGATATCGGTTCGACCACTTTGGGAATCCCTGGTCTAGTACATATTAAACAGAAACATCCAGATCAGGACAAACATCCATGTTCACGCACACAAATGTTTGACTTGAGCGGGAATCGAACTCGCGACCTGCGACGTAGAAGTCGCTTACACTTCCGCTGCGCCAACCGGTCGTTAAATATAGATTCACTAGAGGACGCCAGCAGCTACGCCTGCATTTTTTTTAAATTTACCCGCTTTGACCGATCCCGTGGGAATTTCAGGAAATCCCTTCTTAGTGCACCCCTACGGTCCCCAAGGAACATACATGCCAAATTTCAGCTTTCTGCGCCCAATAGTTTCGGCTGTAGCGTGTCTGTCAGTCAGTCAGTAACGCAAGGATTTTATATATTAAGATTTATCTAGTAAAACACGCCAAAATAATTGCAGTATCATTCATCAATTATTGTTAAAACTCTTTAAAACATTTTTTATTGATAATTACCTGACCCTGCGAACTCCGTATCGCCTAAATGTTTTAAAGAGTCATTGATAATCATTACTCTATTCGATCGCAAAAAATAATAACGATTAAATTATGTTAGGCAGCGATAGCTGAGTGGAGAGACCGACAAACTACTACGCAGAGGGTCTCGGGTTCGAATCCACGGCAAGCACCAATGACTTTTCGGAGTTAAGTGCGTATTAAATTGTTAATAATCGCTTGCTAAACGGTGAAGGAAAACATCGTGAGGAAACCTGCATGTCTGAGAGTTCTCCATAATGTTCTCGAAAGACATGTTAAGTCTGCCAACCCGCACTTGGCCAGCGTGGTGGACTATGGCCTTACCCTTCTCATAGTGAGAAGAGGCCCGTGCCCAGTAGTGAGACAGTATAAAGAGCTGATAATGATGATGAAATTCTTAGAAAGCGACTGTTTTTGACATATCATTAAAAGTGTCTGATTTGACTAGTTGTCATCGTCCCCATTCTTATAGATTTGAATTACCTAGCCCTTACCCTAGATCTACATCGGTCTCATCATGTCAGCCTAGAGACGTCCACTGCTGGACATAGGCCTCCCCCAAGGTTCTCCACATAGAGCGATCTTGAGCCGTACCTCGGTCTGAGCTACTAGTAATTTATTTTAAATTGTCTCTCAGGATATATACCACGTACTTTTGTTTGGAGTAACCGATATTTTGCGCTTGCAACAGTGCCGAAATATCGGTTACTCCAAACAAAGATATTTGGTATATAATTATCCCAAAAGACAATTTGAAATAAGTTTAAATGACCACGAAAGTTTAAATTACTAGTAATTTGTTTGCAGGCGTTAGAGGAAGGTGTAACTCCCCGTGAGATCTGCGACAAATACTTCGAGTTGCACAACGCAGTGTACCGCTGGTTCAACATCGGGTTCGACTACTTCGGACGTACTAGCACTCCGCAACAGACGCAGTGAGTATTGAGACAGGAAGAAATTTACCCTGTTTTGGGGGAAATGACCCTTTTTGGGAAAAAGGGATTCTTTGGGGTTTGGGTTAGGAAAAGGGATAGGATGAGGAGTGGGATGAGGGAGAAGGAATAGGGTTATACGCCTCCGGCACTCACACTCACCGAACGAAACGCAACATTTTAGGTACTGATACTTAACGTCGATTTTCTGTGAGAGGGTAGTACTTCCCCAGTCGAGGCGGCCCATTCATGCTGAAATCAACAAGGGTCTACCTTGGACATGTATATTATTAAAAGAAAAGTTCAAAAATTCAAAATTCTTTATTGCCATGATAAACCTATACAGATGACAAATAATAAATAATTATTGATTTTAGGTTATTGTTAGCAGTATATCCGTACCTTCTGAAAGGACTACCGTAAAGCTAAGCTATATTATAAATATAACTAATGGTTTTATCCCCAGAATATCCCAGAAGATGTTCGTGAAGTTACGAGACAACGGTTTCGTCAACTCCCAGTCCGTGGAACAGCTGTTCTGTGAGAAATGCGAACGGTTCCTCGCTGACAGGTATTCATCATATCTGTCTGTATATATAAAATTCATGCGTTACTGACTGACTGACAGACAATGCACTGCCGAAACTACTGAGCTTAAGAAGCTGAAAGGAGAAATACCAAATACGCTACAGGCCGTAGCGGCCAGAAAGTTGAGAATCGTTGAAATTAAACATATAATTTTTAAAATGTTTACATCGTTTTCGTTTCTTGATAGAGTATCGGTGAAAGAATTTAGTTTTTAAAGATTAATTATTTTGAATAGGCTATGGTAATATCGGATGAATGTCTTATGTTGCCAGCATTTAAAATAAAATGAAGTATGGTAGGCAGAAATTGTTTTAAGGAAATAATATTTTTATTATTATATTAGAAAACAATATATTTTATTTACTTTATAAGTATATTTGTAAAAAGAATCAAGTAATATATAATTTGTTATGTATTCCCGAATTATTAATCGTTTTGTATTTTAATCGATAGTAGAAATATTTTTTCAAACAATTTGCAACACTTTTTTTATCTGTTATGTCATTCGTGTTGCTACTGTGCATCGTAAATATTTTGCTCTGATTCATTTGTGTTTTCGTACGGTTTTAATGTAATGTAATTGAATATAAATTCAATAATAATGATCAGTACCTTCTACCCATGCTAAGAATATGCAGCGGTGTTTGTGATTGTGGTTAGCTTTTTGGACGAGTATACATAGTACGAGGTTCCCTAGTACACAGGTGATTATTCATTATTATTGGCCACTCTTTATGTAGTTTTTGTTCTTTAAGACACAAAGACATACCTTTATTTACATCTAGGTATTATATTTATGTTAAAATTCAATTTTGAGGTATATTTAGTTGCGGAATAATTTCCATTTCAAATATCTCGTATCTTATTTCCACCAAAAGTTATTTAAAAAGAAATTATACAGGTTAATAGAGTAGTCATTTATCTTCAAAACACACATGGTATCGTGTTTGGCCGTGCCAGGCCCATAATGTATGGCCAAATGGTACATCTCCTTTGGAAAGTATGTTGCTTAGACCGCAGGAGTGCATTAAGAAGGGATTTCCCGTAATTCCCACGGAATCAGGGTAAAAAATTACTACTAGTCTACTACTATTATAGAAATTACGAGCTTCTGAGGTTAGTGGAAGAAGCACGTTCTATATGTTTTCGCAAAATAATTAATTATTTGCATCATATTTATGTTTATTTATTTCGTACATGGAAAATTAGAGCTAAAACCTTCTCTATCTAATTAGAAATATTAATTGCGTGTTACTAGACCATTATTAAAATCAATGCCTGGGTGTTTCCAAGATTAGATATAGTTTAATTCCATTTTATATGGGAGACACCATTGATCTGTATAGCAACTAGATAAGCAAAGAGCGCATAGATTTGTTGCCATTTGTTATGGGCCCGTGAACCTATTACTGTCACATCGTTATTAAGTGTCAAATTTGTCGACGCGAAAGATAACGATCGTAAAAAGGGTAGATTCGCAGTGAAATATTGCTATTCACGTTGGTAAAGAGCCAGGGTATTTCATTTCACACTTAAGTCAATTGTTTATGGCCACATTTTGTTGTAAATAAAAATAAAAATCGCAAAACATCATTGAACCTCACGGTGTTGTCAATTGATAAAATTTTGAACTTCCCAATTTTACGGGCGTTTCGTAATGTGATGAGCGTTGTCTTTTGACTACCAAAATTATAGGACTCATTCATTGTTTCTTATTTAGACTTATTCCTCCTTTAATACAAATCAGTAAATAATAATTTTAATTCCTTTATTTTTAAAGAGAAATCGGCGAAATAGAATCAACAGCAAAATGCCTTAAAATATTTGTATTTCAAACATTTATTTTGTTTATTTCAATTTTCTCACTATTTGGTTCTAATTTTTATTTTACACGATTGCTGAAAAACGTGTTACGGATTTAGAATGTATGTATGGGTGCTTCTTCTGTCTGTTATGTTTTCGGGGGAAAACATTTTTACAACTGGAGAACACCGCATTTCACGATTGACGTTTAGTTGCTGTCTCATTCAAATTTACGTTTGGGAACGTCATTTTTAAATATGTGAAAAAGTCGAAAATAAGTTTTTCTAGTAGTATTATATATCGATGTTCCAGGGTGCTTATTTGTTTTAAAGCTGCGTCGGCTATCTCGGCTGGTTGCCACGCTATTTTGAACGTCAATTGTAGGAGTTTGTTATTCTAGTTGATATGTTATCTTAATGGGAGACATACAAATAATAATTATATTAGTCAATAATATTGTATGTTTAGTTATTAATTTAATATTTTAACACGTTATTTATTTTCTCCCCAGATTCGTAGAAGGCACATGTCCTCACCCAGGCTGCCTATACGACAGCGCTCGGGGTGACCAGTGCGATAAATGCGGGAAATTAATCAACGCCATAGAACTAATACAGCCCAAGTGTAAAGTTTGTCAGCATACGCCTTGCGTGCGACCTAGTGAACAATTGTTTATTGAATTGGGACAGGTAAGTTATAGCAAATCTTTTTATAAGTTATTTATTCTATGATACTTTATTGTACACTATATTATCATAGTAAAAACAGAATAGTAGGTTAGCTAAGGCCGCTCGGCAAGTTAATTGCCTACTCTTGCGTTGACGCACGGGTTGTCACTTGTTTACACCGCGGTGTCGGCTTTGTCGGCGCTCGCGCTTTTTCGCCGCTTTTTTAAGTCATCGCGCTGAATACTTCACAATTTAAGCTTGATTTTTTTTTTTCAAATACCTACTGACTACCTAAGCGTTATATAACTATCTAAATGCCTTTTTTAATGAGAAAAAGTAACAAGTTAAATTTACTGTCGTTTAACACATTGTATATTATTAATAACGTTTATTACAAAACTGAATGTACATAAACAATTTGAGCGGACGAGCAGTGTAGTACCTACATGAATGTGCTCGATCAGACGCGCGGCGCATCCCGTACTGACGCCGCGCCGAGCTTGCAGCGCTCGTGAGATTGTGTGCGTGAAAAGTGCGTGCGTACACGGCGCCCAAGACTCACGCGTACATTCAAACCAGCGCACAGTGTCGCGACTTCATTATCATAAATCTAACTTTGGGTAAATTACATGTTTAACCTGAAATATATGGCAATGTGACCAAAACAAAGAAGTTTAACTGATATTTTTTGTTCTATATCCAAAAATTGCCTTAAATCAATATCTAAAATATTTTTTTTATGTTTATTTCCCGATCTAATCGTGGATATTAACGGATCGGAAGTAAGTAAAAGCATGGTAATTAAGTCTTGATTAGTATCCGATCTTGAGGTTTTGCGTGTATGTGTGTTCTCTAAAATTTCTGGCATCTTTATGTCGTCCTTCTAGCGCATCTTCAGAAAGCTGGCGAATTGGTTAGGGAAAAGATTGTATTAATTCGGTCAAATGAACTATTATTTTATATATGGATGTTGGTATATTGTACCATGGATATAAACTTAAATATAAAGTGTTTGTCTCTTTCAGGAGTTCCTTAAACTTATCTGTGTTGATATTCAATCCACTTGAAATAATTCTGTTGATAAGATAAAACTTTTCAATTAAATTCTGATCGATACCAGTTATTTCACTAGATAACGTACTGTTTTTAAAAAACCTTCTGGCTGTATTGCCGTCATTAGTTGATCCGAAAGCCCAGGTTCGGATCAACTTAGGTTTATCAATTATTTTTTATTTGACGTGTTCTCAAACCTAAAACAAAATATTTCAATTTGAGCACGTTCTAGCAGTCTGAGAGTTTTCTAGCGTAAAGTATACTTATTGAGCTAGCATATATAAAAAAATTTGAGATGTGATATGATGTGATTTTTTTGAAAATCGATTCAAAGTATCAACATATTAAAAAAATTTTGTGTGTTTAAAAAATGCTCAGAACTTACCAACTTCACACATCTTGAATTATTAAAACAGCAAAATAGACAGATAAGTAACTATTCAAGACTACTATAATAATATAACACTGATTAAATCTGAATATCACTTGTAACTGTAGCAAGAAAATTATTTGTGCGCACACAAACTATTTCAATGCATCAACAATATCAATGTTTACTTACCCACATTTACTATAATATAATTCCTGGAGAACGATAACTACCTACATTTGATGAAAAAAGTATTCTAGACAATATTACCATACCAAAAAATCACCTGCAAAAATGTTGCAAAAAAGCATTTATGATAAAGACACTGTGCAGCGCGGCGGCCGATTTGTATGAAGCTATCCTACTATTCTGTTTTTACTATGATATTATGGATATTTAAAAATTCTTATTTCACAATATTTTCTAATGCTTAATTGGATGGATGGATGCATTCTAATGAACGTTCTGGCGAACTTTCTAGCGAAAGGACAGGAAAATTACTTCAAACTTTTGTGTCTGTCGAACCCGTTGCCATGGTTAAATATGCAAATCGTTTTTCGTTGATATGTCCCGAATATCGAAAGCCTATGTGAGTTCTATACATTTTTACACTTAACGATAAGCAATATCGCTTATCAAATGTCATTTGGTTACAAGCCCAAGAGCGGTCAGGTCTTATTTACTAACAAAACTTCCATACCTTCTTTCCACAGTTAGAACCATCGATTCGCACATGGATAAATAGCAACGAGAAAGCGTGGTCGGCGCCAGCGCGAGCCGTAGCGCGGGCCTGGCTCAAGGAGCCGCTCCGGGCCCGCGCCGTCACCAGGGACCTCAAGTGGGGGGTACCGGTGCCTATCGAGGGGTATCAGAACAAGGTCAGTACTAACTGTGGCGCGGGCCTGGCTCAAGGGGCCGCTCCGGGCCCGCGCCGTCACCAGGGACCACAAGTGGGGGGTACCGGAGCCTATCGAGGGGTATCAGAACAAGGTCAGTACTAACTGTGGCACGGGCCTGGCTCAAGGAGCCGCTCCGGGCCCGCGCAGTCACCAGGGACCTCAAGTGGGGGGTACCGGTGCCTATTATCGAGGGGTATCAGAACAAGGTCAGTACTAACTGTGGCGCGGGCCTGGCTCAAGGAGCCGCTCCGGGCCCGCGCCGTCACCAGGGACCTCAAGTGGGGGCTACCGGTGCCTATCGAGGGGTATCAGAACAAGGTCAGTACTAACTGTGGCGCGGGCCTGGCTCAAGGAGCCGCTCCAGGCCCGCGCCGTCAGCAGGGACCTCAAGTGGGGGGTACCGGTGCCTATCGAGGGGTATCAGAACTAGGGGTGGTCTGTAACAGGTGAAAGGCGAAACCTGTTCCACCTGTTCCTGTTCCACTCAAATAACAGGTCCAATAATCTGTTCCAAAATAACAGTCTGTTCCAATGGAATAACTTCAATCAAAGTAATGATCACAGTTTCGGAAGTGACAACCATCCTTCAATAAAAACAGCTGTGTGCCACAGATATTAAACATTAACTACGGAATTCAATATTCGAATTATAGATAGATTCGTTTTTGACAGTTTTTGACATAAGCTCCATACGAAATATGTCAAACACCAATCTAAAATCTACAGATCTATCTATAGTTCAAATATTGAAAATGGCCGTTAAGCAAGTGGTGGTGAGCGGCGTTCGGATACACTCACTAAAAAAAATCGTATTAGAAAATCTCAGTTTCTCTACCTCATTTTTTATATTTAAAATTTCTTATTGAGATTTATTATTGTATAAATGTGAAATCTGATTGGTTAATTTTAAATGTAATTTAATTAAGCAACTTTTGGTTACAACGACTTAGTCGTACTGGATGGGTCAGCATAGAAAACAGGTGGAACCTGGTTTACCTGGTGGAACAGTGGCACGCACAAGACTCGTAGGTACTATCTCTATCTTTGTCCAACACCGGAAACTAAAATAGGAACGCAGATATCAAATTAGTACTGTCTAGTACTAGTAGTAGTTATTGTACTTACATAGTCTGTTGTTGGAACTGGAACAGGCAAAACAGTTTTATGAGAACAGGTTTACACTGTTTCGTTCGGAAACCTGTTACATATACCTATTCCGATATATACGACTCACTCCTAATCAGAACAAGGTCAGTACTAACTGTGGCGCGGGCCTGGCTCAAGGAGCCGCTCCGGGCCCGCGCCGTCACCAGGGACCTCAAGTGGAGGGTACCGGTGCCTATCGAGGGGTATCAGAACAAGGTTAGTACTAACTGTGGCGCGGGCCTGGCTCAAGGAGCCGCTCCGGGCCCGCGCCGTCACCAGGGACCTCAAGTGGGGGGTACCGGTGCCTATCGAGGGGTATCAGAACAAGGTCAGTACTAACTGTGGCGCGAGCCTGGCTCAAGGAGCCGCTCCGGGCCCGCGCCGTCACCAGGGACCTCAAGTGGGGGGTACCGGTGCCTATCGTGGGGTATCAGAACAAGGTCAGTACTAACTGTGGGGCGGGCCTGGCTCAAGGAGCCGCTCCGGGCCCGCGCCGTCTCCAGGGACCTCAAGTGGGGGGTACCGGTGCCTATCGAGGGGTATCAGAACAAGGTCAGTACTAACTGTGGCGCGGGCCTGGCTCAAGGAGCCGCTCCGGGCCCGCGCCGTCACCAGGGACCTCAAGTGGGGGGTACCGGTGCCTATCGAGTGGTATCAGAACAAGGTCAGTACTAACTGTGGCGCGGGCCTGGCTCAAGGAGCCGCTCCGGGCCCGCGCAGTCACCAGGGACCTCAAGTGGGGGGGTACCGGTGCCTATCGAGTGGTATCAGAACAAGGTCAGTACTAACTGTGGCGCGGGCCTGGCTCAAGGAGCCGCTCCGGGCCCGCGCCGTCACCAGGGACCTCAAGTGGAGGGTACCGGTGCCTATCGAGGGGTATCAGAACAAGGTCAGTACTATCTGTGGCGCGGGCCTGGCTCAAGGAGCCGCTCCGGGCCCGCGCCGTCACCAGGGACCTCAAGTGGAGGGTACCGGTGCCTATCGAGGGGTATCAGAACAAGGTCAGTACTAACTGTGGCGCGGGCCTGGCTCAAGGAGCCGCTCCGGGCCCGCGCCGTCACCAGGGACCTCAAGTGGGGGATACCGGTGCCTATCGAGGGGTATCAGAACAAGGTCAGTACTAACTGTGGCGCGGGCCTGGCTCAAGGAGCCGCTCCGGGCCCGCGCCGTCACCAGGGACCTCAAGTGGGGGGTACCGGTGCCTATCGAGGGGTATCAGAACAAGGTCAGTACTAACTGTGGCGCGGGCCTGGCTCAAGGAGCCGCTCCGGGCCCGCGCCGTCACCAGGGACCTCAAGTGGGGGCTACCGGTGCCTATCGAGGGGTATCAGAACAAGGTCAGTACTAACTGTGGCGCGGGCCTGGCTCAAGGAGCCGCTCCAGGCCCGCGCCGTCAGCAGGGACCTCAAGTGGGGGGTACCGGTGCCTATCGAGGGGTATCAGAACTAGGGGTGGTCTGTAACAGGTGAAAGGCGAAACCTGTTCCACCTGTTCCTGTTCCACTCAAATAACAGGTCCAATAATCTGTTCCAAAATAACAGCCTGTTCCAATGGAATAACTTCAATCAAAGTAATGATCACAGTTTCGGAAGTGACAACCATCCTTCAATAAAAACAGCTGTGTGCCACAGATATTAAACATTAACTACGGAATTCAATATTCGAATTATAGATAGATTCGTTTTTGACAGTTTTTGACATAAGCTCCATACGAAATATGTCAAACACCAATCTAAAATCTACAGATCTATCTATAGTTCAAATATTGAAAATGGCCGTTAAGCAAGTGGTGGTGAGCGGCGTTCGGATACACTCACTAAAAAAAATCGTATTAGAAAATCTCAGTTTCTCTACCTCATTTTTTATATTTAAAATTTCTTATTGAGATTTATTATTGTATAAATGTGAAATCTGATTGGTTAATTTTAAATGTAATTTAATTAAGCAACTTTTGGTTACAACGACTTAGTCGTACTGGATGGGTCAGCATAGAAAACAGGTGGAACCTGGTTTACCTGGTGGAACAGTGGCACGCACAAGACTCGTAGGTACTATCTCTATCTTTGTCCAACACCGGAAACTAAAATAGGAACGCAGATATCAAATTAGTACTGTCTAGTACTAGTAGTAGTTATTGTACTTACATAGTCTGTTGTTGGAACTGGAACAGGCAAAACAGTTTTATGAGAACAGGTTTACACTGTTTCGTTCGAAAACCTGTTACATATACCTATTCCGATATATACGACTCACTCCTAATCAGAACAAGGTCAGTACTAACTGTGGCGCGGGCCTGGCTCAAGGAGCCGCTCCGGGCCCGCGCCGTCACCAGGGACCTCAAGTGGAGGGTACCGGTGCCTATCGAGGGGTATCAGAACAAGGTTAGTACTAACTGTGGCGCGGGCCTGGCTCAAGGAGCCGCTCCGGGCCCGCGCCGTCACCAGGGACCTCAAGTGGGGGGTACCGGTGCCTATCGAGGGGTATCAGAACAAGGTCAGTACTAACTGTGGCGCGAGCCTGGCTCAAGGAGCCGCTCCGGGCCCGCGCCGTCACCAGGGACCTCAAGTGGGGGGTACCGGTGCCTATCGTGGGGTATCAGAACAAGGTCAGTACTAACTGTGGGGCGGGCCTGGCTCAAGGAGCCGCTCCGGGCCCGCGCCGTCTCCAGGGACCTCAAGTGGGGGGTACCGGTGCCTATCGAGGGGTATCAGAACAAGGTCAGTACTAACTGTGGCGCGGGCCTGGCTCAAGGAGCCGCTCCGGGCCCGCGCCGTCACCAGGGACCTCAAGTGGGGGGTACCGGTGCCTATCGAGTGGTATCAGAACAAGGTCAGTACTAACTGTGGCGCGGGCCTGGCTCAAGGAGCCGCTCCGGGCCCGCGCAGTCACCAGGGACCTCAAGTGGGGGGGTACCGGTGCCTATCGAGTGGTATCAGAACAAGGTCAGTACTAACTGTGGCGCGGGCCTGGCTCAAGGAGCCGCTCCGGGCCCGCGCCGTCACCAGGGACCTCAAGTGGAGGGTACCGGTGCCTATCGAGGGGTATCAGAACAAGGTCAGTACTAACTGTGGCGCGGGCCTGGCTCAAGGAGCCGCTCCGGGCCCGCGCCGTCACCAGGGACCTCAAGTGGAGGGTACCGGTGCCTATCGAGGGGTATCAGAACAAGGTCAGTACTAACTGTGGCGCGGGCCTGGCTCAAGGAGCCGCTCCGGGCCCGCGCCGTCACCAGGGACCTCAAGTGGGGGATACCGGTGCCTATCGAGGGGTATCAGAACAAGGTCAGTACTAACTGTGGCGCGGGCCTGGCTCAAGGAGCCGCTCCGGGCCCGCGCCGTCACCAGGGACCTCAAGTGGGGGGTACCGGTGCCTATCGAGGGGTATCAGAACAAGGTCAGTACTAACTGTGGCGCGGGCCTGGCTCAAGGAGCCGCTCCGGGCCCGCGCTGTCACCAGGGACCTCAAGTGGGGGGTACCGGTGCCTATCGAGGGGTATCAGAACAAGGTCAGTACTAACAGTGGCGCGGGCCTGGCTCAAGGAGCCGCTCCGGGCCCGCGCCGTCACCAGGGACATCAAGTGGGGGGTGCCGGTGCCTATCGAGGGATATCAGAATAAAGTCAAACCTATATTATTTATCCTCAAAGCGCTATCCCAGTTACAACCAGGGTCCGTGTACTAGACTACTTGGCTGAATATTTGGTATATCACAGAGCGACTGCCGTTTGATCTCCGCAACCTAAAGGAATAGCGATATACCATTATTTAGATTACTGTCAGTGTGAGCGTCAAAGATCTTCAAGCTAGTCAGCTAAATAAATACTGCTAGGGGATGCCCACAGTTACAGCGCCACATTTTATTTTGATTAAACCGTTTCGCCCAATCCCATGGAAATTTCGAGAAATCCCTTCTTATTGCATCTCTACAGTTCCCAAGGAACATACATGCCAAATTTCAACTTCTTGCGCTCATAGTTTTAGTTGTGCGTTGCCTGTCAGTCAATCAGTAACGCAAGGATTTTATATATACAGATTTTCTATTGCTTCAGGTATTCTACGTATGGTTCGACGCGCCTATCGGTTACATGAGCATCACGGAGATGGCGACCAAACAGTACGAGAAGTGGTGGAAACCTGACAAGGAGTTTGATGTGAGTTTACTGACTTAAGTTTTACAGCTCACACCTTGTAACAAGTGAAATTTAAAGATATTATTGTTCTTTTTATGTTCTGAATGAAGTGATTTTGTTAATGACAGCCTACTTTAACCATCGCCGGCGTTCTTAAGTACAGAATAACATTCAAATGTTGTTCTTCTTCGTCCGTCACAGATACATAATGCCCTATGCAGTAACATTAAAACTAGTTCCAATGTAACATACCACTATATCATCATATTATTGTATACAATCGCCTGTCCTGCTCTGAAACTACTGAAGCTATAATCATCGTATTTGGACTGTAGTTTTTTTTATAATTCTCATCTGGGAGGATAATGTCGTTTATTTACCATAAAGTGCCACTAATCCATTTCATTCCGTGGGAGTGAAGAGACAAATATCATGACAGCAATTCCTACACCAACGCCAGCGTGGTGTAGTAGACCAAATACTCATAATTACTCACAATATTACATACATACATACACAGACTCACGCCTGTTTCCCCGAAGGGGTAGTCAGAGGCATATTAAACGCCCACTTTTCGCCAGTGTTTTGACCCAAACTGGAAGAGACTTACGTCTGGCAGTGGACTGCAAGAGTAGTCGCGCATTTCCATGGAACGTCAGTGATCGCGTGGGGAGCATTTTGCCGCCCATACTCAATATTTTTTTTTTGCTAAATTGTAGTCAAATAAGTTTTAAATAATTTTAAAAGTACATAATAAAACAAACTTTCAGAAAGTAACATTTATTAAGGTTGTTCACTTAGTATTTATGAAAAAAAAACGCTTTGGAATGTTTTAGGTATATTTTTTTGAATTTGAAAATATCTTTATAACCTATTAAATACATAGAAAATAAGACTTTTTACTCTCTACTCAAAATTTTCAATATTCACGATATGTAATTTGGTAAAACAGACCTGACACGTGAACATACAATGTTCGTTGCACAGTAACTTTGCGCAGCTATGGAAGATTTTTTGGTGGTTATATTTTTTTGGATGGACATACTGTCCGAGGGTAATATTTTGATGTTCCTGTGGCACAAATCGGGCGATTTGGTTTCTCAGCTATTTATGCAAAGTACTGTAGACCAGCTTGAACCAGCTCTCTTCTTCCAACCGCGAAACTATTTTTGACTTCTGCTTGTTCATTTTGCCTACCTAAAAAAATATTAGTATAATAAACAAAAAGAAAAATCGCCCAAAAACATAATATAAAACTACGATATTTACATCAAAACAACATTTTAAACAAAGAAAATTAATAATATTTCAACTACACTAAAAAACAGTCACACGAATTTTACTTACGTGACTAATCGCGCAGTGAGCAATTTGCCGCCAAACGCGACACACTGACAATAATCGCTTCCACCTGCGGTCAACCAATATCTTCGAATTTCTAAAACAAGGAGCTACTAGAACGCTTGACCTTGACAAATCCATCGTTTAAGAAATAATACGATTTTTTCGCCGCGGGCGGCAAAATGCTCATCGCGCGAGCACTCTAGGGTTAAAGAGGGTATAATAGAACTTGGGAGCTTGTTGGAAATCCGCCACTTTTAAAGCAAACAACTGTGTAATAGGGTTGATACCCGTAGTATAATAAATAGGTTATTTAATCTAGTAAAACGTGGCAAAATAATTAGTTTCATTCATCAATTATTGTTATTCTCCATTTGATGATAATTAGTACTCAACTTGGTACTAAAAAGACGTCACTACTTTATATTTCATACAAAATCCGTACTAAGAGATGTGTCTGATTTGACCAGCTGTCATCATTCCTATTTTGCTGTTATTTTTATATATATTGTATAAGAAATTAACCAGATTAAAATTTATTTTTCTTCCTTTCTTGTGCATTAAATAAATAAAAATATATTGTGTCACAGGTGAAGCTATACCAGTTCATGGCTAAGGACAACGTGCCGTTCCACGTGATCATGTTCCCCGCCACGTTACTGGGAGTCAACGAGGGACACATACTCGTCAACCATGTGTACGCCACAGGTAACATATTACTAAACTAACTAAAACATATATGTAACATATGTGAACAAGACTTATAGGTTGATCAACTACAAAATGGAGGATGTTCTTAATACAACGAAAGTTCTTCATTTGGTATTTTTTATGTATGTTGATGATGAATCGATTTTGATGATATTTTTTTAAATTTGAATTTTAGATTTTACACAAGCAACTACAAGGTCTGGCGATATTTCATAAATTAGACAGGTGTCAGTTTATTCAAGACCGTTGAATCAAGCGTAATGAGGAGTCATAACGACTATCAAAGTTCTCGATGACAGCCGGGACCGAGGTCTTAACGTATTCTTTTAGGCACGGAGCAAGTGCTTATTAAGAATTTAACACGTACAATCAAACAAGTCGGCGCTGGACCAGTTTGAAAAAAGATCCCTTGGCTCGCTCATAGATTCCAGGCACTTGTTTTGTATACGAGTGTCAATGAGTGTGTCAATAGCACGGAAGCGACGATGTCTTGCTGAGCGATTCTGGCCCTTATGGTGGTCTAGCGGGAAGTTGTTCGTCCGTACATAACTCCGAAAGTCTTTTTGAAGGTTAACTCGAAACCCTCTGCAGGGCGGTCTGTTGGTGTGTACAATAGGCTATACCTACTGAATGATTAAGATTCCGCTAAATTACCTACCGAATGATTTAGATTCTGCTACCATGATGTATTTAACCAATATTTCTTCCTCAGAATACCTGAACTACGAAGACGGGAAATTCTCCAAATCCCGCGGCGTAGGAGTCTTCGGTAATGACGCACAAGACACAGGGATACCCTCAGACGTGTGGCGGTTCTACCTGGCCAGCATCAGGCCCGAGACCTCAGACTCCAGCTTCAGTTGGACTGAGCTGGGCACCAGGTAATTCAGATCTGAGACTAGTTAAAAAAATGGTCAAAACAGCACACTCCATATTGTGATCTAGGCAATTCATGTTCACAACAGCATAGACAGCAGAGAAACTGAAAGATATTAATATCTTTCAATATAACTTCATAACTAGAGGATGCTCGCAGCTACTGTTGGTAAATGGTACGTGGTAATTTTAGTAAATTCCTCCTTAGTCCCCCGACGGTCCCCAAGGCCCAAGGAATACACGTCAAAGGACAATAGCAGATCTCCATACATCAAAATGTCTGAATTTAAATTGAAACTTACAGTAATCAAAAATATATTTAAAAAATCGGCGTAACAGAGTCTATAAATGATTCTATTTTCACTCGGGAAACCTGGAAAAAGAAGTATCGGCGTTTGAATGTCATATGTCAAATTGACATCGAAACGCTGAAGTATTCTGTAACATCTAACTGTCACAGCCAAAGACAAAAGCAGAGCTGCACATTTTAAATCGATTTTATGTGAAATCGATACAACATTAAAACGATGCTGTGATGTTTTTATTTGATTTAAAAGTAGTTTTGCTTCAAAAATATTAGCTTATTGATATAATGTTGATTAAAGATTAAATATATATTTTAAACCAAACCAACCCTATAAAAGTCGATCGTATCGATTACTTATTTAATAATCGATACGGATGAATGTCAAACGTCTATTCCTGTCACACCATTGTCTATGGCAACAATCAAATAATAAAGTAGGTATCTAGTTCGTAATCAATTGGAATGCTTTTTATCATCATAAAAAACTCCGACTTTAACGAGACAAAGTGAAAATATTAAAAATCGTAAAAAAAATACAATTTGTTTTGTTCATATGAAGTTTAAGACCGCGACAACAAACCCAGACCAAATTCTGCCATTGTCCTTTTACTTACTTGCGCCCAGTAGTTACGGGTCAGTTAGTACCCTATGAATTTATCATTTATTTATTGTTTTCAGAAACAACTCGGAGCTACTTAACAACCTGGGTAACTTCTGCCACCGCTCCCTGTCGTTCTGCGCGAACACGTTCAAGGGCAAGGTCCCGGATCTGACGCTCACGCAGGCCGACTATGAACTCATCGCGCTGGTTAATAGAGAAGTTATTGGTATGTTTATTTAAGTATAAATAGTTGATCAACATTGTTCTAACATTAGTATTTCCAGAGCGATTGCCTACCTGACCTCCGCAACCTTAATAGATAGCGATATTCCAATTCATAGACTAGTGTCGCTAGTCGCTCTGTAGAAAAGCTAATATTCAGCCAAATCGGGTTAGACTTACTAGTCTAGCGGACCCCAGATTGATACGGGATAACGCTAAGAGGAAGATGAGACTAGTGTTAATTTGTACAGAGGTACTGACTACTATAACGACTGTCAAAGATCTTCGTGACAGCCGGGACCGAAGGCTTAAGGCGAGGACATATGTGAATTGGGCGTCATTAGGGGTAAATTAAAGCCGTTTTTCTCCGTAATTGTATAGAAAAAAAAAACAAAAAAATATGTCTTAATCCTACATCATATAAAGCATTTTCTCTTCGGTACCAAATCCTAAAAAAAGTATTTTAAATATCTGAATAAAATATGCAAAGTAACCTCTGTTTTTGTAGTTATTGTTATTGCCTCTTATATATTAGAACACCAAGGGAACCTTCAGCTAATTTTTGCAAATAACTTTACTTATTATTTTCTAAGGATTTTTTACGTCACCGATACTCGCAAATTGCGCGTGGACAACTAACCAGTAGTAAGAGCAAGGTCAACGGCGTATATCCACCTCTTAACGTATTCTACGAGGCACGGAGGAAGTGATAAAATTAACAATTCAATACGCACATAACTCCGAGTCATTCAAAAGCGTCAGATGATATCCTGCATTGTACTCGCATACAAAAACTCATTTTGTCTGGACTTTAAAAGATCAAGAAAAGATAAAAGAAAATGAAATGACAGAAAAATAAACAATGACTCTGAGTTTGTTTCGGCCTTTCTTTTCAAGAAGTCATTTAGCTAATGATAGCCGGCATCATCTAGAATAGGGTTGTTACTTATAGGTATAATGTAGGTTTAAGTGTTGTAACCAAAATGCAGAAATAAATATGTCTTTATGGCTTTGTGCGCGCCGTGGATTCGAACCCGATAATCTTTCGCTGCCAATTAGTAGCTGAAGCTGATAAAATCTCATCATCAGCCTTTAACAGTCCACTGCTGGACTAGGCCTCTCCTTTGAAATGAGGGATTGGCCTACTATACCACGCTGGCCAAACGGGTTGGTATAGGGTTTGTATCAAGTTTTCCTTCTCTTACAGTGCTGTTCTCTGCATAATATGCTCCCTCTGTCGGCTCTTACGACACCCATGGGATGATATGGGGTGGTGACAATTCGTATTCTTAATCCGTCACCACACGGACAAAATCTACCATAAGATAAAACAAAGTTGTATCCTCTTTGCGCTTAAAACATTTGATGTATTATTTTTTTGCCGTGTGGTTGACGGCATAGAATACAAGTGTCACCACCCCCTATCTTCCCGTGGGTGTCGTAAGAGGCGACTAAGGGATAACACGATGCAAATACCATCTTTGCGTAGAGACGGAAAACTCGACATCAAACCCTATACGGCTGCCTTGTTGGTCTCGCGGCATTAATGTGCACGTGGGATCGGGAGGTCCCGGGTTCGATTCCTTGGTTGGGCAGTGTTATTGGGTTTTTCTGGCACGAAATTCTCAGTAGCAGCACGGAGTCTGGAAATGTGCCCGGTACGGCAATAGGCTCGCCCCTTATTACGTGGGACTAAAGTATATCTGGCGAAAAGTGGGTGTAGAAATACACCTCTGCCTACCCCTTCGGGAATAAAAGCCGTGACGATATGTATGTATGTATTATTTTATTTATTTCTCAGCCTACGTCCAAAACCTGGAGAAGGGTCGCCTACGCGAGTCGCTACGTCACGTCATGAGTATATCTCGTCTTGGTAACCAACACATGCAGTCAGAGCAACCCTGGGTACTGCTCAAGGGATCTGATGACGACAAGTAAGTGATATCCACTTAAGTAACCATTTTTAGAAATATAAATACAAATAATAATATTGTTTCTTTTATGATTTTTTTCGTTTTGTCATTCATGTAGCCTTGCTGATTTCAGCATGAATGAGCCGGCTCGACCGGGGAAGTACTACCCTCTCACAGAAAATCGACGTTAAGTAACAGTACCTAAATTGTTGCGTTTCGTTCGGTGAATGAGAGTGCCGGAGGCCCTATCCCCTATTCCTTCTCCTTCGTCCCACTCCTTATCCTATCCGTTTTCCCAGCCCCAAGGGTCGGCAACGCATTAATGACACCTGTGGTGTTACTTGTGTACATGGGCGGCGGTAATTGCTTACCATCAGGCGATCCGTCAGCTCGTTTGCCGCCTATTACTAGAAAAAGAAAAATGTAAAACAATGTGCTTCTTTTCACATAATGAAATAAGAGAGTGAAAATATTGATTTCTGTCATATTAGATCTCGTTGTGTGTAATTTTATGTTGTGTACAATCGCAATGTATTACCATCCCTCTCCGTTTCTCTCCTATTCTACCTCTTTCTCCCGAGAAGCTGAAAGTATGTGCTTTCTTGTATGACTTAAGGGCTATATATGGGCTAAGAAGAAGCCTCTCTTAAAAACATATGAGTGTTGTTTCAGTAGCTTTCTAGTGTCTTCCTGCATAAAAGCGATCCTCTCAAGGGTCCAGATTTCAAGAGCCTCCAAACCAAAATTCAGACTCCTCCACTGGCTTAAGACTCATGGCTATTTTCCCTCACGCTAATATTTAGAGGCGCTGCTTTGTACCCTTACTGCGAATATATTGTTACGAGCTGGGGTTCGGTGATAAATTAAACTCCTATGCCACTAAAACTACACTTCATTTTACAAACAAAAACACTTAATTATACACTAATAAAAACTCTATTTCAAACTACTAAACACTTCCGACTCTTCCAATCCTTCGCTGATCTTGATCGTTCCATTATTAAAACTGAACTGTGTCGATTTGCCCGTCCGCGCGGTATTTATACCGACCGGATAACAAACTAGTCTGTGCTAGTCTTCACGAGAATGTTCTCGTAACAGTCGAAACATAATCGATACTTCGAGTAAACAAACTGTAATGCCATCTAGTAGAGAGTCGATGAAATACCTTTAAACTACCGATATATCCATTCTCTTCTAGTTCTCTCATTCACCGATAGATGGCGTTATTTTCAAATATAGCCATTCGTAAAAATATATATTGCACATGTTACTGTTACCACTTACCATCAAATTTTAATAAACCACTAACTCGGCTGCGGCCTATGAGAGCTATCATCATTATCCGAATGGTAGCCATTGATTTTTGCTTTGGAGTTCGGGAACTGTTTACTAGTTTAACCTGATTTGACTCAATATTACCCTAACCCAGAGCGACTGCTGTATGACCTCCGCAACCCAAAGAGATAGCGGTATTCCATGTTTAACTTAAATATGAATAAAAATATGTTGTTATTTTGACAGACAACGCGGCGCAACAGCGATAGGTCTGTGTTGCCAGCTGGTCGCGCTACTGTGCACTCTGCTGGCTCCCTACATGCCCGAGACCAGCAGGAAACTGCGGGAACAACTCAATATCGACGCTGGCAACCTCAGGATAAACCCACTGTGAGTATTTAGTACTAAATCAAGGAATACTGTACCACGTTTTATTTGGTGGTAAAATAAGGAAAATGTCAAGATATCTGAAGTCGCTGTAAAAAATCGGCTTACTACGGAATTCAAGTAGATTTTAGATTCGTGTTTGACATAAGCTCCATACAAAATAAATGTCAAACACGAATCTCGAATCTCAAAATCCATGTATGGATCGGATATTGAAAATGGCCGTTAGGCAGTAAGTTCATTTTCTATGACTATGTATAGTATTGTATTTTTCTTTTTTTGAATCCTTTGATACCTATTTAAATTCAAATTATATCTTTTTTCTTTATTGTATAAAAATGTACAATTGGCGGCCATCTTGCTAATAAAGCGATATCAGGCCTCCTTCACTCGTGTGTACCTACAGCGATAAGTGCCTACACTTTCGCTCGGCTTCCAAGCCCGCGTCCGACGCGTCGCGCAAGGGTTGTCGAGTTGAAAATTTGATTTTATTTATTTTACGAGAGCAACTTGGAACTTAGATTTTTTGTTTGTTGAGATATCCCAACGATTATGGTGTCAAATTAAATATCTAGTTCAAAAACCATTTTATCTGTTTGAATCATGTAAATCGGTCCACGCGTTTAGGAAATAACTAAGAATTAGTATAGTGAAAATGTAAACGACCAGATTTTTTGTGGTTTTTGTTCTACGAGCTCAAATAGTTGGATTGGATACTTATAGGATGATTATTTATTATTAGGTACGTGGTCAAGTAGGTAGATAGACGATGAATAAATATAATAGTAGCAGCGGCAAGTCGACAACCCTAGCGCGACAGCTAGCGCGTCACTCCGCGCCAGACAGCGACAGCGTTATATTGTTACGAGCTGGGGTTCGACGATAAATTAAAACTGACTATGCCACTAAACTGTACTTTATTTTAACACACAAACACTAGATACACACACTTAATTTTCACTTCACTAATAAAACACACTATTCACACCACTAGAACAACACTAAACACTTCCGACTTATTTCCTTCGCTTCTTGTTGATCGCTTCGATATTCAATTGAAACTGTCCGGTCCGTTCGCTTGCGCTCTATTTATACTGGCCGGATAACATCACTAGCGCATTCTAGATGCTTCTACAAAACTGTCGAAATAATCTCGAATAGTCGATACTCGATACAGCACCGCCATCTAGTACAGAGTAGCTGAATTACCTTTAAACCACCGATACATTCAATCTCTTCTAGTACCCCCATACACCGATAGATGGCGTAACACTGCCCCCCTCTTAAACGTGTTCGTCTCGAACATCGTTGGACCCATGGTAACGAGCCAACCGGTCCACATGAACTATCTTCGGTGCACCTCGCGACCCCTTCTAGATTCGATAGGTGACGTCGTTCATCCTGGTAATTATGCGATATGGCCCGTCCCATCTGGCTTGTAACTTAGGCGATTTGCCTTTGCTTCGTACTGGGTTATGAAGCCACACCAATGATCCCTCATCGAAGCCTTTGTTGTTTGCCTTCCGGTCGTAGCGAGTCTTCATCTTTTCAGACATCTGTTGTCCTGACGCCCTGATGTGCTCGTATACGTCGTTCATCTTGTTGCGTAGCTCGGTCGCGTAATCCGTTATATTGCGTGGAGATTCTGGCGGAATACCGGTGATTAAGTCTGCTGGTAAACGTAATTCTCTGCCGAAATTGGCAAAAGCTGGTGGTACTCCTGTGGTTTCGTGGACCGCACTGCGATATGACAGAAGGAATGGTTGGATGTGCTTGTCCCAATCTCTTTGTTTGCTCTCCACGACCTTCGCCAGGTACCTTTCCAGTGATTGGTTAAATCGTTCAACCATACCATCTGATTGCGGGTGATAAGCCGTGGTCCTGGTTTTATGTGCGCCCATCACGCGACAAGTCTCCTTGAACACCTCAGACTCGAAGTTCCGGCCTTGATCGCTGTGGATTTCCAAGGGCACCCCGAACCGACAGAAGACTTCATGCACCAGCTTATCCGCCACTGTGGTAGCTTCTTGATTTGGGATTGCAAACACTTCAGGCCACTTCGTGAAGTAATCCATCACAAGTAGGAAGTATTTGTTTCCGTCCTGGCTCTCAGGAAACGGCCCAGCGACATCCGACGCTATGCGCTCCCATGGGCCTCCCAAATTGTACACCTTTAATGCACCTCTGCTACGGGTATGTGGCCCCTTCACAGCCGCACAACTTGTGCATTTGCGGCACCAATCCTCGACGTCATCCCGACAGTGGAGCCAATAAAACCGCTCCCGGGTCTTAGTAAGGGTCTTCTTAACTCCCATGTGACCTCCCGAAGCATCATTGTGATAGAGCTGCAAGACTTCCGGCACCTTAGTTTTGGGCACTACCATTTGCAAATGGCACTGGTTACCGCGAGCGTTTTCCCATTTGCGGCACAGAACTCCATCCTGGACGACCAAGCTTTCCCACTGTGCCCAATAACTCTTGGTGATGGGGCTCATTGCTGCGATATCACTCCATTTGGGCCTAGGCGCATCTGATTTCTTCCATTCAAGAATCGGCTGTACATCCTTGTCATCTTGCTGAGCACTCTGCAAAGCTTCTCTCCATTCGTCGCTTAGATCCGTCTTTAACATCCTCACTAGCGCTGCCTGCTTTGCTTCCTGTCGGCTACAGTGCTTGCACTGGTCGGGACACGGCCTACGCGATAGGGCATCTGCGTTACCATGGGACTTGCCGCTGCGATGTTGTATAACAAAATCAAACTCTTGCAGTAGTTCAAGCCATCTGGCTACTTGTCCTTCTGGGTCCTTAAATTGAAGTAGCCATTTTAGCGCAGCGTGGTCGGTTCGCAGGTGGAATTTACGCCCCAACAAATATTTGTTGAAATGCTGCAATGTCTTTACTACAGCCAAGAGTTCCCGCCGGGTGACGCAGTAGTTTCTTTCGGGTTTGGATAAGGCCTTGCTGAAGTATGCTATAACAACTTCTTGATCACCCTTCTTCTGTGACAGCACGCCGCCAATTCCGGTGTTACTGGCATCTGTGTCAACTATGAATTCGTGCTCATTGTCAGGGTAGCCTAGAATAGGTGCAATACACAGATGTTCCTTGAGCTTCTGGAATGCAACGTCACAGCTCTCATTCCAACAGAACTGTACTCTGTCTTCGGTGAGCTTATGAAGAGGTCGAGCAATGTCAGCAAAGTTCTTCACAAACCGTCGGTAGTAGGAGCATAATCCGAGGAATGCTCTGACCTGCGTTTTGTTCTCTGGAACTGGCCATTCCTTCACGGCAATGATCTTTTCCGGGTCAGTTTGAATACCGTTCTCCGAGACCACATGTCTTAGAAAGTTCACTTGCCGTCTGAATAACGCGCATTTCTTCGGACTCAGCTTCAAATTAGCTCCTCGTATCTTTGACAGCACTTGCTCCAAGTTTCGAAGGTGATCCTGGAAGGTGCGCCCCACGATGATGATGTCATCCAAGTAGACCAGGCAGGCGTCTCCAATCAGTCCCATGAGCACTCGCTCCATCAGTCTGTCAAAAGTAGCCGGAGCGTTGCACAATCCAAAGGGCATGACGTTAAATTGCCATAATCCTTTGCCTGTGGAGAATGCCGTCTTCTCCTTGTATTGGGGGTCTATTTCCACCTGCCAGTAGCCACTTTTTAGGTCTAAGGTAGAAAACCACTTCATCCCCGTCAGCGTATCCAGTGTGTCATCGATCCTTGGCAGCGGATAGCTGTCCTTCTTCGTGATGTCATTTAATCGGCGGTAGTCTACACAGAAGCGCATGCTGCCATCTTTCTTCTTAACTAGCACCACCGGAGAACACTACGGGCTGGACGAGGGCTCGATTACGCCTTCCTTCACCATACCGTCGATCATAACTTCCACTTCACGTTCCCGTGCCACTGGCACACGTCTTGGCCGCTGGCGAATCGGTGCTTCACTTCCCGTGTTTATTTTGTGCTGGATTAGTGCTGTCTTCCCTATGTCGGCATCACTGGTCGAGAAAATATCGGCGAACCGGTTCAACATCTTCCGAGCCTCGGTCTTCTCTTCCTACGACAGGGTACTTTGGCAGTCCTTTAAAAGTGTAGACACGTCGAATCGTGTAACTTGAACCTTGGTCCTGGTAGGTTGCTCTTGACATCTACGCATCCAAGCCGCTCCTTCATAGGTGCCCAATTCCGTCCCTTTCTTGAGCGACACTTCCTTGTCACTTGCATTCACTGCGCGTACTGATGAAACTTTGATACCCCTTACCAAGGTTCGTGCAATCTTCCACGAGGCCTCTTTCTCTAGGCCTTCGATAAGTACGCAGCGGTTCCCTCGACCAGAATTCCCTGGTAAACAAACTGGTACAACTGTTTCCGACCGCGGGTGAAGAATGACATTCTTCAGGCAGTACACTTTTCCTGAAGTTGCACCTTCCATGAAGAATTCTTCCGAGCCACACTTCAACACTCCCTGGTTAACATCGATCTCGCAGCGATACTTCCGCATGAAGTCTAGGCCTAAGATGCAGTCGTCCACTATATCGGCCACGATGACTTTGTGACGGTAAACTTTGTTGCCTAGCTTCAGATCCACCTCCATTTCACCTCGGACGGTTATGTGCTGACCGGTAGCTGTTCTCAGATTCACACATTTATTGTTCCTGAAGCAGCCCCGAAGAACCCGTCTTGCCAGATGGAAACCGACGACTGTCCGAGAAGCACCCGTGTCCAATGTCAGCTTGCATGGTGTTCTGTTAATTTCGCCTTCGATGATCAGGCTGTTACCGTCGCATGATTGCGAGCCATTACCACCCAGCACCCGCCCCGCAGTCCTGGCTTCTACTCGTTTCCCTGCTCTCGCTGCCTGGCAGGCACATCAGGCGACCCCTTTGGTGGAGACAGGGTGTCACCAGACTGCCTACGCTTTGGGCAGCTCAAGCGGATATGGCCTCTTTCTCCGCAGTTGTAGCACCGAGGTGACGACACAACTTCTCTGATGCGGTGACCTCGATCGTCGCGTCGCACTGCTTCCACCTCCAGAGCGTGGGCTAAGGCATCCTTGAGGTCCTTGAAGTGCCCAAGCCTCACTGCTGCTCTGACCTCCAGGTCCCGGATCCCATCCGTAAACGCCTGTACGAGATTCCCGTCAATAAGCGCAGGAGACGACTGGTATGCCTTCCTGACCAGCTTTTCCACCTCTGCAGAGTTTCTCCGGTGCGTTGCGTCCTGTCCTTCAGCTGAGCACGATACACATGTTCGAGGTGCGCTTCTCCGTACCTCGCCTCCAGCGCCTCCAGAAGCTTCTCGTAGATGACGTCTTGTCCGAGTGCCTCCAACACTGTCAAGGCCCGGTCGCGAAGGCCCAAGGTTAGGGCGGTTAAGGCCTGTTCTTTATTCCACCCATTTGATCTCATCACAGCCTCGAACTGGATCTTGTATGCCGACCATGATGACGAGCCATCAAATGGTGGAACCTTAAATCCACGAGGTGAGGACGCTACAGCCGCTGGTGTCACTTCGAGCTCACGCAACTTCTTCTCCACTTCAGCAACACAGGTCTCGTGGTGATCGTGTACACGCTTCTCTATAAAGGCGACGCGAGTCTCAAGCTTGTCGTGTACGAGCATCTCTACGTCGCTGATACGGGCCTCGTGCTGCTGAAGTTCCTCCTTGACCGCCTTCAAGTCCTTCCCTACAGCGGCGCTGAGGTCCTTCATAAGCACCACCTGCTCTTCTAGGCGGCGCGCGTGCTCCTCCTTGTCGCGCTGGAGCTGTTCTTCCAGGCGGCGCGCGTGCTCCTCTTGACGGCGAGCCTGCTCCTCCTTGTCGCGCTGTAGCTGTTCCTCCATGCGTCGCGCGTGCTCTTCTTGACGGCGAGCCTGCTCCTCCTTGTCGCGCTGTAGCTGTTCCTCCATGCGTCGCGCGTGCTCTTCTTGACGGCGAGCCTGCTCCTCCTTGTCGCGCTGTAGCTGTTCCTCCATGCGTCGCGCGTGCTCTTCTTGACGGCGAGCCTGCTCCTCCTTGTCGCGCTGTAGCTGTTCCTCCATGCGTCGCGCGTGCTCTTCTTGACGGCGAGCCTGCTCCTCCTTGTCGCGCTGTAGCTGTTCCTCCAGGCGGCGAGCCTGCTCCTCCTTGTCGCGCTGTAGCTGTTCCTCCATGCGTCGCGCGTGCTCTTCTTGACGGCGAGCCTGCTCCTCCTTGTCGCGCTGTAGCTGTTCCTCCAGGCGGCGAGCCTGCTCCTCCTTGTCGCGCTGTAGCTGTTCCTCCATGCGTCGCGCGTGCTCTTCTTGACGGCGAGCCTGCTCCTCCTTGTCGCGCTGTAGCTGTTCCTCCATGCGTCGCGCGTGCTCTTCTTGACGGCGAGCCTGCTCCTCCTTGTCGCGCTGTAGCTGTTCCTCCATGCGTCGCGCGTGCTCTTCTTGACGGCGAGCCTGCTCCTCCTTGTCGCGCTGTAGCTGTTCCTCCATGCGTCGCGCGTGCTCTTCTTGACGGCGAGCCTGCTCCTCCTTGTCGCGCTGTAGCTGTTCCTCCATGCGTCGCGCGTGCTCTTCTTGACGGCGAGCCTGCTCCTCCTTGTCGCGCTGTAGCTGTTCCTCCATGCGTCGCGCGTGCTCTTCTTGACGGCGAGCCTGCTCCTCCTTGTCGCGCTGTAGCTGTTCCTCCAGGCGGCGAGCCTGCTCCTCCTTGTCGCGCTGTAGCTGTTCCTCCATGCGTCGCGCGTGCTCTTCTTGACGGCGAGCCTGCTCCTCCTTGTCGCGCTGTAGCTGTTCCTCCAGGCGGCGAGCCTGCTCCTCCTTGTCGCGCTGTAGCTGTTCCTCCATGCGTCGCGCGTGCTCTTCTTGACGGCGAGCCTGCTCCTCCTTGTCGCGCTGTAGCTGTTCCTCCAGGCGGCGAGCCTGCTCCTCCTTGTCGCGCTGTAGCTGTTCCTCCATGCGTCGCGCGTGCTCTTCTTGACGGCGAGCCTGCTCCTCCTTGTCGCGCTGTAGCTGTTCCTCCAGGCGGCGAGCCTGCTCCTCCTTGTCGCGCTGTAGCTGTTCCTCCATGCGTCGCGCGTGCTCTTCTTGACGGCGAGCCTGCTCCTCCTTGTCGCGCTGTAGCTGTTCCTCCATGCGTCGCGCGTGCTCTTCTTGACGGCGAGCCTGCTCCTCCTTGTCGCGCTGTAGCTGTTCCTCCAGGCGGCGAGCCTGCTCCTCCTTGTCGCGCTGTAGCTGTTCCTCCATGCGTCGCGCGTGCTCTTCTTGACGGCGAGCCTGCTCCTCCTTGTCGCGCTGTAGCTGTTCCTCCATGCGTCGCGCGTGCTCTTCTTGACGGCGAGCCTGCTCCTCCTTGTCGCGCTGTAGCTGTTCCTCCATGCGTCGCGCGTGCTCTTCTTGACGGCGAGCCTGCTCCTCCTTGTCGCGCTGTAGCTGTTCCTCCATGCGTCGCGCGTGCTCTTCTTGACGGCGAGCTTGCTCCTCCTTGTCGCGCTGTAGCTGTTCCTCCATGCGTCGCGCGTGCTCTTCTTGACGGCGAGCCTGCTCCTCCTTGTCGCGCTGTAGCTGTTCCTCCATGCGTCGCGCGTGCTCTTCTTGACGGCGAGCCTGCTCCTCCTTGTCGCGCTGTAGCTGTTCCTCCATGCGTCGCGCGTGCTCTTCTTGACGGCGAGCCTGCTCCTCCTTGTCGCGCTGTAGCTGTTCCTCCATGCGTCGCGCGTGCTCTTCTTGACGGCGAGCTTGCTCCTCCTTGTCGCGCTGTAGCTGTTCCTCCATGCGTCGCGCGTGCTCTTCTTGACGGCGAGCCTGCTCCTCCTTGTCGCGCTGTAGCTGTTCCTCCATGCGTCGCGCGTGCTCTTCTTGACGGCGAGCCTGCTCCTCCTTGTCGCGCTGTAGCTGTTCCTCCATGCGTCGCGCGTGCTCTTCTTGACGGCGAGCCTGCTCCTCCTTGTCGCGCTGTAGCTGTTCCTCCATGCGTCGCGCGTGCTCTTCTTGACGGCGAGCCTGCTCCTCCTTGTCGCGCTGTAGCTGTTCCTCCATGCGTCGCGCGTGCTCTTCTTGACGGCGAGCTTGCTCCTCCTTGTCGCGCTGTAGCTGTTCCTCCATGCGTCGCGCGTGCTCTTCTTGACGGCGAGCCTGCTCCTCCTTGTCGCGCTGTAGCTGTTCCTCCATGCGTCGCGCGTGCTCTTCTTGACGGCGAGCCTGCTCCTCCTTGTCGCGCTGTAGCTGTTCCTCCATGCGTCGCGCGTGCTCTTCTTGACGGCGAGCTTGCTCCTCCTTGTCGCGCTGTAGCTGTTCCTCCATGCGTCGCGCGTGCTCTTCTTGACGGCGAGCCTGCTCCTCCTTGTCGCGCTGTAGCTGTTCCTCCATGCGTCGCGCGTGCTCTTCTTGACGGCGAGCCTGCTCCTCCTTGTCGCGCTGTAGCTGTTCCTCCATGCGTCGCGCGTGCTCTTCTTGACGGCGAGCCTGCTCCTCCTTGTCGCGCTGTAGCTGTTCCTCCATGCGTCGCGCGTGCTCTTCTTGACGGCGAGCTTGCTCCTCCTTGTCGCGCTGTAGCTGTTCCTCCATGCGTCGCGCGTGCTCTTCTTGACGGCGAGCCTGCTCCTCCTTGTCGCGCTGTAGCTGTTCCTCCATGCGTCGCGCGTGCTCTTCTTGACGGCGAGCCTGCTCCTCCTTGTCGCGCTGTAGCTGTTCCTCCATGCGTCGCGCGTGCTCTTCTTGACGGCGAGCCTGCTCCTCCTTGTCGCGCTGTAGCTGTTCCTCCAGGCGGCGAGCCTGCTCCTCCTTGTCGCGCTGTAGCTGTTCCTCCATGCGTCGCGCGTGCTCTTCTTGACGGCGAGCCTGCTCCTCCTTGTCGCGCTGTAGCTGTTCCTCCATGCGTCGCGCGTGCTCTTCTTGACGGCGAGCCTGCTCCTCCTTGTCGCGCTGTAGCTGTTCCTCCATGCGTCGCGCGTGCTCTTCTTGACGGCGAGCCTGCTCCTCCTTGTCGCGCTGTAGCTGTTCCTCCATGCGTCGCGCGTGCTCTTCTTGACGGCGAGCCTGCTCCTCCTTGTCGCGCTGTAGCTGTTCCTCCATGCGTCGCGCGTGCTCTTCTTGACGGCGAGCCTGCTCCTCCTTGTCGCGCTGTAGCTGTTCCTCCATGCGTCACGCGTGCTCTTCTTGACGGCGAGCCTGCTCCTCCTTGTCGCGCTGTAGCTGTTCCTCCATGCGTCGCGCGTGCTCTTCTTGACGGCGAGCTTGCTCCTCCTTGTCGCGCTGTAGCTGTTCCTCCATGCGTCGCGCGTGCTCTTCTTGACGGCGAGCCTGCTCCTTGTCGCGCTGTAGCTGTTCCTCCATGCGTCGCGCGTGCTCTTCTTGACGGCGAGCCTGCTCCTCCTTGTCGCGCTGTAGCTGTTCCTCCAGGCGGCGAGCCTGCTCCTCCTTGTCGCGCTGTCGCTGTTCTTCCATGCGGCGCGCGTGCTCCTCCTGACGGCGGGCCTGCTCCTGCATGAACGCCATCAGAGCCGCGATGTCGGGCACCGCCATGGAGAGTGCGCTGGCAGGCTCCACTGCAGCCGCGGAGTCGCCTGATCCACCAGACAATGGAGAAGGAACGTCTCCGAAGCGTCTCTGGTCCAGGTCTTGCTGGCGCTGGTTCCTGGTACGCACTCCGTCAGTTTCTTCCTTCGGCATAACCGGCATAATTTATCCCTTTCTTCTGACACCAATTTGTTACGAGCTGGGGTTCGACGATAAATTAAAACTGACTATGCCACTAAACTGTACTTTATTTTAACACACAAACACTAGATACACACACTTAATTTTCACTTCACTAATAAAATACACTATTCACACCACTAGAACAACACTAAACACTTCCGACTTATTTCCTTCGCTTCTTGTTGATCGCTTCGATATTCAATTGAAACTGTCCGGTCCGTTCGCTTGCACTCTATTTATACTGGCCGGATAACATCACTAGCGCATTCTAGATGCTTCTACAAAACTGTCGAAATAATCTCGAATAGTCGATACTCGATACAGCAACGCCATCTAGTACAGAGTAGCTGAATTACCTTTAAACCACCGATACATTCAATCTCTTCTAGTACCCCCATACACCGATAGATGGCGTAACAATATGTTAGAAAAGAGCAGGAACGGTTAGGAGGTGAATATCGCATTAGGCACTGAGTGCTTATGCGAGCTGAATTGCACTTTTCGGGATATATACCACGTACCTTTGTTTGGAGTAACCGATATTTCGGCACTGTTGCAAGCGCCATGTTCACGGATGTACTGATGGTATTGCGGGTGGATGAATGTTACGAGCAAGTATAACGGTCTACCCGCTTTCTTACTCGTTTTTTGCGTTCAACACCACTAGCACTGTTATCACTATCACATTGTACCCGATCACGACATACCACACTCACTACGTCAGCTCGCGGTTTGATTTTGTTCTTTTCACGGGTTTTACATAGACGTACCACTGGATGCCAGATACTCGACAGTTGAAACCCATCCTCTCTATTGAAATTCTTGAACTTTTTAATTTCAATAGCCTCCCTAACCATTCGAGGTATGTAGTGGCGTTCTGTCGAAAGTACCTGAAGGTTATGTAACTCAATCCAGTGGTCGGTACCCGAGTCCAAGAGGTGTTGAGCTATGGCCGACTTGTGTGGTTCATTATTTTTGACTGCCTTAATGTGTTCCTTTATTCGGCAAGAGATGGTGCGTTTGGTTTGTCCTATGTAGGAACTCCCACAGCTGCAGTCAATTTTGTATACACCTGGCTTTTCTAAGGGAAGACTGTCTTTCGGCGTTCTTATATATTGCGACAGTTTCTTAAAAGGAGTGAAGATAGTTTTAACTGAAACCTTCTTAATATAAGCGACGTTCTACACAAGAACGGGTACAGCAGGCGAATTAGACCACCCAGACATACTCAGAAACACCTGGACTACAAGGTTGAACGACACCCAGCGTACTTACCGTACGTCAAAGGAGTGACAGATAAGGTCGCCAACATCCTTACTCATCCTACTGAAACCTTCTTAATATAAGCGACGTTCTTGTGTAGAACGTCGCTTATATTAAGAAGGTTTCAGTTAAAACTATCTTCACTCCTTTTAAGAAACTGTCGCAATATATAAGAACGCCGAAAGACAGTCTTCCCTTAGAAAAGCCAGGTGTATACAAAATTGACTGCAGTTGTGGGAGTTCCTACATAGGACAAACCAAACGCACCATCTCTTGCCGAATAAAGGAACACATTAAGGCAGTCAAAAATAATGAACCACACAAGTCGGCCATAGCTCAACACCTCTTGGACTCGGGTACCGACCACTGGATTGAGTTACATAAATAACCTTCAGGTACTTTACCTTAGGTTACTACAGAACGCCACTACATACCTCGAATGGTTAGGGAGGCTATTGAAATTAAAAAGTTCAAAAATTTCAATAAAGAGGATGGGTTTCAACTGTCGAGTATCTGGCATCCAGTGGTACGTCTATGTAAAACCCGTGAAAAGAACAAAATCAAACCGCGAGCTGACGTAGTGAGTGTGGTATGTCGTGATCGGGTACAATGTGATAGTGATAACAGTGCTAGTGGTGTTGAACGCAAAAAACGAGTAAGAAAGCGGGTAGACCGTTATACTTGCTCGTAACATTCATCCACCCGCAATACCATCAGTACATCCGTGAACATGGCGCTTGCAACAGTGCCGAAATATCGGTTACTCCAAACAAAGGTACGTGGTATATATCCCGAAAAACAATTTAAATTAAGTTTAAATGACCACGAAAGCACAGAATAAAGAATAGTACTAACGTACAGAAAATTCACTTGTCAAACCAATATATTGAATTTGCGACTCTTGCTACTAAGCAACAAAGTGCAATTCAACTCGCATAAGCACTCAGTGCCTAATGCGATATTAACCTAACCGTTCCCTTTCTTTTCTAACACATAACGCTGTCACTGTCTGGCGCGGAGTGGCGCGCTAGGGTTGTTGACTTGCCGCTGCAACTATAATATTTATTCATCGTCTATCTACCTACTTGACCACGTACTTAATAATAAATAATTATCCTATAAGTATCCTATTCCACTATTTGAGCTCGTAGAACAAATACCACAAAAATTCTGGTTGTTTACATTTTTACTATACTGATTCTTAGTTATTTCCTAAACGCGTGGACCGATTTACATGATTCAAACAGATAAAATGGTTTTTGAACTAGATCTTTAATTTGACACCATAATCGTTAAGATATCTCAACAAACAAAAAATCAAATTTTCAAGTTGCTCTCGTAATATAAATAAAATAAAATCAAATTTTCAAGTCGTTTTCGACACACAGTTAATTGAGCAATACTTTGCATTAGACTTGTGATGATACATTTTCGTTGTCAAAGGCGTTTAGGTATATAATTTGAACAGTGTATGAACACGGCGCGTGAGAATACGGAGCGGTCGCACTCGTTGCGTTGCGTGACGTCTAATGTGAGCGGCGCGCGGCAACCCACTAAATCCAACCACGTCGACGTGGTCGGCCGAGGTACTTGTAAGTTTGTACCTAAAATGCGAAGTGCGCCAGGCCTGACGAAAGTTTAAATTCCTATATTGAATTGCACTTTGTTGCTTAGTAGCTAGAGTCGCAATTTCAATGAATTGGTTTGAGAAGTGGTGCTTCTGTACGTAAGTACTGTTTATTCTGTGGCGATATCTTCTTAACAGGCATATAAGCTTTAGAGCAATTGGTTAATAAATGATAGGAAAAAATAAAAAAGTAATTACTTAGTAATTGATAAAAAAATACGGATAAAACTGCTATAAGTAAATATATTTAGATATTGTAATTATTAATGTAATTTTATAATATAGAATAGTAGGCTTTGTACTAATTAATCTGGACAATTCTAGACTGTCTATATCATGGCCGTAGGTAGTTTGGACTGAAAATACAAACATTAAATTTTTATTTTAATGTTATAGAAAACCATCGTTAATACAATACCTACCGGCTGGACATGTGATCGGCAAGCCAGAACCTTTGTTCGCCAAGATCGAACCCGAGACGTTGGACAAGCTGCGCGCCAAGTACGCCGGCAGTCAAAGCGATCGCAACGACAGAGCGAAAAAGGTGAGACAGGAAAGAAAGACAAATTAAAGGAAAAATCCTTTTTTTCCAATTCATAATCATTCATATATACATATACTCACGCTTTTTTTCCAGTGTATGTATGTATCTAACATAATGGTATTTTTCTCATTATTTTAGTATTTGTTCAAAGCCAAAGATATTTATTGCTTAACTGTGTAGAGTTTTGCCTTCTTTTATGTCCTGTTGCCGTTAATAGTAGTTTACAGTAGATTTGTTGCACTACATTTGTTCTTTTTCTTTTTTTAAAGACAACTCCCGCACTAGGAATAAATCCTGTGTCGCGGAGTACTTTACAAACATACAACTAACGGGCACAATGAACACCCAGACTCGAAACAACAATTTATGATTCACACAAAGTGTTGCCTCGTGTGCGAATCGAACCCACGACACTCGGTGCAGTGTCAAACGGCGAGGCGGCCGCTTAAACCACTACACCGACCGTTCAGTTTTTATTTATATTTGTATAGTTCAAGTTTAAATGGTTACCTATATTTTTCAGCACAATGGTGTAGACAGTGCGGCCGCGGCAGGATCGAATATTGCAGAGTTAGAGGCGGCGATAGCTGAACAGGTGAATAACTACTGTTTCTTATTTTTGCCAATTTCTAAGTGCTGGCGCACATATAGCAAATCGCAGTGTGCGTTTTTCACTGTCAAACTATTCGCGCTTCGATATGTCTGCGCCGGCCCTCATATGCATGTTTTTGCTAAATCATAAAAGGATAAAATTATTTTATTATGAACACTGTCCCTTTTATATATGTTGCAGTCAAAACTATTAACCAGTCAAAAGTACTATTGACTAGCAAAATCAGTCAAAAGTACGTTTGACTGATTTTGCTAGTCAATAGTACTTTTGACTGGTTAAGAGTTTTGACTGCAACATACACAACTTCAAAAATAATATATTATAATAAACAAAAAATATTAAATTCAATTTAATTAGTGTAATAAAGTTATTTTTTCATTGGCTCGTGCAAATAATGTGTGTATATTATTAGTAAATTTTAGCAATATTTTCCTCAGGGTAACAAAGTCCGTGAACTGAAAGCTTCTACGAAAGACAAGGCGGTCTGGCAGCCCGAAGTGAAGAAATTATTAGAGCTCAAGAAACAGCTAGCTACAGCACAGGCCACGCCAACACCTGCTAAGGTACGATATTGTTGTAAATTATACGGACATAGCTGTTTAGCCGGATTACGGATATTAGATATCCGGCTAAACTCCAATTATGTTATAGGATAGGATAACTGAATCTGATGCTGCCATGGAATGACTCTATCTTTTTGGGTTGCGGAGGTCAGACGGCAGTCGCTCTGTGGAAAAGATTTTCTATCAAATATGGTTGGACTGGTAAGCCGCCCCCGGGGCTTCAAGGCGAGTGTTGGTTTTTAGAGTTCCGTACCTAAAAGGTAAAAAACGGAACCCTATTACTAAGCTTCCTCTGTCTGTCTGTCTGTCTGTCCGTCTGTCTGTCTGTCACCAGGCTGTATCTCATAAACCGTGATAGCTAGAAAGCTGAAATTTTCACAAATTATGTATTTCGGTTGCCGCTATAACAACAAATACTAAAATTAAAAAATATTAAGGGGGAGTCCCTTACAATAAACGTGTTATTTTTCGTATTTTTTGCTCAAAATGAATAACGGTAACAGGCAGACGCTTAAAATTTTCACAGAATATGTAGTTGTATAATACCTTTCAAAATAAATAATTAAATTAAAAAGAAAGTTAATAATAAAAGGGGGTCCCATACAACAAACCTAATTTTTAAGCAATTTGTTACTCGATTTTAATAAGCAGGTATAAACTTAAAAAATATTTACATCTCTCATGTTTGGTAAGTAGGTTCTTATTACCTCTAAATGGGGCTTGTAGGTGACTAATTAGCGCTCTAGGGTAATAATGTCGCTAGAAAAGCCTTAGGGCGGTAAGTAATTAAAAAAAAACACTTCTTTCTTTCAAAAAGTTCGCGTACATCTAACCATCATACTGGCAATAGACATCATGCATTCAGCCCAATGACCAAAGAGGTCGATTTGCTATTCAGCCTTGTCTTCGTGTGGTATAGTGGGTATAATAGTCATCCATTTTAAATAACGGCGAAGCTCAATTTAGTTCTTGAAAAAAAAATTACAAAGTTCTTTACTTGATTCTTTTTAATTAAAAAAGGCGGGAATAGAAAACTTTTACTTTAAATATTGTTTGTTTTTGGGATTTTTTTATAATTACGTGCTAATTAGGAAAAAACATGAGTTTTTCAAGTGATGATGATATAAGCTGCACTTGTAATGCCGATTTTTTTCTACTTACCTCACAATCGAGATGTAAAGCAGAATAGTTAGCTCGGGTGTAAGCACCAATTGCACCCTCGAACTATAGGCGTGCGCCTAAATATCTCGGGCTGCAATTGATGCCTTACAGCCCTTGGCTACTAATCTACTATTAAGTATACATACAACAAACGTGATTTTCTTAGGTAGATGATGGTACGGAACCCTTCGTGCGCGAGTCAGACTCGTACTTGCCCAATTTTTATTTAAAACATAAACTGTTAGCCGCCTATAAAGATTATTCTGCATTCTGCTAGCTGGATAACTGCGCTACTGCTGGCCAGTCCTGACCGTTACTCACTGTATGAGATGCCTTAATAGTATGTATGGAAAATGTTCCCATCGATGTAAAACTCGCATGCGATCCATACGTGTAGAGATTCGGATTAAGCCCTCCGATCTCCGAATCTACGGCTTATCCTGCAACCGTTTAGCCGTATTATCTACCAACGGATAACTGAAATACCTAGGCATGCGGTTATTCGTCAATGTAGCACATAGTTTGGCAAAAGACGGAATATAGTTGTAAACGAGCGGCTTGTAAGCCGGTAGTAACCGAAACTAGCGGCTAGAAACGAATAACGAGCCGCTTGATACCAGGGAGATACGCGATTTGAGCATCGGAAAAAAAAACATTTTTATTTCATGTTTTATTGTTAAACTCTTATTTTTTTTATACGGTAGCACTTATTATGGTCTGTTATTTTTGTTTATGTAAATAAACACCGAAGGCACCGTTTAATACTTACCTACTAATTTACTTAATTCAGAGGCGAACAGGAAACTATGAAACAAACAAAGTTTGTGTTTAGTTGTACTAATAGATAATCTGTGGTTTAGGTATCTACTCATATTTGGAAACCAAACGCGAAAATCGAGCGTCGCGCGTCAGTATCGATGCGGGGGGAGGGGAGGTATGTGCGCGTAGGTAACTGTTCACACTTATTTTATGTAATAAATACCTATTTCCAAAACATCTCTTCAAATAAATTATTAAAATTGTCCTATTCCATTGCTGTGTCACATTTTGAATGAGAATTTTGAGTTTTTAACACTTAATACAGATGCAAATGTCATTGTTTATATCTATTTATGTTCAATGTATCCTTTAGTAAATAAATCAAGAGAAACAACAAAAACAACAAACGAAATCATGTGATATATCAAAGAAATGTTATGAGCCGTTTCGAGCCGCTAGTTATGGCTAGAAATGGTAATAAGCCAAAAAAGCCCTTTCTAGCTGCTCAGCCAGAAATGTTAGTAACCAGCCTCACATATAAGACGGAATACTCGACATCAAACCTTATACGCAACACTTCTGGCCAGCGTGGTTTAGTATTCCTAATCCTCCCATTGACTCGCAATACTGTTGTGACACAAATAGGGAAGATTACTGCCAAGTTAAACCACCAGATGGCGGTATCACCGACTATAGTAAACAATTAATTTTGGCAAGTATGACATTTGAGTGACAACTTGACAACTCGTAAAGACTTCAAACTTTGGATGCGCGATCTCATTATCTCATCTCAAACAAGTAACTATAACAGAAACATTGTACCATTTTTATTGTTATTGATAATTACATATATGAGAAATGTTTTGGGTATATAAATAAGTATAGATATATTGTTGCCTTGTTGATGACAATATCTGAAAAGCTTGCTACGCAAGTTTGTTTACTGTAGTTGCTTGTGCTGCCATCTGCGTCGAGCTTTACGTAATGTTCCCTATTAAGGATAAGTCTATGTCCAGCAGTGGACTTCCACCGGCTGTACGATAAATAGTTTAATGTTATATATTTCAGGGCGCCAAGAAGGCGGACGCTAAGGCGAGTCCTACCCCAGCAGTCACTACCGCCGGTGACACCGCTGAGAGCTTAGAAAAAGCCATCGCTGAACAGGTGAGACCATATTCAAAATACTTCATATATATTGAAATGGGTCAAGGTTTCGAAATACGTCGCCGTTTTTAGGGGTGAGTGATTGGGGGGGGGGGGGAACTCGGAACCCCCCCTCACTATTTTCACTTGCCGGAAATACTTGGTTTCTTCTGAAAAAAAAAATATCTCCAAACATCGGTGTGTATGGTACTGCCAATTTCCACATTCTTCACACTAGTTTAATAAACTAAGGTTGACGGATTAAGGGTCAAAAGAGAACCTAACATAACCTATTTAGATTTAGTTACTTATTACAGTCGCACCTAACTCTAGGTACTCGAAAGCAATGACGCACAAATTTGACATTAGCTGTCAATATCATTCATACAAGATGGCGGTTGCGTTTCGTTTCACGTTTTTCACATAAAACCTAAATATCGCGATATATTCCACTAGCTTAATAAACTCAGGTTGACGGAGTCCTGCTTCGCTATTTTCGGGTCAAGGTTCAAAAGAGAACCTAACACAACCTATTTAGTTACTTTCACATAATACCTAAAATTACGTTCCGTTTTGCATATTTGAATGAAGAATTTTTGGAAATTGTTTAAAAATATTTAGATGCAACTCTGGCAGCCAAAATTACTTTTAGGGGATTAAAACTAACTTCCTTAAGCCCCCTACGCCACCAATACCCTCAAATTCGGGCGACTGGTTTCGAAACCCAAACCTTGAAATTAATTGATTGTAACACTGAACTCAATCCGCCATCTACCATACTTGTCACTCACTGCCATTGACGTAAAAAAATATGTGTTGTGTAATTTTGCCAAACATTTAAAATAAAAAGATTATTGCTCATTTCGGGTATTTTTTAATAAATACTTTCATAAAGTGTCAATAGGAAACAGTGTAGTTCGCCATAGATCGCCGTCATAGATCGCCAAAGTTAAGCAGTGTCAATGCAGGCCTTCGCTTGGATGGGTTACCGCTTGTTGTGGCACTTACATCAGGGCGCTACCGTGCTTCGTATAGTACCGCTAGCCGCCACCGTCGGTCCCGATTCTTGTACATACATACATAGACTCACGCCTGTTTCCCCGAAGGGGTAGGCAGAGGCATATTAGGGTTGAGCTACACCTATCAGCACCGCATCGCACTTTCCTATGATCTGATATATTTCCACGATCGCCTTTTCGATTCCGCGGCAGGCTGACGCGTTCCCTCTCTTTCTCGCTCTAGTAAATGACGGTCCTAAGTGACAGAAAAGGATAGGAGCATAGGAAAGTGCGATGCGGTGCTGATAGGTGTAGCTCAACCCTTAAACGCCCACTTTTCGCCAGTGTTTTGATCCCACGTAATAGGTGGCGAGCCTATTGGCGCTTATCGGGATATTTTGTTGTGCTGTGCCTCGTCCGTTGATCGGCAGGTGCACCACGCGACAGGTGAGGTTGGCGCCCGATCCTACGTTCTTGGTGGGAACACTATGCACGGTTCTTGTCTCAGGACAAAATCGTTGGGACATGCCGGCGGCCTGCGGGCGTCCGATAAACTTATATACCAGGGCCGCAGGGTGGCCAGGGGCTCGCGTACTAGTAATGAACCATTTAAAAAAATTTCACACCGCTCTGAACAAGTTTTGTTGCAACCTTAATATTGTCGCCTTTATGCACTTTAGAATTCATACATACATACATACATAGTCTCACGCCTATAACCCCGAAGAGATAGGCAGAGGTGTATTTCTACACCCACTTTTCGCCAGATATACTTTAGTCCCACGTAATAGGGGGCGAGCCTTTTGCCGTACCGGGCACATTTCTAGACTCCGTGCTGCTACTGAGAATTTCGTGACAGAAAAACCCAATAACACTGGCTGACCCAGGAATCGAACCCGGGACCTCCCGATCCCACGCACACATTTATGCCGCGAGACCAACGAGAAAGTCGTATAGGGTTTGATCTCGAGTTTTCCGTCTCTACGAAAAGATGGTATTTGCATCGTGTTATCCCTTAGTCGCCTCTTACGACACCCACGGGAAGATAGGGGGTGGTGACACTTGTATTCTATGCCGTCAACCACACGGCTAGAATACGACATTATAATATGTCACTATTTTGATTTTGTGTTACATTGACTCTGTGAGACCATCTCTATTATGTCTGCCTTGCCAATAAAGGAATAATTGTAAATATGTAATCCGCTTTAATTACAACAAGTTTAATATTCACAATAAAACAAACATATTTGATATATTCTTTCTTTCCAGGGCGACAAAGTGCGCAAGCTAAAGGCGTCGACGAAGGACAAGTCATTGTGGCAGCCCGAGGTCAATGTACTACTGGACTTAAAGAAACGACTCGCCGCGTTGCAAGTCAATAAATAAATTAATATATTATTTATTAAATATACCTGCCTTTATCTTGTTGAACCTCTGCCATATATGCCTTTTGTTTATATTTTATACCCTTTAGCCGTGTGGTTGACGGCATAGAATACAAGTGTCACCACCCCCTATCTTCCCGGGGTGTCGTAAGAGGCGACTAAGGGATAACACGATGCAAATACCATCTTTGCGTAGAGACGGAAAACTAGACATCAAACCCTATACGACTGTCTCGTTGGTCTCGCGACAGAAATGTGTGCGTGGGATCCGGAGGTCCCGGGTTCGATTCCTGGGTCGGGCAGTGTTATTGGGTTTTTCTGTCACGAATTTCTCAGTAGCAGCACGCGCGGTGTCTGGAAATGTGCCCGGTAATGCAATAGGCTCGCCCCTTATTACGTGGGACTAAAGTATATCTGGCAAAAAGTTGGTGTAGAAACACACCTCTGCCTACCTCTTCGGGGTTATAGGCGTGAGACTATGTATGTAGGTATGTTATATATACCATTAACCCACCGTAATCGTCGTCTCAGCGTTTGGCTCGGTTGCATCCAAGACTTACACGCCATGGAGCCTGGGGTCCGCTTACTAAATTAACCAGATTGAGAGAATGTTAGCTTTTCCACAGAGCGACTGCCGCCTGATCTCTGCAATCCAGGGAAAGCGTTAGCAAAATTTCATAGTTAGAATAATAATTGTTACACCATATCATACGATTATAAAAATAAATATCAATAATTACTATCGGATAAAAGTATAATAAATCTTAAAATATACATTTTAAGATTTATTGAAACCAGCCGTTAGAGATCGCCCTCACTCACCACCGTCGCACGCCGGTTACAATTCGATATCAAGTGTCAGATGAGGCGCTCTAAACAACATCTGAGCAGGCTCTTCCAGCAAAATTATTTGATGTTATTCCATGACAGGGTCAGCAAGTTAACTGCAATGTTTAAGTTAAATTTTTATCAGTGAAAAATAATAGTAATAAGGTGACTGAGATCATCAATATTTTTTTTTTTTACTTCTGGAGTAGAGATGGGCGGGTGGGTAAAAATTGGGAAGGTAAAAATTGGAAGGAAAGGGTAAAATAGGTAAAAAAGAAAAAATACCCTTTTTTACCGGGTATTCATAAAAAATACCGGGTAAAAATTATTTATATCTTTATATTATTTAAATGCCTTCGCCATGAAATGAAAACTGTTCTTATATAATGTAATTGACTTCGTCATCAATACTACGATCTACCTTGTTAGTTTTGACCTTGACCATTGAAGATAAAATATTGATTTTAAGTAAAACGAAGTTAATATCTTTTAAATCTTTAATCAACATACATTTTCTATTAAAATAAACTGTTTAGAATAGAAACAAATATAATAAATTGCACATGATTGAAAGTTAACTGAATGCTGCACACTACCTTATAGAATATATAAATAAGTAACATAATTATACACATGGAATATGGACGACTTCAGTGACAGGTTCGTGGATGCTGTCCATACAACGGGCTTGAAGTTCTTTAAGCCCAAAACGAAGAAAAGAGCCTATAAAATCTCGGGTCCGACCCTCTAGCTCATAGAGGAAAAGCGTACGATGCTTCTGCTATCCTCCGACGACATGCCAAAATATCGGCGTCTCAATAATTTTCACCAATACAACACTAAATGTATTCGAGAGGCGATCGAGCGGAATAAGGGTTCCAAAGTGTTCCAAAGAGATCTTTCTTTCGGGCAGAGTCAGCTGACAAAGCTGAAGCCGGAGGATGGCGGAATTGTCTCGTCCAAACCTCAGCTCCTGGAGGAGATCGAACGGTTCTATGGACAGCCATACACGACTACACGAACACCTGTTACTACTCCAGCCACAGACCCTAGAGCTGGATTGATCCGACACTATATCGAAGATATCCCGGACGTCAGCATGCACGAGATTACTGTACCCCTAGAACAAATAAAAAACAACAAGGCACCGGGTGATGACAGCATAACTACAGAGCTTCTAAAAGCTGGCGGCACACCTGCCGTGGAAATGCTTCGGAAGCTATTCAATTCCGTCATACTCGAGGGCAAAACGCCACAGGCATGGCACAGAAGGGTGGTGGTGCTTTTCTTCAAAAAGGGCGACAAAACCCTTTTGAAGAACTACAGACCCAGTCCAAGACTAAACTACACTTCTGAGTCACGTCTATAAGTTGTTTCCTAGGGTCATCAAAAATCGTCTCGAGAGCAAGCTAGACGACTTCCAGCCGCCCGAACAAGCCGGATACCGTAAAGGCTATACCATTTACCACATACATACGCTGCGGCAGGTTATACAGAAGTCCGAAGAGTATAACCAGTCTCTATGCTTAGCGTTTGTGGACTATGAGAAAGCCTTTGATTTGATCGAAACCTGGGCAGTGCTGCATAGTCTCCAACGGTGCCAAATTGACTATCGATATTTCGAAGTGCTGAAGTGTTTCTACGAAAATGCCCCATGTCAGTCCGCCTCCAGGACCAGAGCTCAAAACCTATTCGGCTACAGCGAGGGGTGAGGCAGGGAGATGTTATATCTCCGAAACTCTTCACCGCTGCGCTGGACGTTTTCAAGCTTCTGGACTGGGAAGGACTCGGCATCAACATCAACGGCAAGTACATCACTCACCTTCGATTGATGATATCGTAGTCATAGCTGAGACCATGGAAGACGTCAGCACAATGGCCTCTGTAGAGTCTCCCAACAAGTAGGTCTTAAGATGAACAGGGACAAGACGAAAATCATGTCTAACGTCCATGTCTTACCTGCTCCTATCCAGGTTGGGAACTCCACACACGAAGTTGTTGACAAGTACGTCTACTTGGGACAAATGATCCAATTAGGTAGGTCCAACTTCGAGAAAGAGGTCATTCGTTTAATCCAACTCGGTTGGGCGGCGTTCGGGAAGTTACGGCATATCCCGCAGTGTCTGAAGACGAAAGTTTTTGACCAGTGTGTGTTGCGAGTGATAATCAACGGCGCTGAGACGTGGTCGCTAATTATGGGCCTTATCCCAAAGCTCAGGGTCACTCAGTCGGCGATGGAGAGAGCTATGCTCGGAGTTTCCCTGCGAGATCGAATCAGAAATGAGGAGATCCACAGGAGAACCAAAGTAACCGACATAGGTCTCCGAAAAGCCAGGCTGAAGTGGCAGTGGGCAGGGCATATAGCACGAAGAACCGATGGCCGATGGAGCAGGCGGGTCCTGGAGTGGCGACTACGTACTGGAGCATGCAGAAGGGGTAGGCCTCCCGCAACGTGGACCGACGATCTGGTTAAGATCGCGGTGCGCGGTTGGATGCGGGTGGCTCAACATCGGTCTGTGTGGAGAACCTTGGGGGAGGCCTATGTCCAGCAGTGGACGTCTCAAGGCTGACATGATGACACATAGGTATATCTTGAAAACATTTCAAAACAAATAAATGAGTAACAATTACTTAGATTTGTCATTTAAGCTCAATAATTACAATGCAACCTAGACAGTAAAAATATAATATTAAAACTGCACAATTCGTTTGAATCCCTCATTGGACAGTTATAGTGCATCAGTTTAATTTAAAATAATTGTTGTATTTTTTAATAAATACTGACCTGCTAACAATTATTTTATAATTTATTTTATTTGCGACCGTCGGTCGTCAGAACAACATACGCGGACATTGTTTTCTCATTAGAACAAGAGAAGAGTTATAACTCTTCTCTTGTTCTTGTCCGACGGTCGCAAATACAATAAATTATAAAATAATTGTTGTATTTTTTAATAAATACTTACATATAGGTCAGTATTTATTAAAAAATACAACAATTATTTTAAATTAAACTGATTTTAATTTTTACCCGGTATAAATTAAAAATGGGTAGGTAAAAATGGGTATAAATGGGTATTTACCCAAAGTCTGGGTTTTTACCGGGTATATGCCCATCTCTATTCTGGAGTCATATTAATATTGCCATGTTATATGGTTCTTTCAAGGTAAAACTGCAAAAAATACGCAATTATACGAAATATAAATAATAAAAATGGTCTTAAAAAGTCTTCTAATGCTATAATGACAAGCGGAACTGGTTCAAAGATTTAAAAAAAATGTAACAACTGTGCATGCGAAGCCAGATATGGCTTTTATAATTTCAACTTAAATGCATACGAATCCAGATATGGCTTCGTGATGTAAATCCATTAATAATAACGTTTTTTTTTATTTGTTTAATTTATGTTCACAAAATATTATTAAACATGTTTTCACCAAAAGATATTTTTTTGTAACTTCCTTCATAATTCATGCAATAAGGGGTTAAGGGAATGCATCGCGTAGTACGGACGCAGTGCACAGCACAACGATACTGGCCGATGTTTTTGTGTGAGTAAGTTGAATGTTGCTTGGTAAATATACGCTTTGTTCGATAGGATATGGTTTATAATTGAGTGTATGGAAGTTTTAATTTAAAAAAATGCGAATGTGTGCGCGACTGCTTTTTATGTTGCTTTTAGTGAACTGCATGTGTAGTAGTAGCCGCGTGGAAGTGGAAAACTGGCGACACAGGTATCCGATACATTTTCGTCTACAGGGCATATCTCCTTGTTTATTATATCTATGCTAACCACTGAGTGCAGAGTGCGTGTGGTTCCATCTTTATCTAAAAAGTAACAGGTAATAATGCTAAACATTCTCGCATTATGTGCTAATTATGTGTAGCTTCAAAAGTCGTCTCCATGATGTGGTTTTTGGATGTCACTTCAATATAGAACTAGTCCACAAATAACATTTGTTCATCAATCTACTCTTAGTGCAAATCAAGTTTGTTTATTTTCCGTATGAGTGTGTGGCCAACTCTGGTGTCAGTTTTCGGACTGCCCGAAGGCCTCTGACATGCCTTGCCGTTCTTGGTTTTTTCTAGCTTTTTTTAAAGACAACTTGTTTCTTGTTTCTTTTTTAAAGACAACTCCCGCACTAGGAATAAATCCTTTGTCGCGGGGGACTTTACAAACACACAACTAACGGGCACAATGAACACCCAGACTCGCAACAATTTATGAATCACACAAAGTGTTGTCTCGTGTGGGAATCGAACCCACAACACTGCGCGAAGTTAAGCGGCGAGGCGACCGCTTAAACCACTACGCCAACCGTGCGTTCGTTATAGGTCGGTCAAAGTTAAGCAACCCTTGCACAGGTCACCACTTGGACGGTAGACCGCTCGTTGTGGCGTTTATATTAGAGTGCTACCGTGCTTCGTTGAGCACGTTAAACTGTCGGTCTCAGATATTATCTCAGGTCAAGAATCGTAAGCCCATGTAAGAAACATTCGTGCGGTCTGGAAATTCCGATACGCAGAGGTAGCCACAAAAATACACTCACACGAAAACACTTAATTCCCCGAAACTAAAATCCTGCTCGGAGTCTGGTAATGTGCCCGGTGCGGCAATAGGCTCGCCCCCTATTACGTGGGACTAAAATAAAGCTGGCGAAAGGTGGGTGTATCAATATACCTCTGCCTACCTCTTCGGGGATAAGTACAGGCGTGAGACTATGTATGTATGTGTAAAATCCTGGGGCCGCCATTAAGCACTGCGTCAAGTGTTGTCCACAAAACGTTATTTTGAGTCTGGGTATTTTTTATGTCCGTTGGTTGATGTTCGTAAAGTCACCCGCGAAACTGGAATCTCATCTAGAGCTTCTCTTAAAAAAAAAAACAATAATAAAGCGTGTTAAATTTTATTATGGGTTGGTAAGCGACTAAGGTTAACCACATGAGGAAACCACCAACAATAGGCTAGTTGACAAAAAAAATTATAAGTCCGTCCTTTAGATTATTCAAAAATAAGCGATAAGTATTTTTTTATTTGTAAATTAAACCAAAAATGGCCAAGATATAGCTCATTAAAGTTACGCATAACGTCACGCCGTGCTGCATTTTATTCGCACTAGATGACGTCACACGTAACTTTAATGGGCTATATCTTTGTTATTTTTTATTTAATCGGAAAAATAAAAAATAAGTGTCCAATATTTTTTTATAATCTAAAATACGGACTAAATAAAATCTAATTATTATGACCCTGGAAACTACCCTATTAGACAGCGATGTGGATAATAGCCAAACCCTTCTCATAAGATACTTAAGTATATGTTCGTTTGTAAGCCGTATCATAGGTAAAACATAAATAAATACACAAATCTATTAATTTGATAAACGTTTTATTTCTGTAAAAATTAAATATATCTTTTCACTAAATTCATTTCTAAACTTTAATCACTATATTTATATTACAATCGATTTTGGAATAAACTTATCAACAAATAATAAAATGCCAACAAGACGATAGTGATTCAATATCGACAGGTACTCAACATGTACAAAAAAGAACAAAATTTTGGCATTATTACAAAAAAATGCTAAATGTCAATTCAGCAAGATTTTTTTTACATAATTTTACAATTTTTTCTCGAGTTTCGATTATACTCATAGAATAGCATTCCCTTAAAAGATATCAAATAATTATAAAACATAGGATTTATTTCTAGTGCAGGAGTCGATCTATTGAATTTTGTACGTATAGCGAGATTTCGTATAGCGAGTCCTGTGTTAAAATTATAGTTATTTGATAGACTTCAAGGGAATGCATAGTAAATAAATTATTTACAATAAAAATCACCAAATTTCGTAGTATTAACACATTGACTGCTGGAAACGTATATGGTGTGTCCCAAGTGTCGGATCCTGCGATGCGGCTAGCCCACAATAGTCGTGTTTAGGGAAAAAATATACCAGCGTGCTGCCGAAACACGCGACGCGTGAATCATACCCATACCACACATGTGCTGACGACCACTCATGTGTGTTTTTTTGTATAGCAACTCGTACGTAGCGTGTCGTGTCAGCACAGACACACGCTCGACCTGCACGCGCGTTGCGTGTCGTTAAGCACGAGAGGCTGGGCACGCTCTGCGGGTGCGGATACACGCAGGATATGCGTACTGGCCGCACAGCAAAAGGCCGTCTACGAATCTTAGGCCAGCAGTCAATGTGTTAAAACAGTTTATGTAACGCAACTTTTGTGCCAAAGTGCATTGTACAAAAATATTTCTGTAAAATATTTTTAAAGTTAAATGATTTTACGTAAATTAATTCTTACGCAAGAATGTAGCCACTAGGCCTACGCCTAAAGACATGTCATTAATTTAAGATTGCTATAACACTATTTCTTTCTAACCAACGTGTAAACGAGATGGGACTATTTTCTGTTTTTATCACAGATCAAGTAAAAACTAAGATACACGCAATGTATTGCGAATGAAACCAAATTAAGGAAATCTGTCACTGTCAATAAAAAGTGAAATCACAAGTCTACAGTAATTCACCTAAATATTCTTGATTATTTGAATTCGAAGACTTCCCGCCTTTTCGGCTTCACTAGCATTTAGTGCGTACTTATCTATCTTTTTTTATTTGATCTGAGGTTTCAATATAAATTTTAACTTGCAAAAAAGTGGCTACAATAAATATCTTAAATTATTTAAATATTTAATTTAACACTATTGGTCACAGCTAATTAAGCCGCCTTTGTCTAATATTAATAATTACAATAATTTAGAACAGAAAAATATCCATAATTTTTACTTTTCATTTCTCTTTACTTTAAGAGTAGCCACCATTCAAAAACATAAGTGCAAACCTTATTTGCAAAGACTGTGCCTTTAGTAAAAATACACAAGTTAAAAACTGAATTTTACTGTTTATGCCTCAGCTGTAAAGTATATGAACTTTACAATAGAGACAAATACGCGTCTTATGTAAAGTACTCTTATAGATAAAACATCTGATTTGCAGACTCAAACATGTAATGCTTATCTGGCCTACGGTTCCTTAATTTTTTTAGCTATAAAGAAGGTAACTTTACAATTAAGGCAAAATCATTTCAGGTGTTAACTGAGTTTTAAATTTTCTTCTGTATGCGCCAAATTTGGGTGATGTTTTTAGCACTCACATATTTTTTCTACTAAAGGCTCAAAATAAAATCCAGTGTATTTGACAATGCAATACAAGTTGTGCCTTGTAACTGAACATTTGAGTGTAAACGCCTAAACACAGTAACTCGGTGATACGTACTTACACACTAACATTTATTTTATTGCATTTTTCGTTGATTTTATTACTATTTTTATATTATGTAAATCGTATTAAATATTGACGTTTACGTATGACACTAAAATATGATGAAGATATATATTTTATTGCAGATTCCGCTGATTGTCAATCGCAGCATAGGGTTCGATACCCACACGGTACAATAATTTGTGTAGTTCCATCGACTGATTTTTGGCGATACAGGAATTTATTCGATCGGATTTGTCTATTACAAAAGAACTCTTTTCTTTAATAAAATATGTTCATTATCTTATTAACAATGAAAAATTGAAACATGATATTATCATTGTTTCGTGGTTAGTTTCTTCTACCTTCGTCACGATTTACATAGTATAAATGTGTGTTTGTTCATCATTGTACTTGGTTGCGCTTGAGCTACGTTGATCATTATGTACAAGTTAGCGAGAACACACCAAAAATGTACAGACTAACACTTGTTGAGTTTCTATTGGTCTATATTTGAAAAAGCATGAAATACATGCACCTAGCATATTCAATGACGTATATGGCAATATATTGAATGTTATAACTATTAATAACGAATTATAAGTGACTTCGTTTATCAGAAGAAAAATCAAAAAGGATACTGACTCCCCATGACGTCTGTCAAAAATGTTCATGACAGTCGGGATCGACGGATAAACGAGCTCTCCGAGGCACGGGGCAAGCGATAATAAATAATTCAATAAGCACATAACTCCGAAAAGTAAGTGGTGCGCGCCTAGGATTTGAACCCTATTCCTTCTGCATTCAGGCGGTCTGTAGTTATCTCTACTACGCTATAGCTGATTTTAATATTGGTATGAAATCAAATCAGGAGAATTTCAGTTTTGCTATTTAAGTATTGATTTTCCTTCAATTTATATTAACTTTAAGAATACAGAGCGCTTGTCGTATCAATTGTAAAGTTGTAAATCCACAATTTTACAAACAAGTAACTTTACACTTGAGGCACATAATGTTACATTCTTTACATTTTCGGTGTGTTTGTCGACATATAGCGTCACTACACAATCTAGTTCGTATAATTTATTGATATACACAATCGTACTCTATACTTAGCAAACATAATAATAAACATTTACAAGGAAGTTGATTATTTCACTTATAAATACATTAAATTATTAATTAATAAATATATTAAAATAACTCAAGAGTACGAGAAAAACTAGTACTTTGAAATATAATACTATAATAGATCAAGTAAAAAGAAGTAGATATCAACCATTCATCGACTTCACCTTTTAGTCTTTTACCTGGTCTTCCTTTTTTGGCTTCACTTTCAATATAAGCCGTTATATCTACCTTTTTACTCAATCTAAGTATAGTATAAAATTATAAATTATTAATTTACTTGATATTTATAATTTAAATTATCAACTTCATCTCACAGTCACACTGTCTTTACATCTAAACTATGATATTTCACTTAATTCTAATATATTAATAGAGTAGTTTTAACATCATCTTTACCAGTACTTTTTATTATTTTATTATTTTGTTTATTAATATTCAATGTGAGGGTCGGATAAAAATAATTAGATTTACTTTTCGCGCCGATAGATGGCAGAAAGTATAGCATAGAAACTCCAATAAAAAAAAGAAAAGTCCCCGAAATATTAAAAAATATACACAATATATTGTGACGTATTTTACAAGTAACTGTCAAACTCCACACAATTATATTGAAACGGATAATACTCGCGGTATTTAATTAATTAAAGGTACAAATACCTATGTCATCATCATCAGCCTTTAACAGTCCACTGCTGGACTAGGCCTCTCCTTTGAAAGGAGGAATTGGCCTACTATACCACGCTGGCCAAACGGGTTGGTATAGGGTTTGTGTCAAGTTTTCCTTCTCTTACAGTGCTGTTTTCTGTATAATATGCTCCCTCTGTCGGCTCTTACGACACCCATGATATGGGGTGGTGACAATCCGTATTCTTAATCCGTCACCACACGGATGTATTACCGACTATTAAATTTGTATGATGTATACAAATCGCGAAAGTTTAAACCGATAACTTTCAAACTGTTTTAATAATTTTAATAAAATATAGGCACAAATGAAATTGGTCGAAATTCAACCAACATAAGACCTCATAGAAAATCCCCACAGTAGAATATTAAAAAACAAAACTAATAAAATGTAAAAAAGTACGAATCAGTCGTTACGCAGCCCTCATAACTTTACGTCGAGTATCACAAAAATATACTTAACAACAAAAATTAGAAAAACAAAATGTACATAAAAAATTACATATTCATTCTATAAATGGCAATTTTTATACATATAATATAGCCAGTTCAGTGCTACGATAGAAGAGTAATAATTAATTTATTTGGAAAGTAATTCGGTCCAATATTAATACGATTTTTGCATCTTGTAATATAGATTGAATTTAAAAAATCGTATGTCCAGGGTTCTAGTTAATTAACCAATTAACTAGAACCCTAGACATACGATTTTTTAACCACACTAACCAGTGTCTAAATCAAAATTCAGGTATATTTCTAAACCAGTCTAAACCTAGCACAGTTCTAATGGAGGTTTAGCTTTAAACCAACCGGAATTCTAAAACCGGGGATAATTCTAGTAAACTTGAAACATGGTTGGAATCAAAGACTAATTGATATTTCGTAAGTAGCAACACATTTATAATATTTGCAAAAAAAAAAAACATATTTAGTAAGATGGACACTAATAAAATTCTTATCTTAATATTGGACCATAGGAACTACACATTTTAAATTGCCAATATTTTTGTAATTGCCTACCATTTCATATACTTAAACCAAATGCTAAACGTACCAAACATAGGAAATATTTTTCTAACTATTTCTTCGATTTATTCGATTGTACTTGGCAACACTAGCTAGCTTCCAAATTCGAATATCCATCCGTCGTAACCGTTTCGAATAATTTAAACTATTTGAAAAGTTAAAAAGCACTGGTTGTGGTCTATGGTAGCTATCGAAATATTTCGCGATATGCTAAATTTAAGGAGTGAACTCTTAGAGTAGTGATGTACAGCGATCGAGTAAAAATATCGACATGTTATCGATAAAATACTCTCCGTATATCGATATCAACAGAACCAAGAGTTACTGCCGTTACGATATGATATCGACATTAATTTGATTATTTTCAACTTTCTTTACGTGTTTTGGTCTTCAGTTTTCTTTTATATTACAGCATAACTGTTGATTCCATAAAATTAAACACCGCTTATTACTTAAACAAATAATCACAATAACCGATCACATGCAACTCTTATTTCGCGGCTGTTTCATTATTGGTTTATAATAACTTTTAAATTGGCTAATCGAGAGTTTAGTTCATCAAACAATTTTGTTAATTAGTTTGATCTTTTTATCTCACCTCAAATTGGCTTAATGTGAGTGTTTAATTGAATCATTCCGTGTTAACTGCCTCATAATATAGATGACAATTTGCACACCAAAATGTAGCACTTAATGTGCTAGGATCATTTTGACTTGTCATCTATACATGACTTCAGCAGTAAAAAGGGTTAAACCATCGATATCGATAATTTAGACTTAGACATGACGGTGCAGTTCAAAAGTTTAAACTGTCGATATCGATATAATTGCTCATTTTCACGTGTAACTTATAAGTTATAACATGGCAGTTTCGTTCAAACGCTTAAACTATCGATATCGATACCGCCGTTTCACCTCAAGTTCACTCGGTGTCTTCCTATAGGCTTCTCGACGACGACAGGGGAGACACCTTTTCTCTGTTCTTCTTCTCCGACGCGTTGGAGCCGGTGTTGAGGGAGCCCGACCAGTCGCCGAGCTGGGCTACCGGTCGGTAGAACTTGGTCGATGTGCGGTTGAAGACCGGGAGGAGCTCGTTTGCTTCGTTGGTCAAAGCCTGGAGACAAATAGAAGATATTAATTTGCATTCATAGTTACGTGAACGTAGGCGAGCACTACGACGGGATTTCCCGAAACTCCCACGAAATTCGAAAATATGTGCGTGCGAAGCCGCTGGCGTCGACTAGTTTACTTATAATATTTCTTGTTAATCGTTGTGATGCAATGAGTTTAAACGCCATGTCGATTTAACTGCAAAATTAGCCGCAGTGGACTAGAGTGGTTCTATAAAACAGCTAGTCGTCCAAATAAAACGGCTCGTTCAACCAGATGGCTATAACATATAGATATTGGAATTGTGTACATACCTTCAAATATATAATGGCGTCGGTCCCGTACCCCTCGCAGGACATGAGCGTGAGGTCGCCGTGGAAGTACCGCGCGTACAGACGGGAGATGGGCAAGCCGTACCCGTAACCTAAGGGTAAAGATATATGTAGTGTTGTGAGTGATTGTAGGATTGGGGTAAGTTTGGGAGATCGGCCGGCCGTATCCGTAACATATGTGCAAATTATGTGAATGATTGTAGGTTTGGGACAAGTTAGGGAGATGGGCAGATAGTAACCTTAACCTGTGGGCAAAATATATAAGTAGTGTTGTGAATGATTGTAGGTTTTGGGACAAGTTTGGGAATGGGGTAGCTTAGTAAATAGGTAACTATAAGAATGGGTTAACTTTGGGCATGGGGTAACTCTGTAAATGGGGTAAAACTAGAATTTAGTCAACTCTAGGGTTGGGGCAACTCTGGGATTGGGACAAGTTTATGATTGGGATAACACTAGACAATGATGGATCCAGGGTTTTGGTTGAGGGGGAGGTTGGTTTGGGTTGGTCTTAAACCTGGTGCAGGATTGCATACCTTGTCTCTAAGGCAAAGGCTTTGGGTGGCAATTGGTGGAACGGTAGAATAGGGATATTGCCAACGACTCAAATCAGTCACTTTTGATGAATTGTCAAAAGCAATCTCTTTCTTCGGGTTTTGTATGAAATGACAAATAGTGCCGTCATAGTTTTCATGGTGACGATGATGGTGGTGTTGACGGTGATGATGGTAACTCACCAGCTAGCGGCACGGTGCTGGAGTCAGACTTTGAGGGCTGCGGTGCGGTACTGTACATGTACTTGAACAGCAGGTCAGTCACGCTGCGGGGGATACCGCCGCCGCGGTCTGACATCTGATGGGTGACCAATAAGGCAATATTACAATAACGAATTAAAAAATATTTACTATGATATAAGGATTCTATATGTTAAAGCTAAAATGCATATGATAGAAAAAAGAAGAAAAAAGCTATTTATTTGTCACAGACGTAGAAAAAGTATCGCAAGGCATAGCATTAGTCTATGACAGATAGATACCCATTAGGTATACATTATGTCAGTTTTATATGTATCGCTTCTGCGATGATTCTAAATCTGGTAAAAACCGATTCGGCTTTTTATTTTTCTTAAACAAACACCGAGATTCCATTAAAAAAATTCGATGAGTTTGTTCAAAAAAATATTTTTCTTTTATCAGGTATTATTTTTGGTTAGTATGATTTGGCATGATGTGTAAAACGAGTAGACTTGGGCTTGTCACTCATCACTTGACACCGTGTATATTAGATAAGCTCACCTTAACAGACACATCTTCCTTCCCAGCGACGACATTGACAGTGATGGGTGGCGGGTTGCTGTGCGTCTCCATGGTGGCTCGCATAGAGTTCTTGAACAGCTCGAAGAGCATGTGGTACAGATGCGACGGCACATATACTATGGGCATCGGACGCTCGCTTGGCACTGGAATGGAGAAACAATTTTGTAGACATTTATCAAATAAAGCGTTATCCCAGTTAGCACCCGGGGTCGTCCGCTTTCTAGCATGACCGGATTTGACTGAATACTAGCTTTTCCACAGAGCGACTGCCTGTCTGACCTGCTTAACCCAGAGGGATAGCGATATTCTATGGTTAAGACTAGTGACAGTTTATTCATAGGTCTGGTCTACCTATAACAACTGTCAAAGATTGGTGCGCGCCGTGGATTCGAACCTGATACCCTCTGCATGGCAGTCTGTTGATATCTCCACTAGGCTATTTTATTTAGTGGTCATCGTTTTGAATGGACATCGTAATCCACTTTATCAAATTCTTTACTGAAATCCGTGTAACTGGCGTCTACTGTATACCAGTACCAGTACCGTTTGTCGAAGCAGTTTTATATTGTGTCTTCAGCGAATAACATATATGGCGAATAGCGTAACAGGTAGTAGAGCCTGAAATTTCAGCATAAATGGGCCGGCTCGACCGGAGAAGTATTACACTCTTTACAGTACTAAACTGTTGCGTTTCGTTCGGTGAGCGCGGGTGCTGGAGGCCCTATTCCTTCTCTCTCAGCCCACTCCTCCTCCTATCCCTTTACCTAACCCAAAGGACGGCAACACATTTGTGACTCCTGTGGTGTTGCTTGAGTCCATGGACGGCGGTAATAGCTTACCATCAGGCGATCCATGTGCTCGTTGGCCACCTATTACTATAAAAAAAGAACAGACAGAAGAGAATTAGTGCTTACCTCCGTGCTGCAGCAGCTGTAGGTCTGGCGAGGCGAGGTAGTACCTGTCGCAGAGGAACCGCGCGTTCTCGTACGCGTCCTTGACTACGCCGACCACGTCACAGGCGGGGTCTATGGACCCGATGTGACGGCCACCGTCGCCGATACCCACGGCGCCGGGGTGAGCGCCCATTTGTTCGCCGAACAGGATTGCTGGAGGGAAAAGAGATGGTCAGACATACAAATGGTACATGGACATGGTAGTAAAATTACTAAAACTAGGGGGTAGGTTACTTTTTGTTGGCAAGAGAATCGCTAGAAGTATGAGGCTATGGAAGTGCCAAATCTTATATTACTTGATGGCATAACCAATGATTTTCTAAATCTACATCCCTCTTAGAAATTCTAAGAGGCATGTAGATTTTGAGTGATTATTGTTGCTATCTCCCACTCACTTATCTTCCCCTAGTGGACAGTGTCATAAGTTTAATACAGTGCCATTGGTCACCGTTAGAGGACAAAATTTAAAAAAACATTTTTACCCTTACGCATACCGAGATCAAAAGACTGTACAATTACATATCTGTAGGGAAAATAAATTCTATAGTGACAAATTGAATACACATGTGTCGAGAAAATACAATCAAGTCTGCAATCGCACTTCCAATAATCCAATACACGGTTTAGCATCGATCTCGTGAATCTATCGCTCGACGTAAATAATGATTATTTGAGCCACTGGCGCTGAAAATTGCTAACCAGTGTACAGCGAAGTAGACAATCACCGATCTTTTCTTTATTGTTATTTAAATGGAGTATAGGACAGTGAAATTGGCTACTGATTTAGAAGACACTAAAAATAAAGCTTCTGCCCATGGCTATGAAATCTAATTGGAATATATGGTCTGAACACCTACCCTAACATCACAATATTTTAGCCCACTTTCACATTTTCACATAATATCAAAGAAGAAACATTAAAGAAAAGTCAGTGGTGTGCAGTGTGGGGTCTGACCTCTCCGCACGGCAGTCTGTTGTTACTACTAGAGTAGTTCTTTAAAAATGCTACTTTTAAGCTTCTGAAATTCGTTCTCGCCTCAAGTAGGTAGGTACTACTGAAATGGGATCTCTGCCTTTTCGCCGAAAATTGTTCAGCTGATTATCACTTGCCAACTAACGTTTCGCAGAATTTTATTTCGCAGAATAATCATTTGCCAACTTGTGATATAATTTTGTTTTTATTTCCCAACCTCACAGTTGCCAACTTTACGTTTGGTCTTCCTTTTATTGTTGCAGTTCTAACCTAACCGATGTAGCATATTTAAATGCCCTGTGTAGTGAAATAAAAGCGATTTGGTTCTGGCACTTCGCCGGCCGCTGCCGCGGCACGCTCGCTTCGCTCGCTCGGCTCGTGCGTTGTGGTCGCAGTTCTAACCTAACCTAACCAGCCATTGTTTCAGTTGACGTGCATTGTTTATCAGCATACTAACCTAACCTTCCTTTCGATTTCACCTGAACTTCCCGAAACATCACCTAAACAGACGAAACGTTATTCGTCTAAAAGTTGTCTGGCCTAATAATTTGACAAAAGATAAATGCCCCAAACGTTTTTTGTCATTACAATAATCAGCTTAACAATAATTCTACCAAATGAAACGTGGTCATACAAAAATTTGACAATCGTTAGTCGGCCAAACAATATTCGGCGAAAAGGCAGGATCCCCCTGAAATGAGACTTCTCAGCTCAGCATTAGGATTTTCCTAAGAACTGATAAAGCAGTATTAGATTGTCTTTCGCGGTATATACCACTTACCTTTATTTCTAGTATCCGATATTTCGGCAATGTTACAAGCGCAATACCCCGAAAGAAAATCTAATGCTAAAAACCACGCAAGTTTAAAATTAGATAAAGAGTTAGTACTCACTATGTTGATTGATGAGCATCCTGATGGATATCCGGCTCATGTAGAACCTGTCGAGGAAGTACTGTATAGAGCTCTCGGTCCCTGGGTCCACTTCGTGCGACTCCTTAAGCTCTAGGACCCCCTGCGCCATGGTCTGGACCACGTCAGCGTGACGGTTGCGGATGTGGACTAGGCGCTCGCAGAACCTGGGGAAAGAAGAGTTAGATTGAGAGAGAGAAAGAGAGTTAGATCCGAGGAGATCCGAGTCCTGCTGGCCACGGCCCACTTCTCACTTTGAGAAGGGTCATGCCATAGTCCACCACGCTGGTAAAGTGCAAGTTAGCAGACTTCACATGCCATTCGAGAACATTATGGAGAAATCTCAGACATGCAGGTTTCCTCACGATGTTTTCACCGTTTATGCGATAGTTAACAATTTAAAATTTCGAAAGGTTATTGGTGCGCGCCGTGGATTCGAGCACAAGGCCCTCTGCATAGCAGTGTGTCAGTCTCTCCACTAGGCTATCGCTATACTATGGCTGATGATAAGATGTTGATACAAGATGCTACATAATAAAATATAATATGTGACATATCTACTCCTACCTGCACTTTCGGCTATATTCCCTTGAGCATACGTTTCCAAAAATATCCACGTTTAGACATAATGTTCCCACGTGTACATGGCATGCTTGTTGCCATGTACACGCCGCTAACACGTGGCGTAAAGAAAATGTCTTGACACCTCGCCAGCCATAACTACACCAATACATTTAATAATATCTAGGGAACAGACGCTTTATTATTACTATATAGTTATATCTTGTATATTACCTACATATATAGATATAATATAGATCATGAAATTTTATGGAAACGGGTTTTACTCACGATATTTAGTTAATTTAAGGTAATAAATACCTCTGTTTTACCGACGTTTCGGCTGTCTTACAACAGTCGTGGTCGCGGCGGCAATGATATTTGACCGCATATATGTGGTTTAAGCGGTCATCTAGCCGTTCAATAGTACAGGAAAAGTTAGACTAAATAGGGCAGTTTGGCGGCAACATAAGTACCTACGTCAATGAAACTTTATTTAAAACTCCATCTTAGCTCTAGACATCAGGATCTGCAGAGTCCTACAAAGAGGGTCGTATCTCCTTCGGGGATGGCAATTCACATTTAGCAAACTAGGCGAGTGAGGTATCATTTTCATTATTTTACGCTGAATCGAATGAGTCGCCAAGCGTTGTGGATTCGTTCTCCAAACAAGATAACGAGACAATAGTTTGTACATACATACATACATAGACTCACGCCTGTTTCCCCGAAGGGGTAGGCAGAGGCATATTAAACGCCCACTTTTCGCCAGAGTTTTGATCCCACGTAATAGGTGGCGAGCCTATTGCCGCTTATTGTATTGGGGATATTTTGTTTGCCAGAGCCTCGTCCGTTGATAGGCAGGTGCACCACTTGCAGGTGAGGTTGGCTTGGGACCCTAAGTTCTTGGTGGGAACCCTATGCACCAACAATAGTTTGTGTCCATAAATTGTGATTTCCAGTCTTGGTGTTCTTTGTGTCAGTCGATTCAATGTTTGTAAAGTTCTCCCCAACAGAATACTAACAAATACAAAAACCAAAAAAAAGCTCTAAGAGTGCCTCCGTGGTCCAGTGGATAGCGTATGCGACTGCTGATCGGAGGTCCCGGGTTCGATTCCCGGGTCGGGCAAAAGTGTTACTGGGATTTTCCGAATTCTCAGTAGCAGCACGCAGTCTGGTGATGTGCCCGGTAACGGCAATAGGCTCGCCCCCTATTACGTGGGACCTAAAAATTCATGGCAAAATGTGGGTGTAATATTACACCTCTGCCTACCCTTTCGGAGATACAAGGCGTGAGCCTATAAAAAAAAAAGAGGTAGGTATATGGTCCAGTTTCACCATCTCCGAAAAGATATTATATTCCAGAGAAATTCATAATTGGAGCGAAATTCATATGAGTTATCTGTTAAGTTAATTTAACCAGAACTTAATAGAAAATGGTGAAATCGGCCCTGAGGGTGATGTCTTTATGTCTTGACTCTCACGAAAAAGATGTAATGTACTCACTTTTTAATTATCGCTTGTCCCGTGCCTCGGAGAGCACATTAAGCCGTCGGTCCCGGCTTTCATGAAGATCTTTGACAGTCTTTACAGAGCGTCAGTACCTTCTAAATAAACTGACACTAGTCTAAACCATGGAATATCGCTATCCCTTCGGGTTGCCGAGGTCAGACAGGCAGTCACTCCGTGTAAAAGCTAATATTCAGTCAAATCCGGTTAGACTAGTAAGCGGACCCCAGATTGAAACTGGGATAACGCTAGGAGGATGATGATGTACTCACTGACTCAACACAGGCGGTTCCGGATCACTCTCTTCGAACTGAATGATCTCTTCGAAAGACCTCTCGTACCACTGGTTCACGAGACCGACCGACGGCATCCGGAGCAGGTTCTCTGGGAGTAGCGCTATCTCCTTCATTATGTTCGCCAACCTGCGGGGGAGAAAGAGATGGGTTTAGTTACTGTAGTTTGCTACACTTGTGTTTGGAAGCTGTCACTAAATAATATGGAAGTAGGTATATCAAAAAATATAAAATTATTCTGTTACTGTCTGACGTTGGTCTCGCGGCATAAATGTGCGCGTGGGATTGGGAGGTCTCGGGTTCGATTCCCGGGTAAGTGTTATTGGGTTTATCCGTTAGAAAATTCTCAGTAGCAGCACGGAGTCTCGTAATGTGCCCGGTACGGCAATAGGCTCGCTCCCCATTATGTGGGACCTACAAATTCATGGCGAAATGTGGGTGTAATATTACACCTTTGCCTACCTCTTTGGGGATACAGGCGTGAGTCTATAAAAAATACTGTCTGACTGACAGCAAATGCACAGCCGAAACTGCTCGGCGCAAGAAGCTAGAGCTCTGCATGTATGGATGTTCCTTCGGTAGCGAAGGGCACACTAAGAAGGGATTGCCTGTAATACGCACGGGATCGGCGGAAACGATTCATCATCATACCGGTCCACGGCTGGAAATAGACCCTCCCTAAGGCTCTCCACACAACAGGAAAAAAATATCTGCAGGCATAGCTTGGGGCATCCTCCAGTTACCGATATATGGAAGCGATCTCTCAAAATCACACTTCTTGTGGTTTAGCAATACCCTCGACCACTGCCTGCTCTAAAGAATCCTCATTTAACTTTGTTTTCGTCACTTTCGAATTTTTAGACTTCTTTTTTGAACTTGAGACACTATGGTTTGTCTTTGAAGCTGCCTCTTCCTCCTCTTCCTCTTCCTTCGACTGTTGTTCTTGATGTACTATGGCCTTAGTTAGTATACTACTATATGTTTCTTTAGCAGTGTTTGGAATTAAAATTGATTGCGTGCTGGAATATTCCTGTGTGACCCCATTTGTACTACACCTTCTTTCTTCTTTCTTCTCCATACTACATCTTCTTTCTTCTCCATAAAATTTTTTAAAGCTCTTCTATATGTAACTTGTTTTTCACTCATAATATACCGAATAGATTTTTTTTTAAATATGACTAAGGAACTGTTTTTAATGAAAATTGGGTTGGTAGCTATTTGCTAGATCTCTAAGAAAGCTTATACAATAATAAATGTTGCCTATGCTTTCTTTTTAGCTAGCTTGTCAATAAAATTATAGCTGGAAGCATGTTAAAAATTAATAATGGTTGGTTTAATCACATCCCACATCCTATGGCTGGGATCGAAGCCAAAGCTGCCGTACTGCTCTGTCCACCTAATATCAAAAGTTACGTATACACGCGAAACAATTACCAATATAATATGATACAGTATACAATAAATTACAACATCCTGTATTTAATGAGGAAATGACAATTGTGAAACAGTCCGTACAGTTAAATTTATGTTTCCATAAATATTATTTTTATTAGTGTTGTTCTTAATGGTTCTGTTTATGGTAATATGTTTGTGAGCGACCGATTCCTAGATTCACCAGTGTCGGTAGATCGACAGCTGGTGCCCCTGCCAACCGTCAATCATCAATGTAACTAAATAAAAAAAAGCCGTTACTGACTGACTAATAGGCAACGCACAACTGAAAATACTGGGCGCAATAAGCTGAAATTCGATAGTTATGTTCCTTTGGTAGTAGGGAAGAAATGAAAAAGGATTTTTGGCAATTCTCTCCCTTAGTGGGTAAAAAGGGTATCAGAATTTGTATGAAACGTTTTGCACGCGGCAAAGTAGTGAGCAAAAAGTAATCGTTTTTATCTTTAAGGCGACAAACGAGCAGACGGATCGCCTGATGGTAAGCAATTACCGCCGCTCATGGACACAAGCAACATCACAGGACTCACAAGTGCGTTGCCGCCCCTTGGGGTTGGGAAAATGGATAGGATGAGGAGTGGGATCAGGGAGAAGGTAGATATATATAGATAGCCCTATCCACTAGATAGGGCCTCCGGCACTCTCACTCACCGAACGAAATGCAACAGTTTTGGTACTGTTACTTTACGTCGATTTTCTGTGAGAGGGTAGTACTTCCCCGGTCGAGCCGGCCCATTCATGCTGAAATCAGCAAGGCTCTACTACCGTGAATCGTATACAATCCAATAAGTTCATGCCAATACCTGATTATTTTCTAAAGTAGTAAAATCAAGTAAAATATCAGATTTCTTATCAGTTCTCTCGGTTCACTGCCTAATCGGTTTGTTTAAAATTCCACCGTCGCAAACACACCGCAAGTAATCTCTACAATAACATTTTTATATAAATACGTTTTAATGTTTAACATAACACCCGTTGCAATATGTGAACGCATTCAGAAATATTAAGAAGTTTGCTGAAATAATGGAAAACACCGTTGAATATTAAGAGTTTATTGTTTAAAATAATAATGGATGCGGATCTAAGATCGGAGGGATCGGATCTGTGTGGAGACTTGGCGGAGACCTATGTCCAGCAGTGGACGTCTCTAGGTTGACATGTATTTTTATTGCAAATAACAATCGAGCAAGCGTGTCACCAGATGTTAAGTGATCTCCGCCGCCCATATACACCTGCAATGCCCGAAGGATCACAAATGCGCTGCCGACCTTTTAAAAAAATATGCACGCTTTCTACGGTCTAATTATCACGGTGATATGAATGCTTTTATAACAAGCTCCCTTATAATATAAGAGACCTATCTATAAATAAGTTCAAAATTATTGTAAAAGCGAAATTGTGTTCAAAAGCATATTATAAAATATCTGAATATAAAGATGACCAAAACGCTTGGGATTGAGCTGTTCTAATTCGCCACACAAAAATAATTGTATAAATTGTAATTTTTTTTAATGACGTTTCGTAAGTACTTGCAAAGTTTACACGAAATAAAGAAGTATTTCATTTCATTTCATTTCAATACTATGTAAATATGAGTACAAGTGAGTAGGATGTTACAGGTTAATTCACCATATAATCCTTATTTATATAAACATAATAGGTAATACGTAAGTAGATAAACATAAACAATTACACAGGTACAATAATTACCTACATGCGAGTGATCGCCTGATAATAAAGTCACAGTGACACCCGACCTTGATACGAGCTAACAATGTCCTGCATATTATAAGTATTTGTATATATATATATATGTATGTATGTATAATATATATAGTAATAATGATTTGTGTATGTATGTATTGTATATAAGTAGGTATATAATATATATGGTTATTAAATGTATATATTTATATATTTTATTTTTATTTAATAGTATGTTTTTCTTTATTTAATTATTAAACTACACCACCGCCACACATGACTGCTTACATTATTTCTGTCCATCCTAAGGTTGCCTGGCAGAGATCGCATCTAGCGATAAGGCCGCCGATTGTACATAGATATTAGTTAATTTACCAATGTACCTACTGTACGATTTTATGTTGGTGTACAATAAAGTGTATTATCTATCTATCTAACAATGGGTCACAAGCGGTAGCGAGGGCGGGTACTACCACTCCGTACCCATCCCCACTGAAACAGACCACCCTCTTAGTGAAAACAGTGTCTCTCTCCCTACCTTCTCCTCTCTTTTCTCCCTTCCTTTCCCTCTTTATCTAATCTCTCCATCCCTTGCTCTTTTGCCTCCCCTCTGTCTTATCTTCTCTTTCTCTCTTGCCTTTCCTTTCTCTCCCTCCATCTCTCTCTCTCTTCAATCGTTACCCTGCTGAAGTTCGTGACTCCTTATAGTATGGGTGACGCCGTGTGTGGAGTTCGATCTCCACATGGGACACTATATGTAATCCACAAATTAATGTTGCGGGTGTTCTTTGTGTGTCCGTTGAATGTTTGTACTCTGTTGCTTTTTAAGTGATAATTTTTGTTTCTTGTTAAGAGCTGATTCTGTCAGCCATCAAGCAATAAAATAATCATACAACGCAAAGAAATAAAACCAATCATCTTCCGTAGAAATAAAATCCTTGCGTTACTGACTTACTGACAGACAACGCACAGCCAAAATATGGGAGCACTAAAGGTGAACACACACTTATCCGAGCCGAACGCGTCGAACGAGTCGAACGAAACGAATTTTAGAATTCTGTTTATGAAATCTCATGAAACCTCGCACACTTGCCCGCGTCGAATCGTCCGTATCAATAGTGTGAGCATACAGAATTCTAAAATTCGTTTCGTTCGACTCGTTCCGGCTTCCGTTCCGTTCTCGGCTCGGATAAGTGTGCGTTCACCTTAAGAGAGGATTTTTGGAAGTAAAATGCTCCACGGGGGCGGAGCCGCGGGCGCAGACTAGTATTCATATAATGACGACCGGTTGGCGCAGCGGGAGTGTAAGCGACTGCTGCGCCGAAGGTCGCGGGTTCGATTGCCGCTCAAGTCAAACATTTGTGTGCATGAACATGGATGTTTGTCTCGGTCTGGGTGTTTCTATATATAATATTTATGTAATTACAAACAAAAAAAAGTATGTTAATACATATGTATGTTTATCCATTATCTAGTACCCAAAGTACAAGCTCTGCTTAGCTAGGGACTAGATGGTGATGTGTGTATGTGGTAGAATATTATACCTATTATATATATATATATTATAATTATTGTAGGTAAGTGAGCAATCATAGACGCTTACAAGCATATTAGTTACATAAAGTAATCATATGATTACGGAGTCACAACCCGAGCAGCCTTCATACGTGCAAACAATGTGTCATGGGCCGCGGATATAGTGATGAGCGGCAGCGAGAGCGAAGAGCGCGTAAAATATGCGTATTTTTTATAGACTCACGCCTGTATCCCCGTAAGAGTAGGCAGAGGTGTGATATTTCACCCACATTTCGCCATGGATTTTTTGGTCCCACTTAATAGAGAGCGAGCCTATTGCCGTTACCGGGTATATCACCAGACTCCGTGCTGCTACTGAAAATTAGGAAAAACTCAGTAACACTTTTGCCCGATCCGGGAATTGAACCCGGGACCTCCAATCAGCAGTCGCAAAATATGAGTAATTTTCTTCTATTTTTATTGCAGTTTAATAGACCCGTCTGATTGCATTACAAGCGGTTACGGAAATTTCTTCTTAAAAGCTATTTGTTCTGAAAAGAGTCATAATTATTTGCCTATACGACCGGGTGGCGTAGGTGGAGTATAAACGACGTTTGATACCCGGTCAAGTCAAATATTTGCGCGTGAATATGGATGTTAGTCTTGATCTGGGTGTATCTACGTATTACAAGTACCTACCTATTTACAAAAGAAAAGTATACAGTAGGTATGTATGTTTATCTATTATCGAGTACTCTTAGTACCTACAAGCACTGCTTAGTTTGGGACTAGCTGGTGTTGTGTGCATGTATATGTACATATTTGGAAGAATATTAATAAATTATATATATCATGTATTAATTAATATTCTTCCACATAAGGGAGATGTGAAGTTGCACAACCAAACAATTTTTTGTGCCAATATCATATAATTAGAAATCGCTATCTCTTCTGCACTGTGTCCTCACCCAGCTTGTGTTTATCTCAAGGAAACGTCCGGTAAATCTTCTAGACACTACTACATACATACCCCCAAGGCTAAAAACGGATTAACACTGATATAAGTAGTTTATCTAGATATTTGATTGACTTAGATATAATGATAGATGGATATGACTATGGTTTTGAAGATAAACTCAGTGATTTCTGCCTACCTACAAAAGTTAAATCTAGGCAAGAAATATTATACCTATATATTATATTTATAGTCTCACGCCTGTATCTCCGAAGGGGTAGGCAGAGGTGTAAATATTACTCCCACATTTCGCCATGAATTTTTAGGTCCCACGTAATAGGGGGCGAGCCTATTGCCGTTACCGGGCATATCACCAGACTCCGGACTGCTACTGAGTATTCGAAAAAAACCAGTAACACTTTTGCCCGACCCGGGAATCGAAGCCAGGACCTCCGATCAGCAGTCGCATACGCTATCCACTGGATCAGACAGACTAGATATATTATGTATATAAAATAAATCATCCCTCTGCTAGACCCGGAGCTCTACTCTCTAAGAGAAGGGTTGGGCTATAGTCCAACACGCTGCCCAAATGCAGGTTGAGAAACATTATGGAGAACTCTCTGGTTTCCTCACGAGTCACGACGTTTTAGCAAGCAACATGTAATTAACAATCAAGCACATAACTTCAAGAAGTCAGTGGTGGGTGAAAATGTCATTGAACCTGCACTCTGGTGCCCTCTGGGTAACACAGAACTGATGATGATGATTAATGTAATGCACTGATGCACTAAGAGTACATCCTGTGTCGCAGAGTATTTTATAAACATACAACCAACAGACACCAAGAACACCCATACTCGAAACAACAATTTGAATCACACAAAGTATTGCATCGTTCGGGAATCGAACCTGCGACTCGCGGTGCAGATGCCAAGCGGCAAGGCGACCGCTTCAACCACTATACCATTCGTGCTTTCAATCTAGAAATTTCCGCATCGTCTCACATCCGGAGCATACGACGCATGACTCGGCCTTGCAACTGGTAACCCCAAGAGCTAATAGAGTTGCGAAGGTCGCGCGGAAATGACACACACACTGCAATTTAAAAACAATACGAATCGAGATCGTTGACATTTATGACGTATGAACCGGTTTGTTGCAAGCATAATTTACATAGGTAAATAATAAAACCCAAAAAGAGTATGGTTATGATTAATTTAAATACAATTTTCTGGTGAAAAAAAAAATGAATAAAACTATCTACGGGAAACTATATCGAATAGGTAATTGCTTTCATATTAAGGTTTTTAATTTTGCTAATCAGACAAACAGCGTCACAGCATAAGGCTATTATCATTTTGCGATGGATATAATTATATAGGCGTAAAATAGATCTTCATTAAGGGGCGGAACATATCTGACGGAAGATCCGGCGAACGTATCTTCGGTCGCGTATATTCCGTCAAATGAGTCGGAACACACCTGACGGAAAATGCGTCGAGCGTATCTGCACACATTTGCTAAAAGCGTGGCTATTATGCACACATATAAGTTTGTTCGTGCAGGGCCGTACTCAGGGCAGCTCAATATTTTACTGTCATATTCTTTTACCTAATCATTTTTCGTGTTCCCTGATGTTATGTAGTCACTGAAGACCGGTAGTTATTTATATTGTAATTCGAGTTTGACTATTAAAAATATGTCAGACTTAAGAGATTTTTATAGTAGCCAACAAGCGTTATTTGAATATATTTCCTATATAGGTATGAAAGTTCAAAATCAAAAGACGATGATACGATTTGGTTACGGTTTTTAAGAAAATTTATACAAATGATATAGAAGGGGTTACAGTTGCAGCGCATGACACAAAATGTTTTCTATGTAAGTATTTTAATATATAAAGTTTGGAAATTAAAAGGCGTAGCCGTGAGATTTATTGCCTGTTCTTTCTCATGGTTCTAACTTCTACGCCTCTACGTCGCATTAACTGTAAATGTAGAATCTTTGGTAAAAGAGGATTTTGGTTACAAATCGTGTTCTTCATGTTTTATATTCTAGTTTTTTTTTTGTTTAATAAGACAACTCCCGCACTAGGAATAAATCCTGTGTCGCGGGGGACTTTACAAACATACAACTGACGGACACAATGAACACTCAGACTCAGACAAATTCTCAGTGCTGGTTTTTAGGTATTTTTATAAAATGTTATTAAAATCATAAATAATTCTGCCAGACTCATAACGACGGCAGTAATTCCCGTAGACCTTTAGAACCTCATACCTAAAAATTGGCCCACGATCCAGGCTAGCAAGTATGCGTACACTCATAGCACATACTAACACTACATTATTCTACACATTTCGTTTCTGAAAAAATAAGTAAGGTCTGGCGGCCCTGGAATCTTACTCTACTACGCGTCACTCAAAATCACCGATCTGGGAATGACATGGATATGGCATGTCCAATACCTACGAATTTAGCGTGCCTACCTACGAAACTAGCGTGCATACCTAAGAAATGTTGGGCAATTTAAAATGACTGCGATTTGGGTTGTACTCCAGAATATAATCGATATCGATATGGAGCCGGTCAGAGGAAACCTATACATTTTTGTAGTAAGGTACTTTAGTTAGTTTAAATCTTTTGCCAGATTAGTTTATTTCATAATGCAAATGTGGGCGAACATGGCAAAGTGAAGGACGACCCTTGTATCAAACATGTAACAAAATATTCTCTGAGAGCCAATATCGATACTGTGTCGCTGAGAAAGTACTGGACATGAATGGCACCATACATACGGTAATGAAACACACAGCCTGAAGCACTGATTCATCTGGTTTTTAGACATATTTATGCAAAAAACAAAATTATTATTAGATTTCACAGCAGATGTACCACAAACCTTGGCAAAAAATATGGCGACAGTGGCACGAATGACATTTCTCTATCTCTTTTTTTCTCACAGAGATATCCCTAAGACAAAACGAGACAACACTATGTTTGGTGGCTTTATGTCGATTTCGTATATATGTGTATAAAAAAAATCATGGTGAAATGTGGGTGTAATATTACACCTCTGCCTACCCCTCCGGGGATACAGGCGTGATTCTATAAAAATAAAAAATATAATAATATATGTGTATAATGTAATTTTTCTATATGTACCTACTATTTGCCCTCTCCATGTATATTCCTTACTCAATGGTCAAAATTCACGTGGTGCGTGGTGCGCGCGACGTCGACGGATAATCCGTCAGTACGCTCGACGTACTAACGGATCTTCGGTCAGGTGTGAAAGGTTGAACGTTTTTCTATACATTTGTATGTATTGGCGTTACGCGACGGATAAAACGCGACGGATCTTCCGTCAGGTATGTGCCGCCCCTAAATTAATAATAAGAATTCTCAGTAACAGTTCGGAGTCTGGTGATGTGCCCGGTAACGGCAATAGGCTCGCCCCCTATTACGTGGGACCTAAAAATACATGGCGAAACGTGGGTGTAATATTACACCTCTGCCTACCGTTTCGGGGATACAGGCGTGACTCTATAAATAAAAATAAATAAATTAGATTATCTTTACCCAGTAGCGTAACTATGCTAGGGGTCCGTGGTAAAGTTACGGTCAAATGGACCTGCTCGCTTATAGCCTCTTACCGGGTGTAGTAACATTTATAACAGGAGCCCAATTCTCCTAAATAAATACAGTGTCGATATAATGTCAGTGTCATACGTCACAAAAAAACGTATTCTTCTAAATTATCTGATATTTGAATCAAATTGAAACGAGGGGCCCAATTCCGCTAAATAAAATTAAATATAGTCGCGATATGATGTCAGTTACTACGTCACAAAAAGCGTATTCTACTAAATTATATGATATTTGAATGAAATTGTAACGAGATCGTATGTGTCAACGACGAACTGTTTATTTTAAATTATACGATAATGACATAAGGTTATCAGAATACCGCTTTTAAATCTATTCAAAATATGATATCAATGTCATATAAAAATAGCAGAATTGGCCCCGAGATCGTAATTAAAACATGTGTCAAAATATGTATCAACGACGAACTATTTATTTCAAATCTATATACATAAAATCCTTGCGTCACTGACTGACTGACTGACAGACAAGCTACAGCCAAAACTATTAGGCGCAAGAAGCTGAAATTTGGCATGTATGCTCCTTGGGCATGGTAGGGGTGCACTAAGAAGGGATTTCCAGAAATTCTCACGGGAACGGCAGAAACGTTAAATTAAAAATGTGCGGGCGTAGCTGAGGGCGTCCTCTAGTTATACTATAATAATGCCATTAGGTTATCAGAATACCTCTTCTGAGTCAATTCAAAATATAATTTCATAATTTCAATGTCATATAAAAATACGAGAATTAGGCCACGGATTGATGTCACTGCTTCCTATCTTAGACCTACTTAAAATCAGAAAATTCTTCATGCAATCGTAAAGAAAAATAATATGACCCTATACTTGCCCACAGTTGGGTATAGATTACCTAGCCCTAGGCCTACCCCCCCGCCGTGGGATCTCCACCTTGTCGTGGTGGGGGGGCTCAGTAACCTTGGGTTTGAGGTACACCCACGGTGAAGCTAAGCGGGATCCCGGGTGGTGACGCTCCACGTGGGCTTGCGTGAGGCCTGCGTAGGATGCGTCCCAAGGTGCGGGTGCGGGGGACAGTTCTGTCTGTCCCTCGCAGTCGGGTGCGGTCGCGGGAGGAGAGGCGTGTCGGTGTTACGTTGCCGCGCGCCCTATCTCCCGCGACCAAATGGGGGCCCACCATCGTTGCGTCGCGGTGGGGCCGCAGAGGAAGAGGAGATGCGGTGTTGCGTTGCCGTCCTCCCTATCCTCTGCGGCCGCTGGGTGTTTTGGCGGCGGAGCTCAACACCTTCATCCGCCGCCAAGGGGGTTTCGTTCGGGGCCCGCCTGACCATCTGGCGGGCCAATACCCGTCGGGAGTAGCGAGGTATGCTTAGGTGAAACCCTACCCTCCGACACATGGGTACATGAGGAGCACGGGTTGGTTTTTAGTCAGTAAGAGTCTGACAGTCCCCTTCGTCGTTCTCCCCCAGGGCGGAGGGAATCCATGAGGATTTTCCAACCCGACACGAAAAAAAAGAAGCCCTAGGCCTACCCACTAAAACCACCGTGATTATGAACTATAGCGGTCGAGCCACACGAATCTTATCTATATTATCTGTATATATAAAATCCTTGCGTTACTACTGACTGACTGACTGACAGACAAGCTACAGCCAAAACTATTAGACGCAGGAAGCTGAAATTTTTCATGTATGCTCCTTAGAGACCATAGGGGTGCACTAAGAAGAGATTTCCCAAAATTCCCACGGGATCGGGCAAAAAGAGATATTGTGCGAGCGTAGCTGTGGGTGTCCTCTAGTACTAATATATAAAGCTGAAGAGTTTGTTTGTTTGGTTGGTTGAACGCGCTTATCTCAGGAACTACTGGTCCGATTTGAACAATTATTTCAGTGTTAGATAGCCCATTTATCGAGGAAGGCTATAGACTATATAACATCACGCTATCAGCGACGGGAGCGGAGCAGTACCCTTAAATAACGCGGGTATAACTGCGGGCATCCTCTAGTCGCGGTATACTTTGCAGCGACCGGCCTTATAATGTCATTAATACTTACCTACTCGTACGTATGTACACATAATTATGTAGTAAACAAGTTTATTTAGCCCCCGTTATCTTATTTGTTCAGTGAGTAGTCTGATTAACTATATTTAGTGGCGTCTGATAACAATAATCTTATGAAAACATTGTTACATTCGAACTGAGTTTTTTTTTTACACACATGTTTATGAAACTGCCTCCGTGGTCCAGTGGATAGCGTATGCGAATGCTGATCGGAGGTCCTGGGTTCGATTCCCGGGTCTGGCAAAAGTGTTACTGGGTTTTTCCGAATACTCAGTAGCAGCACGGAGTCTGGTGATGTGCCCGGTAACGGCAATAGGCTCGCCCCCTATTACGTGGGACCTAAAAAATTCATTGCGAAATGTTGGTGTAATATTTACACCTCTGCCTACCCCTTCGGGGATACAGGCGTGAGATTATAAATAAATAAAAATGTTTATGAAAGTAAAAGACTGCACTGTTGGTGTAGTGGTTTAAGCGGATGCCTCTCCGCTTGTCACTGCGTCGAGTGTTGTGGGTTCGATCCCCACACGAGGCCACACTTTATGTGATCCGTAAATTGTTGTTTCGTGTCAGAGTGATCATTGTGTGCGTTTGGTGCATGTTTGTAAAGTCCTCCGCGACACAGGATTTATTCCTAGTGCGGGAGTCGTCTAAAAATATATAAATAATTATAGCATACTGCAGTCTAGTCTAGGGTGCAAAGGGTTCCCACCAAGAACTTAGGGTCCCAAGCCAACCTCACCTGCAAGTGGTGCACCTGCCGATCAACGGACGAGGCGACAGCAAACAAAATATCCCGATAAGCGGCAATAGGCTCTCCACCTATTACGTAGGATCAAAACACTGGCGAAAAGTGGGCGTTTAATATGCCTCTGCCTACCCCTTCGGGGAAACAGGCGTGAGTCTATGTATGTACATGTATACTGCAGTCTGTGCTCGGTTCTGGCGTGATCTGTTCAAATGCAGGGCAACGAATAAAGTATTATTCCGTTCTTATGCGTGTGTCTTGGATCCTATTCGGCACATACTCATGAAGATAAGTAGGTACAGTAATTCATTCTTAATTAATCAGGACAGCATGTCCACTTTAGATAGAAGCAGCGATAGCCTAGTGGTGATACAAACAGACAGCTCACAGAGTATCGGGTTCGAATCCAACGTGCGCATCACTGACTTTTGGAAGGAAAGAAAAGACAACTCATTTATTCCATTATGAAGGTTGAAGCATGTTACAGAATGAATACTTAAATTATCTTAAACACTAACCTATCTATACATATAAATAAAATTCAAGTGTCTGTCTGTGATTTCAAAATAACTATGGATTTTCAAGTGCATATAGTTAGTTACACGATTCTAAGTCCATAACAACCCTTTTTAACATTTTTGTCTGTCTGTCTGTCTGTCTGTCTTTCTGTTTGTCCGGGGTAATCTCTGGAACGGCTGAACCGATTCAAATGAGACTTTCACTACCAGGTAGAGGACTTTATAGAGCTACATATAGGCTACAATTTGACCCGGTAGTTGGCGCTGTTATCGCGATAACAAGTCTTTACTTATTCATCTCATCTATACATATAAATAAAATTGAAGTGTCTGTCTGTGATTTCAAAATAACTATGGATTTTCAAGTGCATATAGTTACACGATTCTAAGTCCAAAACAACCCTTTTTAACATTTTTGTCTGTCTGTCTGTCTGTCTTTCTGTTTGTCCGGGGTAATCTCTGGAACGGCTGAACCGATTCAAATGAGACTTTCACTACCAGGTAGAGGACTTTATAGCGCTACATATAGGCTACAATTTGACCCGGTAGTTGGCGCTGTTATCGCGATAATAAGTATTTACTTATTCAACTCATCTATACATATAAATAAAATTGAAGTGACTGTCTGTGATTTCAAAATAACTATGGATTTTCAAGTGCATATAATTAGTTACACGATTCTAAGTCCAAAACAACCCTTTTTAACATTTTTGTCTGTCTGTCTGTCTGTTGGTCCGGGGTAATCTCTGGAATAGCTTAACCGATTCAAATGAGACTTTAACTGGAAGGTAGAGCACTTTATAGCGCTACATATAGGCTCCAATTTGACCCGGTATGTTGCGCTGTTGTCATGACACTTATTGTTGTATAATCTATACATATAAATAAAATTGAAGTGTCTGTCTGTGATTTCAAAATAACTATGGATTTTCAAGTGCATATAGTTAGTTACACGATTCTAAGTCCAAAACTACCCTTTTTAACATTTTTGTCTGTCTGTCTGTCTGTCTTTCTGTTTGTCCGGGGTAATCTCTGGAACGGCTGAACCGATTCAAATGAGACTTTCACTACCAGGTAGAGGACTTTATAGCGCTACATATAGGCTACAATTTGACCCGGTAGTTGGCGCTGTTATCGCGATAACAAGTCTTTACTTATTCAACTCATCTATACTCTATACATATAAATAAAATTGAAGTGTCTGTGATTTCAAAATAACTATGGATTTTCAAGTGCATATAGTTAGTTACACGATTCTAAGTCCAAAACAACCCTTTTTAACATTTTTGTCTGTCTGTCTGTCTGTCTGTCTGTCTGTCTGTCTTTCTGTTTGTCCGGGGTAATCTCTGGAACGGCTGAACCGATTCAAATGAGACTTTCACTACCAGGTAGAAGACTTTATAGCGCTACATATAGGCTACAATTTGACCCGGTAGTTGGCGCTGTTATCGCGATAACAAGTCTTTACTTATTCAACTCATCTATACATCTATACATATAAATAAAATTGAAGTGTCTGTCTGTGATTTCAAAATAACTATGGATTTTCAAGTGCATATAGTTAGTTACACGATTCTAAGTCCAAAACAACCCTTTTTAACATTTTTGTCTGTCTGTCTGTCTGTCTTTCTGTTTGTCCGGGGTAATCTCTGGAACGGCTGAACCGATTCAAATGAGACTTTCACTACCAGGTAGAAGACTTTATAGCGCTACATATAGGCTACAATTTGACCCGGTAGTTGGCGCTGTCATCGCGATAACAAGTCTTTACTTATTCAACTCATCTATACATCTATACATATAAATAAAATTGAAGTGTCTGTCTGTGATTTCAAAATAACTATGGATTTTCAAGTGCATATAGTTAGTTACACGATTCTAAGTCCAAAACAACCCTTTTTAACATTTTTGTCTGTCTGTCTGTCTTTCTGTTTGTCCGGTGTAATCTCTGGAACGGCTGAACCGATTCAAATGAGACTTTCACTACCAGGTAGAAGACTTTATAGCGCTACATATAGGCTACAATTTGACCCGGTAGTTGGCGCTGTTATCGCGATAACAAGTCTTTACTTATTCAACTCATCTATACATATAAATAAAATTGAAGTGTCTGTCTGTGATTTCAAAATAACTATGGATTTTCAAGTGCATATAGTTAGTTACACGATTCTAAGTCCAAAACAACCCTTTTTAACATTTTTGTCTGTCTGTCTTTCTGTTTGTCCGGGGTAATCTCTGGAACGGCTGAACCGATTCAAATGAGACTTTCACTACCAGGTAGAGGACTTTATAGCGCTACATATAGGCTACAATTTGACCCGGTAGTTGGCGCTGTTATCGCGATAACAAGTCTTTACTTATTCAACTCATCTATACATCTATACATATAAATAAAATTGAAGTGTCTGTCTGTGATTTCAAAATAACTATGGATTTTCAAGTGCATATAGTTAGTTACACGATTCTAAGTCCAAAACAAGCCTTTTTAACATTTTTGTCTGTCTGTCTTTCTGTTTGTCCGGGGTAATCTCTGGAACGGCTGAACCGATTCAAATGAGACTTTCACTACCAGGTAGAGGACTTTATAGCGCTACATATAGGCTACAATTTGACCCGGTAGTTGGCGCTGTTATCGCGATAACAAGTCTTTACTTATTCAACTCATCTATACATATAAATAAAATTGAAGTGTCTGTCTGTGATTTCAAAATAACTATGGATTTTCAAGTGCATATAGTTACACGATTCTAAGTCCAAAACAACCCTTTTTAACATTTTTGTCTGTCTGTCTTTCTGTTTGTCCGGGGTAATCTCTGGAACGGCTGAACCGATTCAAATGAGACTTTCACTACCAGGTAGAGGACTTTATAGCGCTACATATAGGCTACAATTTGACCCGGTAGTTGGCGCTGTTATCGCGGTAATAAGTCTTTACTTATTCAACTTATATATATATATATAAATAAAATTGAAGTGTCTGTCTGTGATTTCAAAATAACTATGGATTTTCAAGTGCATATAATTAGTTACACGATTCTAAGTCCAAAACAACCCTTTTTAACATTTTTGTCTGTCTGTCTGTCTGTTGGTCCGGGGTAATCTCTGGAATAGCTGAACCGATTCAAATGAGACTTTAACTGGAAGGTAGAGCACTTTATAGCGCTACATATAGGCTCCAATTTGACCCGGTATGTTCCGCTGTTGTCATGACACTTATTGTTGTATAATTATATATAAAAGCAAAGAGTCATTCATCTTGAAATCTGGAAAGTCACCGGCTGTAAAAAGATTAGATTTGGCAGAGAACTTCTTAAAACGTAACTTTTTTCCGCGTGCGAAGCCGCGGGTACCAGCTAGTCATAAATAAAATCGGCGTGACAGTCGTTACACTCCCGTTTCTGAATGTTCATAATAAAGGCAATATTGTAGGTGTGTAATTCACCTCTGCCTACACCTTCGGAGATAATGACGTGAAGTTATGGTATTGTAAAATTCTTCACTTGAAATTCAGACCTTATTTCCATTACATTTTATCATCCCACACATACCTACACATGGATGTACAATACCAGCTTTTCCTCATTAGCCCCTTCCCGTCCAGCGAAGGAAATGTGCCGTAGCCATAACGTTGTGTTAAAACGTCTCTTTTACTGCCACCATAATTTGTATGAACGCGTCTCGGGCGATGTGCTTTCAGAGCTAAAGGTCATCAGGTCGGATGAAGTTTTCACGAGTTGGTAAAAGCTTTCTTTGTACTTATTTAGAGCATGTGTTTTGACTAGTTGTAGGAAGAAAATACTGACTAAAAAGGCCACCTAAGGTCAAAAAATCGTGTAAGTGTTAGCTATAAAGTTGAATGTCGTACGGTTTTTGACATGGCATCATGGCATGCCATCACGAAACTGTCTGAAATCTTATTTCGTTCATTCGTTCGTCAAGTAATAATCGTTTTAAGAAAATTCGTTCAACCAGTCCATAATAAACTAGCTCTTCATTCGGTGAGTAGCAATTTCAAGGCCAAAAGTTAAGTATTTTTTTAAATATCCACAAAAATATTTAGAGAAAGCATGTTTTTCAAATTAAAATTCTATCGAACGAAAATCTTCCCATCGTGTATCTGTCCGAGCAGTCTCTAGATAAAAACCTGATAAATAATATACAAAATTTTCACTTTGCTGGGGTGTCTCCACTTCTTCAAAATCGGTAATCAAAAAGGGCATACATTTTCGAGGTAGCGCCTTTCAAAATTTATAAGCCAGTCAGATATCAAGACAAAGTAACTGTGTTTCTCCCATTTATGTGGCCTTAAGGAGTGTGAAGTTCGAAAAGTTACTTGTATTCGATGTGGGCATGAGCTCGGGTTCCTCTGCGTACCAGTCAGTTTAGTCTCTCCACCAGGTTACCGCTGCCAAAATGCCTTAAGGACGAAGAATAGCTTAACTACAGTCCATAGAACTTCCTCGTAACCTTATTATTTCCAAGAGAATTGGGGTCAGCCCCCGTCGAAGGCTAATTACTAAGAACTGTTTGCAAATGGCTTTCCTCATACTTTACAGACGTGTCTAACATGATTTATTTTGTAAAGAGTGACGCATATATTTAAGTAGGTACGACTCGACAAAACGCGAGACACATGACACGTCTGTTACCACCTCTTGCCATGTTTGAAACTCATATAGACTTCGGTTGATTGAATCAGGCGTTACTTGGCGGAACTCCATTGTAACGTAATGGAAGGAAAGAGGAACCCACCACGCAGACGCGGCGCGCAACGAGCCTAAGCTCACTCGTTGCCCATCGCTCGAAACATGTGTCGAAGAATAGTCTGCGCATACAGCGGGATACTGCAAGTCAGGTATCTTCCTGGAACCCATACCATTCCTATAACCCTTATCCTTTTAGAGGAGTTCGGTATTGTCAACCTTTTTCAGTTGCAATAGTTGGAGTATGGGCTTTTTCAGTTGCAATCCGAGAGTGCGTGGTGGGTTCCTCTTTCCTTCCATTAGGTTTCATATTGACTTCGTAAGTTCGCACCACACTCGGTTGCTGCAGGGCGAATTTGTGTAAGTGGGTGTTCAAGGATCTAGCCTTCCTCAGTGAGTGCGGGGAAGCAAGCAGACGATGTCACATTTGCAGTAGTGCCCCTCATACGAAAGGACATGCTCGATAGCCGAGCATAGCGCGGCCACCCCGAGCGCAATCAAGATTGCCGAATTCTAGATGAATAACATCTTAGCTAGAACCATTGACTCATACATACATACATACATATCGTCACGCCTTTTATCCCCGAAGGGGTAGGCAGAGGTGTATTTCTACACCCACTTTTCGCCAGATATATTTTAGTCCCACGTAATAAGGGGCGAGCCTATTGCCGTACCGGGCACATTTCCAGACTCCGTGCGGCTACTGAGAATTTCGTGACAGAAAAACCCAATAACACTGCACGACCCAGGGATCGAAACCGGGACCTCCCGATCCCACGCGCACATTTATGCCGCGAGACCAACGAGGCAGTCGTATAGGATTTGATGTCGAGTTTTCCGTCTCTACGCAAAGATGGTATTTGCATCGTGTTATCCCTTAGTCGCCTCTTACGACACCCACGGGAAGATAGGGGGTGGTGACACTTGTATTCTATGCCGTCAACCACACATTGACTCATAAAGAAGATTAATCTCATGTCATAATCATCTGAATCGTCTCATCTGTCTTGGACACAATCGATTGCCGTCTGACCTCCGCAACCCATAGGAATAGCATAATTCCATAGTTTAGGACCAGTCGGTTGGTTGTGGAACTGTTGTAAAATGATACAAACTAGACCGATAGCTGTGCGGTAAATCTATCGGAATTTATTCATAATTTCTAGACACCATTAAAAGTTCGGTATATTATAAAGTATTAACGAGGCAAGTTTGTAGAACTTGGACTTGCGCTCTTGACGAATAACTTCAACACGGGACGAATAAAGTCGTCAGTATGAATGATAATTATTTAAAAACTTATGTTACATGTTGCTGTTGAAATAATCAATAATCGTGCGGAGCCTAGAGACGTCCACTGCTGGACATAGGTCTCCCCCAAGGTTCTCCACACAGACCGTTTTGAGCCGCCGCATCCGGGCGGACGAAAAAATGTATTGTCGTCCCAGTCCTTAAAAAGATGGGGTGCCCCTTTAATCTATACATAGAATAGGTACCTAATGTTGAAACCTAATGGAAGGAAAGAGGAATCCGCCACGCACCCTTAGTCGCATGGCTCAATCGTTGCCCATCGCTCCTGAGGATGCCTCGTGCAGAGGCGAAACACGTGTCGAAGAATAGTCGGCGCATACAGCGGGATACTGCAAGTCAGGTATCTTCCTGGAACCCATACCATTCCTATATCCCTTATCCTTTTAGCGGAGTTCGGTATTGTCAACCTTTTTCTATTGCAATAGTTGGGGTGGTCAATCCGAGGGTGCGTGTTGGGTTCCTCTTTCCTTCCATTAGGTTACAATGGAGTTCCGCCAAGTAACGCCTGATTCAATCAACTATACCTACCTAATGTTGAATTTGAGATTTTCTATGAACTAAAAATTAAAGGCAAAATATATCTTACCTGACTGGAAGCTCCTTCCGCAGGAACAAAAAGGATTTTCTTTCGCACGCATTTAAACCTGAAACAAAAAGAAAGTAATAAGTTAGAATGTTTAAGCAGTTAAAAGAAAACTGAGGACTTTTAATGAGACCGCAATCCAGACAGACGTTAGTATAAATGTATAGTCATCGGAACCCACATACAAAATATTCAATTCTGTTGGATAATGAAAAGTGGTTTCTATCTTTTTCTTAAATAAACAACTCCCGACACTAGGACTAAATCCTGTGTCGCAGGAGACTTTACAAACATACAACTAACGGACACAATGAACGAAAGACTCGAACAATTTTAATTCATGAATCACACAAAGTGTTACCTCGTGTAGGGATCGAACCCACAACACTCGGCGCAGTGTCAAACGGTGAGACGGCCGCTTAAACCACTGCACCAACCGTGCAGTCCCACACCTACACGGCAAGAATTTAACCTACACATGATCATATCATCCTGGAGACGTCCACTGCTGGAGATAGGCCTCCCCCAATTTCTCCACACGTTGTTGGATGCAGGCGGCTCAAAATCGGTCGATTTTGAGCCGCCCGCATCCAACAGCTTCCCGCGATCTTAACCTACATCATGTCATTAATCATCATCGCCCTAGACCCTAGAATTATCCCCAAGTCATTAATCAGGCCAGATATAGAGCAACCGTGGTTTAGGACCAATGTCAGTATATTCAAGGGTATCCCTAAAATGACTGTAAATTATCTTCTCTTGCTGTGGCCACGTCTTACGTCAACCGGCATCTTACGTAGGTAACAAATGTCATGCCAAGCTACCTCCGCCGGGCCCCGGTAAACGAGGAAGGCCAAAGAAATGCTGGCTAGACGTCGTAAGGGATGACATGCGTGCCAATCGACTAACCACCAGGGATGCTGAAGACCGTGCGAAGTGGAGGAGACACAGCCGGAAAGCGGACCCCGGGCTCCAAGGCGTAGATTTGGAACGCAACCGGGACAGCGCTAGGATGATGATGATGACAGTCAACTATCTTCATGTACTGGCTGTTTAAAGCTCTTTGAGGCACGAGCCAAACGATAATTAACAATTTAATACTCATGCTATTATAGTTGGCACGATAGCCTAGTGAACAGACCGACGGACTGCTACGCAAAGGGTCTCGGGTTCGGCGTACACCAATGACTTTTCGAATTAATTATCGCTTGCTAAATGGTGAAGGAAAACATTGTGAGGAAACCTCCATGTCTGAGAGTTTCCCATAATGTTCTCGAAAGACATGTGAAGTCTGCCAACCCGTACTAGGCCAGCGTGGTGGATCTTATCCTTCTCATAGCTTATCCTTCTCATAGTGAGTTGTGTGTCCTGTGCCGAGCAGTGGGGCAATTTATAAAGGACCGATGATGTATGGGATATGTATCCGTGACGGATTCAGAATACGCAAAATCACCACCCCATATCATCCCATGGGTGTCGTAAGAGCCGACAGAGGGAGTATGTTATGCAGAGAATAGCACTCTAAGAGAAGGAAAACTTGATACAAACCCTATACCAACCCGTTTCGCCAGCGTGGTATAGTTGGCCAATTCCTCCTTTCAAAGGAGAGGCCTAGTCCAGCCGTGGACTGTTAAGGGCTGATGATGAGATGATGTATGAACACGGCCTTTGATATTAACAAAAAGTGGGTGTGTTACTTTCGTACTTGTAACCGTTTGGAAATATCTGACGATGTGATAACCCGGGTCAACGGGTTAAAAAATAAATAATACAAAAGTTTGCTGTTTTAATGTGTTGCCCCTTGTTGTAATGAATGATAAGATTATTTTAAATAACCTTAATTTGTGTCAGTCAATGTGTTACTGTTAATTTCATATTTACTATTCTACACAGCTGCAGACTTGCTTCTACGCAGCTACAGACTGCCTCCGTGGTCCAGTGCAGCGCAGCGTGTTGGACTATAGCCCAACCCTTCTCTTAGAGAGTAGAGGTCCGGATCTAGCAGAGAGATGATTTATTTTATATGGGATTCTGCCTTTTCGCCGAATATTGTTTGGCCGATTATCACTTGCCAACCAACGTTTCGCCTATTTTTCATTTTGACGACTAACGATTGTCAAATTTTTGTATGACAACGTTTCATTTGGTAGAATTATTGTTAAGCTGATTATTGTAATGACAAAAAACGGCCAGACAACTTTTAGACGAATAACGTTTCGTCTGTTCAGGTGATGTTTCGGAAAGTTCAGGTGAAATCGAAAGGAATCGGTTAGGTTAGGTTAGTATGCTGATAAACAATGCACGTCAACTGAAACAATGGCTGGTTAGGTTAGAACTGCGACCACAACGCACGAGCCGTGCGAGCGAAGCGAGCGTCCCGCGGCAGCGGCCGCCGAAGTGCCAGAACCAAATCGCTTTTATTTCACTACACAGGGCATTTAAATATGCTACATCGGTTAGGTTAGAACTGCGACAATAAAAGGAAGACCAAATGGGCCACTGTGAGGTTGGGAAATAAAAACAAAATTATATCACAAGTTGGCAAATGATTATTCTGCGAAATAAAATTCTGCGAAACGTTAGTTGGCAAGTGATAATCGGCTGAACAGTTTTCGGCGAAAAGGCAGAGATCCCTTGCTGATTTATGAAGAATATCCTCTCACAGAATATCAACGTAAAGTAACAGTATCTATACTTTTGCGTGTCGGTCGGTGAATGAAAATACCGGAGGCTCCATCTCCTTTCCCTTTCTCTAAACCCTGATCCTCATCTTACTTCTTTCCCGTCGAGTAATGTCAAACACGAAGCTCAAATTCAATAAACTTGCTTAGTACCCTTGTTTACATCATCCCAAAACCTCTTAATAAAGAAAGGCAACGACCGCATCCAAAGGCAAGCTCTTAAACAAATATTATTATATTCATAGATATGATTCTAGGAAAAATAATTACGTCACTCGTTGTTATTTCAGATAATATCATTGTTATTAAGTATATTTGCTAGAAAGCAGCAGAATGTCTGTATTGATTTGAAGTAAATAACTATCTAAGTATGTACTATTTTTTTTTATAGGCAACTCCCGCACTAGGAATAAATCCTGTGTCGCGGGGGACTTTACAAACATACAAGCAACAGACACAATGAACATCCATTGTGTCCGTTGGTTGTATCATATATTATATCCATATTCAGCCTCAGCTCCGCCCACTTGCGTTTCGCCTATGGCGATTAAGGCCGACCTCACATGGGGCGACAGCGCGCAGCGTTTCTCAGGCGTACGTCCGGCGTCCGCTCGGTATTCACTCTGTAGTAAGTGAACGCCGGGCGCACGCCGAACGGACGCCGAGCGTACGCGCGAGGAACGCTCATGAACAATGTGAGGGAGGCCTAAAGGTACCTATGCGCTATATATAACATCATCCTCCTAGCGTTATCCCAGTTTCAATCTGATGTCCTACCGGATATAGTCTAACCAGATAGTCTAACCGGATTTGGCTGAATAATAGCTTTTCCACAGAGCGACTGCCTTTACGACCTCCGCAACCCAAAGTGATAGCAATATGCCATGGTTTAGACTAGTGTCAGTTTATGCAGACGTACGGACTCTATCGATTGTCAAATATCGCCATGACAGCCGGTACCGACTGCTTCACGTGCTTTCCGAGGCACGGGACAAGCTATAAAAATCCACTTCGCATATTAGAAAAGTCATTGGTGCGCGCTGTGGCTTCGAACCTGATACTATCAGCAAGACAATGGTGGTATCTCCACTAGGCTATCGCTGCCTCTAATCATCAATACTACAATACAACTTGCATACAGTTCCCACATAATAATACCATTTGCGTACGTGCAGTGTCCCGACCCCAATTATACTAACAAATTGTATCGCACAAATGCACAATACGTATGTAAAATAATTCTACGTCAGTACTAAGGTATCTATCTATCGTCACGCCTGTCTCCCATTGGTGTAGGCAGAGACTATGGAACGCCAAATGCTCCGGTTCAAACACACCTCTTTCGCTTCCTCGACATTCATTAACCTCATCATACATGCTCACCGGTTATGGGTACTTTTAATTTGGCCCTTTTTTAGTACGTCACCTATTTGGTCGGCGTACGTCCGTCTTGGGCGACCCCTACCGACATCTCCATTCATTCTTACACGATACACTTCTTTCGTATTTCTTCTTTCATCCATCCGTTCCAAATGTCCAAACCATCGCAACATTCCTTTTTCAATCTTTATCACTACATCTTCTTTCAGACCACACTTCTCTCGTATCACTCTGTTTTTCACTTTATCTATCAGCCTTACTCCGCACATACTCCTTAAACCTCTCATCTCCACAGCATTGATTCTACTTTCATGCTTCTTCTGCCATACCCATGATTCGTTGGCGCCAAAACTCCCTGCAGTACAGCAAGGCGAGCCTTATGTTGAACGCACACTTATCCGAGTCGAACGCGTCGAACGAAACGAATTTTAGAATTCTTTATATGAAATCTCATGAAACCTCGCACACTTGTCCGCGTCGAATCGTCCGAATCTGGAAGAACCTCAGAAATCCTATAAGAATTCGAATGACGTCATCAGATTCGGCGCGGTTAGTGCGGACGATTCGTCCGATGCGCTCGCATTCTATCAGTTGGGTATGACAGAGCAACACGCGAGTACTATTTCCACATTGTTTCTTCATCTTCCATTAATAAAGCACTGACAAATAAAAACCTCGTCAAGATCCATCACAATTCACATGTAATAACAGTGCGACAGGCGTAAAGGAAATGGAAACCATTTGTTCAATGCGCTCGATTCTTTCGGCGCGGTCGATTCTTGCTAATGTGCGGGGCCTCCTTAACTTCGATTCGTTCGACGCGTTCGGCTCGGATAGGTGTGCGTCCACCTTAACTTGGAATAATTTCGTTACTGATGATGGACTGTAAGGCGCCATTCACACTATTTCCTGCTTTCACTCTCTAAGGTACTGCATAAAATAAATATAAGTGCATCCTGTTTTAATGTATGGGAATAAAAAGTGTAAGCTGAAATAACGATTGTTACAGCAAGGAATAATTAAAAAAGTCACGAACATCCAATATAAAAGAATATGCAAGACTTCTTACCTATTTTCTTAAGTTACCTACTACCCCTACTACTATCGCGGCGATAGCCCAGTGGTGTACGTAACGCACTGCCGAGACGATGGTCTCGGGTTCGATCCTCATTACCCCGGGCAAACACCTCTGACTTTTCGAAGCTATGTGTGCATTAGAATTAGAATTCGTTTATTTGCCAGAATGTAGTACATACAATAGATGTTAGTAATTACATTAATGGTTCTGTACATTCTACCATAACAATGGTGTGCAAAAGGCTCTTATTATATAATTTTAGATTAAACAATTTATTAGTATATAAGTAACATAATTAATTATAGATTGACAATAATTACTTAGGTATAACACTAAACAAATACAAAATTGCCGATATTGGAGTTAATAATAATAATAATAATAAGACGAGACCCAGCGGGGGCCCTGTCCGAGACCCACCGGTCTCGAACAGGGCCCCCGCTACCGGTGGTAATGTGCACCGCATGCGATGGACCACTTCTATGAATGAAAACGTCATGCGGGCATATTTTGTGGCCACAGAGGGTGGAACCAATCTCAGTGCGTACCGTGATCGAATGCTGCCTTTGTTTCAGGCGCTTGAACCAGCTGTCAACGTGTCAACGCAACGGCTATCGGATCAAGTGCGGGCCATCCAGCGGTGTCGGCTGTTGGATGATACCGTGCTTGAGAGGCTACGTTCTGACGTGCAGGGAAGTCTCCCCATCACTTCTTCATCGCAAACTGGCACGGTAGATACACAATATCAACAGTTGAATCTCGCTGATGAAGAGGTAGATGATGAGACTTCTCACGTAAGTACCCAGTGCAATGATCAGTTAAGGAGTGCTTTGGAATGTGCTATTGGGGAATACCGATCCATGGACCCAAATTGTCGGCCTCGTTTGCCTCGTTTGCCCATGCATAAGAGAAACATAGCGCTAATGAGTGCCCTGGACTCGTTATTATCAAACTATTTTGATAATAGCGAAAATCTTGGCGATACACATTCAATCCTGTATTGTGCGGCTGTAGCTGTATGTCGGGTAGCGGGAGTTAAACTATCTGAAAATAATACCGCTCCTCGACGAACCGCTACTGTGCCAGCTTGGCAGTGCAGGATTGAGCGTCGTATTGCTGAGACTAGGGCACTCATTGGAAAGCTATCTTGTTTCAGGATGGGCAATACGCGACCGAGAGTGATGCGCTTTGTGACTCGAGCCTTCGCAGGAACTGGTACCAGTCCCCAGGATTATCAGGCACGAGTTACAGAGCGCATCGACTCTCTGAAGCAAAAAGTTTATGCATGGGCAAACCGTATCAGGCGATATAAAAAAAGAGTGGATCGATATTGCCTGAATCGCACATTCCAGAGAGACGAGAGGTGGGTGTACAGAGGATGGGAGCAACCTGATTCCATGGCCGGTGAAGGTGGTGGGTGTCGGCCGGATGATGACGCCACTAACTCATTTTGGCGCAGCATTTGGTCGACGCCTGTCTGCCACGCGGAGGGTGATTGGATCCGGGATGTTGAGCGAGCATGTGAACGAATCCCAACTATGGAACCAATATATATAACACGAAACGATATAGCCAGTGCAGTCCGTCCGTTACAAAACTGGAAAGCAGCAGGACCGGACGGACTGCACAATTTTTGGCTTAAATGGTTCCGTAGTTCACATGCTTGTTTAGCGTCTCAGTTCCAATCATCATTGGAATCGGGTTTGCTACCAGACTTTTTAACATCCGGCAACACTCACCTGCTCTATAAATCTGGTAGTACCACGGACCCCAAGAATTATAGGCCGATTACTTGTTTACCAACAATTTTTAAACTTCTTACATCCATTTTGAGAATAAAATTTTCAAAACATATATTTGATAATTCAATTTTATCAGTTTCTCAAAATGGATGTAGGAGTGGGGCCCGTGGTACTAAAGAATTCCTTCTGATTGACATGGCCATTAGCCAACAGGTACGCCGTAATCGAAAAAATCTATCGGCATGCTGGATAGATTACAAAAAGGCTTACGACTCCGTGCCACATACCTGGCTTTTGAGGGTGCTGGAGTTGTATAAAGTAGATACAACTCTATGCACCTTCTTAAGGTCATGTATGGGGCAATGGAGGACCGTATTGCACTATCCAGGATGTCGATCGAGTTCGGATTGCGGTGTTCCAATAAAGATCGAGCGAGGTATATTCCAGGGCGACAGTCTGAGCCCTTTGTGGTTTTGCCTAGCACTGAACCCTCTAAGTACTTTATTGGAGGCTTCAGGGCTAGGCTATCGGTTAAGGAGAGGTGGTCACGTTATATCTCACCTCCTTTTCATGGATGACCTGAAATTATTTGCCCTCAACAATCTCCAACTGAGTGCATTACTTAAGGTAACTGAAACCTTTAGTAATTCTATCAGGATGGAATTTGGTGTGGACAAATGTGCGGTCATGCATGTAAAGAAAGGCGAGATTATGGAATCTGCAGGGATACAACTCTCAGATTCCATACAACTTCGGTCCCTCTCTCTAACGGAAACTTACAAATACCTGGGTATGTCGCAGTCTTTGAATATCTCTGAGGCTGACATGAAGCAGTCGCTGCGGGCTCGTTTCTTTGGCCGCCTGAAAAAAGTACTGAATAGTCTTTTATCAGGTGGTAACAAGGTGCGGGCCTGCAACGGATGGGCCATGCCAGTCCTTATGTATTCCTTCGGCATACTCAGGTGGACTCAGACTGAACTTGACGCCCTGGACAGAAAAGTTCGTTCAATGCTGACTGCATCTCGGATGCATCATCCACGCTCGTCGGTAATGAGGCTATACATCCCGCGGAAATGTGGTGGTCGAGGATTTTTATGTCTTAAGACCCTCCATAACCGCGAGCTGTATAACCTCAGAGAATATTTTCTGCAAATGAGTGTGGATATGCATCGAGATGTGGTTGCAGTGGATACTGGACTTACCCCGCTCGCTCTGGCTAAAGAGAACTGGCACAAACCTGCAGTGCTTAGTATCGAGGACCGGAGAGAAGTATGGAAGGGCAAGGAGCTACATGGACGCTTCTATAAGGCCTTACACGGGTCTGATATAGATTTCAAGGCATCCGTTTCCTGGCTACGCTTCGGTGATCTTTTCGGAGAAACCGAAGGTTTTGTCTGTGCAATTATGGATGAAGTTGTCATGACAAATAACTACCGCAAGTATATCCTGAGGGACGGTACGGTTGACATATGTCGGGCGTGTCACCAGCCCGGGGAATCTCTCAGGCATATTGTGTCCGGTTGTTCGAGTCTTGCCAATGGTCAGTATTTGCACAGGCATAACCAAGTGGCTAGGATTGTCCATCAGCAACTAGCCCTTAAATATAAACTCATTGGTTCTGAGGTACCGTACTACAGATATGTGCCCGACCCAGTTCTCGAAAATGGTCGTGCATTGTTGTACTGGGATCGGTCTATCATTACAGACAGGACTATTGTAGCCAATAAGCCTGATATTGTAGTGATAGACCGAGCAGAGCGTCTCGCAATGATTGTTGATATCACCATACCACATGACGGTAATCTCGTGAAGGCGGAAAATGATAAAAAGATTAAATATTTAGATCTAGCTCACGAGATTGTCGACATGTGGGATGTAGATTCAGCAATCATTGTTCCGATTGTCGTTTCAGTGAATGGATTGATCGCCAAGAGCCTCGACCAACATCTAAAGAGGCTCGCACTGGGCAGCTGGATCAAGGCCTTGATTCAGAAGGCGGTTCTTCTCGGTACGGCACGCATTGTGAGAAAGTTCCTTTCTCTGAGGCCCTAACCACCGGTGGCTTGGTCCCTGTACCCGACACTGGTGGGTTTCCGTGGTCCCATTTTATATAGTTAAATTTATTGAGTTACACTAAGGTTTAATTATGTAAAATTAGATTATGTGAATACTGATTAATAAAGAGAATAATAATAATATTCTACCACATTCACACATCACCATCTAGTCCCAAACTAAGCAGAGCTTGTACTATGGGTACTAGACAATGGATAAACATACATATATACTTTTTTTTTTTGTAAATACATACATATTATACATAGAAACACCCAGACCAAGACAAACATCCATGTTCACGCACACAAATGTTTGACTTGAGCGGGAATCGAACCCGCGACCTTCGGCGTGGCAGTCGCTTACACTCCCGCTGCGCCAACCGGTCGTCATTATTAGTTGCTAGTATATAAAACAGAAATTATTGATTAAATTGTGTCAACGATGAACATCATAAACTATAATAATAACAATAAGGCTTTATTTTATTCCTTATAGGCCTGTTTCCATTACGATATGTGCTGATTAATAAAATGGATAATTAAAATTAAATTAAATTAATTTAACATTAAATCAAAAATTAAACCAAATTAAAATTAAATTAAATTCAAACTAAATTATAATTAAATTAAAATCAAACTAAACTAAAACTATAATACGTCACAATAATATTATATTAAACTGTATATTATTATTTGAATGTCATATATTCGTTGAGGTCATAAAAACATTTATCCAAAAGCCATTTCGTGAGTCTAGTCTTAAATATTGTCAAGGGAAGCTCTTTGAATACATTTGGTAATTTGTTATAAATTTTGATAGCATTTACATACGAATTCCTTTTAAAAATTTCTAGATTACAGTGGGGTTGGTACAATTTATGCTTATTTCTAGGGATTACATTTCTTTTTGACACTTGTGATTGAAGTTCATAGTATTCCGAATGTTGTTTAACAAATATGCAAACTACTTTAATGTACATACAAGCTAGTGGTAAAATACGTAATTTTTTAAATATGGGTTTACAGCTATCCATAAACCATGCCCCGATAATAGCTCTTACGCATTTTTTTTGTACACGGAATACTTTTTCAAATTCGACCGAATAGAGACCATACGCAATAACAGATGAGACATACCCATGATATGCACTCAGTGCTGCTTCTGTTGATACTGTAGTCCGAAGCTTTTTTATAGCATATACAAATGAATTAAGCTTGTCACAGATGTACTCAATATGTGCCTTCCAACTACAATTTCTATCTAGCATAATACCTAGGAACTTAGCTGTATCAGCTTCTTCTATGTTTGTATTATTATAAACTACATTTAAATCTATTCGTCTACGTTTGTATGTTTGAAATTGAACTAGTTTAGTTTTTTCTAAGTTGATCTTTAGATTATTAATATTAAGCCAATCAATAACACTTTTGAGTGCATCGTTTATTTCTTGCTCATAAGTATTTATATTTTCACATTTCACGACTAGTGTTGTATCATCTGCAAATAGCACAGTTTTATGATGGGTGACATTAGGCAAATCATTAATATACATCAGGAACAAAAACGGTCCCAAAACACTTCCTTGCGGAACACCAAACTTATTATTCTTAAATTTAGACTTATAGTGCATCTTGTTATTGTTGTTACATTAAAAATGTTAATTATTGCTCGCTTAATAATTTGCCCGGTAGATGGCAATAGGCTCGCCCCCTATTACATTGGGACCGAAACACAACTGGCGACCCCTTCTCCCTACTCCCCTCTGCCTACCCCTTCGAGGATACAAGGCGGGAAGTTATGTTTACTACTTCTATTTGAAAAAATAGTATGGCAAACGTTTTTTGAAGTTTCTTGCCTGCTGCTTCTCGTGTGACCTCTTGAACTCAACTTTTCTTCAAGTCTGATTTTATTTTTCGCAATGTTCACTTATTTATTTCGATGGACAGATATAATGCAGAGATATAAAATTGATTAATTGTTTATTGAAATAAATAGAACTTTGATTTAGGCAATTTTATTTACTCATGAAAACTTTGCAACAAACGTGTCACAAAAAACTTCACACTTAGGCCATTAATCTCCATCAAAACTAAACCTTTTTGCTAAAAAGCCAGCTACCCAAATCAATTGCCAATATCTATCTACATTATTTTCCACTTAAATAACAATTCATTTAAGATCGACGATTGTCTATTTCACTGTACGCTGGTTGTCAATTTTCAGCGCCAGTGGCTCAAATAACCATTACTTACGACGAGCAATAGATTCGCAGGATCGATGCTAAACGGTGTATTCAATTACTAGAACAGCTGGCTTGTTTACAGTTTTAGTACGTACTAAAATGCCCACGCTTGTGGGATGCTTCTAGGAAAATTGGCCATTCGGATAAACGGTAGTGGTGCAGACCCATATCTTTTAAAGTTATGTACTGATTTTGATTAAACTTGCACTGTGTCTTAGTGGGAAGGAAGTTGTGTTGAATCATAAAATATTTATCAACTAGCGACCCGCCCCGGATTCGCACGGGTGCAAAATTAGGTTCTCTATTTTTATTCCTACGATTTTATGTCATAATTTAACATTGTATAATGTTACTTGTCCTAACATTAGTTACGTATAATACTCATTTGCCATAACTTTTTAATCATAATTTTTTAAATCCTATTTACTATAAGCATAATATCCCAAAGCATAAGTTTACTTAAGCATAACGATGCATAACCACAACTATTTGTATAGGTAAGTAGACAATTAGACATTATGTGCAATTAAATAGTTGTTAATAAACTAAGTTGACGGAGCCCTGCTTTGCAGGGCTCCTATTTTTGCGTTAAGGTTGTGGTTAAGGGTCAAAAGAGAACCTAACATAACCTATTTAGTTACTTGAATTATATACAGTCGCACCTAAAAGTACGTTTCCTTTATGCTTTTTGATCTTTATCCCAAATAACTATTAGACAAATAAACAATATGCTTTACAACTTTATGCATATCAAAGTTATGAATAAAAACAATAGGATATACCTACAATATTTATGCTTAATAACACAGTATGCTAAAAACCAATTATGGCTCACTATTATTATGACAAAGAAAATTATGGCTAACTTATTATGACAATTTAAATTAGGACAAAAACCATTATGAGATAAAGAGGGATCCCGCAAAATTATAAGTACATATAAACCTTCCTCTTGCATCACTCTATCTATTAAAAAAACCGCTTCAAAATCCGTTGCGTAGTTTTTAAGATTTAAGCATAGGTACTTACATAGGGACAGACAGACAGAAGACAGACTTTGTTTTATACTATGCAGTGATGTTTTCGGGAAAAATAATATTGCAAATATTGCAATCTCGTACCTGAGGAACCAGTTGGCAAACATACTTCTATCGACGAAAGAAATAATAATAAGAAACCGTGAGCAAACATACACACTCATATTATTATGAAACTCTTATCACTCCTTATGAAACTATATTTAGCATGCCTATTTAGAAGCTTACGAAGATACCTACATGAAAAATATGTACAAATCTATCCAATCCATCCAAGTATTAAAAACATACAATCGGGTCAAATAAAAGCCCTCAATCATAATAATAACGATGATTCAAAACATATAACGTAAATACATATACAAACATACATAGACTCACGCCTGTTTCCCGTTGGGGTAGGCAGAGACTACGAAACGCCATTTGCAACGATCCTGACATAATATCTCTCTTGCTTCATTCACACCCATCAAATTTCTCATGCATGCTCTTCGGTTAAGGGTACATCTAACCTGTTCTTTTTTTAGGATGTCTCCAATCTGGTTAGAGAACGTCCGTCTAGGTCTTCCCCTTCCTCCTGTCCCATTCACACTTGACTTATATAACTTCATGGTCAGTCTATAACGTAAATATACTTGATAAGTCGTCTTCGAGGTCAACCAGTTCTCGCAACTACTATACTATAATTATAATTATGTTTATGCAACTTGTCGGGACGCATCTTGTGTGCATTTATACGACGCAATTTGACAAGCCGTGGCAAATTTTGCCACGAAACTGATGCTTAAGATCAGGTGGCATGGAGTCATTTTGATAGAGTTCAACACAAATAAAAATAAAAACCTTCAACTTCGTCACTGTTCAGCTGTGCGATTCCGAAAATGACAACAGTCACATCGTAATACGCTTCGTACATCACCTCCACTTCACTGCTTACGTTGTGAAAAGTTCTCACCGTATTCCGAAACTACGCATTGTCACTATCAAGGCCAAGTGATGCAAATTTATAAACAAAATATCTGGTGAAAACTTTAGAGGTGCGCCTTGGCTGTAAAAAGTTTAGTAACTACACAGTTTACAAATTCAAAGAATAAAATTAGCTAATTAAAGATTATTTTGTTACAAAAGGTATATAAAATATGTCCATAAAGCTGGATAAGCAATATTTCATTGGTAAAATATTTTGTAAAGCAACTGGAGAATTATTTTATAACATAATAGAATTCTATAAGCTGCATGTCGTGTTATCTTTGCTTCCTTATTTAAACGTCAAAATTGAAGTTTGCTTTGGTTTGTTATTGTTTTTGTTGTGTAAACAGAACGGCGTTTCATAAAAAATCATTTTGCGGTGATATTTTAAGTACCTAGATGTGGATTTCAAGTGGTTCCCAGCGAACTATGAGTTATTCAAAGGCCCTTTTAAAACAGTATCGTTATATTTGTTTTAAAGTTTCATAAGTTCGGTTTCTCTTGTTGAGTGTGACGTGTGTAACGTGTTAAGTTTTGAGATCTTTCGTCCTATTCTACAATGGCTAGGTAAGTTATTAATAGTATTTCATCTAATGTTTTTAAATATAGCTACATTTCATTAACTTGCCGTGTGGTTGCCGGCATAGAATATAAGTGTCACCACCCCCTATCTTCCCGTAGGTGTCGTAAGAGGCGACTAAGGGATAACATGATGCAAATACCATCTTTGCGTAGAGTACAGTAAGTGATTTGAAATGTATTGGTAAAATATAAATTTGAGATATATGGTGATGTACCTATTTAAAGAAATTGATAATTTTTGTTTCAGATTCATACAAGTGATGACATAGCCACCTATTGTCCATCTGAGTACCAAATATCGCCAGTTATTGTAAGTACTTTATGAAGAACTTAGTTATTTATTAGGTACCTACATAATTTGTATTGTTTTATAGGTTTAATTTTTTAATCCTTGTTTTAGATTGATGAGGCTCAAGAGCAACAAGCAACACAGGGCTTAACAGAAAGAAATGAATTTTCAATTGTAAGTTAATGACATACCTAACATTCACCGATGCATAAATATACCTATAATGCAAATCTTATAGAATCACTGATGAAATGAATTACTCATAAATATTTTTTTGCTTTAGGTCTCTCCATATGCTAACCCTGTAGCAGGCCCATCAAGAGAAAATCCCAACCCACCTCTGAGGGTAAGCTAGCTTACTAACCCTAGCATCACTAACACAAAAGTAGATACTATGACCCATTTATGTACCTTGGTAAAATGATTTGAAATTGTGAAGAATGTAAAAATATTTTCTTATTATCATAGAGATTTTTATCATCATCATTTATTATCATTCATTAAAGTTGAAGTTAAGTTTAAATTAAAATAATATTAAAATTCAGTTTTAACCACTATAAATGGGAATACCAGACAATCAAAAATGGAATGTGACTCGCGCTAATCATAACTTCGCTAAACAATGGTTAATTATACTATGTCTAAATTTCAGGATAACGTGCCGCCTGTTTCTGTCCCCTTGCCACCTTCGCCACCCAGACATTCGCCCTTAGAGGTGGAACAACCGCAGCACTCTACAGTCTCAAGTGAGTTACAAATATATTTTAGTTCATAAATCTACCTAAAACAAATTAATTTATAAACAAAATACTAATATCTCCGGTAATTATTTACAGCTCCAAGACGTCGTCGGCGACGACTTTTTCAAAGAAATGGACGACCATCACCTCCGTCCCAAAGGCGTTCCCTTTTTCTTACCATGGTGGAGAAATTTATTGAATACGCTCGTCGGCGAGATGAACGAATCGCTGAGAGAGACCGTCAGATTGTAGCAAGCATGCAATCAATAGAAAATATTTTAAAAGAACATTTTCGTAGTAATTAATAATGTAATTAAATAAATTGTGAATAAACTTGATTTTTCATTATTTTTATTTACATTTACGTATGTACTTCACTAAAAGGCAAAGCTCTTAAATTTAACTTGAAGTTAGGCTGTATCAATTTTAGGGTTTTAGGTAGGTACATAAGACATAGATAAATAATAAAGTAAGTCATTTATTCACTAAGATAGCAATGTAACGCTTATGAACGTATAATTTATAAGTGCGTCACTTAATGATTCTAGATTCACATACTATTTCTTACTATTATATTACTTATATAGTGCCAGATTTGTAATGTAACACACAACTGTGAGTAAGATTGGAATATAAAACTCATTGACACTCTTAAGTCTTAAATGACCTTTGTATAATGTACAAAGATTTTAAATAAATATATTTACAACTGTTTCACATTGCAAATAAATTTATTTATTTATTTCAAAAAGCGGCGATAGCTCAGTAGTGTGTAATTGACTGCCAAGACGATGGTCTCGGGTTCGATCCTAATTACCCCGGTCACACATCTATGACTTTTCGAAGTTATGTGTGCATCCACGCACGGCGAAATATTCAAAATGACCCATCGGTGGGTCATACACAGTGAACGTGTTAACATGATAACTTTCAAACTACAACCACCCCTGTGACCATTAACTTATCGGAATTAATAATAATAAAACAATTAATAAAAATATAAATAGATAATGTACCTAAATATAGATAACGTGTGATGACAAGGGTGAGGAGTATCCCCCCCGTGGGATCTCCACCTTGTCGTGGTGGGGGGCTTAGTAACCGTGGATTGGTCACCCGCGGTGAAGCTAAGAGGGATCCAGGAGGGGACGCTCCGCGTGGGCTTGACGGAGGCCTGCGCAGGATGCGTCCAAAGGGGCGGGTGCGAGGGACAGTTCTTCTGTCCCTCGCAGTCGGGTGCGGTCGCGGGAGGAGAGGCGTGTCGGTGTTGCGTTGCCGCGCGCCCTATTTTCCGCGACCAAATGGAGGCGCACCGTCGTTGCGACGCGGTGGGGCCGCAGAAGAGGAGATGCGGTGTTGCGTTGCCGTCCTCCCTATCCTCTGCGGCCACTGAGTGTTTTGGCGGCGGAGCCCAACACCTTCATCCGCCGTCAAGAGGGTTTTGTTCGGGGCCCGCCTGACCATCTGGCGGGCCAATACCCGTCGGGGGTAGCGAGGAATGCTTCAGCGATACCCGACCCTCCGACATACGGGTACGTGAGGAATACGGGGTGGATTTTAGTCAGAAAAGAAAGGGTGATGAGTATAAAAGCTACCATTTACATAATTACATACATATAGACACCATTATGTATTCGAATATATTATTTCATTTACATTATTCAAAACTTTAGGACTGCACTTAACTACAGTTTTTTCTTCCCACAAGCTTTGCAGTCCGACCCGAGCGGCGACAAAAAATACTTAGAGGGTAATTTATAGCTGCCTTATGAGAAAAATGTCGCGGGCGCTTGAGTGGCTTACGTTTTTTTTTGAACCTCTTGTTTGTTTCTCGTACTTATCAGAAACCAAATTTTAGCCCTAACAGCTATTCATTTAGTTTTCAAAAATCGAACAAGATAACAAAGCACTTAATCTTAAAATAAATGGCCTGACTAACTTTAGAGCACAGAAAAAAGTTTGGTGAACTTATATTACATATAGGTACAAACGAATATAATAATAATATACTTTTTTGCCAAAAAGCATGTTGTACGTACAATGATGTCATAAAAGTTCAATAAAGCACATGTTTCGCTAAAGTTGCATATCATGCAAATATAAGGTAATTATACTATTTATACTGTATCAACTGCACTGTTGGCGTAGTGGTTTAAATGGTCCCCACCCCGCTTGACACTGCGTCGAGTGTTGTGGGTTCGATTCCTAAATAACAAGTAAATTAACGCAACACAAAGGATGTTTTTGTCTCAGACGTGCGACTGAGACACAAACATCCTTTACCACAATAATAAAAATCAACCTTAACACACCACCCATATCTTTCTATTAAATAAAGCATCTTCTCTTTCTTTTATATTACACCTATAAAATTATATACACTAAAGCAAACCCTCTCTATATCTATCTCTATACATAATTTTCATTTAACATACACTTCTAAGTCTCTAATACAGCATAAATAAACCAACATACAAACAATTTTAAATCAACCCACACTACATTGCCATCAACTATGCTAAGATTACACAATAATAGATTATTGCAATCTTGAAGACCATAAAGCATTCACTAAAGAGCTTCTAGCTGCACGACCTAATTCTAGTTCAGTATTGATGGAACTAGTGTTGTAAGCAACTGCCAGATTTCGCTCACTTGAAATGTCTTCTGGTGACAAGGCTGGTGCTGGCAGACCAGCGCGGTTACAAATATTGTGGAGCACACAACATGCTATCACAATTTTGGCAACCATATCAGGGTGGTAATGTAGCATCCTGTGCACCAAAAGACACCTAAAGCGGCCTTTAAGTATGCCTATTGTCCTTTCAACACTATTGCGGGCGGTGGCATGGAGCTTATTGTAGTGTGCTTCAGGGGTGTTCTCCACAGCATTTAATATAGGCGTCATAAGATATGGCCTCTGTGCATATCCAGAATCACCTGAAAATAAGTAATTTAATGTTTATTTTAAATATATATGATTTTACTATTTATATTGCTACAAAATATTACTTACCCAACAAATACACTGTTTCTCCAGCATTATACAATTCTTGCAAATGAGTTCGTATAATAGACTGATTAAATATAAAACTATCATGAGATGCACCACCATATGAACTATCTACATGTAGAATATTTAGATCAGCATCAGTTATCTGAAAAAATAAGAACTTATGTAACACATTGAACTAATCAAAATTTGATTCTGGTGCTATTTTATGCTTACCAACTGAACATTTCTAGCATGATATCCCTTTCTGCAAAAGTACCGTTCCTCATTATCTTTGGGTCTCACCATAGCTACTAATGTGCCATCTATGCAACCAATCACTCCGGGTATGCCAAATTTTTCATAGAATCTGAAATTAATAATATATAAACAGACAGTTAATTAATAGGTAGGTTCCTAAGTAAGATCATTTGAGAAGCACCAAAGTTTTGACAAGAAATTATGTACTTACATTTCTTTAAGTTTTTGTCGTTCAGATGCATTTTGAGGAAATCATATAAATTTCTTCACTACATCTTGATGACATAGTGCATTAATTATTTGGTGAAGAGACCGAGATATAGAAGGCTGTGAAACAAAGTTCCTTATATTCATACCAATTATTTTCTGATAACTTCCAGATGCCAGAAATGATAGTGAAGATAGGATCTGAAACAAATTGGTAACAAAATACAATACATTATTATTTGTGTCCATTGGTATTGGTACCCTTGCCAGAAAGTAAACCAGTAAATAATTACCTACATAGGTATTTTTGCTAAAATATTGTACATGTAGAGCTTTACAGTAAAAAAAGGATTTGCAAAACTAAACTCTAATAGAATCCAATAAGTTAGTTTGTTTGGAAAATATGCATTCCAAATAATTATATTATGACCACTTTAAAAAGGAGGTACATGCAATATTACAAACTTACCTTGGTTCTTAGCTTTAAGCCTCTTCGGTTCTTTTGCACCGGAATAAAACTTTTTATATCGTCCTCTAAAGTTCTAATTAGTTCTTCAGATAGGCGATACAAACGTACATAGTCATCGTCTCGAAAACTTATATTTATGTTCCGCAAAGATTTACTGTGTTGTTGTCTTTTTAAAAGGTCTAAGCTGTAAGCTTCCTTTAAAAATGCCAACATAATTAGAGTGTGAGCCATCTAAAACACGAAGTAAATGTTTAATATTATTTACACTTGAAACTAGCATTGTAGAGTTTTAATTTTATCACAATATGATTATAAAACGTTTTTAATACATATAAACACCACAAAATAACTTTTTACCTTTACTACGGAAGAAATTTATAATTTTTAGAGCTACTTGTGTTGTTTTCACTAAGTTTTCACCGAATAAGAAGTAACTTTTGATTTGACAGATAAAATTGGCTGTGAAAACTGTGACGTGAGCCAAAACATTGCTTCGGAATATCAATAGACCCTTCCAAATGTCAATTTTTCGTTATTTTATGTCAGTTGAGTGAACTTTTCACTAAAGTTAGTTCTATCCGCCGACACGCTTACATGGGGGGCGCCACTATAGTTTTCACTGTTTTTCGGAATACCATTTAGAGTTTTCACCGCCAAAGTCGCTGTGACTTTGCTAAATACATTTTCGGAATCGCTCTGCAGGTCCCAGTATACCTACTTAAACTTTACAAACTTGCAGTGTGACAAACTTGCATGAATTTTGTTTTTTAACATGTATTTATGTATTAATGCACCTCCTGCTGTATCAAGGAGGTGCTCGAGCTCCTCCTAGATACAGAAGGAGGTGCTTGACGGCAAGCTGTTGTCGGACCACCAACCTGTGCTCGCGGTCATCCAAATCTTTTGAAAAAACAAACTTCATGCAAGTTTGTCACACTGAAACTAGAAAGTTTGATTTAAACTTGCTGCAAGTTTGTAAAGTTTATATTGTTATCTGGGGTACGGACTTATGGAGTGAGGTTAAGCTACAAGCTGCTCCAGACACATCAGATTTCTTAAGCTTTTCCTTTTATAGAACCTTCCGTTAGGTCCTCTTCGAAACCGAAATAAGCCCAAACCCCTCCAAAAGAAAATCCTGAATCCGCCACTAGTTCGGTATAAAATTACTTGCCTTGACTGACATATCATCGCAGAGCCTAGAATACTCAAGCTAGAAACATGACATTTAGACAGTGGGTTTATTTTTTATGTAGGCACCATAATCTAAGAAACACCGTTCCTGGAATCCTAAAATATTGGTTGAAAATTTGTTTAAAACCTTGCTTGGGGTGCAGCGGTCAGACGGCAGCCGCTCTGTGAAAAATTAATGTAATGTCCAATATTCTGACAATTCTGAAAGGCTAGAATGCAAGAGATATAAAATATATTAAACTAGAGGATGCCAGCAGCTACGTCTGCATTTTTTTTTTATTTACCCGTTTTGGCCGATCCCGTGGGAATTTCGGGAAATCCGTTCTTAGAGCACCTCTACGGTCCCCAAGGAACATACGTGCCAAATTTTAGCTTCCTGCGCCCAATAGTATCGGCTGTAGCGTGTCTGTCAGTCAGTAAGTAACGCAAGGATTTTATATATTAAGATTATATTGATTTCTTATTTCTTACATAACTTAATACGTCACAATACAATAACGCAATTTTATTATTATGTTCTTAATTTACGTAATAATAACACGAATTCGTGTCACCTGACTGGTTAAACTTGCTGTAACAATAACGTATGTTAACATAACGTATAACAAAACCACTTATTTTGTCGTGTAAAGCCAGAGCCATGAACTCTTTAGTCTTTATCAAATAAGTGCATACACATACATACATGATATGCTCACGCCTTTTTCTCGTCGGGGTAGGCAGAGACAACCGAACGCCACTTTCTTCTATCCTTACAAACCTCACGCGCATCAAATAAGTACCTACTGTAATTAATAATTTATTAAAATTAATAATATTATATTTATTTAGACGTGGAGGACCCAAATGGAGATGACGGCACGACCTGGATGCATTCTTCAGCGACTGGCCAGACATAACATAAGACTAGGATGCATGGCGTTCTAAGGCAGTCTTTTCAAGAGGGTCTTTGCCCAGCAATGGGAAACTTCGAAAGGCTAAAAAAAACATTTATTTATTACATTTTTAACCGACTTCAAAAAAAGGAGGAGGTTCTCAATTCGTCGGAATCTTTTTTTTTATGTATGTTCCCCGAGTTCTCTAAGACGCCTGGACCGATTTCGAAAATTCTTGTTTTGACCTCCTAGTTTGTCCCATGATTTGTTGGTCAGGATCTGATAATGGAATCCTGAAAAAATCAAAGGAAATCTTCAAATTTTATAAGCACACTTGAAGCGATTTGAAAAAAAAACCGACTTCAAAAACCACTAAGGAACTAAAAAACAATAAATAATTGGTTTTGGAGCAAACATTTTTGGAGTCGGTGCCAAGCCCTTACGCAAAAAGTTACTAAATTACAAACTACCTATTCTATCAACAACGAAAGTTATATAAAAATGTGTAGAGGTTTTATAGTCAGATCAGAAATACTTGTCTTGGCACCGACTCAAAAAATGTTTGCTCCAAAACCAATTATTTTTTGTTTTTTAGTTCCTTAGTGGTTTTTGAAGTCGTGTTTTTTTATTTGAAAATATTTTTTATATATATCATATTTATTTTGTATTTTAATCTTAAGAGATGCCTTTTTAACATGCTGCTGGCTATTTATCCTTTTCTGACCGTGGGAATTTCTTTGCTGTCAGTCAACGCAAGGATTTAATATATACAGATTTATTAAGTGATCGCTATATTAAGGTGGCCACTTAAACAACTAAGTATAGCTACCGTGCAGTCGATAATTACTTCGACACAGTTCCATAGCGCATGTACGGTGACTAAACATAAACAAAACTATAAATAATCGATTCTACGATTGTATTTAAATCAAATCTTAATATATAAAATCCTTGCGTTACTGACTGACTGACAGACACGCTACAGCCGAAACTATTGGGCGCAGGAAGCTGAAATTTGGCATGTATGTTCCTTGGGGACCGTAGGGGTGCACTAAGAAGGGATTTCCCGAAATTCCCACGGGATCGGCCAAGACGGGTAAATTTAAAAAAAATGCAGGCGTAGCTGCTGGCGTCCTCTAGTAGTTTATATATTCCTAATTTCCTAATGTTGTTACATAAAAAACATATACATCATCAGCCCGCCATAGTCCGCTGGATATAGGCCTCTCCAATGGCACGCCACTGAGTCCGATTTTCGGCTCTTCATGTTCAGCCGCTGCCAGCCACTTTGCGTATATCTTCACTCCACCTAGCTGGCAAACCCACAGCAAGCTACTGACTTTTCAAAGTTATGTGCTTTTTACCACTTAACCCATGCCTCGGCGAGCACGTTAAGCCATGGGTTACGGTCTTGGCTACCATTAAGACTCTTGACAGCCGTTTTGGTGAGTCAGGACCCATGAACATACTGACACTGGTCAAATCTATGCAATATCTACCCCTTTATGGGTAGGTCGCGCTGTAGGTCACGGCCTACAGCAGCGGGCAGCAGCGGCGCACGTTTTCGATGTAGGTACATGGCGCGTTTACAGTGACGCGGCGCGCGGCAGCCTCAGAGTAAACACGCCATGTACATCACCCCTGCCGCGCCGCTCGCCGCTTAGACCGATCTCGTGACCAGGCCATTAGGTTGCGGAGATCAGACAACAGTCGCTCTGTGCATAGCTGCCTTACACCTGTTCTGTCAATTCTGACTGACCAGTAATCGGACCCGGGGCTGCAAGATGAAAAGTCTGCAATGCAATCGGGATATCGCTAGGGCGATGATGACAAAGCAAAGTGCGGCTATTAAATATGACTGTACACTTATAATATTCGTTGTAAAATAGGAATTTAATACTAAGAAATTATTTATAGAATAATAAAATGATGTTTTGGCAAGCAAACAAAGAATTTAATACAATAGGCAAAGAAACAATTTCCACACAAAGCCTTACAAAGGAATAGGCATAATATGCCAACTATTTTTCATTTCAGAGCCCTTGCCTTTGTACGAATACACCTTATTCACTCTCACCCGGCTTTAAAACGTATAGCTATCCTACTCTAACTTACAGTTTCATAACAATAGGCGATAAACTATTTCGAAAACAAATAAAGCCTGCCATCCTTTTCTTTAGCGTATATTTAGTCATGTTTCCATCTCTTTTGTTCATATAGTAACCCATGAATATACATATAGTAACAACAAGCTAGCATAAGTTGATCTGTGGCTGCAAGACCATTCTAAGAAAAGACAGGTCAGCTTATAGTGGAGATGCAACAGCGTGCATGCGTGTGTTCTAAGGACTTTGGACCGTCAGTTTATAAACAATGGCGTCCTTCGCGCGCTTTTCATGCGTCTAGTCCAAGATGGCCGACCAAAGTCCAAGCAGTTTTGGCGCCAAACAGGAAAGTTGGCATACAACTTCAAACAAGTAGCGTGTCGATATTTTTGGATGGAATTACTCATACATTTAGGTGAGTGGAGTGTTCCATAATATTGGTAACGGGTCATTAAAATCTGACATAAATATTGCCAATGAACGTTAAAAGTTATTTTACTTATTTGTTTGTTACAGCAAGAACATTGATTATTTAATTTTATGAAGAATTTGCTTGTATTCTCGGGAATGATTACATAAAATTGCAATTCGCCGAGCGATGCGGATTAAAGGACATAAAGTGTCACTACCACATGAGTAAATAAACCGAATTATCTACTCATGTGGTCACTACCCTATTTTATTATGTGAGAGTTCTAAGAGGTGCAATATCTTTCGGCAGAGACGATAAATCAATAGCGATAGCCGAGTGGATATACCAACAGACTGCCATGCAGAGGGTATCGGGTTCGAATCCACGGCGCGCACCAATGACTTTTCGGAGTTATGTGCGTATTGAATTGTTAATTATCGCTTGTCCCGTGCCTCGGAGAGCACGTTAAGCCGTCGGTCCCGGTTGTCATGAAGATCTTTGACAGTCGTTACAGATCGTCAGTACTTTATAATAAACTGACACTAGTCTAAACCATGGAATATCGCTATCTCTTCGGGTTGCGGAGGTCAGACAGGCAGTCGCTCCGTGTAAAAGCTAATATTCAGCCAAATCCGGTTAGACTAGTAAGCGGACCCCAGATTGAAGCTGAGATAACGCTAAGAGAAAGAAGAGACGATAAGTCAACATCAAACACTATGCCAATACGTCTGACCAGCGTGGTATAGCAGGACAAAACCTCTTATTGATTCATAGAACTACCTACTCATAGTGATATTTCGTTGTATTTTAGAAAAGTCATCATCCTCACGATAAGATTTCGCTTTAGAGCTCTGGGGCCGTTTTCCAGAAGAAACAATTTTCGAAGAATATTCTCTTTTCACGAAGCGGCCGGCCTCAGATCACCACAATCCAAAGATAACTTAACGTAGCTAATCGATATCGACTCGTGCAGTCGCCACCAGGTTACTTACTGTACTAGTACCTATGTGATGCAACATATGCACCAATAGATTGTAGTCACTTTAATGCTATTGTTTTCATTCATATATATTTACTTACATTTATAGTAACTATATAGGTATAGGTACATAGTAAATCGTATCCTAGTTTACTATTATAAATGCGAAAGCGAGTTTGTTTATCCTTTATTCATATCGCAATTGGGCGATATTAGGGTATAATTCTGTGTGGAGATAGTTAGGTGGCATCCACGCGATTTTCGTGTCTTTTCGACCTCTCCCCTCCTTGTCACAGCTGGTCTCATACATTCTCCATCTCATTCTTCATTCCGTTCTTCATTCAGTGTCACACTTCATCGACCCCGTAACCCTCCCCCTCTATATGTGTGACGTAATTTGTGGATGGCCCCTTATGAGGCTGGGTATATAGGCTACTTTTTACAGTACATACAACGAGGCCATCTATCCTATAATGACGAAAGCAACCAACACAAGCAACATCTAACGGGCATCGACTGAACTATTCAGAATCACGCTATTAAACTTCTCGAAAATTAAAAACGCGGACGTTTCTGTCGATGTTGATGAAACTCTAGTGACTCGAAAACTATTGTACTGATTTTGATAGAACTTTGCAGTTATTTTCGCAAAGCCTCAGGCGGAAGCCAATACCAACATCTAATACATTATAAAGCTAAAGAGTTAGTTTGTTTGGTTGAACGCGCTAATCTTAGGAAGAGTACTGATCAGATTTGAAAAATTCTTTCAGTGTTAGATAGCCCATTTATCGAGGAACGCAATAGGATATATAACATCACGCTATAAACCACGGGAGCGGAGCAGTATCCTTAAATAACGCAGATGTAACCGCGGGCTCATCTAGTATAATAGAAACGGCAATAACTAAAACAAAACTTAAATTTATTACACGTTTTTAATTTTATTAATGGTATTTACTTTTTAATAGGCGGGTCCACACAGACCGAGCAGCCTCGCGCGGAAAATGCCTCGCGAGGCTGCTCGCTCTGTGTGGACCCACCTATTAGCTTATTTACGATTTGACACGTGCAAATTAGGATAAGTAATATTATTAATGGTGTTTGCTACACCGCTATTATGCAAAGATGAGAATGCCCACAGCTATCAAACGCACATATTTTTAATCCCGATTCCGTGGGAATTTTGGAAAGTCTCTTAGTACATCCCTACGGGCCCGAAGGAACATAGATAGGTACATGCCAAAGCTTCTTGCGTCCGATAGATTTGACTGTGTCTATCTGTAACACTATATATATCTATAACACTGTCTATCAGTCAGTCAGTAACACAAGAATTTTATACATACAAACAAAATGAAGAGACATTTTTCTTTTTGAATATTTAATTCAGCAATCATGCTGGGATCGACCTGAAAAAGGTGGCTGGGACAGACTGGATGCGGAAGACTGAGGACCGTGTACTGTGGTGTGTGTTAGGAGAGGCCTATGTCCAGCAGTGGACTGGCTGATAGGCTAATTGAGATTGAGATGCTGGGAGGCAATCTGGGAGCGGTATCCCGTGAGTACATTGGTGAAGAAATTTCAAACGTGGCTTGGCATTCCATCTTTAGGTTCGAATATAATAAAAATTATACCCGAAAGATCCCATGAAAGATCCGTTTTATAAATGCCAACATGTGTACAAATAGCAAAAATGAAAATGTATGTAGGCCCCGTGTTATTTTATATTACGATTTAAAATCTTTATTAGGTACTTTTGCATGTGTGTTTGTGGCCAACTCTGGTGTCGGAGTTTTCAGACCGCCCGAAGGCGTCCGATATGGCCTAACTATTCAGAGTCAGTCCAAGCCTATCTCAAGTTAAATCGTCACCATTAAATGACGTTATCATTCTGTCACACAATCACTATCATACCATACGGGTGGTCACAAAGCAATTTCAAGTGGGATTAGTAATATATACCGTTAAACTACATAATCCCCTTTGAAGATAAACTTACACAAAGGCTTTTGACAAGGAGATAAGATAAAAGCAATGTTTTGGGCCGTTATCGATGTAGAATATACTACATATCTACTAGCCTATCTACCACGGATTCGCTCGCGTGGCATTTGAATGTAGTTCTAGGGTTTGATCCCAGAGCGGGGCTAGTTTTATAGGGATTTTCTTACAGGAACCTACTACTCATATATGTATGAACTACTTGCTAGTACAAGAATTATCAAAATCGGCCCGAAACCAGAAGACAGACAAGTGGGATCTCCACCTTTTCGTGGTGGGGGGCTCCGTAACCGTGGCATGTACACCCGCGGTGAAGCTAAGAGAGATCCCGAGGGTGGACGCTCCGTGTGGGCTTGGAGGGACCTGCGCAGGATGCGTCCAAAGGTGCGTGTGCGGGGGACAGTTCTGTTTGTCCCTCGCAGTCGGGCGCGGTCGCGGGAGGAGAGGCGTCTCGGTGTTGCGTTGCCGCGCGCTCTATCTCCCGCGACTAAATGGGGGCGCACCATTGTTGCGTCGCGGTGGGCCGCACAGGAAGAGGAGATGCGGTGTTGCCAGGTTGCCGTCCTCCCTATCCTCTGCGCAACACTTTCATCCGCCGCCAAAGGGGTTTTATTCGGGGCCTGCCTGACCATCAGCGACGAATGCTTCGGTGATACCCGACCCTCCGACACACGGGTACATGAGGAACACGGGTTGGTTTTTAGTCAGTAACACTTCGCCCTTCCCCAGGACGGAGGGACTCCATGAGGATATTCCAACCCGACACAAAAAAAGTTGTTGTTACGCATAGGTATCATGCACATGCAACCGTGTCGGCATAAAATTAAATCTATAATTTTATTATGACATTACAAACATACATATACTAAAAATACACATAATATTACACGTAAAAATAAACATACACTTAAATTTTATTTATTTGTATGTATGTATAGATAATAATATATTATCTGTGAGTGTATAGATTGACGCGCAGTTGAACTTGAGGATTTTTATTGTAGAATCAGTTAATCTACATATTATCATTAAATATCTTGATGCTTTAAGCTATTTTAGCAGGCAATGATAAAATAGCTACCGATGTCAGATTAGCTTTTTAAATAGAGGAATAAACGGTAGTAGAGCCTTGCTGATTTCAGCATGAATGGGCCGGCTCGACCGGAGAAGTACTAGCCTCTCACAGAAAATCGACGTTAAGTAACAGTACCTAAACTGTCGCGTTTCGTTCGCTGGGTGAGAGTGCCGGAGGCCCTATCCACTTATTCCTTCTCCCTCATCTCCTTATCCTAACCTTCTTCCCAACCCCAAGGGGTGGCAACGCACTTGTGAGTCTTGTGGTGTTGCTTGTGTCCATGGGCGGCGGTAATTGCTTACCATCAGGCGATACGTCTGCTCGTTTGCAGCCTAGTACTATAAAAAAAAAGGCAGATCGCACATTGGGCGTGCGGGTTCCTCGAGCGTGCGCTCGGCGTATGCCCGGTGCGCACTCAAGCTCAAGTAATGCATCTGGTTAATGTGAGGGAGGGCTTATATTGAATCTTAATTGAGGATTTGTCCAAAGTGGATTTCTTCTTTAACCCAATAAACGCAACTCCCTCAAGGAAATGTTTGTCATATCGAATTGCCAATTTGTCTAATCTTCATTATGAACCAATACTTGTGATCTAATTACAGCAATGTAAACTTATCCATCTACAATGTAGATGGATAAGGTTTTCCTTTTCGACGAAAACTGGTTAATTTTATTTTTGCTGTTTGTGTAGATTCTGATATTTTCGTCGGAAAGAAAAACCTACCAACTTTCATCAACACATTTCTGCGTATTTTTCAATAGTTTCTGTAGCCAAATCTAAAAAACAATCGCATAATCTATAAACACATTCTTAGAATCATTAGCGGACATCTTTATTCATTCTCATCATAGATACACAAATAAAAGTGAGTTCTCCGCAATGTTTTGAAATCATTTCGACAGATCTCTTATTTACCTATAGTATTCTTGCTATTTTCTGGCTATTTGTGATTGGTATAACCCACGTCGCGAGGGACTTTATAAACATTGGTATAATGTTTACAAATTATTTAGTAAACATTTTGTTTGTTTTTATTTTTGACTGGCTCACGCCTGTATCCCCGAAGGGGTAGGCAGATGTGTAACACTCACATTTCGCCATGTTATGGATTGGTAGACCCACGTAATAGAAAGCTAGCATACTGCCGATACCGCCGGTCTAAGTGCTGCTTCTGATAATTTCGAAAAACCCAGTATCACATTTTCCCGACACCGGAATCGAACCCAGGATCTTCTAATCAGCAGATTTACACACTATCTACTGGACCACGGAGGAAATCCTAGAATTTCGTTTGTAGGTTACATAAATATTTGTAGACCGTAATAAGTCTGCTCAGGGTCTATGATTTGTTAATATAACATAGGTACTTAAGTAAAATTACGATTTTATTTGAACAAGTATAACGTATGATTATTGTTATGATAACCTTGACCTTTAGACTTTATAGGTCACAAAGGCAATACAGTTTATGGTCGCCTAATGTTCAGGAAAATACGCCTGTGCATTTTACTTCTATAAAACTGTAGAGTTATTAAGATTTTTTATTGACACTCGTCCGCGTAGGGAATTTCAATTTCTGACCAAAACGATATCGAATTCAATAGTTTTTGTTAGCAGGAATTTCAAGAAGTACTAAAAATAGCATTTTCTGAATAAATCCTATATTTCGTCCAAAATAAAAGTCGTAATCCCAGCTGTGCGTTGCTTCCTGTCTACTTTCCGAACCAGTGAAAGCATAAAAAATGATTTTATAACCTTAATTTTAGCTACATTATTTACACAGTGCCACAAAAACCTAAGACTTACTACGCGTTAATAGTCCAGCACATCTCAATCGTCTAACAAATTATGTAATAGTAAACAAGCCAATCATTCAACCATTCACTGTTCGCTAGAATTAACTCGTTATGAGAATTAAAACACCGGCAAAAACTCGTACGATCATGCATTGATGACTCCATTCAAGCAATTGTGGAATATTTCCATTTTTAAGACGTCTCTAGATCTTCTGGTAATTTCTCTGTTTACAGATAAAAAGATAAATGCAAAATGAAATAAGGTAGAGGAGACCAACAGAGAGACAATTCTCGTAATTATTATACACACATACATACATAGACTCACGCCTGTTTCCCGGAAGGGTAGGCTGAGACTACGGAACGCCATTTGCAACGATCCTGACATATCTCTCTTGCTTCATTGCACCATATCAGCCAAACGACGTCCACTGCTGGACATAGGCCTCCCCCAAGGTCTTGAGCCGCCCGCATCCAACCGCCTCCCGCGATCTTGACTAGATCGTCGGTCCACCTTGCGGGGGGCCTACCTCTGCTGCGTCTTCCGGTACGTGGTCGCCACTCCAGAACCTTTCTGCCCCAACGGCCATCGGTTCTTCGAGCTATGTGCCCTGACCACTGCCACTTCAGCTTGGCTATCCGGAGAGCTATGTCGGCGACTTTGGTTCTACTGCGGATCTCCTCATTTCTGATTCGATCTCGCAGTGAAACTCCAAGCATAGCTCTCGCCATCGCCCTCTGAGTGACCTTGAGCCTTCTGATAGTGAGCGACCACGTCTCTGATCCGTAAGTCATCACTGGCAACACACACTAGTCAAAGACTTTCGTCTTGAGACACTGCGGGATATCGGACGAGAAGATATGTCGTAGCTGCCCAAACGCTGCCCAACCGAGTTGGATTCGACGATTGACCTCCTTCTCGAAGTTTGACCTACCTAATTGGACTACTTGTACCAGGTAGATATACTTGTCGATATTATACTTCGAGCGTAGAGTTTCCAACCCGAATAGGAGCAGGTACAAAATGGACGTTCGACATGATTTTCGTTGTGTCCATGTTCATCTTAAGACCTACCTTGTTCATCTTAAGACCTACTTGTTGCTTCATTCACTCGCCATCATATTTCTCATGCATGCTCTCTAACCTGTCCTTTTTTTAGGATCAAAATTCACGAATTTGTGAGTGATTTGAAAATCTAATCACATTTCGTTCAAAATAGTGTAGATGTCAGATAAAATACAAGAATTGGCCGGCTGACTGCTGGGCACTTAGGCACCACATATTTTTTAGACCTGCGTCTAAAAAATATGTGGTCCCCAACGTGGGTCCCGACCCACATTGGGCACCACATATTTTTTTAAATTATACCTATTGTTATTATATTATAAAAAGTGAAGTAAACATTGTGAGGTAAGTGGTAACTTTTATGACAAAGAGTTCTTCGCAAGATAATGTAAATTATAAAAAAAATTGTTTAAATGTGCAATTTTGATATTAGTTTCTTTGCGTCGCATGACATCACTTTACATGCGTACTACTGGGTAACAAAATCCTTAAGAAAGAAACGACTGATACGTTAACATCAAACGACGAGTAATAATCATCGTGTGTTTTATAAACATGTTTAGTAAACATTGACCCACGCTGTCTAGTCAGGCGCGAATCGTTACAAAATAAGTTATATGACTGATCACCAATTTTTAACGCTTTTTTTATTTGAGATCTTATGCTATCTTTTTTCGTACACCCATTTGAAAATTATTAAAGTAAAGAGTAGATTAAGAATAAAATCGAGACGAAAAATGGCTTTAGCGTTCAATAAAAGATTTCTCTAATATTTAAGATATAAAATATGTTTCTTTCTTTTCTTTCTTTCTTTCAATTCGGCAATCTTAGTGGAGGTATTTTGTTCGAAGGAATGATGGTAGCTGTAAGTATAAAATGAAGATAGTTTAAATACTTAAAGGCATGTTATACCGCACATTTCGTTCGCAATCTTATATCTTCTTTATCCTACAGAAAATTAATAAGGCCACTAAATTTCGGAACGTGCTTGTTCACTGTTGCGTGTTCATACGGCGTAATATCAGATCAGACGAACCGTATATACTCTTGTTTACTACTCCTATCGAATAAAAACACGAAAACATGTTTGTAACATAACCTAGTAATAATTTCATGCATATTTTACAGAAACATATGTATGGCATTATTATTATCACTTCCAGATGTCCGAACAAATGTTTAGATCTAAAAAAAATGACGACTCACAATATTATTTGTCAAATCAAGTAATGTTAAAGCAACTTAAGGCGAGGTTGCAGTACTTTTTAAGATTTTTGAACGTCTGAAAGTCACATGAACTATGATATTTTTAATGAATAAAAATTAAAGTATAAAAGTTGAACATATCTTCTAGTAAATCGTAAAGATAGAAACACGATTTGGAATGATTGGCTCGATAAAAAAAAATGTCAAACATGGCACTAAATCACAATTTTAAACGTGTACTGCTTAGAATTTCCATAATGATTTTATATGAAAGTATTATCAATAGAAACAGCTCTTTTTTTTTTAATAAATGGTAAAAACAGATTTCGTAATTTCGTTATAGTTTTTCTCCAAGAAAAAAAATAGTCAAAATGTTGGCATTATATCGCTCGCCGGCCGTTCATCAGTGCCTTTCAAGGCGTGATTGAGGGCGGACGTACGTCGTTGCTCCGCAAAATCCCCCTCCACCCCCGCATTTACGTATTCGTATACAAAGTAATTCATAAGTATTGTAGATAAATATTTTGTGTACATTTATATAGTTTTAAGCGTCTTGATTTTATCTTTGATTGGTGTTTGTAAATATAGTGTGTAATTATAAGGTATCCATTAATTATAATTGTATATATCTAATATTCATAAGTGCCGTACTGTTTTATAAAATGGGTAATAAGACGAATAAAGGATCTTTCAGAAAATTGAAACCTAAAGCATATCGAAAAATGGCAGTTGAAAAGTGGTAAGTACAGAAGAAATCTTTTATCATTTTTATAAAAATATGTACTAGTTGACTCGACAGACGTTGTCCCACAGAGTACTTTTGTATATAGGTACTGGCGTTGTCCTGTCTTGTCCACGCATTCTGTCAATGCAATGTCAAACGCCATAGGGGTACATTAAAAAAGTTTGTATTGTCAAAGGCGCTAAGGTTACATTAGAAAATTAATTATTAAAATTTATATGATAGCTTAGTTTTCTTGAATTTTCAAATTATCCGCACGATAAGATTGATCGCAAATTATACACCTCGACACCATACTATTTTCGCCATATTGTAGAGCTGCTCTTCTAAATTCAAACGTCCATTTATTCACTGCGCCACAGTATAAAAAGTACAGCATGTTCAATTATTCCGATTTTTTTGTTATTTACAAAACTATAGAACAATGCGAAACTCGAAATACGTGTCTATAATTTTTATCCTCCAGTGTCGTATACACATTGATAATTATTCAGTGTGTTTTAAAGGTATATCTAAAACCAACAGTAAAATTTGTCTTATTTTTGCAGTGCTTCAATGAGAAGAAAAAAGACTGAGTGTGTTAATCAACATAACCTCGATGAAAAACCTGTTTCTAGTCTCCAAAGTTCCACGTAAGTACCCAGTTTTATTTCAACACGTAGGTACTAAATTTTTATGTAAGTATCCACGTATGTTATGAAAATCCCATAGTCCCGTAATAAAACTGTTATGCTTTTTTTTCAGTCAACTGGAAAGTACTCAACATGTAACTTTGCAAACTATAGCGCCAAGTGTTCAAGTTTCTCCTACTCTTCCGGTCACCGATAATACATATCTATGGTAAATATGTTAACTTTGATTTCATTATTAATATTGAACATGCTAAAGTCAAAAATAATTCAGTCATGTATCTGTTTTTACGATTATTACATGCATAATATTAGCCGACTCAAAAAAAAAGGACATTCTCAAATAGTCTGTTTGTTTGTTACTCGATTTCTCAGAGACGGGTGGACCTATACGTTTTTTTTCTTTTGAAAAGGAAGGCAGGAGACCTTTAGAAGGTACACCTTTTCTTTTTCGGTGGTCCCATGACCAACATTGCGCGGCTATACATTGTTTACGCACTAAAAAAAGTAAAATAAAGAGTGTAAAATAAGGTTTCTTTCGGAAGTCGGTGACTTTGTTTTATTTCATTCAGTTTTATGCCACCGACTTCCAAAAAAAAAAACGTATTATTAGCTATTAGGTGTAGTTTTAGAAGTCCGTTACTACTTTTTCAAAAAGATTTTTTATATTATTTTTTTTATTTGATAAGCTGCAGTGTATATTTCTGTTTTTGTTTTAGGGATAACGAAGATGATGCATTTATTGTTGAAGTAATAAACCACGACAATGCTGAAAGTGAAACCTGTAGGCGAATTATCGATGTAAATTATTTTTTACGTCAATTGCAAGAGAAAGCGCGGCACAATGAGTTGTTCAACTGTAAAGACGGCTACTTTAAAATAATAGGAGAAAGAAGATTTGGACTTATGTCTAAATTTAAGCTTCAATGCAGCATGTGTCAAGAAATTGTAACAATTAATTCTGAAAATGAACGTGATATTGCAGAGAAAATGTCTTTGAATATTAACGTTGCGGCTACGACAGGCATTGTGGCTACAGGCATTGGGCATTCCCAGTTTGAAGAACTATTATCTGCAATGAACATCCCCGTCTTCTCGGCACATACATATGCGCGGCTTCAAAATGAAGTTTATGAAAATTGGGAAATGACCGCATCTGATGCCATGCAAGCGGCTATTGATAAGGAAAAAGAAATAGCCATTTCTGAAGGAATCGTAAGAAATGGATATCCAGCGATCGATGTATATGCAGATGGAGCATGGAGTGCAAGATCATACGGCACCAATTTCAAAGCTTTTTCTGGTGCTGCTGCTATCATTGGTAGAAAATCAGGTCAAGTTTTATATATAGGTGTAAAAAACAAATATTGTTTAGTTTGTAGTCGTGCTGAAAATAAAAATATATCACCGCCAGAACACCGATGCTTTAAAAATTTCGAAGGTTCGTCCAGCTCTATGGAAGCAGAAATAATTGCAGAAGGTTTTAAAACATCCATCGCAATGTACGGAGTAATATATCAAAGATTGATAGCAGACGGGGACTCATCTACCTATGCTAAAATTTTAAAGTCAAATCCGTACCAGGATCAGAATTTGACGGTCGAGAAAATAGAGTGCCGCAATCACATTCTTCGTAATTTTTGTAAAAAGATGCGAAATCTGGCTAAAGACACCAAATTTTTACTGGCACATAGAAAAAGTTTGAGAAATCAAACAATTATGTCAATGAGGAAAGCTATTGTCAAATCAATAAAACACCATCACCAATCAAAACTACCCAAAAATGACGCAGTGGCCGTACTTCATAAAGATATAACTAATTGTATAGAACATGCTTACGGTGACCATCGAATGTGCCACGAGTACAACTGTGATCAAGAAGGAATTTTAAGCAATAGTATCAGAAGTATTCAAAATACAACGTTTTTGTTTCGTCTTAACGCAATTGTGGCAACGGTGGCTACAAAATCAAGAAGTTTAATTGAAAATGTAGATACCAATACAGTGGAGAGATTTAATAACATCATAGCTAAATTTGTAGGCGGGAAAAGAGTTAATTACACACAAAGAAGGGGTTACCAGGCTAGGTGTGCAGCTGCAGTTGTATCATTCAATAAAAGGATGGCCATATCAGCAGTCCAGAAAAAAATCCTGGGGAACAGTCCAAGAGGTAAAGTTTTGGACATTGAAACAAGAAGAGCAAAGAAGAGAAACTTTAACATGGAACACCCAGTTAAAAAAATGAGAAGACGAGACACTAATACAAACGTCCAGAATGATTACGGTGAAACCAGTGCGGCACCAGACATGTCTGATATAGAATTGGAGCGAGCCAAAGCCAACTACCTAGAAAACTTAAACAATCTTACCGCTGACAGAGATAGAATTGAAAGGTCGACTGTACTACAAAGAGACTCTAGTAAATGGCTAGAGCTAAGAAGAAAAATTATAACGGCTTCTAATTTTGGTCCCGTCTGCAAACGTAAGTCAACCCGAGATACAGCATCACTGGTAAAGAACATAGTTTATAAAAAAAATTTAACTCACGTGGCTTCAATAGCGCATGGCGTTGAAAATGAGAAACAAGCTCTTCAACAAATTGAACAACAAGAAAATGTAAAAATTGAGCCCTGTGGACTATTCATCGACCAGAAATATTCTTTTATTGGAGCAACACCCGATGGTCTTGTTGGCAAAAACAAAATAGTTGAAGTAAAGTGCTCACTAATTGCTTCAAAAGAAGGTCTACAGAAAGCACTTGAGAACAATAAAATTCAGCTTATTCGGTACAACAAGAGAACAAAAATATTTTCGATAAATAAAAACAGTAACTGGTTCTACCAGATTCAAGGCCAGTTGCACGTGACGAGGCGTGATATGTGCATTTTTGGTTTATGGGTGTCCCAAAATGAACCAGTATATATAAAATATATTGAAAAAGATGACCAGTTTTGGAAAGAAAAAATGGAACCAAAACTAAATCAATTTTATTTGAAGTGTTTGCTTTTGGAATTAGTTGACCCAAGGCATATACGTGGAATGCCTATTAGAAAAATCTATTTAGAGGATAAAGAAAAAGCTCCTTCAACCGCTTCGCCACAAGTCTCGCGTTTGCATGAAGATGACCCTAGTGGCAATGGAAATGTAATCGCGTTTGACGATTTTTGAATTGTGGATACATTCTCTCGTATATGTAAATAAACTTTTTGAAATTAAAACATAAAACTATTAATATAAATAACAGAAGTATTCAAAATACAACGTTTTTGTTTCATCTTTCTTTAAACGCAATTGTGGCAACGGTGGCTACAAAATCAAGAAATTTAATTGAAAATGTAGATACCAATACAGTGGAGAGATTTAATAACATCATAGCTAAATTTGTAGGCGGAAAAAGCGTTAATTCATCATCCTCTTAGCGTTATCCCAGTTTCAATCTGGGGTCCGCTTACTAATCCAACCGGATTTGGCTAAATATTAGCTTTTCCGCAGAGCGACTGCCTGTCAGACCTCCGCAACCCGAAGGTATAGCGATATTCTATGGTTTAGACTCAGTCTGTCAGTTTATTTAGAAAGTACTGACGCCCTGTAACGATTGTCAAAGATCTTCATGACAACCGGGACCGACGGCTTAACGTGCTCTCCGAGGCACGGGACAAGCGATAATTAACAATTCAATACGCACATAACTCCGAAAAGTCATTGGTGCGCGCCGTGGATTCGAACCCGATACCCTTTGCATGGCAGTCTGTTGGTATCTGCACTAGGCTATCGCTGCCTCCCGGGAAAAGAGTTAATTTAACGGGAAAAGAGTTAATTACACACTCTTATTTGTATATATTATAATTATTATTATGTATTATTATGCTATATTTTTCAAAGTGATTGCAAACTTTTATTATGTGTGTTTATCTGGCTAAAATAAATAAATAGGTATAGAATGTTATCAAATCATTGTGTGTAAATTATTTTAAATTTATCCTAATTACACGTTTTTAGAATAATAAAATACTACCAATATTAACTTTGATCAATATTAGGTTTATCCATTACTATATTAACGTTAACATAATATTAACGTTTTTCACATACAAAAGTTATTTTCTAAATACATACAGGGTGTAAAAAGACCCTTAACGAAAACTGAAACTCCATATAGTACCAATTATTACGATCATTTTTTACTTCGGCACCATACCTGGGAAAGTACTGGTTCAGGAGATATTGAGGCTCAAAGTCACGAATTTTTTTTTTCGAATTATTCCAAAATCGTGTATAGAATGATAAATGTACACTTTCTGCCAAATAAACATAAACAAAATTTTCAATATTTCCCTAAAATAAATGGCTTTAAAGTTCCCGACGCGTAGTGTATACGTACCAGCAATCAGCTGCGAGGTCATTCGCCTCGGCCGCGCGACCACGTGATCATAAACTGCCGCCACCGTGGCGCACGGTGTAGGTAGATACGGCCGGCGTAGGTACGATGTCTACAAACGCACGCTATACATTGCTGGTAATAAAAGTTGTAAATTTTTTTAAGCTTAAATTTTTTTTTATTTCCCAGGTTTTATTTTCGCGTAGTATGACTTGGCATGATGTGCAAAACGAGTAGACTTCGGTTTGGTGATTGGTCTTGTGACACCCTGTATATACAGGGTGTCTCAAGACCCATCACCAAGCCGAAGTCTACTCGTTGTGGACATCATGCCAAGTCATACTAAACAAAAATAATACCTGGGAAACGATTTTTCTTTAAGTTTTCACATCTTTTAAACCGCAATTAAAAGCACGCGCGTGCAATGCTCCAAAATACCTACTTATTCATGGAGTTATATGGTATCTAAAGAACACATTGGCGACGTAAAGGCATCGATTTTGTATCTGATTAGAAAAAATCCATACTAACTTTGAGCCTCAATATGTCCTGAACCAGTAATTTCGCAGGTATGGTGCCGAAGTAAAAAATGTTCGGAGTGATTGGCACAACATGAGATTTCAGTTTTCGTTAAGGGTCTTTTTACACCCTGTATATATAACAACTGAAAAAATACGTCCAATATTTATTGATAAAAAATAACTGCCTTATTAAATATATTTTTTTAACAAAGTACTCCATTGTACGCACTATGTAGAAATATAATTTTCCCGACCCACCAATTAACTGTCATTTTGCGAAAACCTAATCTAGATACTTTTTACATAATACTCTTTACTTGACACAATTGACTAACTGCATTACGCTACTCTGTGGCACACGCACACACGTCCCCCCTCCGCCGCGCCGCGCTCTTTACGCTCGTCTCGCTTGACATGCCCGCATTTTTGCGGGGGGTGAGGTCGAGCGCTCATAGCTACGCACTGTGGTGCAACCTCGCCTTAAACAAATATTGATATGATAAGAACTTGGTTATTAAAATCGGATGGACTGTGTGAAGAAATAAATAATACAGATTGATAAATGATAAAATCTGATATCCGATAGGCGTGCGCAACAGAGAAACAGTAGGTACGTTAATCCACTGGCGAGTGCAAATCTAAAGGCCTTGCCACACGGCACAATTTTACGCCCAACTTGACTAAATCATTTGATGAATTCGTGACGTGTAGACGCCAGTCGTCCAACTCAAGTTCATCGGGTGGGCGGTACCACCAGATTTTAACCAATCGGGTGGACGGAATGAAAATCAGTGATTTGATTGTGTCGTGTAGACGAGCAAAGCCAATTCGATTGAACATTTGATCAGTGGTAAAATTGTGCCGTGTGGCAAGGCCTTTAGTCAATTCACAATTTAGGTGATAATTTTTACATGTTATTGTCATCGTCGTTGTCCTTGTGTTTAATTTTTTATTTATTTTATTTATAGACTGACGCCTATATCCCCGAAGGGGTAGGCAGAGGTGTAAATATTACACCCACATTTCGCCATGAATTTTTAGGTCCCACGTAATAGGGGGCGAGCCTATTGCTGTTACGGGGCACTGAGAATTCGGAAAAACCCAGTTACACTTTTGCCCGACCCGGGAATCGAACCCGAGACCTCCGATCAGCAGTCGCATACGCTATCCACTGGACCACGGAGGCAGTCTTTCTTGTGTTTAATGGTTGCATAAATTTAGACTGCACGGTTATACAAAGTGTTCTCCCGTGTGGGGATCGAACCCACAATACTTGACGCCAGTGTTAAGTTTAACGGTAGTAGAGCTTTGCTGATTTAAGCATAAATGGGGCGGCTCGACCGGGGAAGTACTACCCTCTTGCAGAAAATGGTCGTAAAGTAACAGTACCTAAACTGTTGCGTTTCGTTCGGTGAGTGAGTGCCGCAGGCCCTATCCCCTATTCCTTCTCCCTCACCCCACTCCTTATCCTATCCCTTTTCCCAACCCCAAGGGACGGCAACGTACTTATGACTCCTGTGGTGTTGCTTGTGTTCATGGGCGGGGCGGTAATTGCTTACCATCAGGTGATCTGACTGCTCGTTTGCCGCCTATTACTATAAAAAAAAAATCGAAGCGTTCGCCTTAACCACTGAACTTACATCACGTGCAATCTACATCAATCAGTAATTTGCATTATAATATTAATTAAAATTTACAAAACAATGGAAAATTAATTGATTGTTTACTGCAATTAATGTCTATTAATAATTGATTATTTGTTGTATATTTTCTATTAATTCTTAGTTTTAATGATTATGTTTATTAATTAATCAATCGTTAATGTTATATTTGCTTGCAATTAAAGTTTACCTAATGCGGTCAACTGTCGCCTGCGCAACTAATAAACGAAGATGTATATGTAATTATATCAAACTGCCTAGATCATTACAAGTAGAAGAGCCTTGCCGATTTCACCATGAACGGGAAGTACTACCCTCTTACAGAATACAGAATACGACGTAAAGTAACAGTTTGTATACTTCGTTCGTTGAGTGAGATTGTAGGCGGCCCTGTTCTTGCTAGTTTTTGTGACTTAGCTTACACATTCTACTATTAAACATGACAACTACTACTATTAAAAATGTTAATTCTCGCTCGCTTAATAATTTGCCCGGTAGATGGCAATAGGCTCGCCCCCTATTACATTGGGACCGAAACATAACTGGCGAAAAGTGGGCGTACAATACACCTCTGCCTACTCCTTCGGGGATAAAAGGCGTGAAGTTATGTTATTCTAACAACATAGCAGCATAACTGATCTTTAGGATAAAGTCCGCTTATAGCGATATTATCACTGAGTATATAAACTGACACGTTCATATTTCTACCACAACATCCGAAACATCTGGACTATATTAGGTATATCGTAAACAAAATAAAACGAGATAACACTACAATAAATAGTCTTTGTTATTTTTTTGTAAACATGTTTTATGTTACTACGTAGATAAACAAATGTGTAACATATGTTGTTTGTTTAACTGAAGCTATTAATTTAGGTATTAATTAGGAGCTCAAAGTAATGTTATTTAAATATCTCTACGTGTTGTTTTTTTTAGTTTTTGTTCATGAAAGCGAAGGCTTTTATGAACAGTCAAAACGTGTCCAATAAGGCAAGTTTGGCTGTGCATAGAGGGGTGTTAGTGCCTACCCTTATGTATGGTAGTGAAAGTTGGGTATGGCAGAAGAGACTTTAATATTGAATAAATGCTGTAGAAATGAGAGCACTGCGAAGTATGTGTGGTGTATCTTTGACCGACAGAGTAAAGAATAGTGTGATAAGAGAGTGGTGTGGGGTAAAAGATGTAGTGACTACTAGTGACAAGCATCGAGAAAGGCATGTTAAGGCATAAAGGCGTTAAGTTGGCTTGGGCACTTGGAGATGATGGATGACGAAAGACTGACAAAGAAGATATATAAGGAAAATGTGAATGGGACAGGACGAAGGGGAAGAACTAGGCGGACGTTCTCTGACCAGATTGGAGACAAACTGACCTGTCTTTAAAAGGACAGGTCAGAAGTAGGTACCCTAAACAGAAGAGCATGCATGAGAAACTTGATGGAAGTGAATTAAGCAAGAGAGGTATGTCAGGATCGTTGCAAATGGCGTTCCGTAGTCTCTGCCTATCCCTCCGGGAAACAGGCGTGAGTCTATGTATATATGTTGTTTTTTTACAAATTTAGTTGCAGTTTATTTGGTATTTTTACAGTGATGAATTTACATAGTGAAATTGCTTAAAAACAAAAATGACCTCGAATCGTTTATAGTCAAATGTAGTTTAGCTTCAATACCAGTAGATATAACATTTGGGTACACATAAGAGAATTTGATTATTTTGTAATTACTCCAATATTCACTTCTACACTCTTTCGCAGTCCCCTACTAGACTTAACCTCTCCTAATTTACTACACAAGTACACAGTAGCACCGAGTCAAATATTCAAATTCAAATCGTTTATTTGCGAATATAGGTAAGTACATGAATGGAAAAAATACAGTGGCTCGGCTATATTCAGCTTGTCAAGCGTGCAATGATATTTTTATGATTATTAGGCTTAGTTTTTGCAATGATGTGATTAAAACAAGTCAGTGAAATTCGAATTTATACAATGTCAATATTTTGTTAATTACGTAAATTTAATTTAAACTCATTAGCGTTAATAATTGCTTAAATACTCCAGTATATTGCCGATTATATACGTTTCGTGTTCGTAGTCCGAGACAGTTTAACTTTTCCTAACACTACACAAGTGTCAAAACTCATTTGACATCTGAATGTTCCAGCTAGACCAGCCATTTTGGAGATTTTGTAATACTAACAAACAGTAATCAATTTCCTTACATACATAGGTACTGTAAATCTTACGAAAAATCTTTACTACGTTTATTTACTGGTGATGTGTGTACTGGCTAGTTAGTAACAATTACTATATGTCTTGAAGGTTTTTCCACACTGTGCTCTTATTTTTCTCGACTAATGAAACTATTGGCATCTGAACTATGTAGGTAGATAAGATATAAATAAAATTAAACCGTCACTACGCCGTATCACGGCAAATGTTATTTTCATTGCATCATTCAGAATTAAAAGAAAACTTTCTGGAACGGTAAGTATATTTGATGCTGAAAATTTGCCCAATTAATTTTGATGTGGCCACGTTTTTGCGATGTATGTCAGACTGAGTTATGAAGAGCGCTTATGAAGCTGTCGTATTTATGAATGTATGAGCATAATTAAAGACATTGACGTAAACGGACGTCTACTTATAGTTACATATAAATTATGGAATTGGTAGACTATAAGCTGTATAGGCACTTACTTCTACATTGTATAGAACAAAATATTTTACACTTATCAAACTTAACATATATAGTTAATTAAAACCTAACTCGAAACCAAATCTGAATCTACGTAAATAACATAATTATATTATACTAGAGGACGCCAGCAGCTACGCCTGCATTTTTTTTTAATTTACCCGTTTTGGCCGATCCCGTGGGAATTTCGGGAAATCCCTTCTAAGTGCACTCCTACGGTCCCCAAGGAACATACATGCCAAATTTCAGCTTCCTGCGCCCAATAGTTTCGGCTGTAGCGTGTCTGTCAGTCAGTCAGTAACGCAAGGATTTTATATATTAAGAAGATGTGAATTTGAAAGGTTTTGGAGTGGCGGCCACGTACGGGAGGACGGCGGCGCAGCGGAGGTATTGGGGTCGCGGAAAGCACGGGATGCGGCGTCTAAAGTTTGTGTTCGTGTTAGTGATGGGTCGTCGATGCGTTTATCGTTTACGAAACTAAACCATCCATTCCCGTTCGTCGACGCGTTAATGGACTAGTTAGATTCGTGGACCGGTCTACGTCATCTACGTGTAAACTTCATTACATCATCATCATCATCATCAGCCTTTAACAGTCCACTGCTGGACTAGGCCTCTCCTTTGAAAGGAGGAATTGGCCTACTATACCACGCTGGCTAAACGGGTTGGTATAGGGTTCGTATCAAGTTTTCCTTCTCTTATAGTGCTGTTTTCTGCATAATATGATCCGTCTGTCGGCTCTTACGACCCCCATGGGATGATATGGGGTGGTGACATTCCGTATTCTTAATCCGTCACCACATGGACTAACTTCATTACACAGACGGTTTATAATTGCGTGGAGTGTTACTGTGCTTCGTAGTGTACATAAAGCTGTTGGTCTGAGCCTTGTCTCAGGATAGAAATCGTTTGGTCATGTCGGAGGTGGTCTAAAAAACTCCGATAACAAGAGCTGGCCACACACGAAAAATCAATAGTTTTTCATTGCTCGATTGTACCTGTATTATAAAAAGTGTTGTATCAAAGGCACCACGTGTAATTATTCAAGCGCGAGCGAGTATTTTACCCGCATGAACTTTGGACTGTCAAAAGCTTCGGCGAGAATAAATGTTTCAAGAGCGCTTTTTACGCAATTTATTTCGGAAATACTCGTATACCACACGGTATTATTAAAAACGCCTTATTAATTGACAACAACATTATAGACACACCAGCTCATATACCTATGAAAAATTCAATGTAGTTACTAAGTTTTTAAATTGTATAGAATCAAGACGTAGAAAAGAGTGGCCCGGAGTTTCTTGCCTGATTCTTCTCACGAGGCTCTACTTTCTGAACAGGCATTTTTTTCAATGCTCAACTATGTTAATATGCATTTAAAGTTACTTTTTTATTATTTTTTATTTGTATGACTTTCTGACGTGTCCAAAAAATTTAAACATTTTTATGGAAATAAACATATTTGAGTTTGAGTTTGAGTTTGGTACTTCTGAGTAAATATTAGTATCTTATTTCTTTTTATTTATAGTCTCACGCCTGTATCCCCGAAAGGGTAGGCAGAGGTGTAAATTTTACACCCACATTTCACCATGAATTTTAGTTTCCACGTAGTGGGCGAGCCTATTGCCGTTACCGGGCATATCACCAGACTCCGGACTCCTACTGAGTATTCGGAAAAACCCAGTAACACTTTTGCCCGACCCGGGAATCGAACCCGGGACCGCCGATCAGCAGTCGCATACGCTATCCACTGGACCATGGAGGCAGTCTTATATAGGTATCTATAAAAATATATATCTTAGATTATTTTTATGTAACATGCTAGACTACCTACCAAACTATCTGGCCAGCGTGGTATAGTAGGCCAAATCCTTCGATTGACTCAATACTATGTAAAGACGTGTAATGTAGTAGTCTCGCTGATTTCAGCATGAATGGGCCGGCTCGACCGGAGAAGTACTACCCTCTCACAGAAAATCGACGTAAAGTAACAGTACCTAAATTGTTGCGTTTCGTTCGGTGAGTGAGAGTACCGGAGGCCCTATCCCCTATTCCTTCTCCCTCATACCACTTCTCATCCTAACCCTTTTCCCAACCCAAAGGGGTGACAACGCACTTGTGACTCCTGTGGTGTTGCTTGTGTCCATGGGCGGCGGTAATTGTTTACCATCAGGTGATCCGTCTGCTCGTTTGCCACCTATTACCATAAAAAAAAAAATGTGACGCAAATTAGGAGATGTCTAACTTCAGCAGCGGACTGCGAAAGGTTGTATGAAGAAATTAAACAAAAATTGTGAGTTTCGAATAGTTCAAAATCTTATAGCCGGATGGACTTTGTACAAATCCTGAATAAAACAAGGGTATTGACCTGACCTAGTCATTTATCATAAAAGAGCCATAATACAGATACACTTACCTACGTAATTAATTGAATCGTTACGTGGCGGTAATCCATTATACAAGAACGATTGGGAAGCGACTGTCATGGCGGCTGCCAAACTATCCTGAAGAACACTCGTGTAACAATACGTGTCGAAAAATAATAAATAAATTTTGTATCTATAGAAGTTAATCTTCTGTAATATAAAATCCTTGCGTTACTGACTGATTGACAGACAAGCTACAGCCAAAACTACTGGGCGAAAGAAGCTGAAATTTGGCGTGTATATTCTTCGTAGACCGTAGAGGTGCACTAAGAAGGGATTTCCCGAAATTCCCACGGGTTCGGGCAAAACGAGTTAATTCAAAATATATGCGGGTGTAGCCGCTAGCATTCGCTAGTAGACAATAAAAGTCCAGTACTATTGCTACACTAGTTGATTGCACTGAGGGCCTGGTCACGAGATCGGTCTAAGCGGCGAGCGGCGCGGTAGGGGCGATGTACATGACGCGTTTACCCTGAGGCTGCCGCGCGCCCCGTCACAGTAAACGCGCCATGTTCATCGAAAACGCTCTCCGCTGCCGCACGCCGCTGTAGGCCGTGACCGGGCCGTGATGGCGTAGTGGTTTAAGCGGTCACCTCGCCGTTTAGAACCACGTTTATAAGTTCGAAACCCACTCGAAGCAACAGTTTGTTTGTAAAGCACATTTTTTTTCTTCTTATACTAATATTATAAAGCTGAAGAGTTTGTTAGTACGTCAGGCACTACTGTTCGGTTCGATTTGAATAAAAAATTTTTGTGTTGGATAGCCTATTTATCGAGGACGAGCCACGAGTGCGGAGCCCGAAATAACGCGGGTGCAGCGTGACGAAACAAACGCGACAAGATTAACCCGTGCTATCCCCAAGAGTTCTCACACTGACACGTAATCGTACGCGACTCTTTCCAAAATATCACACTATTTATATTTCTAGGTCGTCTTTGTTGTCACAAAATAAACGGACAACACTAACCCGTGCTATCCCAAGAGATCTCTCACACTGTGACACGTAATCGCACGCGAGACGCGACTCTTTCCAGAATATAACTCTATTTATATTTCTAGGTCGAGCAGAGTTCACTAACATTACATTTTATATTTGTATTGACGTTTTTTTGTTAGCATGAAAACTTGGAATGATCTTTAAAGGTCGTCTGGGAGATTTTGTAATATACGTAATATTATTTACTTTTCACGTGGTTCGGGTGTGTAAAGAGTAATCTTTCATGTCATCTGTACTTATCTTAATATATAAAATCATTGCGTTACTGACTGACTGACAGACACGCTACAGCCGAAACTATTGGGTGCAGGAAGCTGAAATTTGGCATGTATATTCCTTGGGGACCGTAGGGGTGCACTAAGAAGGGATTACCCGAAATTCCCACGGGATCGGCCAAAACGGGTAAACTAAAAAAAAATGCAGGCGTAGCTGCTGGCGTCCTCCAGTATTTTATAAAATTGAGGATACCCGCGGTTACACCCGTGTTATTTAAGGTTACTGCTCCGCTCCCGTCGCTCATAGCGCATGTTATATAGCCTATAGCATTCCTCGATAAATGGGCTATCTAACACTGAATTAATTTTTCTAATCAGACCGGTAGTTCCTGAAATTAGCACGTTAAACCAAACAAAGAAACAAACTCTTCAGCTTTATATTGTATATTTTCGAATGGCCCGTTTTGCCCGATCTCGTGGGAATTTCGGGAAATCCCATCTTAGTGCACCCCTACGGTGCCCAAGGAACATACATGCTAAATTTCATCTTCTTGTGACCAGTAGTTTCGGCTGTAGCGTGTCTGTCAGTCAGTCAGTAACGCAAGGATTTTATATATATTAAGATTAGTATAAGATATAACATTCTTGTGTAACTGACTGACAGAGAACGTACAGCCGGAACTACTGGGTGCAGGAAGCAAAACTTTGGCATGTTTCCTTGGGGAACGTAGGGGTGCACTAACAAGGGATTTCCCGAAATTCCTACGTGATCGGAAACTTCGGCTAGAAACGGTCAAACTGTCACGTCTTTTGTAACATCCAGTCCCAATGTTTTGGTTTTGACATAAGCACATACAATATATGACAAATATTATGTCTGTAGTAGTGTTGAGCTGTAAGTTCACGTAAACTTGAGTTAATACTTAGTCTGCAGTTTACCTTTATTTCACTCTCTGAATATGTGCAAAATATATCATGTCTTACCTGAAAATAAATAAAGTATACGTTAGTAAAGAATTTTCAAAACATGCAATACATTGTAAATCTTTGTAAACAACTAGTTTACCATCATGGGCGACGCCAGAGGGAGCAGGGGGCAGCTGCAATAGAGAGTAAAAAAACCCTATAATTTATGCTTTTCTCAATACTTTTCTCATTTTCCATATCAACTTGACCCCTCCCCCCTTAGGCCATCGGCTGCCGACCTTGCCCCCCCTAGGCACGCGGCTGGCGACGCCCTTGGTTACCATAAATAAAAAGTAATTCTGTCTACCAAGTGAAAAGTTCTAGTAGTTTTCTCCCATTTGAAGTGGATTAAAAATATCTAGACTCAGTAAATTATGGAACGGGAATCGAGGACACGAACCGCGACACTCTGGGAGTAGCGAGTCGACCACTGGAAGCGACGATGTCTTGCTGAGCGATTATCGCCCTTATGGTGGTCTAGCAGGAAGTGGTTCGACTGCACTTTCTAAGTCGGCTTTGTGTTACCATACTCCCCGTAACAGCTGGTTTCACTTTACATGCGTTCGCTGTCCACTGCTGGACTTAATCCTATCCCTATTTGCTTCACAGCAGCACTGTGAGTAAATAGAAGAATTTAGCCCACTGTACCACGGTGGCCAGACGAGGTGGTACAATCCAACAACTTCCCGCTAGACCACCATAAGGGCGAGAATCGCTCAGCAAGACATCGTCGCTTCCAGTGCTACTTTACACGCACATTGACACTCGTATACAAAACCAGTTTCTAGTGTGCCTCGACTCTAAGGGCCCGATCACGACCTACAGCGGCGGGCGGCACGCGGCAGCGGCGAGCGTTTTCGACGTACATGCATGGCGCGTTTACTGTGACGCAGCGCGCGGCAGCCTCAGGGTAAACGCGCCATATTCATTGCCACTGCCGCGCCGCTTTGACCGATCTCGTGACCAGGCCCAAAGAGCGAGCCAAGGGATTTTTTTTCAAAGTGGTCCACCGCCGACTTGTTTGATTGTACATGGATTGATGACGAGTTTTCAGTCTCTTCGCAAATCAGTCTATTTGCACAATGTATTTTCTCTAATCGCCTCTTAAGACGCTCTGAATGGAATGTGGTAGTGAAAGTCTATTGGCGATGCTAAAATTCTAACTAGCGACTCTAGCGGCGAACTTGAAAGTTGTCCGGGTACGACACTTTTGACAGCTCAATACAAATAAGTAGTATCCTTATTCCTTACCAATCCTTACTTTAAGAATACAATTACCACTATAACCTCGAAGCAAAGTTGTATTGAAAGCTGTCAAAAGTGTCGTACCCGGACAACTTCCAAATTCGCCGCTAGAGGCGCGCGGATAATCTTTGCATCTCCAATATTCGTAGTCCGTCACCACCCAGGCATATCTATAATCATAATTTCGTATTGTATGTAAACTGCAAATTGTTTATTTCCTTTATAAATTAGAAAGATCGGGAAGCATGTTATCACGGAGGTGGCTTATCACGTCAGTGGGGTTATCATTTAGAAATAATATGATCATTCATATACTGAGTAAGTCTTTAGCTGTCTTTGATAATTTTAATACAAGTCGAGGTTTCATTAACGTAAGATGTGGTTGCCTGTAAGTAAATGAGCATAAGGCATATTTGTAAAGTTTTATTTAGATATAAGTACTCATCATTTGTTGGCGATCCAAATTAATAAAATAATAAATGTATAAAAATTTACGTTTTATTATAGGTGTATATGTTTTTTTTAATAAGCTCACTCCTATATCCCCGAAGGGGTAGACAGAGGCGTAATATTACACCCACATTTCGGCATGAATTTTTAGATCCCATGTAATAGGAGGCGAGCCTATTGCCGTTACCGGGCACATCACCAGACTCCGTGCTGCTACCAAGAATTCGGAATAACTCAGTTCGGTAAAACTTTTGCGCGACCCGGGAATCGAACCCGGGACCTCCGGTCAGCAGTCGCATACGCTATCCACTGGACCACGGAGTCCATTATGACTATATAATTATGTATTTAACTTACTGCGCGGATGGTGTAGCGGTTTAAGTGGCAGTCTCACCGCTTAACACAACGTAAGTGTTGTTGGTTCGATCTGAACACGGGAAAACACTTTTTATGGTACTTAAATTAGTTCCAGTCCGGCTGTTCATTGTTTCCATTGATAGATTGTTAGTAAATTACCCCGAGATAGATGATTTATATATATAAATGGCGATCAAGACTTTCTTTAAAAAAAGACATAGACTTATAAGAGCATCATTCGCGCGTTTTTTTTTTGTCATTATTTTCTGACAGCTTTTAAAAGAATGCTTAGTACATAATATCTTCAAGTCTGTAATCAAATCTCGGACTTCCCATACCAAAATGACGTCATATCTACACCATTTGACTACCACAGTAGTTAGGAACAGACCATGCCAACTTATAACGAAACTTTCCATCTCATAACTGAAACAACCAACCTCGACACCATTCGTTACACGCGTGGCGCCACTATCTACGCAGCTACCAAACTAATGTTAACAATTTCTGTAGTTCCAAATTCCGCCACCACCACACGAAATCTGGCGCGTAACCATTTTGTTTACGTCAGCACGTCAGTGAATGAATTTTGGCGTTGAGTCAACGACTTTTCAGTGTCATTGAAGATAGATTTACATTTGGTTTATGATACATAAAATAAGAGGAGATCCCGGAACTTTACTAATCATATCCGATTCGGGACTCCAAGGTAAGCAAATATCTGTATATATAATATAATATTCTACCACATTCACACAACACCATCTACCTACTGACAAACTAAGCAGAGCTTGTACAATGGGTACTAGATAATGGATAAACATACATATACTTATACTTTTTTTTGTAAATACATACAATTATACATAGAAACACCCAGACCGAGATAAAACCCATGTTCACGCACACAAATGTTTGACTTGAGCGGGAATCGAACCCGCGACCTTCGGCGTAGCAGTCGCTTACACTCCCGCTCCGCCAACCGGTCGTCGAAATTCTTGTAACTCTCGTATAAAATTCTTGCGTTACTGACTGACTGACAGACAACGCATAGCCTAAAGCATTGGGCGTAGGACGCTGAAATTCGGCATGTAACATACATGCCGAAATTCAGCGTCCTTATTCGGCATGTATGGTATGGGACCATAGGGGTGTGCACTAAGAAGGCATTTGCCGAAATTCCTACGGGACAGGCAGAAACATCTACACTATCACGTTCATATTCTAGTAATTTTTTTTGACTACGTCCCGTACGGGAACAACTTACACACATTCAATCAACGGGCACAAAGAACACCCGGAGCGGACACAACAGTTTGCAGAAACTGTAATCCTACGAGGGATCGAATCCAAAACTGCAAGCTCATAGTTCAAAGGTGGAAGTTTAGACTTAAGACACAGGTAGTAGAGCCTTGCTGATTTCAGCATGAATGGGCCGGCTCGACCAGGGAAGTACTACCGTCTCACAGAAAATCTACGTAAAGTGACAGTACCTAGACTGTTGCGTTTCGTTTGGTGAGTGAGAGTTCCGGAGGCCCTATCCCCTATTCCTTCTCCCTCATCAAACTCCTCATCCTATCTCTTTTCCCAACCCAAGGGGCTGCAACGCACTTGTGACTCCTATGGTGTTGCTTGTGTCCATGGGCGGCGGTAATTGCTTACCATCAGGCGATCCGTCTGCTCGTTTGCCGCCTATTACTATAAAAAAAAGAAAAAAATACATATGACCACCACTGATGTCTACAGGGCTAAGCCAAAAACGTTATTCCGTCTCAATCAAACAGTACTGATGGAGTAATGACATAAGTAGTCGCCATGGGTTTAATTCCCACACGAAAGAACTAGAAATTGTTGTTCTGTCAAGGTGTTCTATATCCTAGCCTTTCTTAGAATTGGGTTTGGTAGACTTGGGGCCATGGGAGGAAGACTGGATAGCTCCTGTTACCCTGTCTTCTTCCCGTAGGGCGTTTGTGGTCGCCTGTCGATGTGGTTTTTACTGGTAACACCACATACTTCGGTTCTCATTTCCCCAAGAACGGGAGAACCGAAGGGATTTCCCAGGTTGTAAAAAAATATCTAAGTACCCGTTCATTGCATGTTTGTACAAGTTATAGACACAGGATCTATTCGTACTACAGTCGTTTTACAAAAAAGAAAACTCCCGAAACTATTACAAGAATGCGTTTATCACTATTGTATAAAGATCATAAAAGGTTGCCATCAACTCTGAACATTGCGCGCTCAATCGAGAATGTATGAAATAGGACACCTATTGACCATATCATATCCTGTACTGAAACGCGACACTAACGCGTTAAGGCAAGTGTGTTGTGGTTACGGAACGGACGTAGATAAACTCAAAGCGGGATTTTCCATCAAGAGTTATCAATATCAACACAGAGATTTCCAGTTGGAAGGATAATAATCTTGAATATCATCATTTTCTTAGCGTTATCCCAGTTTCAATCTGGGGTCCGCTTACAAGTCTAACCGGATTTGTCTGAATATTAGCTTTTCCACAGAGCGACTGCCTGTCTGACCTCCGCAACCCGAAGGGATAGCGATATTCCATGGTTTATACCAGTGTCAGTTTATTTAGAAGGTACTGACACCCTATAACGACTGTCAAAGATCTTCATGACAACCGCGACCGACGGCTTAACGTGCTCTCCGAGGCACGGGACGAGCGATAATTAACAATTCAATACGCACATAACTCCGAAAAGTGATTGGTACGCGTGGTGGATTCGTACCCGATACCCACTGCATGGCAGTCTGTTGGTATCTCCACTCGGTTATCGCTGCCAGCTGATAATGTTCTTGAATATATGGCATTCTATGTACTTAAATCATTGTGTTGAAAGAAAAGTGGTGTGCTTTCAACTAGATAGAGGATCCACTTCTTCTTCTCGAGTCAATGGTACAGAGATCAAATGGGTGCTATTTGATCTCCGTAGTGTGTGACCACAGCAACTGAATTGTCGGTGGCTTGGCGTAGATGGGCCTTCACATCTGTGCAAACATTTAGGAGAGGATCCACTAAACAGACTACTTGATCGTGACTAGTGGCGCGTCTGAACATATTTTCGGGAAAATTTGGCTTGGACCCCAATAATTTTCCCCTAACCGTTGGAGTAGACATGTTCTAGATTGGAGACCGCGTGGAGTGACGATCTAAAATTTGGATTGGAACCCAATAATTTTCCCCTAACCGTTGGAGAAGTCGTGTTCTAGATTGGAGACCGCGTGGAGTGACGATCTACGCGAAGTGGCTGGCAGCGGCTGGACACGAAAAGTCGAAAATTGGGCTCAGTGTCGTGCCATTGGAGAAGCTTATATCCAGCAGTGGACTATTGCAGGCTGATGACGATGAGAATCTGTCCCTCGACAATGTTAATTATAGTAGCTTTCATAATATTTTGATTTTATGTAGACCGAAACCTGCCAAAAACCTATTTCTAACACCTAAACACTAACACTTGGCATCCAAAAATAGTTTAATCACCACATCTAATAGAAGTAAATATTTATTGATGCTCGTTTACGACACACGTCCATAATATTGACGCAGACGTCACGCTTGCTAACAGGCGGACAAACAAGCAGACGTTTATAAATATAATATGGCTGGAGAATGCTAAGTGATACGTCATAGCTGGCTATGAGTTCAGGCTTGGGATGGGGGATGCGATATGCGATGAGCAATGTGGTCTGTGGGCTGTTTTCCATAACGCCGTATGATGGTCTGACCGGCCGTGCATCACATGAACTTAATTTTGACTTTATTATATACTAGCTGACCCAGCGAACTCCATATCGCCTTTTTAAGAGGTTTTATTGAATTCCCTTTTTTCCAAGCCCCTTTTCCAAGTTACCATTGACTTAGCGCTTAAACTCTTATCATTGCAGGGTCTATAAATGATGCAAAAACAAACATAGATTTTTATATAATATTGAATTGCCCATTCCTTAAAATATCGAGTTTAAAAAAAATCCCGTCCGCCATCTTTGATTTCCTATCCGCCATCTTTGATCACGTAATAGATGTTTTATTTGGATTCACCATCCCTTAAATCATCAGAGACCAAACCCATATTGATTTTTAAAATTTTTCCCATCCGCCATCTTTGATTTCCCATCCACCATCTTGAATCATGAAATAGATGTTGTATTTGGATTCCCCATCCCTTCAAACATCGGAGACGATACCCATATTGATTTAAAAAAAAAAACCCATCCGCCATCATTGATCACGAAAAAGATGGTGTTTTTGAATTGCCCATTCCTTAAAATATCGGAGACGGTACCCATATCGACTTAAAAAAAATCCTATCTTTGATTTCTCATCCGCCATCTTTGATCACGAAACAGATCTTGGATTTGGATTCTCCACCCCTTTAAATATTGGAGTAGATACCCATATTGATTTTAAAAAAAAATCCCATCCGCCATCATTGATCACGAAATAGATGGTAGTTTTGAATTCTCCATTCCTAAAAATATCGGAGACGATACCCATATCGACTTTAAAAAAAATTCCCGTCCGCCATCTTTGATTTCCTATCCGTCATCTTTGATCACGAAATAGATGGTGTTTTTGAATTCAGGGTCGGAGACGATACCCATATCGACTTTAAAAAAATCCCGTCTGCCATCTTTGATTTCCTATTCGCCATCTTTGATCACGAAATATATGTTGTATTTAGATTCGCCATCCCTTAAAACATCGGAGACGATAACCATATTAATTTTTTTAAACTTTCTCATCCGCCATCTTTGATTTCTCATACACCATCTTTGATCACGAAATAGATGTCGGATTTGGATTCCCCATCCCTTTAAATATCGGCAAAGATACCCATATATCGACTTTAAAAAAAATCCCGTCCGCCATCTTTGATTTCCTATCCGCCATCTTTGATCACGAAATAGATGTTGTATTTGGATTCACCATCCCTTAAATCATCAGAGACGACACCAATATTGATTTTTAAAATTTTTCCCATCCGCCATTTTTGATTTCCCATCCGCCATCTTGAATCACGAAATAGATGTTGTATTTGGATTCCCCATCCCTTTAAACATCGGAGACGATACCAATATTGATTTTTAAAATTTTCCCATCCGCCATCTTTGATTGCCCAGCCGCCATCTTTGATCACGAAATAGATGTTGTATTTCGATTCTCCACCCCTTAAAATATCGAAGGCGATACCCATATTGATATTTAAAATTTTCTCATCCGCCATCTTTGATTACCCACCCGCCATCTTTGATCACAAAATAGACGTTGTATTTCGATTCTCCACCCTTTAAAATTTCGAAGGCGATACCCATATTGATATTTAAAATTTTCTCATCCGCCATCTTTGATTTCCCGTCCGCCATCTTGGATCACTAAATAAATTTCATATTATTAATCAGCGTCCCGAAAATCTCGAAAATGATTCCCATGTAGGTTGTATCCTATTCGTTTAGCCTTTTTTGCCTTTGACCCAACCCTCCCCCTTCTCGTTTGACCACTTTATTATTTTTGTCTGGCCCCTAAAAGTTGTGGCGTAATTTTATATAGCCTATAGCCTTTCGGAATAATTGGGCTATCATAGGCAATAACAATTTTTAAAATCCGACTGCTAGTTCCTGAGATTAGCCGACATTATGTTAAAATAATTTTTCAGATCCGACCGGTAGTTCCTGAGATTAGCGCGTTCAAACAAACAAACAAACAAACTCTTCCGCTTTTTAAAGCGGAAACAAACAAACTCTTCCGCTTTAAAAAGCGGAAGAGTTTGTTTGTTTGTTTGTTTGAACGCGCTAATCTCAGGAACTACCGGTCGGATCTGAAAAATTATTTTTGTATACGATAGCCCAGTTATTCCGGAAGGCTATAGGCTATATAACATAGCGCTTCGAGCCTTTGGGGCCGGGCAAAAGGCTAAAAAGGCTAAAACATAATGTCGGCTAATCTCAGGAACTAGCAGTCGGATTTTAAAAATTGTTATTGCCTATGATAGCTCAATTATTCCGAACGGCTATAGGCTATATAAAATTACGCCACAACTTTTAGGGGCCAGACAAAAATAATAAAACGGTCAAACGAGAAGGGGGAGGGTTGGGTCAAAGGCAAAAAAAGGCTAAACGAATAGGATACAACCTACATGGGAATCATTTTCGAGATTTTCGGGACGCTGATTAATAATATGAAATTTATTTAGTGATCCAAGATGGCGGACGGGAAATCAAAGATGGCGGATGAGAAAATTTTAAATATCAATATGGGTATCGCCTTCGAAATTTTAAAGGGTGGAGAATCGAAATACAACGTCTATTTTGTGATCAAAGATGGCGGGTGGGTAATCAAAGATGGCGGATGGGAAAATTTAAAAAAATCAATATTGGTATCGTCTCCGATGTTTAAGGGGATGGGGAATCCAAATACAACATCTATTTTGTGATTCAAGATGGCGGATGTGAAATCAAAAATGGCGGATGGGAAAAATTAAAAAAATCAATATGGGTATCGTCTCTAATGATTTAAGGGATGGTGAATCCAAATACAACATCTATTTCGTGATCAAAAATGGCGGATAGGAAATCAAAGATGGCGGAACGGTTTTTGTTTTGTAAAGTCGTTATGGGTATCGTCTCCGATATTTTAAGGAATGTAGAATTCAAAACCACTATCTATTTTGTGATCAAAGATGGCGGATGGGATTGTTTTTTAAATCTATATGGGCATCAACTCCTATATTTAAAAGGATGGGGAATCCAAATCCAACATCTATTTCGTGATCAAAGATGGCGGATGAGAAATCAAAGATGGCGGATGGGAAAGTTTTAAAAAATCAATATGGTTATAGTCTCCGATGTTTTAAGGGATGGCGAATCTAAATACAACATCTATTTCGTGATCAAAGATGGCGGATAGGAAATCAAAGATGGTGGACGGGATTTTTTTTAAAGTCGATATGGGTATCCTCTCCGATATGTTAAGGAATGGGAAATTCAAAAACACCATCTTTTTCGTAATCAAAGATGGCGGATGGGATTTTTTTTAAAATCAATATGGGTATCGTCTCCGATGTTTGAAGGGATGGGGAATCCAAATACAACATCTATTTCGTGATTCAAGATGGCGGATGGGAAAAATTTTAAAAAGCAATATGGGTATCGTCTCTGATGATTTAAGGGATGGTGAATCCAAATAAAACATCTATTTCGTGATCAAAGATGCTGGATAGGAAATCAAAGATGGCGGACGGGATTTTTTTTACAGTCGATATGGGTATCGTCGCCGATATTTTGATGAATGGGCAATTCAATATTATATAAAAATCTATGTTTGATTTGCATAATTTATAGACCCTGGAATGATAAGAGATTAAGCGCTAAGTCAATGGTAACTTTAGAAAAGGGGCTTGGAAAAAAGGGAATTCAATAAAAACTCTTAAAAAGGCGATACGGAGTTCGCTGGGTCAGCTAGTACTAATATAATAAAGCGGAAGAGTTTGTTTGTTTGTTTGTTTGTTTGAACGCGCTAATCTCAGGATCTACCGGTCGGATCTGAAAAAATCTTTTTGTATACGATAGCCCAGTTATTCCGGAAGGCTATAGGCTATATAACATAACGCTTCGACCTTTTGGGGCCGGGCAAAAGGCTAAAAAGGCTAAAACATAATGTCGGCTAATCTCAGGAACTAGCAGTCGGATTTTAAAAATTGTTATTGCCTATAATAGCCCAATTATTCTGAAAGGCTATGGGCTATATAAAATTACGCCACAACTTTTAGGGGCCAGACAAAAATAATAAAATGGTCTAACGAGAAGGGGGAGGGTTGGGTCAAAGGCAAAAAAAGGCTAAACGAATAGGATACAATCTATATGGGTATCGTTTTCGAGATTTTCGGGACGCTGATTAAAAATATGAAATTTATTTAGTGATCCAAGATGGCGGACGGGAAATCAAATTCAAATTCAAATTCAAAATCCTTTATTCATTTGGGTCACAATGTGACGCTTATGAACGTCAAAATAATAAATTTATAAAATAATTACTTATACTCAAATTTAAAACCTTATTACTGTATGCTTCTACATTTAAATTTACTGCCACGTTCGCAAAGCAATAGGTAGAACCATGAGAAAGAACGGGCAATAAAACTCACGGTCACTCTTTTTCATCGCCAGGTTTTGCATAATACACAATTTACATTTTGTAAGGTGCTGCAACTGTTACACCTTCTATATCACTTGTATATATTTACTGTACATCATAATACTCAAGCATAATACTTTTGGTTAGCCTTCTCAGAATAGACATGGTGAAACAGGAGCATCCACTTACATTATATATACCTAATAATGCAGGCAATCCGCGAAAGTGATCAGAACCATGATGGAAATGATGCAGTTAAATATTAAAATCTAATACCAGCCAGCAAGACCGTCATCGACCAGTCATCGCAAGTAGCACCCGTTCACGAGTATGACGCATGTGCCAGCCATCATCCCTCTCGCCATATTAGAGGGAAAGGGATGACCCGACACACGACGCCACCACAAGAAATGACATTTTAGTGAGCATGACGACAACGGTATACGAACCAGCAGTAAGAAACAATCTATTGGTATACTGACCATGACCGCCAATTACCTCCATTTTCCAGATCGTTATTATTAACATGAGTTAGTGGAACACGTGAAGGAATGCAAATGTAGAGAGAATTTTGTGAAGGTGACAAGTGAACAATGATATGATCAGAGATAAATAATGTTAAACTACATTCAACAAAGCATAAAAATATCCAAATCCTGCAAAAATCATGTGTTCACGAGGCACCTCCACTTAACATGTAAATAAAATAATCGTGAGTTAAACAAGCCTAAGCCTATCCCCACGGTGTCTTATCATTTAAAAATTCCTTAATAGTGTAATAACCCCTTTGTAAAAGAAAGTTCCTAATTGTCCGTTTGTATTTGTGCATGGGTAAATTCATTATTTCAAGAGGCAATTTGTTGAAAAATCGTATACCAATCCCCGCAAATGAGTTCTGAACTTTATGTAGACGGTAGTTAGTTCCCACCAGTTTATGCTTATTCCTTGTGTTCACGTTGTGCAAATCACTATTTTTGCGGTATAGAATTAAGTTTTTCTTAATGTACATTAAGTTAGCATATATATATTGCGATGCAACTGTCAATATGTCTACTTCTTTAAATTTATTACGTAAAGAATCTCTAGCACCTAACTTATAAATTGCACGTATGGCCCTTTTTTGAATGACAAAAATAGTCTGTATATCAGCAGCTGTACCCCATAACATTATTCCGTAAGACATTACGCTGTGAAAATAACTAAAGTAAACTAGTCTAGCAGTATCTATATCTGTGAATTCCCTAACTTTTCTAACTGCAAACGCTGCAGAACTAAGTTTTACTGCGAGACAGGATATTTGGGCGCCCCACTGAAGCTTACAATCTAAAGTTACACCTAAGAATACGGTTGATTCGACTAGTTGAATTGTTTCCTTATTTAAAATTATATTAGTAGGAACACTTTTGACATTAGGCAAAGAGAATTTAACACATTTGGTTTTGCTTGAGTTGAGTACCAAATTATTTGTCGAAAACCAATCTAATACTTGTGCAAGAGTGTTATTGACGGTATCAAAGTTACTTAATTTACGATCAACTTTAAAAATTAGTGACGTATCGTCGGCAAACAAAACAATATCACATAAATTTTGTACAAAGAACGGCAAATCATTAATATATATTAAAAAAAGAAATGGACCGAGAATAGAGCCCTGTGGAACGCCCATTCCTACTGGCAAACCTAGAGACCTACTCCCATTAACATCTACATACTGAATTCTATCACTAAGGTAGCTGGCAACAAGATTGAGTGCGGTATCTCTAATACCATAAAGTTTCAATTTAAGTAAAAGCGTATTATGTTCCACACAGTCAAAGGCCTTTGATAGGTCACAAAAAACACCAATGGCATCCTTCGAGTTTTCCCAAGCATTAAAAATATGCTTTAACAAAGTTACACCGGCATCAACGGTGGAGCGACCCTTAGTAAAGCCATACTGTTCACTGTGAAATAAATTATTTGCGTGAAAGTGGCTCTCTAGTTGATGCAAAATAATCTTTTCAAAAATTTTACTAATAGCAGGCAAGATAGAAATTGGCCGAAAATTACTAGGGTCGCTCTTTGATCCCTTTTTGAATAATGGTATTACTTTACTGTGTTTCATTAGATCAGGAAATACTCCTGTATCTACGCATCTGTTGAATATTGCAGCTAAATATGGAGCTAAGCTAGAAATAATTTGTCGCACAAGTTTAACAGAAATGCCCCATAAGTCAACAGATTTTTTATTATTGAGCGTCTTGAATACCTTCAGTATGTCATTGGTGTCAATATATTTAAAATTAAAAAGCACATCACACTCATTCACATTGCCCCTAACCAACATTTCTGCTTTGTTTGGACATGAATCTAGACAGCTGGTTGTGTTCACTGGTATGTTTATGAAGAAATTGTTAAATGTCTGAGCAACATCAGTTTTCCTAGTAATAATTTCACCATTCAATTTTAATTCATAATTGTTATCTACCAATTTAGCTCGACCAGTCTCATTGTTAATAATGCTCCAAGTAGTTTTAATTTTGTTCTTGGATTCTTTGATTTTATTGCTTAAATATAAGGATTTGGCTAAAGCACATGTCCTCTTAAAAACCTTGGAATAATTTCTAACATATTGAATAAATTCAGGATTAAAATTGTATTTCTTCATACCATATAGATCATACAACCTAGCTCTACTTTTGTATATACCTACTGTTGCCCAATCACAAAAATTTACTTTAATGCTCCTTGCAAACGTCTTCAGTTTAAAAATTTTATTGTACTCATCATTAACAATTTTAAATAAGCATTTATATAATTCATCAGGATCATCAACGGTTAAGTCAATACTGGCGATCTTGGCAGCAACATCATTACTAAAGTGTTTTAGGCGAGCAGAGGTCATTGGCCTACATGTAATTTCTTGTACTTTAGGGGTTGTATTAGTTGGAATTACAACCTTTTGCCCGCAGTGATCCGATGTCAAGTCAGTTAAAACAGCCTTACTTAAATAAAGACAATTGCAAAAAACATTATCTAAGCATGTAGACGAATGTGAGGTTATTCTAGTTGGTTCAGAGAACAAAACATTTAAATTAAATGCCCTAAATAAGCTAACTAACCTAGTACAAATTGGAGATTTTTCTAACAAATTGACATTAAAATCGCCGCATACGATTATAGACTTCCTACTAGAAATTATGTGTTTTAAGACATCCTCTATAATGCTTTCAAACTGGGTAAAGTCGCTTTGTGGTGGTCGATACACACACACTATAATATGTTGTTCAAGCTCAACACAAGAAATCTCAGCAGTGCGCTCGATAGAAAGTTTAGCTATATCCTTACGTTCTTTACATTTCAAACTATTACATACATATATTAGAGAGCCACCACGAATAGCCTTCTTTCTTACGAATGCACTTATAACTGAGTAATGTTGATTGTTAAATATTAATTGGTCACCTCGCAACCAATGTTCTGTAATACATAAGATATCAATCTTATGTTTATTTAAAAATAAATCTATTTCTAATTCTTTGCCAGATAGGCCTTGTATGTTTTGATGAACTAAGTTTAAAACACATGAATGCCTATCTGTTGTCTCATCTAATAGTTTAAACTAATAGATGTGTCAATACTACTATTGGTATAACTATTATCTACCAAATTCCTAAGTACTCTAGTAGTACTCCTGTCAGTATATAAATTAAATGCTAATAATTTAGCAAGTTGTCGCCTATGTACATAAGAAAGATACATAGTATCTTTTGTTAAAAAGAAATTACTAATAAAAATATTAGTGTCAAAAAATAAAATACTGTCACTATGACATGTCCTATTGTACAATAATAGATTTAATTTGCCTATCTGCCTGTTTTGGTCATCTGTGAGAGCATATGAATAAGGCAATGCACAAATAATAAAGCTACATCCTATTTTTGTGCTAACATCTATCATTAAGTCTGTTAATTCTATGAGACTGTTTTTGGAGACTAATGAGCTGTCACCATACAATATGATGACAGTAGTTTGTGCATTCAAGTCGGCATTCTTAATCTTATCAACTAGGGTACAAGACTGAGCTCCAGGTGAACAAAAGTTCTGTACTGGTTGCTCAGTGTAATGATCAATTAAGCTCCCTAAACCCATTCCCAGTTGGTCTGAAAAAATTATTACATTCTTACTGTCAGTCTTTACTGGATGCAGTTTGTTTTGTGTATTATACTGACATCCATGTGCATTCAATTCTATTGATTCAGCAGGTGTAGTCGCACAATTAGTTGTACAACTGGAACAGTAATTATTAGAGTTGGATAATGAGATAAGTTGTTTTAAATTTTCTCGACCAACTCTTGAAATTTCTTCATATTTTAAAATGTATTCATGAGTCTCATTCTGGTGTTCCATTATAGTTCTAGTGAGTTGAGCTTGTAGATTTGATATTTGTGCTTGCAACTCACTTGTGTGTTGTTCATATAACAACCTACCAGAAGTTAATTCTTCATTTGTTTCCTCAAGCTTTAATAAAAGAGACTCACACTCTTTATTTAATTTACAGTTATCTTGTGCATACTGACTCAATTTGGTAGACCACTCAGGACCAGATCTAAGTTTCTTAATTAATTTATTTAACTTAAACAATTTTCTAAATTTATTCTTACTAAGGCATTTTTTGAAACAGTTACATTTAAGAGCTTTTAGCACATTAATTTTGTCACCCAGGAGCTCAGAGAATAAGTTGTGAGTAGCAGTACTGTTAAAGGCCGCAATTGTGTCTTCTAGAGTTGAAATTCTGCCATAAGCCTCATTGAGACTTGCTTCTAACTCCGTATTGCGGCTAAGTTGTCTGGAGTAAATTTCGTCGCAGCTGCTGAAACACCTAACTTCTTCTCGTAGTCTGTCCCGTTGATCCAAGACATCCATATGCTCTATATGCAGCTCCGTGAGTTGTGTCTTCAGCTCAGGTATACGGTCATTTACAATTTTAATTTCTTCTTCACAGTCAACGCGTTCCCTTAATAGTTGACTGTTGTCATCCTTGTATTTCTTTAACTCGAGCAGAGTTATTCTTAATTTATTTTCCACCTCCTTGGCCGTTGCCTTCCGAGTCATCATATGGGTAGACATTGCCAAGGATTACAAATTACCTAAAAAATAAGAAAACAGCTGAGCAAAGTCAAAGAAGAGAAGAGATGTGATGGGGCTTGAGTATTATTGTATAGACAGAATAAATAAGAAAAGTTACAAAAGAAAAGGGGGGTATATGAATAAAAAATATATTAAGTTAATTAATTGTAGAAACTAAGAAATTGAGAGCAATTTAGGTAATTTGAATACTTTAGAGTAATTATCTAATACTTTTATAAGGTTTCTATTGAAATATCTCAGCTGATGAACTTAATCAACTTATTAATAAAATGTAAGTAGGTATACAAGTTACAGGTTTAAACCAATAATAGCTAATACAGAAAAGTACACAAATATATGAAGTACAGACAAGAATAAACAGTGTAGTAATTGTGAAGTGTATCTGTAGATTGTGTTTGTCTGGGGCTGTTGTTTGGTCCTCGATTTTGCTTCCACATATAGTCAAGCAAAAGGAGACAGAACTGAGCCAGATGTGTGTTGGACGTTGCTCACACGGGGGTGAGCCGAGTAATTCGGTGTTGTGGAGTGTTGAATAAGTTTGAATAAGTATTATACTCCCCGGGTTTAAGTCGTAGTCGTAGCAGATGTAAATTCAAATCCGTCCGTTGACACCAAGTCTCCGTTCTGTTCGCTCGAAGTTTGGCCGTGTAGTTATTATACTTTTACAAACACAATTTTAACAATAACTTCTTGTCACTATTTTATCAATATATACTAACTTATATGTTAAATAATCAATTAAAATTATATTAAAACTTTTTTAATTACGGAGCTAAAATTATTGACGTCTGGCGGTTACAGTTGCCAGAGCAAAAAAAAAGCAAAGATGAAGGATGAGAAAATTTTAAATATCAATATGGGTATCGCCTTCGATATTTTAAGGGGTGGAGAATCGAAATACAACATCTATTTCGTGATCAAAGATGGCGGATGGGAAAATTTAAAAAAATCAATATAGGTATCGTCTCCGATGTTTAAAGCGATGGGGAATCCAAATACAACATCTATTTCGTGATTCAAGATGGCGGATGGGACAAATTAAAAAAATCAATATTGTTATCGTCTCCGATGTTTAAAGGGATGGTGAATCCAAATACAACATCTATTTCGTGATCAAAGATGGTGGATAGGAAATAAAAGATGGCGGACGGGATTTTTTTTAAAGTCGATATGGGTATCGTCGCCGATATTTAAAGGGATGGGGAATCCAAATCCGACATCTATTTCGTGATCAAAGATGGCGGATGAGAAATCAATGATGGCGGATGAGAAAGTTTTAAAAAATCAAGATGGTTATCGTCTCCGATGTTTTAAGGGATGGCGAATCTAAATACAACATCTATTTCGTGACCAAAGATGGCGGATAGAAAATCAAAGATGGCGGACGGGATTTTTTTAAAGTCGATATGGGTATCGTCTCCGATATTTTAAGGAATGGAGAATTCAAAAACACCATCTATTTCGTGATCAAAGATGGCGGATGGTTTTTTTTTTTAAATCAATATGGGTATCGTCTCCGATGTTTGAAGGGATGAGGAATCTAAATACAACATCTATTTCGTGATTCAAGATGGTGGATGGGAAATCAAAGATGGCGGATGGCAAAAATTTAAAAAATCAATATGGGTATCGTCTCTGATGATTTAAGGGATGGTGAATCCAAATACAACATCTATTTCGTGATCAAAGATGGCGGATAGGAAATTAAAGATGGCGGACGGGATTTTTTAAAGCCGATATGGGTATCGTCTCCGATTTTTTTAAGTAATGGGGAATTCAATATTACATATATAAAAATCTATGTTTGTTTGTTCATAATTTATAGACTCTAAAATGATAAGAGATTAAGCGCTAAGTCAATGGTAACTTTGGAAAAGGGGCTTGGAAAAAAGGAAATTAAATAAAAACTCTTAAAAAGGCGATACGGAGTTCGCTGGGTCAGCTAGTATTAGTATAGATTGGGCGGTCAGATTCAGCAAGTCGGCATTTTTGCATAATGCAGTCACTTGCTCTTAAATATTGATGACTGCCTCCGTGGTCCAATGGATAGCGTATGCGTCTGCTGATCGGAGGTCCCGGGTTCGATTCCCGGGTCGGGCAAAAAGTGTTACTGAGTTTTTCCGAATCCTCAGTAGCAGCACGGAGTCTGGTGATGAGCCCGCTAACGGCAATAGGCTCGCCACCTATTACGTAGGACCTAAAAATTCATGGCGAAATGTGGGTGTAATATTACATCTCTGCTTACCCCTTCGGGGCAAAATACTGTCTGAATCCATGTAGTTTTTGCGGGCTTCGGTTACATAAATGTTTGTATGCATACGTGAATATGGCGCTTACAATAGTACCGAAACACAAAGTAAAACAAATTAAAAGTATTCTTTTAAATCTGGTTAGACTAGGAAGCGGACCCCAGGCTCTGGGGCACAGATTACTAAATAGTGTCTGGGGCGTGTAAGACTTGGATACATTCTGAATAACACCAAGATGATTATAACAATGTTAAACTAATTTGAACATCGTATCGACTTCGTCATAATAAGTCGTGGGCGGGTAGAAACGTCGACTTACTTCTATAAAAGCCTTTATTGCAGTGTATGTGTAAATAAAGAAGTGCTAAGTATGTTGTCAGAACTATAGAATTAGATTAGCAAGTTTAAGCGACGGAGGCTGGTCTTGTTTGTTGTAGGAGCGATGACGTTTCGAAAATGGCGACGATGTTATGACGTTAATACATTTGTAATTTTAGTAGTTTAAACTCTGCAACTATAGACTAGACTAGAACATAGTCAGGAACTCAGGAAAAGTAATAAAGTTTATATACATATGCGGGCGTCTTCTATTCATATAGAATACACCCGCACATTTTATTTTTATTATACCGTTTCGTTATGTACCCAAGGAGCATACATGCTAACAAGATTTGTCGTCTGCCTAAAAGCCTGAAAACAGAGAGGAAGCAAAAAAAATTGGTTGAAATTTATTCCTTAAAACGTAATCGCGTGTTGTTTTAACTTGCTTTGCTGTTAAACAATTAGTCTATATCGACAGCTACAATGTCTAATTACATACAGTAAATTTTCCTTTACAAATTAGTGCAAGATTTCTAAACGGTAATTAGCTAATATTAACACAATAGTTGCTCAATGTGGCGATGCAATAAAAATACCTACGTGTTACAGTGCTTGCTTTAAAGGGATGTGTTGTCATTATCAACTGCGGCAATGGACAACAAATGCCTATATTTTGAATGCACGTATGGTGGTTTAAGCGGTGGGATCACCGTTTAGCACTGCGCGGAATGTTGTGGATTCGATCCCCACACAAGACAATACCCCCTAAAGTTGCTCTGTCTGAATGTACTTTGAGTTCGTTGATAGAATATTTGTAAACTCCTCCTTGACACGGGTGTATTCTCGGATAAAATTATACGATCTCAGAACTATCATTGGCGGATCAAACAATGAGAATCAAACCCACATCGCATCGACAGACGTGCAGTCTCAAGACAAACTCTTAAGAACCAACACACCATAATATACTTTAAGAACCATTATGTCTGTGAAGTAGACTCTTTTAGAATATTCTGTTGCTACCCCATGAAAAACGAATCGGAGAACTTGTTATCAAATAAACTGACACACCCCCTGCTTATCTTTGATATTAACATGCCGTGATCGATCGGCATTTCCATGTCATTCACATATTCAATCATATTACTGATATCCGTATGGACTTTAAACTTGCACTCACGAGTTATTTTACATCGAAATGTTTCTTAGTTTAAAGTTCATACAAAAAAAAATAATGTCTGCCCATTAATGAACAAATATAGATATTGGACTGTGTCTAGTAAGATGTCTATAATTATTCACACAACTTATCGATGGATCACATGGTAACGATAGCCAGAGAGAGAGTAGATTGGAAATACTAACAAACTGCTACGCAGAGAGTCTCGAATTCAAGACCGCCGATGCGCACCACTGACTTTTCGGAGTAATGTGCGTATTAATCTTGCTCTATGGTGAAGGAAAACATTGTGAGGTAACCTGCATGTCTAAGAGTTCACCGCTATATCTCGACAACAAGTAAGAAGGAATGTGAATTCTGAAACTCGCACTTGGCCAGCGTTGCGGACTAGGGCCTAACCCTTTTCATAATGAGGAGAGGCACAGGCCTCTCAGGATCTGTTCCTCTGCTAAGTACAGACCTAGCAGAGGAACAGATTATAAAAAAGCTGATGACGATGTCGATTGTTTGGTTTAGTAATAAGCATCAGTCATCAGTATGCGAATATCATCTGGCAGTCTTTTCTCTCTTTTCAATTAATGCAAGCTTCGTACTCTATTCTGGATGTTAAAAAAGGACATTTTATGGCGACAGATTATCAACTCGTGTAGTTTATTCTAGAAACTGCGTGCGTGTGATTAAATCATTAGTACATTGTCCGCGCGCATCGGTCATCTGTCTTTTACGTTTAGTATTTGTCACATACATGGCAACTGTTCGAAAGTGACACATGACCATAAGTGTGTCAAACATATTGCAGTTTACCTTATTTAAAAGACACCCCGAAGGTAGAAGTAATCTTGGCTCGCGCGGGACTTGACAAGCTTTTTATCAACGGACCTAAAGAACAGACAGATCCGAAATAGAAGTTTATTTATTTATTTATAGACTCACGCCTGTATCCCCGAAGGGGTAGACAGAGGTGTAATATTACACCCACAGTTCGCCATGAATTTTTAAGTCCCACGTAATAGGGGGCGAGCCTATTGCCGTACCGGGCACATTACCAGACTCCGTGCTGCTACTGAGAATTTCCTAACGGAAAACCCAATAACACTTTGCCCGACCTGGGAATCGAACCCGCGAACACCCCGCCCCCAAATCCCACGCGCACATTTATACCGCGAGACCAACGGGGCAGAAGAAGTTTATAGATCAGACAAAAGTATTGCTTCAATAATTGATCGTAGTCAAATATTTGTAAATGTATAATAACTGAAATATTTGTTTCGCATTATAATGACACGAGCGGCATCATATATTATAATATCTAGTTTTGACCACACGACCATCGTAAAATCATCGCCACAATCTACCACAAATTACTACAATTTTCTTATCAAAGCGCCCGACACTAAAACTGTCATTAAATGATTATCAATCAAGGTAAATAAATAATACTGATAGTCATTAAGTAGCCAATAATTTAAAATATCATTCATAGTTAGTTTAGAGTTAGCGGTGCAGGAAAAGATAAAGGTTTTAGGACTAGGAGATTTCTATGTACCACGTGAAGGCAAAAAAGCAATTTTACCAATAGAAAGAGCTAAGATTTTATTGGACAAGATGGATACTGCCATATATGCTTTTAAGACTGCACCAAATGCTGGGGCTTCGATCCCCACACGAGACAACACTGTGTTATCTTCGAACTGTTTTTTGGAGGTTGTTATTTGAGTCCGTTGATTAAATTTTATCCGTTAGGTTCGAAACGTCAACTTCCCAAAATGTTCACTCTCCCTAAACGTCCACTTCCCAAAATAGTAATTCCCTAATTGTCAATTTCCCATTTTGTGCACTTTCCCAAAACGACTAGTTCCCAAAACGTCTACTTCACCAATTCGTCCTACTCCCACTCCTATTTTTCGGTTAAGGGTCAAAAGAGAACCTAACATAACCTATTTAGATACTTGAATTACATACAGTCGCACCTAACCAACCAAAACTAGGCACTAGCCACATTGTGGTCCTAAACCTAGTGCCAGATTATATGATATGGTGCTTTTTATATTTCAATGAAATTCGAATTTGTGAAGTTGACGTTTTGGGAGTAGACGTTATGGGAAGTAGACTTTTTGGGAATTGTATATTTGTGGTCGTTTTGAGAAACTGGACAAAATGGGAAATTGACATTTAGGGAATTACCATTTTGGGATGTGGACGTTTAGGGAGAGTGAACATTTTGGGAAGTTGACGTTTCGAACCTAAAGGAATTTTATAAAGTCCCTCGTGACATAGGACTTGTACCTAGTGAAAAGGTTATCTTGTAAAAGCTGTTGAGAAAGTACAGGCTCTGCCAAGTTTGAGAACAAATGACCTTATGAGGTGTACCGGGAAAAAATGGTATTTATTTCTAAAACCGCATGTGCATAAAACGCAGTATTCGATTTGTCTTCAATCAATGTTGATGATATAATACTTATCGTCTATAAGCCGATAAAAATACATAATTATCATAATCCTGGTAAAATATATCGATAGCACGTGTAGGTATTGTTAGAAATCTAATACTTAAATGATTGAATTTTCAAACCCGATATTCGCGATCAATCCGTCTTCATAATTAACATTTTTAATGCACACATAATTTCGAAACGTCGGAGGTGTTCGCCCGGGGTACCTGGGGATCGAACCCGAGACCATCGTTACGTACACTACTGGGCGACCGCTTAAACTTCACTACATATTATAAAACAAAGTCTGTCTTCTGTCTGTCTGTCCCTATGTATGCTTAAATCTTAGAAACTACGCAAAGGATTTTAATGCGGTTTTTTTAATAGATAGAATGTTTTAAGAGGAAGGTTTATATGTATAATTAACACAGGCGAAGCCGCTGTCGACGTCTAGTTTAATCCTATTCTAGAATTGATATTTACATAATTATGTATGTCAGGTGAATGTACCGCCGTGTGGTTGACGGCATAGAATACTAGTGTCACCACCCCCTATCTTCCCGTGGGTATCGTAAGAGGCGACTAAGGGATAACACGATGGAAATACCTTTGCGTAGAGACGGAAAACTCGACATCAAACCCTATACGACTACCTCGTTGGTCTCGCGGCATAAATGTGCACGTGGGATCGGGAGGTCCCGGGTTCGATTCCTGGGTCAGGCAGTGTTATTAGGTTTTTCTGTCACGAAATTCTCAGTAGCAGCACGGAGTCTGGAAATGTGCCCGGTACGGCAATAGGCTCGCCCCTTATTACGTGGGACTAAAGTATATCTGGCGAAAAGTGGGTGTAGAAATACACCTCTGCCTATCCCTTCGGGGATAAAAGGCGTGACGATATGTATGTATGTATGTATATCAGGTTATAAAATGCTGTTAAAAATCTTTTAATTCTTAATTGTAAATAATTTATTTCTATGACGGGCAATAAAAACGCTGTTAAATCTTCCAAAGGTACTTTTACGATTGAAACGAAGCATTTTAAAGTAATATTCTCTTTATCGATACACATGAATAGTTTTATTGTTTACGATGTACTTAATATAAATCGATGTCGCGTTATCACGTTGTGAGGCCGTTATTATCAATGTGTGTCGATTTCAAGGCGAAATAAACCATGTGTAAACATATGCGGTGTTCTGATTGAGGATAAAAGGGTTTGAGTATATAGAGTTTGCGATTGAGGAATTAAGCAGAAAAGTATTCGGCCTCTTACAGACATACCGGGTTTAGTACCGTGCGCGTAAGGAAACATTTTTGGCAACTTTACCGCAACAGAGCACCGAGTATGCTTTATTGAGGATAGAATAGTTATATTATAGTTTAACTAGGAGGAGATAGGCAGAAAAGTATTAGGCATCTTATCGACATTCCTCCAGTTTTAGGAAGGTACCTACCGCAGGCAGAAGAAAACGTTTCTGACATTGCCGCTGCTGACCACAGGTAATACTGTTAATTATCGTTTGCCACGTGTCTCGGAGAGCACGTTAAGCGGTCGCGCGTCGGTCCCGGCTGAAGATCTTTAACAGTAATTATATATAGGGAGTCGGCACACTTGAACATACTGACACTGGTATAAACCATATAGCAATACGGTTAGAGGCTAGATGACAATCGCTCTGCAGAAAAGTGATACCGAAAGCCAGGCTTTAAGGCGAAAGTTCTTGGATGCATCTCGGATAAAACTAGGAAGATAAAAAGACTATAAGTGTATAATATATACACGTGGAGCGAATGAGTGAAGAAAGAATAACGAATCGGATCTATAAGGCAAATGTGTGTGGGCAAGTCGGTCGCGGCAGACCTCGTCGGACATTCCTCGACCAAATTGGGGACGTCCTAAAAAACGGCAAGGTCCGAAGTACCCGAAACCGGTGAGCATGTATGAAAAGAGTAATGAGTGTAGAGGAAGCGCGTGAGGTCTGTAAGGATAGAAGCAAGTGGCGTTCCGTTGTCTTTGCCTACCCCGACGGGAAAAAGGCGTGTGTTTATGTATGTATGTATGTAAAAAGACTACACCTGACACTCAAGAAGGCTTACAATGAAATCCACAGCAACTCGTGTCACCCTAGGATAATAATGATAAGACAAGCTGGCCCTCAGAACGAAACCTTACCACTCTCGTCAAGAGTTTTATCACGATAACCTTTGATAAGTACACAAACACTCAAATTGTTGGCTAGAGAAACACTTGTGTTTGAAACAATAGGACGATTTGTATTTGATATGAAACACAATGTGTTTGTTTGTTTATCGCAAGGATTTTAAGAGGATAATGAACCCTTTTGAGTGGTTGTTTTCGACGCGTTATGCTGTTAAGTATAGATAGACGATGAGCAAATGAAAGGTAGAGTTTCAAGTTCATGGAACAAACGATAAACTGTTTTATTTGTATTTTTCAAAAATATAATTACTCCTGGGCGTAGACATACTGTCCTTCAAGGACAGTATGTCTACGCCTGTAGACAAAATAATAAAACTTCAAATGTTATCATCTATTTTCTCCTTTACTGTCCATCAATGTGTGAAGTAATTACTACATAAACTATTTGTATATTAACATACAATTATATTCATCCTCATCGGCCTAAAAACTAAACTTTGGAGAAGTGTTTGTCGGAAATATCGTGGAATTTTCGTGCAAATCGTGGTCAAAAGCTGCATTTTTTAAACGAATACGCAAAATGTTTTTACAAAATGTGTACTTGTTAAAAATATCAAACGATTTCATATCTAAATATTAGATACTCGATAGGATAACACTTCAAGTATATCGTTCCATTATTCGCTCAACTCAAGGCTCTGGATTGACAAGGTCCCAGATAAAACAATAAGTATAATAATAATTATATACATACATACATACATACATATCGTCACGCCTTTTATCCCCGAAGGGGTAGGCAGAGATGTATTTCTACACCCACTTTTCGCCAGATATACTTTAGTCCCACGTAATAAGGGGCGAGCCTATTGCCGTACCGGGCACATTTCCAGACTCCGTGCTGCTACTGAGAATTTCGTGACAGAAAAACCCAATAACACTGCCCGACCCAGGAATCGAACCCGGGACCTCCCGATCCCACGCGCACATTTATGCCGCGAGACCAACGAGGCAGTCGTATAGGGTTTGATGTCGAGTTTTCCGTCTCTACGCAAAGATGGTATTTGCATCGTGTTATCCCTTAGTCGCCTCTTACGACACCCACGGGAAGATAGGGGGTGGTGACACTTGTATTCTATGCCGTCAACCACACGGCAAAATAATTATATAATAATTATATCAGTAGAACAATATGCATATCAGATATGCTTACGAGGGTCAAACTGAAAGTTCTTAGAAAATCAAAAACTGATTACATTAGCCAGTTATTAGTTTTATTATATCTTTTCAAAATATTGTCCATTGACGTCAATACACCGCTGCATGCGATGGAACCACTGGGAAAAGCACTTTGCCCACTCGTCCTTAGGGGTCTCTTCAATGGCATCGCGATACGCAGCCACCGCTTCTTCAGCATTCATAAACCGCTTTCCTTTAAGTTTTTCTTTAATTTTTGGAAATAAATAAAAATCACAAGGCGCGAGGTCGGGGCTATACGGCGGGTGACCCAGTAATTCAACGTTTGATGTCGCCAAATAGTCGATCGTTCGCTTGGCGGTGTGCGACGAGGCGTTGTCGTGGTGAAGGAGGATCCTACTGCGAGGTCGTTTCTCTCGAACTTTTTCCAAGACAAGTGGCAAACAATTGGTAGTGTACCATTCTGCAGAAACTGTTTTTTGATCCTCTAACACAATTGTTGCGAAATGACCTATCCTTCCAAAGAACGAGGCCACCATTTTTTTTCCCGCACTTCGATCTCTCTTCACTTTAGTTGGCAACTCCTCGAAAGGAAACACCCACTGAGCAGATTGTCTTTTGGTTTCAGGATCATAACAGTAAATCCAGCTTTCGTCACCTGTTAGTATGTCGAACACAGCATTTGAGTCACCTCCGTTAAATCTTTCAATCATTTTACGGCACCAATCCACACGATGGAGTTTTTGAGCCTTAGTCAAATTATGAGGTATCCACCGGGCGCAAAGCTTCCTGACCGCCAAATGTTCGTGGAGGATTTTGTGCACTTGACTCATACCGATGCCTAAGCTTGTCCGAATCTGCTGATAGGTCACTCTTTTGTCAGTCTCTATCATACGCCGCACAACACAGATGTTATTTTCAGTCGTCGCCGTAGAAGGCCGTCCCTCACGTACATCATCAGTGAGATTAGTGCGACCACGTTTAAACTCATTAAACCAGTTGTAAACAGTCGCACGAGATGGGGCTTCATCGTGAAAGGCCAATCGTAGTCTATCATAACTTTCTTGTTGACTTAAATGACATCGAAAGTCATAAAAAATCATTGTACGAAAATTTTCTCGTGTTAAATTCATGTTGACGTGACACAGACAATTTTCAATTTGCCGCCAAATCGTAAAACAAATGACAAATGAATGAAATATATACTCAGTAATATTGGCAAAGAGTTCTATTTTCAAATTTTAGAATATTTTTTTTATTATATTGTTTATAAGTGGCCAGTTCTAAGAACTTTCAGTTTGACCCTCGTATCACATGTGAGCACGCATGTCGCCGGCCACGTGACAATTCTCAACTTGGTCAATTATACGCAGTAAAGCTGCCAATCTTCGTTGATTATTTTTAGGGTTCCGTACCTAAAAGGTAAAAAACGGAACCCTATTACTAAGCCTCCGCTGTCTGTCTGTCTGTCCGTCTGTCTGTCTGTCACCAGGCTGTATCTCATAAACCATGATAGCTAGAAAATTGAAATTTTCACAAATTATGTATTTCGGTTGCCGCTTTAACAACAAATACTAAAAATAAAAAAATAAAAAATATTAAGGGAAGGTCCCATACAAAAAACGTGTTTTTTTTCGTATTTTTTGCTCAAAATTACTAACTGTTACAGGTAAACGCTTTAAATTTTTACAGAATATGTAGTTGTATATTACCTTTCAAAATAAATAATTAAATTTAAAAAAAGTAAATAATAAAGGAGGGCTCCCATACAACAAACGTAATTTTTAAGCATTTTGTTACTCGATCTTAATAAACAGGTAGAAACTTATAAAGTATTTAAGTATACATACAACGAACGTGATTTTCTTTTATAGATGATGGTACGGAACCCTTCGTGCGCGAGTCCGACTCGCACTTGCCCAATTTTTTATTATATAGTGTTCTGGAGGGTTCTAGATTGGCGACCGCGTACCTGACAACACAGCCGGGGTAGGCATCCCGGTTAAGATTACGGAAAGTGATTGGATGCGGGCGGCTCAAGATCGGTCTCCATGGAGAACCTTTAGGGTGGCCTATGTTCAGCAGTGGAGGTCTCTAGGCTGACATGATGCAATAGTAGTCCCCCTCACTATAGAAAAGCTAATATTCTTTCATATCTTATTGGACTATCAAGCCCGGGCTCCAGGACTTCTTGGATGTAACCGGGATAAGGCTAGGACGATGATAATGACGAGTATCTAATTCCAGCTCTCGGTATTTAAGGAAGTGGTTAAAACAAATACATACCTATAATGGGTTATTTTTATACATATATACATACATAAATAGACTCACGCCTGTTTCCCCGAAGGGGTAGGCAGCGGCATATTAAACGCCCACTTTTCGCCAGTATTTTGATCCCACGTAATAGGTGGCGACCCTATTGCCGCTTATCGGGATATTTTGTTTGCCAGAGCCTCGTCCGATGATCGGCAGGTGCACCACTTGCAGGTGAGGTTGGCTTGGGACCCTAAGTTCTTGGTGGGAACCCTATGCACCCCTTGGTGGGAACCCTATGCACCCATATATACCGGTACATATATACCGGTCAAAAAGGAGGGTAATGTGCCTATCGGTATATGTTTGATAGTTTCAATGTGGCGTTATTGAACGTTGACCTGAAGTTGGTCGATTTTGGTTCTTGCGCAGTCGGCTTCTTGTTCATATCATATTTTTTTTTGGTTTCTCGTGATAAAAAACTATTGCGCATCAAATATCCTAACTATCAAACATAGATAAAATCTCAAGATAATGTTTCTTCACCATAATATCTATTATTATTCACGAGAACTTGTCAAATGTCAATATCGTTTTCTATCCATCCGTTTCCACTCTTGACCTGAGACCCTATCACGTGGCAATAGGCATGTGTGTGCATTTGTGCACATGTGTGTTATCCGTGTGGTGACGGATTAAGAATACGGAATGTCACCACCCCATATCATCCCATGGGTGTCGTAAGAGCCGACAGAGGGAGCATATTATGCAGAGAACAGCACTGTAAGAGAAGGAAAACTTGATACAAACCCTATACCAACCCGTTTGGCCAGCGCGGTATAGTAGGCCAATTCCTCTTTCCAAGGAGAGGCCTAGTCCAGCAGTGGACTGTTAAAGGCTGATGAAGTAGTAGCAGTTGTGCACATGCGATAAACAGATGCTCATGAGTTTTCTCTGGAGAATATAATTCTAACACCATAATCGTATTAGCGTTATCCCATTTGCATCCAAGATCTTCTTTTTGGAGCCCGGGGTCCCCACTAGTCTAACGGTTCTAACCAGATTTAACAGAATATTGGCTTTTCTACAGGACTACTGTCTTCTGATCGCCCCATAGGTGGGACAGGAGGTACATATTCTTGCAACAAAGATAGCAATAAATTTGTCTAAGGCCTTTCGTAGACAAGGCTACGTATCTCTTCTCAATAATTAAATAAATGTCAATCGAGTGATGGCATTTAACTGAGGATCCCTACTGTCAGGACAGTAGATGGGAGCCGTTGTTGGCAACTTAATGACCTCAAATATTTTGAAGTTTCCTCTAAGCTTAGGATACTGTTTATCTTTCTAGGTTGCGGAGATGTGACATCAACACAAATGTGTGTTTGATCTAAACCTTTTATATTCGGTGTGTTATCTTTCGTTCACGTGCGAATCTGTGGGCTACAACTAGTTAAAAAAAAAAAAGATTGTATCCTGATTCCATCCTGATATCGTGATGAGGTCAGGAGTTAATGAAATGGATGAGTAGCATACGATATTAGACAGACATCTGATTTCAATAGTCATCATCGTCCTCTTACCACAAATAGCCACCATATTCCCATTATCACTTGCACTTAAAGCCGCCATTCCCGGCTTTCATGAAGATCTTTGACAGAACGGTCAGTAATTTTGGTGAATCAACTTTCCCTATGGAATATAGCTATCAATTTGGGCTGCTGAGCTCAGAGGGCAGTTGGTCTGTGGTAAAGCTAATATTCTGCTAAATCTGGTAAGACCAGTAAGCGGACCTCGGGATCCAAGTCCAAATTTTCAGATGCAACCGGGATAACGCTAGAACAATGGATGATGCTCTATAGAAACAAACTTACTTTAAGCGTTTAAGGCTCGTCACAGTTCATGAAGAAAATGAACCCAAATCATTACACTAAACCAAATAAAAATAATATGAAACTACACGTCAACAACACTTATCTATTTCAAGGCAGCACATTACATAAGGCACAGCAGTATAGTGTAACAGTTTACATTATGACACACAACATTATCATGTCACGTATGTACGTAGAAACGTCCCGAATAATGTGTTATCAACACGTCTACTTGTGTTACACCTTGTTGAATTATATCCGATATTTTGTACTAATATAAGTTATACAAGCATTACTGTTTAGAAACGACTAATAATCGATATAAAAATAAGTGCCAATTTTCAACCCATTTGGTCCAGAAGTTTCGGAGAAAATTGGTTGAAATGGTGTGACACGCGTACGAATACAGACAGTTAACGAAAATAATACAGATTTTTCGCAAGATATCCTGTAAATATTAAAATTCTGTTCGCCTGTACTAATTAAATATCTTCAGAATAGACTAAGATCAAAACGATTAACATAGCTCTATCACAGTGAGATTTAAACGGTCACCGTGGTTATTTTCTATAATTAGTTAATTATAGGAGGATAGAGCTGGAGAGTTTGCTTGTTTGGTTTGAACACGCTGACCTCAGGGACTACTGGTGCGATTTAAGTATTATTTTCGTGTTGGATAGGTCAGTTATCGAGGAAGGCTACATGGTATAAAACATTATGTCATAAGCCACGGATACGTAGCCCTAAGTAATAACTGTGTGTAACCGTGTTAGCTAGTAGGTACAACATAATAATATATAGGTACAGAACTACAAAACCCCCGCAAATCTTTTGCACAACAATATACTTGGAAGGAAACAGTTTCTATTTATGCTTCTACAATGTTTATTTAATACTGACGTATTTATAATCGTTGCAATAATATTGTCACCACATATCTTGAATGATAACAAGCGGCCAAGGATAGCGAAATACACACATGTATACCTACCTATGATAACTGTTTAAGTAATATTGTTTAACGTTTATGAAATTCTTACTACTGTTGTAAACGTGAAATTTTGTAAAGATCATCAACATGGATGTATGAGAGATTTTATCTTTTATTAATTTTTGTAAAAACTTATAATCAACGGACACAATGAACACACAGACTCGAAACAACAACTTACGGATCACACAAAGTGTTGTCTTGAGTGGGAATCGAACCCACAGCCCTCAGCGCAGTGTCAGGCGGTGAAGCGGTCGCTGAAGCCACAACAGAGGAGTCGCAAGTGCATTACCTGCAATACCTCCCTTTGGAATGGATAAATAAATAAGAGAACGAACAGGATGCAGGAAAACGAAAGGGGACTGCCGACACTCACTCACCGAACGAAACGAATAAATACATACATACATAGACTCACGCCTGTTTCCCGGAGGGGTGGGCTGAGACTACGGAACGCCATTTGCATATCCTGACATATCTCTCTTGCTTCATTCACTCCCATCAGATTCCTCATGCATGCTCTTCTGTAGTTCTGTTCAGGGTACTTCTAACCTGTCCTGCTTTTAGGATGTCACCAATCTGGTCAGAGAACGTCCGCCTAGGTCTTCCCCTTCGTCTTGTCCTATTCACACTTGCTTGCACATCTGCTTGGTCAACCTTTCGTCATCCATCCTCTCTACGTGCCCAAACCATCTTAACATACCTTTCTCAATGGTTGTCACTACATCTTCTTTTACCCCACAACACACTCTTATCACACAATTCTGTACTCTGTCGTTCATACTTCACACATAACCTTCTTTATCACTACATTATAACACTAACAGATAATACAATGGATTCTATCCAACCACCCTTGTCAAAAATATCGCCTCCCGTTATCGGTTATGCGTTATCTAAGATCAAAGAACGATTGATAACAACTGCCATTCATTTAAACAGATGGACAGGAAATCAACTTATTTTGGTTTAGTACAAATACAAGTGTGACTGTTGAAAGAATGAATTCATCATCATCATCATCAGCCTGCCGTAGTCCACTGCTGGATATAGGCCTCTCCAATGGCACACCACTGAGCCCGATTTTCGCCGCTGCCAGCCACTTTGCATATATCGTCACTCCACCGGAGGGCAATACCCGAAAGAATGTATTGGCAAACAAAAATATGAGTAACATCGTCAATAACTTTTTCGGGCAATATTTAGGTCCAGTTTTACCACATTTTGATAAGCCTACAGATAACCTTACAGATAAAATCAAAATTAGCATGAAATTTGTATGTGATATCTGAAATGTTAATTGAACAGGCACTTATCCGATAGCGCTGAAACTGACCATTAACCTACAAAATAACTTTAGTGTAGAGAACTCTTAAGCACACAGAGAGCCTAATGCTTTTGCCCGCGGCTTCGCTCACGTTGAGAAGTATTATTATTAATTAGGTATATTTTTTGCGTATTTGCTTTTGTTTAGCGTGTGTAAAAAATTAGGGCCTACAAAACTTCTTTGTACACAATATTCTTAAGGCGAGGATTTCCCAAAATACAGTGTTATCTAGCGTGGTCAAACGCGTTTTATTTGTAAATAACAGAGATTTAAATTCGGAAAAAATATATATTATTCTACAGCATTAGATCTTTATATTTCGGCCATTCGAAACACGATTACTGTCATTTGATACGATAGAAAATAATCGCGAATATAGGTCTGTTTAAACAACTTTTCCCGTTTCATTTGAGTTGTATTGGGATTAGAATTTTCAAAAGTATACCAAAAGAAAGGTCATGCAAAAGCGGATGGTTCTCGGCAATCACATCATGAATTTTAATATATACAAATATATAATACCGAAAATACGTAATTTCCTACTGCCGACGCGCTCTCTCCGGCGTCGTTCAGTCCCGAGCGGGAAGTAATGGAGACAGGACGTATCGCTAGTTTGCAGAGCGCACCGCAGGATTACGAATTATTTTATCGTCAGTTACGAATGTCATCATCACTTATTGATAAATATATTACATCTAGGTTTAGTTTGTAAATAGGTATTGTAAATTTTTTGTAAGTAATAATAGTGTATATAAGTAAGAAGTATAGTTTTAAAAATATCGTTTTGATTATTGGACAAGATAACGACTTGATAACAACAGCATAGTTAGGTAACAGTACTTTAGAAAAATATTGATTTGTTGTATATTGTGGATGATTTATAGTATTATTGTTGTATTGGGTACCTACCTAAACAATAATTCACACTTTTATTCTGTGTACCTATATACGGAAATAAAATGTGAGATGTACCTAAAAGCTATACAAGCGAATTTTATAGGTACCTACCTACCTAAATAAATACAAATATCCGCAGTTACCTACTCAGTGGTATTTATGGTTACTGCCCCACCCTCGTGGGTAGTAGCGTGATGTTATTTGGTATAACCTTCCTTAACAAATGGGCTAGAGAAGCAAATAAATGTTAGAAATTGGCCTGCTAGTTCCTAACACTAGCGCGATCAAAAACAAAAAAAAATGAATTTCCGTCTATTCAATAATTCTATTGACTATTTCCACCAATAATATCATTGATTTCCACACTATTACCAAACACGGAACAATGGACACCTAATAATATTATAGTAATTATTTATCACGCCGAGGAAGAATGCACTGGTGTCACAGCTTAGAAAGGTAGGTAAGGTGTTCGGTAGGTAAGTATATCAATTTGACCGACAAATAATAACGAAAACTAGAGTTTATTATTGGTTGGCGGAAAATAAGCGATGTCAATAAAGTTTATTATTTATTATAAAATGGTAAGATTAATGTAATTTTTAGGATTCTAAACCTAAAAAATAATGTTTTTACTTATTCTTGTGACAGTGAACACCAATCAGAGAGCATTACGTCAAACAGTACGTCCACCATTCATGTTGTTGACGTTTTAGTAGTAAATACAACTAAAAAGTAAACGTTTCTACCTGTCAAATCGAATATAACATAATAAAAATGGGTGCATCAGACCAGACTTCATTCACGGATTTTTTTGTTTTGTACTTTGTGATATCACTCAACCGCTATGGTGGTTTACAGCGTTTTCGTGTCAAATTCAAAAAGTTTTTTAAAAACCCGTAATTAGTAATATTGCTGATTGTTTTTTGAAGAAAAATCAGGTATTTCAGTTAAACATCTAATAAAGGAACGAATCAATCGCTTATTACATTTTAGGATACAAGCGTATTCTCTGAGACAATATTTAGGTTTGAATGTATGTCTCAAAGTACCGTAGAGTAGTTTTGTTTTGACAAAAGTGGTAAATCAAAGAGGTGTAACGGTAGTCAACTATACGTTTTCAGCCTAACGTGAAATAGTGAGCCTTAAAATGCAGTGGACTCATTAAAAAAGTAAAAAACATATTTTTAAATACTTCTGACCAAATATAAAAATGTCGTCTAAACCTTTAGTAGGAATGTCTATGACCGGTCAGGTACAGATGTCTTGCATGATGTACAGGCATGGCACCATGTGGTTGAAGAGATGTTGCGTCGCGACGTTCTCACTTTCCAATGTTTCGGCCGGTTCTTGTAGAGAAAAGGCCAGTCGGAAACACCTGGATATCACTATAGTGACAGCAGCCGCAACCCTGTCCAAGAAACGGCGCTACAAATGTTGGCGGAATGCCCCGCTTATGCGTCCCAGCGCCGTGAACATCACCATCTTTGCCGACCATTTTGGTGTAGACCTCTACAACAAATTCCTTTCCGTTCTGTTTTGGGCAATCTTCAACCAATTACTGCCTGCTATCTTTATGATGTCTTCTTTCCATCTCATTTGCCGTTCCAGCTAGTCATTTACAATCCCATGGTTGCCATTTTAATATTTGCTTGCACCATGTTTCGGGATTTCTGGCTACATGTCCGGCTGCTACTCTTTTGGCAACATCTGGTTCTAGACTTTCTTTTTGGAGCTATTTATTCTTCTTTCTGTCTCTGAGTGTCACTCCTGCCAGTTTTCTCTCCATTGTTCTTTGAACAACTTCAAGTTTCTGTAGCGCTGCCTCTGTAGTAACCCAAGTTTCGGCTCCTTAGGTGAGCACTGGCAGGACGCACTGGTTGAATATTCTTGCTTTTTGTTGCTTCGTAAAAGCAAATGCCAGTTTATCGAAAGCAGCCCAACCCAAATGGATACGTGTATCAATCCTGATCACTTGGTTTGCTTTGCCCATCTTTATTTCTTGCCCTAGGTATAATATACTATTTATTGAGGAATTCTAATCGGGTACATCCTACTGCAATTGTTATTCCGCTGGAGTTTTCACTAGTCATGTTTCGAATTGGCCGTAAACTGATCGCGGCAATTGTTACATAGACTACAGGCCCATGTCCAAAATGGATGGGTCATATGGACCACCAGGTGACGTGTATAGGACGATATAAGAGCATCAAATAATAAGATTCAGCACTATGCCGTCACTTGTAAGCTGTCCAACTGAGTGCTGGTGAGAATTTGATTTTCTGACAATTTCCAAAAAATTACCGACTTTGTAGCGCACCATTATTTTACGGCACTGCGCGCTTTCTTATTATTTATCATGGATCTATCGAAGGTCATAATGCCGTATAAAAATATATGACCGAAATGCGTACCTACTCACTCTACCTGCACTTTTGAATTCTCATCAGCACTCAGTTGGACAGCTTACAAGTGACGGCATAGTGCTGAATCTTATTATTTTATGCTCTTATATCGTCCTATATACGTCACCTGGTGGTTCATATGACCCATCCATTTTGGACATGGGCCTGTAGTCTAACAGTCGTACCCTCGCTACCTGCCATGCCCATAGTCTGGTGCGTGATGGCTTGGAACGTCAGCGTCTCTTTCTGTGAGGCAGTAATGCTTATCCATCAGATATTTCGCTCTTGGCTTATTACCTGTCATTACCTGATGCCATTTAAATTGCAACATGCACGTTATTTTAGGCAAAAAAATAACAGTAATTACTTAGGATTTATTTTAGGAACAGAATAGATTCTTTGAGCTGGAATATGATCTCACAGACTGCACTTAGAACCTTAGTGTAGTAATAAAAAATGTTTATTTCGTAATATTCTATAAGTTTATTTTAGTTGGCCGGCACCATTGACATATATTTAGTACATATATATCGATGGCCGGCACTTTTAGAATAGCCTAAATTTGTATGGAGCTGGGTGATCTCCTTTATTATGCATGCACGTGTGTTTGCATGAGTATATATTGCTATAACTATTGCCCTGTAATAAAAATCTTTTGTATTATTGATCTTTTTCCGGTACTTTTTTGACAGAGTAGTATCTTAGAGATTGCATAGTTAAAATAAATATAACAAAATGTAATTATTGGTGATTAACCCATTCAGTGCCGTGCCCGCCCATCGGCGGGCGAAACGTCTTAACTGACACGCCAAGCCCGCCCTTGGGCGGTTGGATTTCAACCTCCGATATCTAAGCCAATAACAATTAGAAAAAAAGATTTTGTGAAATGATTCGTTTTACTAAAATTTATTCGTTACTAAAACGGCCTGCAGATATCTCAGGTTTGGAAAAATTAAGATTCCGACCTTTCATGCCGAACCCGCCCATGGGCTTATGATAAGAATTATTCAGGCTTTACCAACCTTTTGTGAAACATGATAATTTTAGTTAAAATTATAATGTTTTAATACTATTAATAATAGGCTTCAGGAAATATTATATACTTTCTCGATTGTAGTATCTGATACTAATATATAAAGCTGAAGAGTTTGTTTGTTTGTTTGGTTGAACGCGCTAATCTCAGGAACTACCGGTCCGATTTGAAAAATTATTTCACTGTTAGATAACTCATTTATCGAGGAAGGCTATATAAGATCACGCCATGAGCGACGGCAGCGGAGCAGAAGCCTTAAATAACGCGGGTGTAACCGCGGGCATCATCTATACTAATATATAAAGCTGAAGAGTTTGTTTGTTTGTAAGGTTGAACGCGCTAATCTCAGGAACTACCAGTCCAATTTGAAAAAAATTTTCAGTGTTAGATAGGTTATTTATTGAGGAAGGCTATAAGCTATATAACATTACGCTATGAGCCACAGGAGCGGAGCAGTAGCCTTCAATAACGTGGGTGTAACCGCGGGCGTCATCTAGTCGACCGTATCATCATCATCATCAGCCTTTAATAGTCCACTGCTGGACTAGGCCTCTCCTTTGAAAGGAGGAATTGGCCTACTATACCACGCTGGCCAAGCGGGTTGGTATAGGGTTTGTATCAAGTTTTCCTTCTCTTACAGAGTTGTTCTCTGAAAAATATGCTCCCTCTGTCGGCTCTTACGACACCCATGGGATGATATGGGGTGGTGACAATTCGTATTCTTAATCCGTCACCACACGGACAATAGTCAACCGTATGCCTCGGACATAGAGTATATTATTGCAAAAAGTATAATAATATGCAAAAGGAGCTGGCCGGCCGGTCAGTAGACAATAGGTAAACAGTAGTAAACTATTTTTTTATGCGTCCGTGTTATCCTAAGCCAAATGAACCGTATATACAAGGACATATTGTACTTTGTAGACATCTTTGTGGCTAGCTAAAACATAACAAAAGGATGCGCCGGTGCATCTCGTTCTTTACGTGATTCTTTGAAAAAGTCGTTTGATTTCTTCCATATTGTCAGTTTTATTTCCTGAACAAAAGAAAGAAAATATTACATTATTACCTATAGTAAAGTGGAAAGATAAAAATTAAATTTTAAGCAAATTTACATTATGTATTTTTTTTACTAATTGAGTGTAGGGGTTGACGACACCTGACTATTAAAAAATGCACATAGATGTGGGTTTTTTAAAGACATTTTTGATTTCTTTACATATGTATTAGCTTAATTTTATCTGAAAGACGGTTTTGTATGATTTTGATTCATCTTAGATTAATTAAGTGACAGTTCTGCCTTACCTTCATGCTCCATTACTATTTCAGCTAATAACCAATAAAACTGTCACAATTTTACCACAAATATCGCAGGAAACTTCACATACACGCTTTAAACACGATACAGTACATGTAAACTGAACATATCAAACGGTTCATGTCGAAATCTAGAGCTTCATGCCGAAAACGCCGATGGGAGGGCAAGGATACTTAATCGAGATGCCGGACCCGCCGATGGGCGGGCTGTATATCATACTATGGCGGCACCTGGGTAATGACGTTAATTTTCAGGTAGGCAGTGAATGGGTTAAAAGTAGCTATGAGTATCTTACCCTTTATGTGTATTATTGGTTCTATGCCGTTGTTTTGCTGACAGTAGCAACGAATTAATTAATTTATATTAATCTAATCCTTTTCCCTAAGATTGATATCGAACAAGCGATACTTTCGCATTGCGAGCGATCATAAGTTTTTTTCATAATTAACAACAAACATAATGTTCATAAATTATCTACTGATTACTATTGTCACTATAAACAAAAGCAATTTTGTAAAACTACTTTCGAATTTCATAAAGGTTTATTCAAAACAAAAACTTTGCAAATTATTTATACTCGATAAATAAGTTTATATTTCAATTGATATACTGCTTTAATTTTCTATACTGTGGCGCGAAAGTGTTATACCTACATAATATGGCGGCAGGTGCGTCGCGTCTCGCGTCGCGATTGATCGTAATTATACTCGCGAACTGGGGAAGTGGGGAGCCTCAAAAGCTTTGAGCGCTCGGAAATCCTCGCCTTAACTAATCTGTCATAAGGCGCTAAAACTATCAAGCTATTGGGTGAATAATCGTTAGATCCAGATTCCGTATATATTAGACCGTTTCTATAAACTTCAAACTCAAATGGGAATATTAATCCTGCTGCTATTAACTCACAAAGTCCGCCATAAGTAGCATTTTATATCATATCAGCAAAATATTCGTCAGGTGTTAAGTAGTTATTACCTTTCCTGTCGTGGGTCATAATTGAAAACTTGCTCCAGTCATTAACCACATATCTGATATCTTGTGTTCCGTACATTAAATAAGAGAGAGCACAAACATGCACCGTCACCAATAATAGGGACGACAGTACATTCATTCTTCAACTTCTCCATTAACATTCTAATTTTCTTTAGCCATTTTAAAAAAGTCGAATCGACAAAACCTATGCTTAAGAGCGTATACGCCTCGAGCGGCGGCTCGAGTTTAGGTTTTTATAGTACCGCGGTCGCCCGCGCACCGCGAATGCGAGACCCGGCGCACTATGACGGTGTCGCGTGGAGTAATAATCTTGATCCTTCTTGCCATACATGAACAGTATTCGTTTATGTAATACGTCGATTATGATATACATATATGTTCTAGTAAAAAGAGTATTTACTCTTTTTACAATATTTGGAACTTTGGTCATAAATAAAACCAAAAGAGTCGGGTAAAAGAAAATACTTAATTAATTAAAAGAAAGAAAAAAATATACAATATGTTGATTTGCATTTACAAAATATTGTAATTATACCTATATGGTGAGGGTGTGTTCAGGTCAAAGAAAGTAAGTATATGCCGGTTGAAGATAAAGTTTATTATACAGTTCACAGAAGAGTAGAATAGGTACACGACACTGAAGGATAGCACGGAAAACCATATATAGAATAGAACAGAAGGAGTAGAATAAGAGATTCACAGCACAGGAAACGAAGAAAAGTACACTTTTATGAGATCGCGTAATATCGGTGATGCGCGGCGGAACAGCGGGTGACGCGGGCTTCGCGTAGGAATGACAATTTTCAACTGGCTAGCGAGCGGCTCGCATCCTCGCGGCCGGTAATGTTTCTAGAACCTACCGAGTGTGCGTTTCCAATACACAACAAGTAATATTGTAAATATTTTAATAGCTATTTTTGTTGTGTTATATTTTGTATGGTGTTAGAAAATAATAAATATATATATATATAATAGTGATAGGATAAGGTTTTATTTAGGATAGGTAAGTAAAGATACTTAGGATAAGTAAATATAAAATAGGTGTAGTGAAATAAAGTAAATATATTATATGTGATATTGTGTAACAGTTATTATATATACCTAATAATATTGTGGATATGCCACATCACTCCCCCCCAGAGCCCGTCATGGGCGATAAAAATCGGGAAAGCGTACTCTGCGGCCCGATCGCGTTCTTCTGACATCTCCCTGAGATGGAGGATTTTGACTAATGGGAACGGGATCTGGTAAGGGTCTAGGATTGGGACTTGAGGTTGAAGGTGCAGTGAGGGTAGGGTCGGGCGATGGGTCAACCAGCATATAGGCCGGCTTAAGGCGGTCTATGGATACTGTAACATTTTTCCCATTAAATAGAATTTTGAAAGTTTTATTACTTCTTTCGAGAACTTTATGGGGACCAGAGTATGGTGGCTGTAGAGCACCACGTATTGTGTCATCCCGAAGGAACACATGACTCGACGACATCAGGTCTTTATGGATAAAAATTTTATCTTTATTGTGACGTGCAGCTGGTGCTGGTCGCAGTCTTGATGTAAAATGACGCAAACGGGAAGTGAAGTCCGATATATCGGTACTGAAAGGGGTCGTGGTTTGAAAGAATTCGCCGGGTAGGCGTAATGCTTCTCCATAAACTAAATCGGCTGACGAGGATGCTAGATCGTCCTTGAATGCACTTCTGATGCCTAACATAACTAAAGGAAGGGTGTCAACCCAATTGCTATCCGCGTGGCACATTATTGCTGCTTTTAACTGGCGGTGAAATCGTTCCACTAGTCCGTTACAGGCTGGGTGATACGCGGTGGTTCTGCGATGTTTGAATCCGATCACTTTTCCGAGATACTGGAAAAGTGACGATTCAAACTGTCGACCGCGATCGGTGACGATATCCGTTGGACATCCAAATCTGGATATCCAGGATATCAATGCCTTCCCAACCGACTCGGCAGTGATGTCCACCATTGGTGTAACTTCCGGCCAGCGAGTGAAACGATCCACCGCTGTTAGGCAGTAACGGTAATTCTGTGATATAGGAAGAGGACCGATAATGTCCACGTGAATGAAGGAAAATCGAGCCCGTGGTAGGTCGAACGTGCCCAATGGAGAAGACACGTGACGATGAACCTTAGCACGTTGGCAGGCTAAGCAGTGCCGAGCCCACTCCCGACAATCTTTACGAACTCCAGGCCAAACAAATCGTTCGGCAACAAGTTTAGCCGATGCGTTTGCGCCTGGATGGCTAAGGCTATGTAAGCTATTGAAAATTTGTTTCCTTAGCGGTTTTGTAACAAAAGGTCTAGGGGAAGGGGTGCTGACGTCACAATAAAGATAAATTTGAGTGTTAGGAATTCTCAACCTTTCCAGGCGTAATGACGATCCTTCTCGCAAAAGCTGAGCCAACTCTTCGTCAGATGCTTGGGATGAAGCTAGAATATCTAGATCGATTGGCGTTTGCAACTCGTCAATACGTGATAGGGGGTCAGCAACGACATTGTCTTTCCCTTTGATATGTCTTATGTCGGTCGTAAATTGGGATATGTAGTCGAGGTGGCGAAACTGTCGAGGCGAGCAGTTAGCTTTCCTTTCGCTGAAAGCGTAACTGAGGGGCTTATGGTCTGTGTATACTACAAAATGCCTTGCCTCGAGCATATGGCGAAAGTATTTGATGCTTTCATATATGGCTAAAAGCTCGCGGTCATAGGGTGAATATTTTTGCTGGGAGGGACTCAGCTTCCGCGAGAAGAATGCCAAAGGTTGCCATGAATCGCCTTTGAGTTGTTGCAAGACTGAACCCATTGCAAGGTCGGACGCATCTGTAACAAGAGCGAGTTCGGCCTGGCAATCAGGGTGTGCGAGTAATGCAGCATTAGCAAGGCTCTCTTTGCATTTATTGAATGCTGTCAAAGTTTCACCAGATATATCTACTGGCTCAGATGCTTTAGCAGAACCTGCGAGTGTGCGTTTCCAATACACAACAAGTAATATTGTAAATATTTTAATAGCTATTTTTGTTGTGTTATATTTTGTATGGTGTTAGAAAATAATAAATATATATATATATAATAGTGATAGGATAAGGTTTTATTTAGGATAGGTAAGTAAAGATACTTAGGATAAGTAAATATAAAATAGGTGTAGTGAAATAAAGTAAATATATTATATGTGATATTGTGTAACAGTTATTATATATACCTAATAATATTGTGGATATGCCACACCTACAATATATATTCACCTAAAATTATTTCACACAGTGTGCGATGATATAAATCCCTCTTTTTATAAAATTTTACATAGATAGTAAATAAGGCCAATTCTCGTATTTTATATGACATTGAAATTATATTTTGAACGAAATGAGATTAGATTTTAAATTGACTCAGAATTGGTATTCTTCTAATTTAAATGTCATTATCATCTAGAGTCCGTGCCACGAAAACATAGACTTTTTGTAAACAAAGAATTTTTACTAAGTGACTTAGCGATAGTTCTGTCAAAAACAAATAATTTCAAATCCAATGAGCGCAACTGTACATAGATACGTGTCATTGGAAACTAATATGTCAATGGATCGGGTTTTTATCGATATTATGCGCTGCAAACAGGATCTTTTAATGTTTTGAGGTACTGACGCCTAGAGTGTCAACATTTGGCGTTAGTTCATTAAAATTATACATTCTTGGGCTTAACATCTTTTTATTTATTTATTTAAACTTTATGCACTAAAAGTGTACATGGGTGGACTTAATGCCATTAGGCATTCTCTAACAGTCGACCTTTAGGTGGTGCAGAAATAAATGTGGTAGGTGCATTGGAAGCAGTGTAGAAAGACGATAACTGAAAAAAAAAGAAATATAATATATAAACCAGATACCTAATTTATTAGGTAATCCATAAATATATTTATACCTATAGCAGTCAGATAAATACTGCAACATATGAGTATATATAATAAATACATATTATAGATATCTAAATAAGTACTATACATATAAAAATACATAATTATATAACATATATATACACATATAAATATATATAAATACTTATATATAATAAACTATAACTGATGCGAATGATGTGCTGATTCCCTCAATCTGTTAAATAGGAGCTCTCGAACTTTCATTTTGAATGCGTAACGGTTGGTGGACATTCTGACTTCAGGAGGGAGCCTATTCCAAAGCAGTACAGCTTGAACTATGAAAGAAGAATTGACAAAACCAGAAGTGTGAGTAGGACAAGCAAGAAGTAAATTATGAGAAGAACGAAGTTCCCTTTCATGAGTAGAAGAGAGATATTGAAAGTATGTTATAAGGTAATCAGGAGGAGAGGGGGCAGTAAGAATAGAAAAGAGAGTAGTAAGAGCACGCAAGCTCCGGCGTTGACGTATGGGTAACCACTTCAGTTCGGAACGGAAAGCAGATACGTGATCATACTTGCGAAGATTATAAATGAATCGAATGCAGTTATTGAGAAGTCGGTCATATTTGTTGAGATGTTCTGCATTCAGGTCATAATAGCACATATCACCATAGTCGATTAAGGGAAAGATTAAGGTCTGCACAAGCATTGTCTTGGTTTTGGGAGGCAGAAAATTCTTGAGGCGATATAAGGCGCGGAGAGTACCGGTGACTCTCTGACTAACACTGGTAACCTGGGCTTGCCAGTCGAGAGTGGAATCAATGTGTAATCCTAGGTCTTTGACGACAGGACTAAACGGAATAATTAGCCCATTAAACGTAACCGGAGGCAGGGTTGTTAAGTCTAGTCTGCGTATCATGCATTGACTGCCAACGATTATGGCTTGACATTTGGCAGGATTGACATCAAGGCCGAATTCTTTGGACCATGCCAAAATCGTGTCCAAATCTTTGTTCACCTCTGCTATCGCCAACGCCACGTTATCCACTTTCGCCTGCGAATACAGCTGCAAGTCATCGGCGTAAAGATGATACGAACATTGAAGTCGAAGGGTCAAGAGGTTAATAAAAATAGAGAAAAGTAAAGGAGAGAGTATGCCACCTTGAGGGACACCAGAGCTAAGATCACGCCAGCTTGATGAAATTTCATCAACGCGGACCGCCTGCTGTCGTCCCTGAAGATACGTTGAGAACCATTCCAGTGAACCAGGCGAGATCAGAAGATGGGAAAGGATTGATAGAAGGATGTCGTGACTAACGGTATTAAAGGCGTTCGAGAAGTCAACCAAGGCCAACACAGTGACCTTAGTCTCCTCCATACCCGCCCTAATATCGCCAGTCACTTTAAGGAGGGCGGAGGTAGTGCTATAGCTAGGTCTGAAGCCAGATTGCAAAGGACTCAAAAGCTTGTTTTGATGCACAAAACTGGATAGTTGCTTATGCACACTAGCTTCTAGCACTTTGGATAGGAAGGGAAGTATGGAGATAGGACGGTAGTGTTTTGGGAGAGAAGGACTCTGGATTTTAGGCAATGGGATTACAAATGCTTTGCGCCACAAGGAAGGGAAGGTACCACTGGCTAATGAAAAGTTGACGATGTGGGATATAGGAAAGGTGAGGTGGTCAAGGATAAGGGTGATAATACGACGGCTAATGCCATCGTATCCCACCGCGTTGGATTTGATGGAAAGGATAATCTTCTTGATCTCACTCGGTGTCACTAGAGAAAAACTAAAGGGAGTTGTCTCTTTTTATCAGATGACAAAATTTTTTGTTATCAAGAAGTGGTTGGTGTAAAGTTAAATTCAAGTTTATAGGATCGCAACGCTCTTCCCGCTGCCGGCATCTCAAAAAAGCGCGTGCAGAATATCATATGGCAGAAAATTATTTATACCTAAAAAAGAAATTGCGTTTTCAGACTACCGTAACGTTTAATGGTTTTTCTTGAAGTTCATTCTGACGATTTCATTCATAGACAACGTAAAATCTCTATGCCTAGAAATGTTTATGCAATGTATTAGCTAGTTATCTGTTATATTATTCATCGTTGGTCAATAATTTATTATTTTAAAATAGATATGCTACTTTGAGCAAAATTATTTATAGCGTATTGATTTTAAAAAAATCGTGTCAATAATAAAGTAACATATATGTACTCTATAATTAACAAACATGGTACTCTACTTTATTTTTTATTTATTTTATTTATAGTCTCACGCCTGTATCCCCGAAGGGGTAGGCAGAGGTGTAAATATTACACCCACATTTCGCCATGAATTTTTTAGGTCCCATGTAATAGGGGGCGAGCCTATTGCCGTTACCGGGCACATCACCAGACTCCGGGCTGCTACTGAGTATTCGTAAAAACCCAGTACCACTTTTGCCTGACCCGGGAATCGAACCCGGGACCTCCGATCAGCAGTCGCATACGCTATCCACTGGACCACGGAGGCGGTAGACTCTACTTTTCATTAATTTACAGATTATTACGTGTAAAACAACAAAAAAATCGGCAAATTTATGAACATTCGACCATTAAAACACAAAATCAAATATTTTTATGTCAGTAAAATTTAACAATACAAATTTAAAAACATAGTGGCATAATTTGACTAACTATAATTATTATAATAAACCAACTATAATTTGACTTCTATTGTTCGACTTTGACACATTGTTTAATTAACAACAGGCAGCGATAGCCTACTGGAGATACCAACGGACTGCTATGCAGAGGGTATCGGGTTCGAAACTTCGAATCCACGGTATGCTAGAACAATGATGATGACATTGTTCAATTAACGATCTAGTCATGATAACATTCCAATATCAGTTTATTTAGGAGAATACCATTTGTGACATGAGTATGACACTGACATTAGATCGAAACTGCATTTTGAACAAATATAGTTAGAAGAATTGAGTCTCAAAATAAACTGTTAACTGATGCAGAATAAGACTGCACGGTAGGTACGTGTGCTTGTGTGTGTTAGGTACTTGCAATGCGAGCTCGTGGGGATCAGCTGAGCTGCGGCGGTTTGTAAGATAATATTCGATTCAAGTGTGCTTTTAATTGCATTGCATAGTACGTATTAGGTAAATACCTATTACATTGGTATCATGCTAACGGCGGCGCGCCCTAGCTTAAAAATAATCATAATTTTGCCCCCCTTAAGAACCTCATACATGGGCTCTGTAAATACATCGGTCGGTCACCCATCTATACTACGACCGTGATGTCAGTTACTTTACCTTAACTTATGTAGTTTGTACGAAAATAAACCTGCGATATAGGCTCTCCAAGCCAATCCCATGGTCACCCATCAAAGATCGAATGCGTCTAACTACTGTACCTGTTTATACTGTATATTGCCACTTGATTTTTGCAGCAAGGTATTATATCTAACGGTCCGTTTCTGTCAGTCTCGGCCAGCCCCTAGTTGACCGCGCTACTATACTAACCAGTAACCACTAGACTCCAGATGTCTTGACTAACACACTAGGTTAATACGTAATACATAAATAAAGTTAAGTACATCAACTTTACATATTTATAACAAAAAATACGTTGAGAAAAAAAATAAGGATCAAGAGGCCTTAGCCGCGCTATAAATGTTTTGGAATGCAATATTTACGTAAAATGGCGGACGCGGACGCGAGCGACAGGTCCGTCCTCTGAGAGCGCTCAGCGCTGAATGGCGGACACGGACATAGCATCGCGCTTCGTGCCTTGCCATACTTCGAGCATAGCCAGGTCTTTTTAAAAAAATCATATTAATTACAAACGAAAAGTTTTGATTCCAATTTTTTTATATAACTTAAAATGAATCTTAAGGTTTCTAAATATGTATATATCTTTTTAATAATCCCAGTAGATTTTTAGATATAAGGCTAAAATTAAGCAAAATGCACTGTTTTGATCTCCGATTTTCTTGAAAATTATGAATGAAAGTACAATTTCTTTTTTAAGGACTCGCTTGTATAACTTTTGCTCGTACAGTTTACATTTACAGAATTATAGAACGATAAGTTTTCATAGCACTAGCGACCATTAAAGCTGGCCTAAACTACAGAAATGACGAAAATGACTTTTTTAAATTCATCCGTTTTAAAATGTTTACTATAGTAACCCATATATTTTTCTTCAGCACTCTCTTGATAAAGAACTAAACTTTCATATTTTCTATATTTTTTCCATTAATTGTTATTTATCCGTAACGTAATAGAACAATAAAAACCCGCAAAATCGCCTCCGACGGATTAAACGCTCTTAAACCACGAAAACAAAACAAATGCTAAATACAAAGCCTAGTCTATCTATAACCAAAACTACTAAACCGAAACAAAGCAAATGCAATCCAAAATATGCCAAGAAAAGAACAACCCAAATCGTCAAATATAATCAGCTAGAAATATTTAGGTATAGTATGTACTTTACAGCAACCAAAACAATTTAACGACCAACAACATCCAACCAACTGCGTACAACTAACCTACCTGACGACGAAAGTTAAATAATAACTGAAGAGGGTCATTAATCCGCGGAAAATCTTAACACCGCGATTCAGAAAAATTACGTAATTGCACAACGCTATCTATTGTCAACATTTACATACATACATAGACTCACGCCTGTTTCCCCGAAGGGGTAGGCAGAGGCATATTAAACGCCCACTTTTCGCCAGTGTTTTGATCCCTATGATGAAAAAATCATCAAAATGATGTGAATGATAGGTGGCGAGCCTATTGCCGCTTATCGGGATATTTTGTTTGCCAGAGCCTCGTCCGTTGATCGGCAGGCGCACCACTTGCAGGTGAGGTTGGCTTGGGACCCTAAGTTCTTGGTGGGAAGTGTGGGAACCCTATGCAGGGTGCATTGTCAACATTTAGAACTAAAATTATTCTGTTCGTCTTAATCTATTCGTTCCATTTGGTACTGATAGTTCAAACTAATACATTTACTTCCTCCATCATCCCTTATTTTATCCCCATGAGGGTTGAATTTAGCAAAATCCTACTTAAGCGGACGTCTTCATCATAGTAGCTCCAATCTTTAATTTCAGTTCAATCAGTCGAAAATCTAAGAAGATTTATACAAACTTTCATCGCCTATTTTATCCCCTTATGGGGTGGAATTTATCAAAATCCTTTCTTAAGGGATGCCTACGTCATAGTAGCTATATGCATGCATTGTCTCAGCCCGATCGGTTTAAAATTGACAAAGTTTCATACAAACTTTCATTCCCTATTTTATCCCCTTGGGGGTAGAATTTATCAAAATCCTTTCTTAGCGGATGCCTAAGTCATAACATCTACCTGCATGCCAAATTTCAGCCCGACCCCTCCAGTGGTTTGGGCTGTGCGTTGATAGATAACTATGTCAGTCAACTTTGAGTTTTATATATATTTAGATATATTTAGTTTAATTTCTAAGGCATGATGAGTGAAGGACAGAATATAAAAAGACCCACAATTAAAGCAGCATCTTTTCAGTACCTAGTTATCTTAAAATAACTAAGCTAGGTTCAGCTAGTTGAATCAAATAGAATTTTAGACTACATTATATCTAAGTTATACAAACACGTTTGTAGGTTTGTATACATGTAGGTCCTAGATCAAATCTATTAAACTATTCAACCACTTCTACCTCTTGATCACCTCATAAAATCTTAGATGGAAAGTTACAATAAAATATATTGTCACAAGTCAGAACCAATTGGGCGACAATCGATTTGTATCGCAAATGATTGCACAAATGGTAGCACAATTTAAAATAAATTTAAATGTTTATTTAAATCAAAATGTCTTCGACATAACAAATGCATCGACACGTGAGATCGGGCCAGACAAACGAGAGACTAACTTGGTAAGTGCGGACGAAGGCTACCTCATCACCTCAGCCACACCTACCTTTAATCTCTGCACTACCCTAAGGTAGACTGGCGGAAAATGTCTAAGGCATTAAGTCCACCTTGTATACGCATTGTGTATATGAAGTTTTAAAATAAATAAATAGTTGTACCACTGCTGCACATATTATGTCTCTCTCAAGTCTTGACACACAAACAACCTTACTTGACTGCACGGTTCGCGTAGAGGTTTAAGCGGCCGCCTCGCCGCTTTACATTGCGCCGAGTGTCGTGGGTTCAATCCCCTCACGATACATCACTTTGTGTGATTCATAAAATTGTTGTTTTGAGTTTGGGTGTTCATTGTGTCCGCTAGTTAGTTGTATGTTTGTAAAGTCCCCCGCGATACAGGATTTGGTCCTAGTGCGGGAGTTGTCCTTTTGAAAAGAAGAAAAACAAGTCGCTCCATATATTATGAAAAATGGTCTTAAGCCGACCGCATCCATCCGCATCCAGCGATCCCAATAAGATCGCCGATCTACCTCTGCTGCACAATTTAAACTTACAGAAGTTGAAAATAGGGCGACTTTTAAACTATCTATCTATCGTCACGCCTGTCTCCCATTGGGGTAGGCAAAGACTATGGAACGCCTAGTACTCCGGTTCAAACACACCTCTTTCGCTGCCTCGATATTCATATACGAGTAAACTAAGATTACAAATATGACATTTTAATATTTCTTCTGTGTGCAAAGCCTAGTAAAAGCAAAAGCTAGTAGTAAGAATACTTACACTCTTCAATACATAAATAAGCTTACATATTATGTACAGAGATTTGTAAGAACGTCAACACCGGAATAAACTCAGCTTAGTTTCCGCCTAGGAAGGAAACGACGTCGAGCCAAGGAGATTAGTCTAATCGTCGATATTATGTGTATAGATAGGTAGCCTAGCCCTAGATAGCCTAGAGAAGCTTTAGTATGTGTCACAAGAGTGACTCCGATTCTACATATTCTTTTCCTTATGATGGTTAGCCATCCCTTGCAACCAACTTGAAAATAATTAACGAAGAGATTTTCCAGAGGGCCGAAACTCAGAAAAAGTGAAATTAACATTAAAAACTATAGGATTATGAAAAAAGAAAAACTTTCAAACCGACTTCAATTTCATTCCTCAAAGTAATAAGAAATATGCTTTTAAATTTCTTCGGAATTTCTTAGGTACAACAAGCATGAAAAAAATACAACTGAAATAAAAACCTCCTCCCTTCTTTGCCACTACACTACCCCGTTGCTATGGCAACTGCACAACAAAATCAGTGCACGAGTGAGGGTCATCATTCAATTGCGCTTACAATTTATTGTCGGCGCGAGATCACTTGAACACTTTTTACACAACACATTGAGATACATAATACCTACATACACAAATAGAATCAATAAGACACTCCACGGAGCTCAAGATTAATTTCAAGAACTAGAATCGTTAGGCCATGTCGGAGGCCTTCGGGCGGTCTGAAAATTTCGACACTAAAGTTGGCCACGTACTCACACGAAAAATAAAATTCAAAACAATTACTAGAAATCGAATAGTGATCCAGAGGGGAGCTAGGAACTGATCCCACTATTATTTGCTTCTCGGTGGACTCCCAAATTCTCGACCATCCTCCTCTCCTAGGGAAGGCACTCCTAAAGAGGAGGATGTGTGTGACTGTCCCCTGCGAAGGCGGCAAGCCACGCGAATCGCGGTGAGCATACTTTGCCACTGCCTCCGTGGTCCAGTGGATAGCGTATGCGACTGTTGATCGGAGGTCCTGGTTTCTGGGTTTTTCCGAAATCTCAGTAGTAGCACGAAGTCTGGTGATGTGCCCGGTAACGGCAATAGGCTCGCTCGCTCATTTCGCCATAAATTTTTAGGCCCCACGTAATAAGGGTATTACGTGGGGCCTAAAAATTTATGGCGAAATGTGGGTGTAATATTACACATCTGCCTACCACTTCGGGGATACAGGCGTGTATAAATAAACATACTTTGCCACTACTAGGACTTCCCGGCCGGCAGATTGAAAGAAATCCCTATGAAAAGTGGTAGCTAGCTCAAAATCAATATGGAAGTCTCAAAAATCGGTTGTTTACGAGATCGAAGGAAATCCCTAAGGATGGTTTTAGCTAGCTCAAAATCACTATCTACGCTACAAAAATAGGTTGTTTACGAGATCGAAGGAAATCCCTAAGGATGGTTTTAGCTAGCTCAAAATCACTATCTACGCTACAAAAATCGGTTGTTTACGAGATCGAAGGAAATCCCTAAGGATGGTTTTAGCTAGCTCAAAATCACTATCTACGCTACAAAAATCGGTTGTTTACGAGATCGAAGGAAATCCCTAAGGATGGTTTTAGCTAGCTCAAAATCACTATCTACGCTACAAAAATCGGTTGTTTACGAGATCGAAGGAAATCCCTAAGGATGGTTTTAGCTAGCTCAAAATCACTATCTACGCTACAAAAATCGGTTGTTTACGAGATCGAAGGAAATCCCTAAGGATGATTTTAGCTAGCTCAAAATAACAATCTACGCTACAAAAATCGGTTGTTTACGATACGATGTACTCGTAATGTTTTTTTATATTGACGCGTAGGTTGTCGACCTCAATCCGCACTCGTTACATCAACAAACGCTGTTACAGAATTACAGATTAATTAGTTTTCGTACACATTGACAAAAAAAGCTAAAAGTCGAGTTACTTACTACTTAATATTTCTCACGTTTTTTTTTATGATTGTTTTCGCGACGTTCAATATTTTTTGTAAGATACTATTTGATATTTGAATATGTTTTTACAAGCTAGAAAAAGTAAGACGCGGGTTTATCTTATTTTCTTATTTTTAAATGTGATGAGAAGTAGCAGTGGATCGGCAGAGCTGGAAGGCTCTACCTGCTTTACCATGTGCCTCTCCTTTTGCAAAATTATGGAATGATGTGAAATTAAAATACAATTTACTAATGTGAAATATTAATGAAACACACAAAATTTACTTCCAGGTTCGGGTAGATAGTAGTGCTATGTACTGTATACTATGAGAAGAATCCGAAACTGATTAGCGCAACTCAATTATGAATAAGGAATTGTTTCCTTATGAAATCTTATATTGCCGAAGTCATTGTTTCCTCAATAAAGTCTAGTTAGACGGACGGGAACTTACACTTGTAGCGTATTTAGTCAAATTACTCCGTGGCACTGAGCATAATCCGGGAGTGTTACAACGCTTAAGTTTTTGTGCTCCCGACCGCTATGTCTGGCGGCGACGTCGTCCAACACTCCTGGCCGTACCGACATGCGACAGCGAGAATCAATCTGCTCGCCAAAACTCCTCTTACCCGAGCAATTCGGGTTACCAACATCATACTTGACGAAATTGACATCATTTCGTGTCAATGGTGGGAATTCACAAAGTTACTATTGCACAAGTTATGTTATGAATAGTAAATAGTGTGGTGGGTATAAGGGAGAGTAATGGAAATGGTATTTTCTGTTCTATCTTTGTTGTGCTACTCAATTCACCGTGTTGTTTCAATGTTATATAATATTTTTATTTTGTTGTTTTCATTTTTATCTTTTTTATTTTTTATAAGATGTTTTAAATATTATTTGAAGTGTCTTGCTATTGCATTAGGTTAATTACCTGTAATAATAGTTATAAGAGAGAAATAAATAAATAAATAACTTGAGATAGCCAGGCCCACCTAGCCAAAAGCTAAATTTAGTTATTAGGTATTTATTTATCTATTGACTCGACTCTGTAGTTCGTAATCCTGTATCACATATTATCGAGATGACTGTGTCAAAAAGGTATAATTACTAACTTTTATATTATAAAGTTGCCGATAGCCTGGGTAGGCGACCCGCAAGATGGACCGACCATCTGTTTGAGATCGCAGGAAGCAGTTGGATGATGGCGGATTAAGATCGGTCCGTATGGAGAGTCTTGGGTCCATGTCCAGCAGTAGACGTCTCTAGGCAAGACCACTAGATCAAGAAAGAAAGAAAATTATGTTTATTTCGACAAAACTACAGAGTTATAATAATAAAATAAAAGTGTACATTGTTTTTTTTCACATTATTAGATTTGTATAGCTCTGTCGAAATGGGTCACCATCTCAGCATTTGCTAGATCAAAGGATCTTTTAGAAAATTAGATCAAAAGAAGAGGTGAAGCCAACAATTCCTCTTTTCAGCGAAGATCGATGTAAATAGCAGTATTCCTGTTGTACCCATTTTAACTACCACATACACTTTGATTTATGCATCTGTTCCGCAGTAAACTAAATGCATCTGCACCAAGTCTAATAATACATAGGTATAGTTATCGCTATCTACGTAATTTCGCAAACACGTCGACGTAAACAGGAAATATAAGAGAACCAAGGATATCTCGGTTCATTTATAGAATATCAATACCTACATAAACAAACAGTGTGTTTGATATCCGGGAAGGGTTAAATTGAGATGCCAATATGACACCAGCTATTTTAACTTGGTGTTCCTATACTGCCGATTCACGCCGTACTGCTGTTAAAAACTAAACACTTATTAATACATGCCTTGTCCGTGTGTCTGTCTGTTCGTCCGTAAGTCACAGCCACTTAAATTTGACTACCGATTTGAAGCTTGATAGGTAGATGTATTCTGTGAACCGCTTCACGATTTTATATAAAAATAAAAAAAGAGATAAGGGAACTCGGTTAAGGTTTCGAAATACGTCGCTGTTTTTAGAGGTTGTGAGTGATTGGACGGGGAGTAGGGGAGGTCTCGGAAACCCCCCTCATCATTTTCACTTGCCGAAAATACTTGGTTTCCTCTGAAAAAAAATCTCCAAACATCGGTGTGTATGACACTGCCAACTTCCATACTCTTCACACTAGTTTAATAAACTAAGGTTGGCGGAGCCCTGCTTAGCAGGGCTCCTATATTTGGATTAAGGGTCAAAAGAGAACCTAACATAACCTATTTAGTTACCTACTTATTACAGTCGCACCTAACCCTAGGTACTCGAAAGCAATGACGCACAAATTTGACATATTAGCTGTCAATACCATTCATACAAGATGGTGGTTGCGTTTCGTTTCACATTTTTCAAATAAAAGCTAAATATCGCTTTTATTGATTCCACTAGTTTAAAAAACTGAGGTTGACGGAGCCCTGCTTCGCAGGGCTCCTATTTTCGGGTTAAGGGACAAAAGAGAACCTAACATAACCTATTTAGTTACTTTCACATAAAACCTAAAATTACGTTCCATTTTTCATATTTGAATGAAGAATTTTTGGAAATTGTTTAAAAATATTTAGACGCAACTCCGGCAGCTAAAATTACTTTTAGGGGATTAAAACTAACTCCCTTAAGCACCCTACACCACCAATACCCTCAAATTAGCGCGGCGTATTTCGAAACCCGACCCGGGAACTCTCCATAAATAGAACCGTATGGAAAAAAAAACATCTGTCAAATACTAGAATACAAGTGTCACCACCCCATAAAAACTCAACATCAAACCCTAGGCCAAAAACCGCCTGGCCAACATTACCAGCAAGGTACAGTCGAACAACTACCCGGTCGACCTTAAGGGCGAGAATCGCTCAGCAAGAAATCGTCGCTTTCGGTGCTACTCTACACGCACGTTGACACTAGTATACAAAACGAGTTTCTAGTGTGCCTCGACTCTAAGAGCGAGCCAAGGGAATTTTGTTCAAACTGTACCAGCGCCGACTTGTTTGATTGTACAGTAGGCCATAAGGATACATACACCTCTTGACTCACATTGCTATTGCGATACATATCAGGAGAGACCTATGTCCAGCAGTGGACTGCGAAAGGCTGCTTTATGATGATAAGACTGACACAAAGAACTCATCATCGTGATCATCAGAAAAATATTTGTCCTGGGAATTGAACCCACGACCTCCGGTCTCAGCAGCCAGTGTCACTAACCACTAATCTAATTGGCCAGTCATATTCAAATAGTATCTTAGACAAGATCCTTACCTTTATTCACTGTTGCTTTAGTAACTTAAGGATAAGCTTTGCTTCGTTATAGGTCGCTGAATAATGAAAGTAAACTTACCTGAAAAAAAAAAAGAAAATAATAAATTAGTCCTACGGTCCAATTCATATTATTTTTTAACTTATAAACGAAGTCTGCTTTACTAGCAATCGATAATTAACAATTCAATACGCACATAAACTCCGAAAATTCAATGTTGCGCGCCGTGGATTCGAACCCGACACCCTCTGCATGACAGTCCGTTGGTATCTCCACTATATATCTGTCGCTGTCTTATAAGATAAAATAAAATAAAGTAAATAATAAATGAGCTAGATTTTGGCAATGTCAATACCTAACGATTATGTTATCTACAATAAGAAACTTCCTAAGACCGCTCTAATTCCTTTACCCTATTAATGAGGAGCATAGCTGTTGGTAAACTTAGTTACTTGAGCAAAGAGCCTATTACATAACAGAGCATCTATCAATTACACAGCTCCCACGACAACCTTCACCTCTGCCCACCACACATCGCTATACAAGCTTGAATGTATATACACGTATATGCACATTGATTGCTCCACAAATAGACAGACGGACAGACAACTTCCTACTAGCGCAGTTCCTATTAACGACGGCCTTGGACTGTGGTGCATCCGTGCAGTGTGTAGATAACTATTATATGTTTGTATATGCCTAACTTGGAAACTACTAGACCAAGCTGATTCTTTTCTATCAGTACCTATCAGGTGTAAAAAATCTTATGACTTTCATAAGTATTACTCTGTAACTTAACATAACTTCACGCTTTTATCCCCGAAGGGGTAGGCAGAGGTGTAATGCACATCCACACTTCTTCAGTTATGTTTCGGTCCCAATGCAATAGGGGTGAGTCTATTGCCATCTACCGGGCACATTTGTAAGCGAGCGATAATTAACATTTATAATGCACACAAAAGTTAGACTTACTACACGAAATGTCAGAGGTGTGTGCCCGGGGTACCTGGGGATTGAACCCGATACCATCGTCTCAGCAGTCCGTTACGTACACCACTGGGCTATCGACGCTTTCTTAAAACCTAGAATTTGATAAGCTAACAAGGAAACTATTAAAAACAGTTATCTTCAAAATGAAATAACCCAAAGCAGTTTACATTGTATACTACAATAGATATTCACAATACAGTTCGTAATTTACCGTCAAATGTGTATGTATCTTAGATAGAGCGTAAGAGCAGCGATAGCTGAGTGGAGAGACCGACAAACTGTTACGCAGAGGGTATCGGGTTCGAATCCACGGCACGCACCAATGACTTTTCGGAGTTAAGTGCGTATTAAATTATTAATTATCGCTTGCTAATCGGTGAAGGAAAACATCGTGAGGAAACCTGCATGTCTGAGAGTTCTCCATAATGTTCTCGAAAGACATGTGAAGTCTGCCAACCCGCACTTGGCCAGCGTCGTGGACTATGTGACATAGTGAGAAGGGGCCCGTGCCCAGCAGTGGGACAGTATAAAGGGCTGATGATGATAGCCCAGCTTGAGCAACATTTGGATACACGACAACATTATATACCTAACATTCAATAAGTTTTATCAAAATTCTATGGAAATACTTCGACGTTTTTTTATATAATATTCTCTACATTCTGAAATACTGCTCAACATAAATTTACTGCCTGCCTCCCTGGTCCAGTGGATAGCGTATGCCACTGCTGATCGGAGGTCTCGGGTTCGATTCCCGGGTCGGGCAAAAGTGTTACTGGTTTTTACCGAATACTCAGTAGCAGCCCGGACTCTGGTGATGTGCCCGATACGGCAATAAGCTCGCCCCATATTATGTGGGATCTAAAAAAAAATCATGCCGAAATGTGGGTGTAATATTACAGCTCTGTCTACCCCTTTGGGGATACAGGCGTGAATCTATAAAAAAAGTACCTACTACTGGCGAAGTGTATGTGTGCGTGTAGTATACCTCTGTCTATCCCTTCAAGGATAAAGGCGTGAATTTATTAGCGATATTTTTTTTTATTTATAAAGCTACAACGATGTGGATGCACCATATGATGCAATGAAACCACTATAAAACGCATTCAAACGCTGACAAAACTGCAGCCATGATGGTGTCGCCATAAACGATCGTATTTAATATTCCGTACTCGTAACAATTTACTGTTTAGTGTGTTAGTCATGTACAGGATAATCTCAGTTGGCTGACTGCAATAAAAATTGTGATAAACAACATTACGACTTTGTTTATATACAGGGATAGGTAGATATGTCTACTGTTTATTATTATGCGGCAAACAAGCTAACGGATCGCCTGATGGTAAGCGAATGCCGCCGCTCATGGACACAAGCAACATCAGATGGGTCACAAGTGCGTTTCCGCCTCTTGGGATAGGCAAAGGAATATTAGGAGAGAAATGAGAGGTAAAGAGAAGGGGATAGAGCCTTCGGCATCCTCATTCACCGAACGAAACGCAATAATACTGGGTGTAAGCGTGTAAAGGATGGTGTAACGAAAACTGATACCAGTGATTCAGTACCTACATTATACTGAGACCCTTGGCGGTCGGATTTTCCAAATAAAATCTAAGAACTCGACAATTTTCCAAAAAAATGCGATGTAAATAGGAACACGCAAACTCGCACTATCAGCTGTTACGCCCCTACAGCGGCGGGTGGCAGCGGCAGTAATTACGATATACTGGTGCGCTTACTGTGCTGCGGCCGCGCGCCGCAGCTGATGTCACGTCAGAGTGAATGCACCATGTACAAGTTTAATTCTTCAAAAATATTAATGCGGGTCGACTATAGTTACTATTTCATTACATTATACGGCAAAAAATGCAAAAGAAAAATCGGAAAATTTATGAAAATTTTCCGGAAAATTCGACCGCCAATGGCCTCAGTATCATGTACTGAATCACTGGTATCGGTTTTCGGTACACCGTCCCTTACACCCCGTATAGATACTGTTACTTTACATCGATATTCTATATAATAGGGTAGTAGGTACTTCTCCAATCGAGCCTGTCCATTCATACTGAAATGTAGGCATATGCTCTATTTTATCCATCAAAATGTTCAAACGTTATTTTGCTTAGAAAACTTACAGCTATCATCATAAATATTAGAATTTTAAGAAGTCGAGGGCCAATTACTATAGTTTTTCAGCATGAATGGGCCGGCTCAACCGGGGAAGTACTACCCTCTCACTGAAAATCGACGTAAAGTAACACTACTACTTAAACTGTTGCGTTTCGTTCGGTGAATGAGAGTGCCGGAGGCCCTATTCCCTATTCCTTCTCCCTTATCCCACTTCACATCCTATCCCTTTTCCCAACCCCAAGGGGCGGCAACGCACTTGTGACACCTGTGGTGTTGCTTACCATCAGGCGATCCGTCTGCTCGTTTGCCGCCTATATATAAAAAAAACATGATTGCTAAATATAATTAATGTTTACAAATAGTCAATTATGTGAAGTCTAATTGTTCCATCCAAATTAAATAGTCGTATGTAGGTTGTCAGAGTAACCGACTTTAATGTGTGACAAACAACAATATTAATAAGTTATTAGCCGTCAAGAGCAGAATCATTAACAATATAGTAACATTGTTAATGCCTGTTACCGTTCCAATAATTGTCCGTGTGGTGACGGATTAAGAATACGGAATGTCACCACACCATATCATGTCGTAAGAGCCGACAGAGGGAGCAAATTATGCAGAGAACAGCACTGTAAGAGACGGAAAACTTGATACAAACCCTATACCGACCCGTTTGGCCAGCGCGGTATAGTAGGCCAATTCCTCCTTTCAAAGGAGAGGCCTAGTCCAGCAGTGGACTGTTAAAGGGTGATAATGATGATGATGATGACATTGTTAATGATTTTGTTCCAAGGTCCGAAATTAATTATGTTGAAAGCGATCACCACATACATATCTACATGTTCCCGTATATTACATGGTATCAGAAGAAACTATCGGCAGGGCTATGGACTTTTGAATAAGGCATTTTAGTACAATATATTTTCTTTATGTCTCTTTAAGGACTAATTAATAATAATTATTAATTATCGCTTGCCCAGTGCCTCGGAGAGCACGCTAAGCCGTTGGTCCCGTTGGTCATGAAGATCTTCGACAGTCGTTATAGGGAGTCAGTACCTATCTCTGAATATACTGACACTAGTCTAAACCATGGAATATCGCTATCCCTTTGGGTTGCGGAGGTCAGACAGGCAGTCGCTTTGTGGAAAAGCTAATATTCAGTCAAATCCGGTTAGACTGGTAAGCAGAACCTGGGTTGAAACTGGGATAACGCTAGGAGAAAGAAGATCTCTCTTTATGGACTGCTCCTGCACTAGGAAAACATCCCGTGTCGCTATTCATGAAACAAAAAAAAATCTAAAAGTAGAAGTAAGACGTTACTGCTTTATATCAGTAAATAAGAGTAACTTCAAAAGTCCATAACTATAAATTGTTACGAGTAGAAAAGGGCACCATCGTGTAAAGCATAACTGCTTACAAAATAAACAGTTGACCTATAAGATATAGTAGACCCCATCCCCTGCGTATGTCCGTGTGGTGACGGATTAAGAATACAGAATGTCACCACCCCGTATCATCGCAAGAGCCGACAGAAGGAGCATACTATGCAGAGAACAGCACTGTAAGAGAAGGAAAACTTGATACAAACCCTATAAAAACCCGTTTGGCCAGCGTGGTATAGTAGGCCAATTCCTCCTTTCAAAGGAGATGCCTAGTCCAGTAGTGGACAGTTAAAGGCTGATGATGTTGATGATGAGACCCCATCCGCTGCACCATAATACCACAAACAAAAAGATGAAACATCTTTTCTACTCCATATCTAACATACATGTTATACAACGGCCTCCAAGTATAAATAAAGTAGCAATTCTTCTAACTGGTGCAGTAATGGAATGGAACTAGTTCTATCAATCAGGTGGGACAGTAAATCTTGGTGACGGAGTGACAAGCGACCGCCCGCTGACAGACGATGTGGGGGACTTCGTTAAATTGTCACTTTTCACTCAGACTATTTCACATATATTTTTAACATTGCTCTTTTCAAAGGCTACTTACGCAGTAGGAGTAAATCCTGTGTCGCGGGGGACTTTACAAACATACAACTAACGGACACAAAGAACACCGCCGGGCCGCAATAGTGCCCAAAGACTTTTAAAATATTTATAATAGTATTTTCTGGTACCGAATGATATAAAGTAGCTGAAACTTCGGATAATAATAAATAATGTAGTTCTTGATCATTCGGTATATACCTATGGAATGTTGATAATATATCGAGATAGATCCGTAAACTGTAGTCTTATTTCAATACCTTTTTTTTTTTATATCTTTATTTACTAAATGTCAGGGGCTTGATCACTCAGTGATCATGTCGCCCCCATAGGAGAATACAATAACATAAAAGGCACAAAATTACAATAACACAAACAGAAGAGAACAACAACATTATTGTTAGATTATGATCTAGCTTTTAGTGTACTGCTTACAATAAAATAGATAGATTTAGCCTGATCCGACAAAGGATCAGACAAAATACTGTTACAGACCCCGATAGACCTTAAACAACAAGCCCTGTCTGACTCGAATTTTCGTCTTTCAACCTCATTTCGCACACATTCCACCAAAATGTGGTAGACATCTTCCCTCACGTTGCAACTGGAACAATTGGGTGTAGATTTCTTTCTCATCATGAACATGAAGCTGTTTAGTGGCATGTGTCCGGAACGAACTCTCAAGGCAGTTACAATACTTTGTCTAGATAAATTGGAACTCGCAAACCAAATTGAACGACAAGGACCTGGCTGTAAAGTTTTGTACCATATACCGGCAGTCCGAGACCTCTCATCAAAGTATTCTTGCCAAATTTTAAAACTGTTCTCTCTAACAGCAGGTAGAAGATCTTTGTAATAAGGTAAACGAGTCACTGGGATCCCCAACACCAGTGCTTCTTTGGCTAAATGATCGACCGTCGTATTCCCCTGCAAGCCAATGTGTGAAGGTATCCATTGTAAAACTATGTTTTTGTCGCTTCTTTGCAACTCTAAAAAGGAGTCCAAGATACTATAGGCTATCGGCATACATCGAACAGTCGAAGTACACCGGGCCAAGTTTTGAAGTGCACTCTTGGAATCGGTAAGGATGACATAGTTTCTTGCATGAGTTGACTTGATGTATGACACAGCTTCTGCTATAGCTATCAGTTCTACAGCCATAATGCAGATACGTTGTGTTTTTATTTTAAGTCTAATGAAGCTGTTTTCCTGAGGGTCAAAGAATGCAGCACCAGCAACTTGTTTATGCTTCGAGCCATCCGTATAAATGCTATAAAAACCTGAATAGTTCTTATTGAGAAATTCCAAGCATATATTATAAAGGTCTACTGTACCGTATTGATGTTTAGACTTGTCTACTACTTCGATGAAAGGTCTTACCACCTTAGCCAAATTCACATTGCTCACCCACGTATCAAAACCAAAAAATTCCAAGACTTTACTGGAATGCAACGGGATTTCTTTAAAGTGTTCACATGACTTGAGAATAATAGGAGCATTTCTACGCCGCGAATTAGAAATAGGCATTAGATTGTATAATTGCATAATTAAATCCGCAATCTCACTGCCTTCGAAAGATTGTAATTTGAGCCAATACTTTGTAGCCAAAAAGTACCTACGCACATACAGTGGTGGGACATATAACTCACTTTCCATGGCGTGCACCGGAGTACTTCTAACAAATCCGCCCACTATTCTCAAAAACTGGTTCTGTACTATTTGTAGTTTATTTAAGTGAGTATTACAACTAGAACTATATAGATGGCTTGCGTAATCCAATCTACTCCTAACTAAACTAATGTATAAGCGTCTCAAATGTATGGGATGTATGCCCCAAAACTACCTGATAGCACTTTAAATATATTTATATAGGATGATATTTTCTGCTTAATCTCATTAATGTGTTTACTCCATCTAAGTCCGCGGTCAAACCACAGTCCTAGATACTTAACACAATCTACTACGTTTAATTCGTTATTATTTATTTTAAGTTTAGGTGATTCTCGAATAAAACTAGTTTGAAAAACGCATACTTTACTTTTATGAGCAGAAACATCTAACCCAATATCGCTAAGTGAATCGAATATTTTGTCTAGAGCCAACTGTAGATTAGATGATATGTCTTCTATGTCACGCCCAACAGAGTAGACAACAAAATCATCGACATATTGGAAAATAAATATATTGTTCGAACTAACCGATTTACAAATGTTCATAGTGGCAATATTAAATAAAAGTGGAGATAACGGATCGCCCTGGGGTAATCCACGCCCAGTCGAACGACACATTCAATACCATTTATAATTTTTTATACGCTGTAGATTGTGAATTGCTTTAGAATCAAATAATTTGTTCGATTCATGGTTGTTTGGAGGAAATCGCAATTTGCGATAAAACTGTCCTTGTACCACTAGTTTGAAGTAGTTCTTTTAGTTCTTATAATCTGTATTTATTTTTACTGTTGTACAATAAATGTCTGAGTACTAAAGTAAATGATACAGGCAGACTGCCATGCACAGGGTCATCATCAGCCTTTAACAGTCCACTGCTGGACTAGACCTCTTCTTTGAAAGGAGGAATTGGCTTACTATACCACACTGGCCAAACGGTTTGGTATAGGGTTTGTATCAAGTTTTCCTTCTCTTACAGTGCTGTTCTCTGCATAATATGCTCCCTCTGTCGGCTCTTAAGACACCCATGGGATGATATGGGGTTCTGACATTCCGTTTACTTAATCCGTCACCACACGGACCTGCACAGGGTATTAGGTTCGAATTCACAGTGCGCACCACTGACTTTTCGGAGCTATGTGCGAATTGAATTGTTAATAAGTAATTAATAATTATCGCTTGCTCCGTACCTGGAGACCACTATAACCGTCGATCCTTGTTGTCATGAAGATCTTGGCAGTCCTTATAGGGATTTCAGTTCAGTACCTCTAAAGTCTAAATAAACTGGCACTGCCACAGAACAGTTAAAAGGAGGATAATTAATATATCTATGGGCACTGCACTAGCGTGCCCGCGGATTGGGATAACGCTAGAAGGATGAATTTGCTAGTAACACCATGTATATTACATTTTCGACAGGTTAAGTACTTATCATTATAGTTTTGTTTACTGCACTTGCTTCTTACGTTAATGAACACTAATTATTATGCCCTATAGCGATCACCTATGAATGGGTACTAATTTTCCTTTTATGTAAAATCTTAGTAGGTAGGTACTGATAGCGATAAACAATAAAAGATGTCATCTTTATCACATCCGCCATCAGTGAATTCTGAAAACAATTACCATAGTAACAAAACATTTTCCTTATTATTAAATTACCCGAGTATTCTACAAATTCTTTGTTGACAAACATAGCTTTGTACGATTTCTGGCATTGGTTCAACAATCGTCTGCGGGCGTTAATATTACGAAATGTCTGGGAGCACAAACACTGTTATTTTGGATACAAAGAAGGTTTTATTTCGCATACAATATAAACTGTTGCTCAAAGCTGGTCATCATCAGGGTATCATCATAATGTTTATTGAAACCCTTTGTTTGCTTGTTTGTTTTAGATCTTTTGGGACGGCTTAAATAAAATAGCGTCTGTTGACGAGACCCAAGGGAGACGGGACAATAAGCATGAAAGTAAGTACAATCAAACAAGTCAGCGCTGGACCAATTTGAAAAAAAATCCCTTGGCTCGCTAATTGAGTCAAGGCACACTAGATACTGGTTTTGTGTACGAGTGTCAATGTGCTTGTAAAGTAGCACTGGAGGCGACCTATGTCTTGCTGAGCGATTCTCGCCCTTATAGTGGTCTAGCTATCGAATGGAAATATTCCAGCGGTTACCTACATATTTTTTTACAGTTTAGGAAAGGAGTTTTCCAGCTGTTAGAAATATTTTATATAAACTAAGTATACATAGTTTATATAAAAATATACTAAGTATATAACCATCTTATGATACATACCCTGTATAAGAGTAAGCATTGCACGGGATCTAGGCCCTTTAAAACGAGCACATGAGTTGGCTTCTGCAGTCACATTGTAACTGTCCCCTTTTGAATTGTGTTTGGTCCTGCCAAGCCCATCATCAAAATTGCATTTTGAAGAGCACGTCCATGAAGGTTACGGCTCATCATCAAGGACTACCTCTACAGACAAACAAACAAGCAGATATGACAGAAAAAAATCATAATTTGACTTCAAAAGCCTCTTACTCCTTATTTATCTCGTTCTTTCGACAGTTACGTAGATATTCAAAACTTATGACTCATAATATAACCTTCACCTTTCTGAATAAACGTAAACAACATGAATAAACAATAACACTTAAACAGTGCCTACCTAACTAGCTTAAAAACAAAGCTAGTTATTGAACGAAGGTACAGATTAAATTTTAATGTCAATATGACATTCCAAGGTCGGTGTCGAAACAAAAACGTGGAGGTTGTCGCTCTAGTAAAGTTAAGTGGCGTAGTAAGAGGACTGAAAGGTTTGATGACTCAAGTATTAGATGGGTCGTTGATGACTCTTACATCGCTTTCCATACTCGTTAGTAGCAGTGCCAGAATTTTGGGAGGAAGGCATATTTTGGTTGGGTGGCCTTGAACCTAGTAAAGGAGGGATTTATCTAAGATATCTATATAGCTGAAAGTATAACAGATGAGGCGGAAGAAAGGTGTTGTGTTCTTCCAACTAGAGGGAGGATCCTCTAACCAGGCTGGGTGATTGTGCCTGGTGGACAGTCAGTCCTACGGATGTATTTGGGATGGTGACGCTCGGCGTGCGAACTCTGCTTGCGCGATTCAGCACCTTGTTTTCCGTCGCATTGTGTCCGATAGATGTCGCCGTATTGTTGTTGTTGAGACTTCGTTGTCGCTCGCTAGATGGCCACAGTTGTATGTAGCTTACACAAATAATTTATTCCCAGAAACTGAATAAAATCACATGCTCATCACAAAAATATCTGTCCAGGGTGAGAATCCCTCAACACAAAACATGGTGACTTCAGTGACCGTTGCTTTTGTCGATCTATTACTATCCCCAAGTCAAGACGCGTTATCAGCGTTACTTTAAAACCAATGGCAACTGTAGATTGACCACCACCATAATAAGTATGTTTCAACATGGCGCACCTTCTATACCCCTAGTAACATCAAATTTATGTTCTATCACCATAACTATACCACTAGCAACAAGAGATTTATATTCTTCACCGCCTTAACTATGTCCAAATAGTGCATAAAATCATAACAATATACAATAATATACGCTTTTTATCAACATTGTCCACGCGTGTGTTTGCACGTGTTACCGTTTCCAACGAACCATGCGTCATGCCACACGATACTGCGACAATTGCACTTTGATCAGCAAAATATTTGTTCTGGATGTAAACAAAGTGATCTCGGTTGTTCTTGCTAATTTGAATCGAAGGTAACTACAGAAGGCTAATTCTTGTATTTTATCTGGCACTATTTGAATTTTGAACGATTCGACTCACAATTGTTATTCTGCTTCATTGTCGTCTCATTTGACATAAATAGTACACATATTTTGACACATTGTTCCATTTCGACTTTATCCAAATACTAGTCTTCATCATCCTCCTAGCGTTATCCCAGTTTTAATCTGGGGTCCGTTTACTAGTCTAACCGAATTTGGCTGAATATTAGCTTTTCCACAGAGTGACTGGCTGTCTAACCTCCGCAACCCGAAGGGATAGCGATATTCCATGGTTTAGACTAGTGTCAGTTTATTTAGAAGGTATTGACGCCCTATAACGATTGTCAAAGATCTTCATGACAACTGGGACCGACGGCTTAACGTGCTCTGGCACGGGACAAGCGGTAATTTATAATTCAATACGGACATAACTCCGAAAAGTCATTGGTGCGCGCCGTGGATTCGACCCGATACCCTCTGCATGGCAGTCTGTTGGTATCTCCACTAGGCTATCGCTGCCTATCCAAATACTAGTCTTAATTTAGGACAATATCATTTATGAAATCGAAACTGAAATTTGAACAAACATAATTACGAGAATTGGCCCGCAGTTGTTTGCGTTTTTTTAAACTAGACTTAACATGATACAATTGATACAGCGAAAATTCGCAGACGCTACGACAGCTAAATTTTAATAACATAATTTCAGATTCTTAGTAAGCGAAGTTTTCTTACGTATTTGTAGTATATTGCATAATAATCTGTATATATCAAATTCTTGCGTTACTGACTGACCGTCAGACAACGCATAGCTAAAACTATCTATCGGCCGCAAGAAGCTGAAATGTGGCATACTCGGAGACCGGAGCTGGCTGGGTGCACAAAGAAATGTGTGTCCTGAAATGCGCACGGTATCAGGCAGAAACAGTTAACTGAAAATGTGCGAGCTTGGCTGCGGGCATTCTCTAGTACTAAAAGTAATATAATACGACAGTACTAAGACGCCAAGTCAGCTAAATTATTAAAGAGTAATTACAGGTGTAGATTCACATACATATTATTATGCAAATGATGTTTTCACATGTCATCTACATCTTCATCAACCGCGAGAAACAGCTAGAATATTGATACCGGCCGTAAAACAGTGTCTAAGGAAAGAAAGATTAACAAGACTATGAAGATTGAAGTTCGTCAGAAAAGGCATGAAAGGATATTCTACGGTAAAAAAGATTTACATTTTGATCTCATCAAAATATTTGTATAAGCAGGTAAACACACCAATGTTATTTGTTGTTTTCGATCCGTGGAAATCCACCCGTATATGTTTGTGGCATTTTGCTTACATTCATATTATCTCTGGAAAATATGAAAAGCAAATTCGCCCACCGTTTAGTTTTTGAAATGTAAATGCTTCTATCACCACATACAAATTTGTCACGTATCCAGTGGTTATTTGGAGTAAGGACTACCTTACTATACTAACCATCACTTTAACAGAGCACTCTTGGTCACGCGCAAATGGACACGCAAACATGGATGAAAGTTTTCTTCTCTTTTACTAGAGACTTAAGACAACATCATGAAATGTAACAATGATTCAGGTAATTTCTAATGTATTTTAGTATGCTATATCTTAATATATAAAATCCTTGCGTTACTGACTGACTGACAGACACGCTACAGCCGAAACTATTGGGCGCAGGAAGCTGAAATTTAGCATGTATGTTTCTTGGGGACCGTAGAGGTGCACTAAGAAGGGATTTCCCGAAATTCCCACGGGATCGGCCAAAACGGGTAAATTTAAAAAAAATGCAGGCGTAGCTGCTGGCGTCCTCTAGTTTTTCTATAAGATTCCAAAACCCAAGAACCACAAGATAATCACTTATTCTCCACCTAACCACCACTGAGACACTCAACGTCAATAACATCGTTATACCTACGTGACATACCCCACTTGTTCACTCAATTCTAGCGAAACGTAAACAAAGCCATTTTCAAGATAAAATTTCGACACGACCGCTCCGCTCGGTGACTCATCGACGAATGACTGATTAACTGATTACGTGATGATCTGCAGGCGCAGTTGTTTTGTTTTGAATGAAGTTTAGCTGTTTTGATATGTCTCTTAGAAACTGGTTTGGTTTATTAGGCTGTGGTCATTTGGTACGCGTTTTTAGACGCAGTTCGGCTGGCAAATGCGACTGTGAACTATCCTGTCAACTCAAGTACTTTCGGTGCGCTCGCAGTGTATCCAAGCTAGTCTCATGCCTCATCATCATCTTCATCACTATGACCACCTCAGTCCACTACTAAACATAGGCCTGCCCCAGCCTCTCCGCATAGACCAATCCTTGCCACGATTACAATCCAATCATTGGTCGAACTTGCCGCTATCTGGCCCTTACTACAGGACCTTTTTACTCTACGGCCATCGGTTCTTGGAGCTACTATTTATTGGAAGCTTAATTGGTAGCTGTTAGAAACACATAAAATTGGCTTTCTGCTAACAAGATCTCTACACAAAATGGTGCTAATTAAAATTTCTTGCAAACGAAACCTTTAACAATTTCGTCAATTTACACATATGTTTCTAAAAACGTCTTGTGTGTAAATGAACACATTAGAAAAACCCACTAAACAGTATTTGCGAAGTAAATATTGCGAATAATGAACAACTATGTTGTTAACAAATATTACGTTTCGCGTTTATTTGAAAAGATCTCGGTACAATTAGATAACGTGGCGAATAACATAAGTAGATATTTTTAAATATCACAAAGATATCAAATGCATTTGACGTACCTATAGTTTAAGTAGTAATTATCTTATATAGTAATTATTATCTAAATAATCTTAATATATCAAATCCTTGCGTTACTGACTGACTGACAGACACGCTACAGCCGAATTTATTGGGCGCAGGAAGGTGAAATTTGACATGTATGTTCCTTGGGGACCGTAGGGGTGCACTAAGACGGGATTTCCCGAAATTCACACGGGATCGGCCAAAACGGGTAAATTAAAAAAAATGCAGGCGTAGCTGCTGGCGTCCTCTAGTTAATCTATAATAATCACGCACCTACCATCAATTATCTCTGCACCACCCTAGGTTGACTGGTAGAGAATGCCTAAAGCATTAAGTCCGCCTATGTACCACATTGTTTGTGTAGTGCAAAAACTTAAATAAATAAATAAAATAAAAATACTTAAGAGGACACAAAAAATTGAATTTATTACCATTGTCGCCATAGGCTTTGACTTCTATATAAATAGTAGTTATAAAGCAATGACTCTGAGTTTGTTTCGGCTTTTCTTCTCAAGAAGTCATTTAGCTAGGAAAAGCCGGCATCATCTAGAATAGGGTTTTGACATGTATAAGTGTTGTAAACAACCAAAATGCAGAAATAAATATGTCTTTATGTCTTTATCACTGAACTTTCAAAAACAAGCCGACTGAAGAACGAGACCTGAGAAAATTAAGTGCATTTTATTTAGAAGTACGAGGCCTGAGAAAATTAAGTGCGTTTTATTTATCCCCATAGACTATGACCTCATAAAAGGGGACAGTGGGAATAAAACACAACAATTTAAAACCTTCAACGTTGTCCCCAATGCGTTTGAATTATAACCAAGAAAATGTTAGGCTAGGTTAGGTATCTTGTCACTAAAGCTAAAGAAATATGGTCTTTGCGACACATTACCAAAATAAGCCATTGTATAGAAAGAGATAAAGCTACTCATTCACCGTATTATCTCTTTTATGGTTGCGTAAATTAGGTAAATGAGGAAATGTCAGTAGATTAAGGGATGTCAAAGACACAACGAACGAACAAAAGTCCCATCAATGCGGGTAATTTTGGAAAGCGATATTTTTTATGGTGTGTGTACCTTATACCTTATAAATTGATCCGAAGGTCAAATAACTACTTTTACTCACGTGATCTAGTACCGATAGCATACGTGCATATAACGACTAACCGGTTATGAATGTTAATCTTACCATTTGGAATTAATTATTACATAACACATTTTCGACTTTAAAATGTACTATTCGGCATAACCACATTTTCGAGTTTGAAATGTCATGTTTTACGTAATGGTAGTCTAAGAGATGGGGATTAAATGTATTTTCCTTCATTTAATACTTAATATCAAAATACATAGGTATAATAGTCATATGCAGCTGTTCTATGTTTAACATCATCAGCCTTAAACAGTCCACTGCTGGAGTAGGCCTCTCCTTTGCATAGGCCTACTATACCACGCTGGACAAACGGTTTGGTATAGGGTTTGTATAAAGTTTTCCTTCTCTTACAGTGCTGTTCTCTGCATAATATGCTCCTTCTGTCAGCTCTTACGACACCCATGGGCTGATATGGGGTGGGGACAATCCATATTCTTAATCCGACACCATACGGACAATGTTCTGTTCTATGTTAATAATTGCAAACTGAGATAATAACTATTACAAAATAAAACCGTCTTCTTTGATTCATGAAATTGGATGGGACCAAACCAATAATATAGAAACAGGTGACTGCATGTGAATTGTACCAACATTTTTTTCAACATCATCATCATTTCAGTCGAAAGACAAGGCAAGGCACTCCACAAGGACCGATCTTTAGGCTCTTAGGATCCCAACAACATCTCCGGTCCAGTATATTTTTATATTGTTTTTTTTTTTCTATCAGATTAATAGCACTCTGCTTCTCTGCCCCATTTTACAAACAAAATAAGCTCAGTACACATAGATCAGCTAATTGTTCTGTAATTGTTTTCAGTTACCTATATAAAAACTTGACACACATATCAGTGAGTTCGTTCACCTACTTGAATGGCAAATAAGGTCTTTTTATATCGGACTCTTCATTCATTTTCTGTCAGGTTGCAATTTGCAATAAACGAAACTGTTATACCGCGTAGAATCTTCTTGAAAAGACAAATCCCGCTCTAGGAAAAATATCTGTGGTGCATAGGGTTCCCACCAAGAACTTAGGGTCCCAAGCCAACCTCACCTGCAAGTGGTGCACCTGCCGATATACGGACGAGGCTCTGGCAAACAAATATCCCGATAAGCGGCAATAGGCTCGCCACCTACTTATTACGTGGGATCAAAACACTGGCGAAAAGTGGGCGTTTTATATGCCTCTGCCTACCCCTTCAGGGAAACAGGCGTGAGTCTATGTATGTATGTATATAAAGACTTGACACACATATCAATGACCTACTTGAATGGCAAATAACGTCTTTTTTACATCGGACTCTTCATTCATTTTCTGTCTGGTTGCAATTTGCAATAAACGAAACTGTTATACCGCGTGGAATCTTCTTGAAAAGACAAATTCCGCTCTAGGAAAAATATCTGCGTCGTGGAGGAATTTTAGATCATAAAAAGTGCTGTCTCATGTCGAAAATATATTAAGTGTGTAAAATATATTGACTTTTCTCTCTTTGCACGGCTGTCTCACTGATACTATGAGAAAAAATCTATGATATTATTTTTGTCTCATCGTACGGTAGTCGCAGATATGCAGATGTATTTAAATATTATATTACACTAGAGGACGCCAGCAGCTACGCCTGCATTTTTTTTTAATTTACCCGTTTTGACCGATCCCGTGGGAATTTTGGGAAATCCCTTCTTAGTGCACCCCTACGGTCCCCATGGAACATACATGCCAAATTTCAGCTTCCTGCGCCCAATAGTTTCGGCTGTAGCGTGTCTGTCAGTCAGTCAGTAACGCAAGGATTTTATATATTAAGATTATACTTAATTTAAACAAATTATTCAAATACAAGCAAATGCTTTTTTGACCCACGATCTTGTTAGGATCGCGGGCAGCGGATGGATGCGGGATGGCACAAGATCCTAAGGCGACGACGATTTTCGGCTGATAATATGATGGTGGTGATGAAACACATTTTATGACGCTTGTATAAACTGTAGTATAGACTGCACGGTTGGCGAAGTGGTTTATGCGGCCGCCTCACCGCTTGACACTGCGCCGAGTGTTGTGGGTTAGATTTCCACACGAGACAACACGTTGTGTGATCCATAAATTGTTGTTTCGAGTCTGGGTGTTAATAAAATTGTCCTCGTTACATGTATGTTTGTAAGGTCCCCCGCGACACAGGATTCAGTCGCAATGCGGGAGTTGTTTTTTTTTAAGAGTATAGTACCCGCATGCGGGGACAAACACATGCTGTTATCACTGCACCAACAAGGCGGTCCATATTTGTATCTTGCTCCAGCACATTCAATGAATATATTATTCTCTAAAGTCTAAACCATACAAGTATGTTGTCATAATACAAACAGTTATGTTTTGAAGCAGTTCACCTTGAAAACTTTCGCGTTCGTTTTTATGAATAAACAAATAAAGGTATCGCTAATATTGTCTATTAACTTTCGTTTTAAGTTATGTATGTTTTGTAAACATAGGTTGTAGTACGAGAATTTATTTATTTTTGCTGATAGCCTGCGTCGGTATGTTGCTAAGGACATTTTATATTTTAAGTGCTTTTAGTTAATCTGTAAAATATGGGCAAGTTGATGATCTCATTGTAGATAAGGGCGTCACTCATAACTTTACTTCCTTGCCACAACCTGCCTGATGACAGTGAAGTCCAACGGGCGAAGACATTCAACAAGAAAGGATAATTTATTTTCGAAAAAAAAAACTTGTTTTGAATGTAAATAGATTTGCCTATTTGTTACAAGTTCAAAGGTGAACCAATCTAAAAAATTTTGAGTGTCATTATTAAAAAGGGGTTTATATTTTCATAGATCTATCTATGAAAAATATAAACCCCTTTTGACTATCACTGCATATTTAATAATTTAATCTTAAGAAGATAGTTTTGATAACTTACTTATTTAAAGGCATAAATACCTCCCAGTCCTTCCGCGACCACAACCGTTGCAAGCCGGTAGAAACGTAGGAGAATAACAGAGGTATTTATGACTTAAAATAAGTAAATTATCGCGACTAAGACCCGCTAAATAATATTGTATGATGTATACAAATCGCGAAAGTTTAAAATCGATTAGTTTCGATAATTTATAGAATACGTACAATAAATACAGCAGGAGAATAAATAAACAAAAACAAAGCGGTAAAGAAGACAAATATTTAGATAGACGGGTCAAAACAAAATCAGCCTAACTTATAACGAAATTTTCTCGAATACCCACTATCTAAGTGACGTGATTCGATATAATTTTGGCACAAACGTCCCAATTAGGCACGTCACTAGCACCATAATTCTTAATATAATCTGTGCAGGAAGCATTCTATTTTTAAACGAGAGGCGTGTTACTGCTGGCAACATTGACCTAGAGAGGAGAGTATGGCTTTGCGCCAAAACTATGGAGTACCGCCAATATTCTCTAATCTAGCTTGATGGGACATTTTAAAGTTATTATTACGAAATATTGCGTCAGTAACGTAATGAACGTCGAAAATATTTATAATATACTTGTTTATCGGCAGAGGTGTACTACGTATATTTTTCGGCAACTATACCCAATAGTTTATTCTTGATGGATGAAGCAAATGTCCCGCTCATTTAATGCCAGGCTATCCGTAACTACTGTCTATTACCGGCCACATTTCCAGTTTCTGCCACGAGTCATAAAACTCACGACTCAATACAAATATACTAACGAAACCTAATGGAAGGAAAGAGGAACCCACCACGCACCCTCGGATTGACCACCCCAACTATTGCAATAGAAAAAGGTTGATAATACCGAACTCCACTAAAAGGATAAACGATGGGCAACGACTGAGCCTAGGCTCAGTCGTTGCCAATCGCTCCTAAGGATGCCACGTGCAGAGGCGAAACACGTGTCGAAGAATAGTCGGCGCATACAGCGGTATACTGCAAGCCAGGTATCTTCCTGGAACCCATACCATTCCTATATCCCTTATCCTTTTAGAGGAGTTCGATATTGTCAACCTTTTTCTATTGCAATAGTTAGGGTGGTCAATCCGAGGGTGCGTGGTGGGTTCCTCTTTCCTTCCATTAGGTTACAATGGAGTTCCTCCAAGTAACGCCTGATTCTCATATACTACGAGTATATGCTTTTTTCCACACTTCAAACTATTTATATTTTATCTTCATAGGCTTTGATGAGCCAAGCATCATGCAAAAATGCCTTGGAAGCATAAAAATTAATTACTTCACATTCTGCATGGCCCAGTTTCTGCTTTACCACCTAAAGCCTCCGAATCAAAACTGCATAGCATAATTAAGCTAGGTAATTTAATTATTTAGACGAATCCGCGGTCATGTGGGATGAATGCCAATGCACGGACGAGCTATTTAAACTTGCAGTGAAGCGCACGTGAGGAGGAAAATGCAATATGCAGCACATGTTTTGTTAAGATTTTATCCGGAGTAGGTAAATTTTCACAAGGTAAGCATCTCTCCATCATGGAGGGAAGATTTTCATCTCGCGTAATAAAAATTATCCACATTTTCACAAATTGTTGTTTTGGGTCTTGGAGTACACTGTATCCGTTGGCTGAATTTGGGTAGTGTTCCAAAAAGATGCAGCATTTATCCCCCTAGGCCCTAAGAGTGTTGCTTAAAAGAAAGCCCCTGCCAAGGGAGAATTTTCATGAAACAACGGACAATAAGATCTACTAAAAACAGAGCACAGTTTTTTTTTTATATTAAGATCGAATCGATATTTCTAAGAGAAATGACATATCAAAGAGTGAAAAGTGACAACATTTTAAATAATTGAACCTTGCAGGTTTCAGCGAAAGTAAGTGAAAAGATAGTTTCTTTTCGCCGTCCGATGCAGACCGTACTTCTCTTCGGAGTCTTCGTATGTCTCAAATCTCAAACCCTCAAATCTTGGTATTACATACTTAGTCAGATACCATAGCTCTTCCAAGTTTTACACGATCCTCTTACAAGAAAAAAATAATTCCGTCAGTCGAACAGTACAAATACAATGTTAGACAATCATTTCTCCACCTTTTTCATAAGTGAGATCACTCGAGCATAAGATTTTATATGTATATTGCGTACGTGACCTCCCTACGTGATTCAGAGCACAAGTCCTCGTAAAATTAACGAGACGCACGACAAGACTGGCACTAAGTAGACACAGTTTATTCCACGCAAATTCCGCCAAAAGAAGATTGATACACAGACTCAGGTCAGTATGATCCTGAAGGAGGAGACAAAACAATCTTATGTCAATGCAAAATTTGTTGAAATACTCCGAAATGCTTTATGAGAAGTACCTCTCATTTTCATGCTTCTGGCACTTATGGTTTAAGACCCAGGATCCTTAAAAAATGCTTTGAGAAGAAGTACCTCTACTTTCATCAAGTACTTATGCACATTTTACCAGTTTCTGTAATAGGAATTTGGTGACGGATAAATGTATGCCTCATTAGTGGTACTTGATACTTGATGGCACGGGCTGTTTCCGCAACTCCACGTCTCGGCGTTAGTAGTCGTATTCAGAATCGAGTTGGTCAGATAAGTATTACAGGTTTAAAGTCCAAATTAATTCCGTAAGCAATACACGCTGCTGCCTCGTGTTTAACTCGGCAAAAAAACCGAGTCTTTTCAATCAGATGTAAACTTAAGAGCAAACTATCAAAGCTTATGCAATGGTATCAAATGAAGTCATTTTGGTTTTTTGACTACGCCACAGCTAAACAAAGGCCTCTTCTTACTATGGGATGAGTTCAACCTTACCGTTTTTCTTATAAATTCTATAATCAAAAACTTAAGTCAACCTGCCTTCGGAAATACACAATCGTAAAAACAAATTAGTAAATTACGACTGCCCAAAACTTCGAACAAATATCATTGGTAAAAACTGGTAACCCTTCGACAATATACAGCGACAGAGCCTCATAAACTTGAAGATATGGCCCGCAGCTACTCAATAAAACGATGTTCGTAGTACCACGAGATTGTTACGTAAGGTGACCTTATATCTCAGAGTATAGGAGGGTTATGTAAGGGGTGAACTGAAGTACAATTTAAATGGCCACGAACTGAGGCAAACCACACACGGTCGTCTAATTTGAAAGTAGGCAGAGCCTGTACCTAGTTTTCTTCCCCTATGTTAACTTGGGTGAACAAGGTAGTCTACTTGACGTCCTCATTTCATCTTAGATTGACTTCACCTAGGTTTAATTTCAAATAATTTTAGCATGCTTTACTTATGTGGATGATAAAAGTCCACAAGGTGAATGGAAAGAGTCGCCTTTGTTTTTACCTGGGTGTATCAATTTTTAGATGAACAAAGTACTCGCTCATGTCGAATTATGTCACTTGGATGCTAATACACAGATGAAATCATTTGTTCCCTCAGGTGATATCAGCCGCTAACAAAGTGGTATAAACCAGCCTGTACAGTGGTAATAATTATCATCAGCCCTATATAGGCTATCCTACTGCTGGGGAAGGTCCTTTTGGAACTATGAGTGAGTTTATAGTCCACCAGGGTGGCCAAGTACGGGTTGGCGGGCTTCATATGTCTTTCGAGAACATTGTGAAGAACTCTCAGACATGCAGATTTCCTCAAGACATTAATCCTATCGTTGCTTTTTATTTGTATGGAAATCTACTAAAGACAGCTGACAGAAATACTTAAATAACATACCATCTTGGGAATCTAACTCATCACTTCTAGCTAGCAGTCAAGCACTAATCACTGACCAACCAGTCAATATACTCCACAGACATCATCATCCTCCTAGCGTTATCCCAGTTTCAATCTGGGTTCCGCTTTCTAGTCTAACCGGATTTGACTGAATATTAGCTTTTCCACGGAGCGACTGCCTGTCTGACCTCCGCAACCCGAAGGGATAGCGATATTCTATAGTTGAGACTAGTGTCAGTTTATTTTAGAGGTATTGACGCCCTATAACGACTGTCAAAGATCTTCATAACAGCCTTGACCGAAGGCTTAGCGTGCTCTCCGAGGCACAGGACAAGCGATAATTAACAATTCAATACGCCCATAACTCCGAAAAGTCGGTAGTGCGTGCCGTGGATTCGAACCCGATACCCTCTGCATGGCAGTCCGTTTGTATCTCCACTAGGCTATCGCTGCCTCTATTATAATATACTCCACAGACACTCAATTAAAAATGCATAGTACCACGACCCTATTACGTAAGATGACCTTATATCTCAGAGTAGATAGCTAGCAACTAGGTTATGTAAGGGGTGAACTGAACTACTGCTTGTTGATGCTACGAACTTGATATACTTATAGTTCAAGATTATTTTTCATTAAAACTTTATGCTCTGCGGGCAGTAATGGATTAATGTCAAAGGCCGTAGCCATTTTTAGACAAACTATAGGGTGCAGAGATGTAGTGAAGAATGCAAGTTTATAAAATCTATTGGTGAAGTAAGCGATAGCCGAGTGGAGAGACCGACAGAATGCTACGCAGAGGGTCTCGCGTTCGAATCCACGGCACGCACCAATGACTTTTCGAAGTAATGTGCGTATAATACGAAAACTTATAACACAGAACGCTTGTGCGATTAATTACAATGCAATAGAATAACGCTATATTATACAATAAGTAGACACAATTTCGTCAATATATACGTAGCAGTGGAATAGCTCTTAACTATGGAATATCGCTATCCTTTTGAGTGCCAGAACACAGATCGCAGTCACTCTGAGGAAAACCAAATACTTATACAGTCCAATCTGGTAGGACTAGTGCGCTGCAGGATGAAGGCCTTGAATGAAACTATGATAACGTTAGAACCATGATGATTCTTAGGGCGACTTCTAACTTTCTGCGCATATAAAAGGGAAGTTTCCTGCAATTAAAAGAAATTATACAAGTATTTTTACCTAGTGAAACATGTCAAAGTAATAGTAGTTTTATTCATCAATAAAATTAATGTTAAAACTTTATTTAACATTTTTTATCGTCAATTTATTGATAATAAGATTAATTAGTATTCTACTTGACGGCAAAACACTATGTCGTCACTACGTCGTATTTCATACAAAAACCTTTGGTAAAGGTCGTTTTTGACATTTCATTAAAAGTGCTTGATTTTACTAGTTGGAAACAACCCTATTATGATCGTTAGTGTCGGCCACGAACTCATAAGCGCGTACTAAACGATAGTCTGATACCGCAGTGAGCACTTTTAGCACCACCTTAAATCCTGACAAACCCATAGGCATAAAGATAACATTCAACGCGTATTCCCGGAGGCTAAGCAAACTTTACGATTTTTCAATTGTAGACTATTCCTTTCTCCAGTTACGGTAGCTCCGTTTTCCAACGGACGAAAATAAATCGAGTTAAGCGGCGCTCCTTGGATATTCGTAAAGGGCAAACCAAATGAAACATCATTACTTACGTTTAAGGCAGGGTTGGCAATTTTTCTCGACTCATAGTTGGTACTTTTCTTTGGTAAAATATGCAATGAAAAAATGTTTGTACTTTAGAGAAATTCTTTATAGGTACACATTATATTGTACTAATTTCAAACTAACTGAACTAAATAGCTGTATTTCTTCTTACTAACTTTCGTTTTAGCCATTAAGATCGAAATTCCTAACCAACAAATTAATTTATTTCTTTACGAACACCCTAATCATACACCCTAGCCTAGCGGTTTAACATATTAATACCTCACGACCTATTTTCATATCTAAAACATATATTTATTAACATTTTCGAGGTACACAAAACATTCATACAAATTGGTCGGGCCATTTCGGCGCACTGTGACCACGAACACCGTGACAAGAAATTTGATATATTAGATATAAAAGGTGGCAACCCTGATCTAAGGTCCGTTGGGAATATACATTTACTAAACATATGTACATTCTCATAGAGATAGCCCAATACACGAGGCTTGATAAAACACTCCAAATAAAACCCTTGTTAAATATTAAGGCTATTACATACATAAACCCTCGCTTGTAATTGCTCAAATACTTTTTGTTTCTCCACAAAATTGTAATTCATCTATCTACGTTTCGCTACATATAATCTTGTAATCTACCCACATTTACCTGTTACTTTTTAATTTTAAAGTACTGCTCCTCATATGTAACATCACGGCTTCAGATTTATATTATGGATAATACTGTGGACCCCAGTGCTCAAAGGGTGTTGCATCGCAGGCGGAACCACGCGACGCTAAGATGATCATGACTCTGGACAAAACCGTCTTGGTCGAGTTGAAGTATTTACTAAAGAAACAGCAACATCAAATAATTATTTTCTAATAATGAACTCATATACTCATAATAATTCAACTGCACGGTTAGCTTAGTGATTTAAGCGGCCACCTCACCGCTTGACACTACGCCGAAGTGTTGTGGGTTCGATCCCCACGCGAGACAACACTTTGTGTGATTCATAAATTGTTGTTTCGAGTCTGGGTGTTCATTGTGACCGTTAGTTGTATGTTTGTAAAATCCCCCGCGACACAGGATTTAGTCGTAATGCGGGAGGCGTCTTTAAAAAAAAAATGAAGATAACTCAAACGCGAAAATATAAAAAATAACGGACAATAAGAACACCCAGTTCCGGAACAGCCTTCTATGAATCGCTCAGTGTTGTCATATTATTATGTAGAGATCGACTGTTGTAATAATTATATGAACTGTTAAACAGATAGCTTTAACCTATGTCATTTTAAAAGTTAGTGTTTCGACGCGTGATCTATAGAAACCTAATAAGATATTTACAAACTTTCAACTAGAACTACAACAATCAAGCGCATAAATAATTAAAGTCCAAACCATCGAAATACTATACTTCTACACTACAGTCCACATCGACCTTTCAGTCCAATAATCGATTGAAAATATTTTTGGAACACCCCTCACATTGGAAAACCAATAACTACAGACACGCCGAATTTAGCTTTGAATACATACATACATAGACTCACGCCTGTTTCCCGGAGGGGTAGGCAGAGACTACGGAACGCCTGACATATCTCTCTTGCTTCATTCACTCTCATCCGATTCCTCATGCATGCTCTTCTGTTCAGGGTACTTCTAACCTGCCCTGTTTTTAGGATGTCTCCAATCTGGTCAGAGAACGTCCGCCTAGGTCTTCCCCTTCGTCCTGTCCCATCCACACTTGCCTTATATATCTGCTTGGTCAGACTTTTGTCATCCATCCTCTCCACGTGCCCAATCCACCTTAGCATACAGTAGAGGAAATTAATTTGATTCTTAGACATTCACGAACGAACTTCGGTTTCACTTTAAAAATGTCAGAGAAATAAGGTCGGAATTTTGTCAATAAAAGCTGGAATGGAACTTCATAACATGTCTTTCAACGGCTTTTAAACGCTTCATCAGATGTTTTAATGGCAATGGTCAGCATAAACGAATTATACATGACAGTCCGGTACATTTGGTTGTGGTTATTTTAAATTATTTTCTGGATTATAAGGCTTTGTTTGTAATATCAGATACGAGAAAAAAACAAAAGCCACGGTTTAAGTAAGTAGTTAATACAATACTTGTTACTTAAAAGCGTTCTTATAAAGACAAATTGCTCCGGCTGCGATAATCCAGGCATTAAACTGGGGATTAAAGAGTTGGGCTCAATTCCAGCCGAGACTTAAGCGTGACTGGAGGCTTTTACCTACTAGAAGTTGAGACCCCGCAGGGACCGATATTATACTTCAATATTTTATTTAACAAATGTACTAGGTATTCCCATAGCGATAGCCGAGTGGATATACCAACAGACGGCCATGCAGAGGGTATCGGGTTCGAATCCACGGCGCGCACCAATGACTTTTCTGAGTTATGTCTGTATTGAATTGTTAATTATCGCTTGTCCCGTGCCTCGGAGAGCACGTTAAGCCGTCGGTCCCGGTTGTCATGAAGATCTTTGACAGTCGTTACACCTTCTAAATAAACTGACACTAGTCTAAACCATGGAATATCGCTATCCCTTCGGGTTGCAGAGGTCAGACAGGCAGTCGCTCTGTGGAAAAGCTAATATTCCAAATCCGGTTAGACTAGTAAGCGGATCCCAGATTGAAACTGGGATAACGCTAAGAATAAGAAAAAAGACTGGGTATTCCCAGAGGGAAAAGTACTCTAGTGACTTGCCTACTGCTTTGTAGATGGCAGCTGTAGACGTTCTAATAGTTTATTTGATAGTAAGCGATGCTTCGACCTGCCTTTGCCTTCGAAGTCTGGTTTACAATCTATCTGTCTAAACACTTGCGTTACCTACTGACTGAATGACTGACAGTCAACGCATAGCCAAAACTATTAGGAGCTGAAATGTGGCAGATACGAGCATGTTCCTTGGGGACCGTAGGGTTGCACTAAGGGAGAATGTCCTGAAATTCCCACAAATTCGGGTAGAAACGAGCAAAAAAAAAAGTGCGGGCATAGCTGCGGAAATCCTCTAGTAGAATATATATATCCCGATGCAATTGGCAGCGATAGACTTGAGGGGAGTAACAGACTGCTACAGAAACTCTCGAGATCAAAATCATGCCTAGCTCTGCTGGCTTTTCAAAAAGCTCTTCATATTGTTCTCGAATGGCGTAGGAAGTCTGCAAACCCACACCTGGACAGCCTGTCAAACTATGACCTATTCTCACAGTGAGAAAAGGTTTCATACACTGGTCTAATATATGTTGTTAGCTGTTGCCCTCGTGTTCATTGCACTTGCATCGAAATCAGCGCGTTTGACATATCAAAAAATCCTTTCTGGCGCCGTAAGAAGCCACTGTCTAAATGTTGAAAACTCTGAGTGTTCATAGCTTTAGATTAGGATTTGCAATGATCATTGTGTCATTCAGGACAAGTACTTAATATGCGTACTATGCAGATGATTGACATTTTATTGCAAAAGATCAAAAATATCACCTTCCAAGGCGATATTCTGATACTACAAAGCCCGCTCGCATGATGTGCACGCTACTTTCAGCTGTTCAATATCGCCAAAATGCGTGATAACCACTTACGTTTATAACCCATCATATAAAACAATAAATACATCTAGTGCTAATATATAAATCTGAAGAATTTGTTAGGTTGAACGCGCTTATATCTGAAACTACTGGTCCGATTTGAAAAAAAATCTTTAATTTTTTTGTATCGAGAAAACTTTTCAAAAACGTGTTTTGAATACAACAGGGTTCTCAGAAATATGTTCAAGATTAACATATATTTTTCCCGCCGTCACAAACTTTATAGATTTAGCAAAAAAATTGTTTGAGACAAGCCTATTTGGCTGTTGTCAGCGTCTTAATATCATCTAGTACACGATAAATCTGTACAAAACTCTTCGTAAACTGTCCAACAATAATGTGTATCTATCACAAAGGATGATAGTGTTTCACGGCACTGTAATACGATATTGGAGACATGGTCGTTGGATGTGTAGGGTTGACAGAATATGACCGACAATTTTAGGTACCTATATGTGTGTAGACTACGGGCAGCAAATGGATGAAGCCGGATCATGGTCGGTCTATGTGGAGAGCCTAGGCATATGATCGGCAGTGGACGTCTTACGTTCGACTAAGATGATAATGATATAGACTACGATAAAGTTTTAGTTGAGACTTTGACTATACATATACAGAGTGTAAAAAGACCCTTAACGAAAACTGAAATCCCATGTTGTACCAATCACTACGGACATTTTTTACTTCGGCACCATACCTGGGAAATCACTGGTTCAAGAGATATTGACATTCAAAATTAGTATGGAATTTTTCTAATCTTCTTAATATATAAAATCCTTGCGTTACTGACTGACTGACAGACACGCTACAGCCGAAACTATTGGGCGCAGGAAGCTGAAATTTGGCATGTATATTCCTTGGGGACCGTAGGGGTGCACTAAGAAGGGATTTCCCGAAATTCCCACGGGATCGGCCAAAACGGGTAAATTAAAAAAAATGCAGGCGTAGCTGCTGGCGTCCTCTAGTTAGGTGCAAAATCGATGCATTTACCCCGCCAATAATATGTTCTTTAGATGACCTATGACCCCATGGATAAGTAGGTATTTCGAGCATTGTAAAATGTAAAAACTTAAAAAAAATCGTTTCCCAGTTACTATTTTTGGTTAGTATGACTTGGCATGATGTCCACAACGAGTGGACTTCGGCTTGGTGATGATTCTTGTGACACCCTGTATATCAAACTGACTATGACATAGCACGTTATGGAGCGGGATATTTTCCGTTTCAAACCATTATAATTCTGAAGCAATTTTCAAAGCATCATTATCATCCTCTTGCTCTGGTCTTAATTTATATGGGTTCGTCGCGCCGCAGTATGACTATCGGTTCCATACTACTATGAAAGAAAAAGGGGTAGGTATATGATTGGATTATGGGTGACCATTATCCAATGATTGGATTATGGGTGACCATTATCCAATCATATACCCCTTTTTCATTTATAACCCTCCTCAAACCGGCCATCCACATGTTTCATGGCCTCCCTCACCCTTTTCGTCACCTTTACTTCATCACAGCAGTGACCCTTACAATGTACATGAGTTCATCCTATACCTCCAAACAATAATGTTATGGTCATGAAACGAATCCGCGCGTTTTAATAAAACGAATTTATGCCAATGGTTTACTTTCATAAACTTTAGAGGAAAAATAAGTTACTTAAATGATAAAAAGCTTTGTGGTATGACCTCTTAAGGCGCTGTGTACAGTACACTGAGTTCAGCTGTTGCTGTCACTGTCGGATTGTATACATAAGAAAGAGAAGCGCGATGACGACGGGACGTTCAGAACGAGTTATTTATCTTATTCCAATCGATAAATAAAAACAACAGTTCCCTTTATTATTATATATTACATCACTGTTATTAATATTATCAAGATTTGTTTATAAATAATACAGTTACAATTGCTACAATTTCAATTTAAATGGTTATTTTATGGTTTTTTTTATCGAGAAAATTTACCGAAAACGTGTTTTGAACACAATGGTCCCCTCATAAATATGATCAAGATTAACATATATTTTTTTTAGGTGCTCTAAAATGTATACATTTGGCTAAAAAACTGTTTTGCGAAGCCTATTTTGACTAGGTACAGCGCCTTAATGCTTTTATACTTTTCCTTTCTCTCTAAATCTTTGTTAAAAGGAGCTTAGTTTTAATGAAATTCTTTTGTTGGCGCAATGGATATAAAGGCTAGGCTATGAATAAGACCGCTGTTTGTCTTGTGTGACCGATGACATTACTATGTTACAGCCAGTTCTCATAAAGTTGTGAGTTAGATTTCATCTCCAATACTTCATGTGATCCACAGATTGTTCTTTCGATTCTGAGTATACTTGTCAGATGATTGATTGCTTTTAAGTGACAGGAGAACTAAAGTCACCGACATAGCTCTCTGAACAGCCAAGCTAATGTGACAATGGGCAGAGCAACTCGAAGAAACGATGGCCGTTGGGGCAGGAGGGTTTTGGAGTGAAGACGCACCGGACTACGTTGCTGGGGTAGGCTCCTCGCAAGGTGGACCGACCATGTGTTTAACCCAGCGAGCAATTGCCTTGAAAATAACGTTTTACTGAAACACTGTTAGTTAGCACCGGTGTTCATAAAGTGTTTAAGCCGGTTCACGACATTCGAACAACTGTGTGTTCGAAAAAACTCAACAGGTTAAGATTGCAGGAAGCCATTGGATGCGATTGCCCGTGTGGTGACGGATTAAGAATACGAAATGTCACCACCCCATATCATCCCATGGGTGTCGTAAGAGCCGACAGAGGGAGCATATTATGTAGAGAACAACACTGCAAGAGAAGGAAAACTTGATACAAACCCTATACCAACCCGTTTGGCCAGCGTGGTATAGTAGGCCAATTCCTCCTTTCAACGGAGAGGCCTAGTCCAGCAGTGGACTGTTAAAGGCTGATGATGATGATGATGATTGGATGCGAGCGGCTCAAAATTAGTCTGTGGAGAATCTTGGGGAGGCCTTTATCCAGCAGTCGACATCTGCAGTGATACAGAACGTATTCTTGTTGCCTTTTTTTAGAAACCATAGTCCACTAGAATATGACGGTCCAGCTTATGCCTCACCGCAGCCCTAAAAGTCAAAGTTATACGGAAAAGTACGCGGTAAAACCAAACATGTTTACATACGTCACTGACCCAATTCATACAATATTATTAAACTGTGTTAATGCGACGTTTGGTGCACTCATCTGTTGACCTACTTAAACATATACTACATTAAATTTAACCTCTTTATTGGTCCTAATTTTCTTGTTGACTGCCTCCATGGTCCAGTAGATAGCGTAAGCTGGTCTCGGGTTCGATTCCCGGGTCGGGCATAGATGTTACCGAGTTCTCTTAAGTCTTAGTAGCAGCAGGAGTCTGGCAATGTGGTTAGTAACGGCAATAGGCTCGCTCCCTACTATATGGGACTTAAAGAATTACCTACCTATAATATACAGGTTTGAGTCAATGTTATAGTACTGGCCGCACTTAACTTAGTATTGCTATTAGTCCATTGAATCGCATTTTTCAGAGATGGCAATTTTATATTTTATGTGTCAAGGGCAGGTTTGTTAGTAATACATCAACAGTCCGAGGCTAGCTCATTGGAGAAACCTACAGACTGCTACGCAAGAAGATCTTGGGTTCGAATCGCGCACCAATGACTCTTCAAAGTGATGTGCGTATTAAATTGTTAATAATTGCTTGATAAACGGTGAAGGCAAACATCGTGTTGAAACCTACATGTTTGAGAGTTCTCCATAATGTTCTCGAAAAACATGTGCAGTCTGCCAACCTTGGTTTACAAAACAAACTCAGATTTGACGTGATATTTTTGTAATGTCCAACTGTATTGCAACCTTGTGTATTCAACTTTATGAATGATACGGTTCTTATTTCATCTCTGATATACACAAATTAAAATTAATAAGTAATTATAGGAGCATCCAAATGAGCTTTTATGATATTGTTAAAATGTACAGTCGAACAACTTGCCGCTAGACCACAATAAGGGCGAGAATCGCTCATCAAGACATCGTCGCTTCCAGTGCTATTTTACACACATATTGACATTCGTATACAAAACCAGTTTCTAGTGTGCCTCGACTCTACGAGCGAGCCAAGGGATTTTTTTCAAACTGGTCCACCGCTGACTTGTTTGATTGTACATTCACAATGTACCGTAACTATGCACGCAGTGCGAGTTTTATTAAATGCGCCTTGATATTTTTATACAATACTAGATACATGCTACATGCACCTGCATCCACACATTTCATTACTTTCAGCGTTTCTGCCCGATCTCGTGAGAATTCTCCGGGTAGATTCTATAGGTGCCTTGCTGATTTCAGCATGAATTGGTCGGCTCGACCGGGAAGTACTACCCTCTCACAGAAAATCGACGTAAAGTATCAGTACCTAAACTGTTGCGTTTCGTTCGGTGAGAGTACCGGAGGCCCTATCCCCTATACCTTCTCCCTCATCCCACTCCTCATCCTATCCCTTTTCCCAACCCCAAGGGGCGGCAACGCACTTGTGACTCCTGTGGTGTTGCTTGTGTCCATGGGCGGCGGTAATTGCTTACCATCAGGCGATCCGTCTACTCGTTTGCCGCCTATTAGTATAAAAAATAAAATTTCGGGAAATTTCTTCTTAGTGCATCCCTACAATCCGCAAGGAACATTCATGCCAAAATTTCAGCTTCTTGCACCTAATAGTTTTGACTAGTCTGTTAGTCAGCAAGAATTTTATACCTATTTACAAATGATGTTAATTGGGCCACTTTTGCACCCCTCAAGGGTCTCTCTGTCTGGACACTGTAGCACAATTCTACTTCATCATCCTCCTAGCGTTATCCCAGTTTCCATTTGGGGTCCGCTTACCAGTCTAACCGGATTTGGCTGAATATTAACTTTTCCACAGAGCGACTGCCTGTCTGACCTCCGCAACCCGAAGGGCTAGCTATATTATTCCATGGTTTAGACTAGTGTCAGTTTATTTTTAGAAGGTACTGACGCCCTATAACGACTGTTAAAGATCTGCATGACAACCGGGACCGACGGCTTAACGTGCTCTCAACAATTCAATACGCACATAACTCCGAAATGTCATTGGTGCGCGCCGTGGATTCGAACCCGATATCCTCTGCATGGCAGTCTGTTGGTATCTCCACTAGGCTATCGCTGCCTGTAGCATAATTCTACTTACGGCACTCAATGTATGAACAAAATTTTTAAGGAAAGGAGGTTAATTGCACTTGTAATTAGTTACATAATTATGTGCTTTCATATTTATTACACTGATCTGTGTTACCTGGACAGATAGGCAGAGGTCTTCAAAGAAAAGAAATGGGGCCAAAAATTAAAACTTTTAAAGCTACCAATGACATAAGTGTGTGACCATGGCATACTAAAGACATTTAAAAGTTTTTTTTTATCAATTCTCATAATATTATGCAGCTGTTTTTCTCTTTGTCTTACACAAAGATTCAGTTTAAAATTATGAGATTTAACTTTATAAATATAAGAATGGTAGGTACGCAGTTGAGATGCGATCACTGCGTAGTATGTGTGGGGTGAGACTGATTGATAGAATTCCGAATGCAATAATACGAGAGCGATGTGGCCTGTAAGAAGATGTCGTAACAAGGATTGAGAAAGGAATGCTGAAACTGTTTGGACACGTGGAGCGAATGAGTGAAGAAAGATTGACGAATCAAATATATATGGCAGAGGTGTGTTGGGCAAGCCGGTTGCGGCAGACCTCGTAAGACGTTCGTCGACCAAATTGGGGAAGTCTTGAAGAACGGAAAAGTCCGAAGCACCCGTAACCGGCGAGCATGTATGAAAAGAATAATGAATGTAGAGGAAGCGCGTGAGGTTTGTAAGGAAAGAAGCAAGTGGCGTTCTGTTGTCTCTGCCCACCCCCACGGGAAAAAGGCGTGAGCATAATATGCATGTATCATGGTAGGAAAGTAGGATCGAATATATTATATTTGCATCCTGCAAACATTGCGTACATTGGACACCATTTGATGACACATAGCAGATAGGACACAATCATGACCTAGTTATGCCTACAATACATATGATTAATAATTCATATTAATTTATAATTGTAAAATAACATAATTAATTTACCCACTTTCCTCTTATCGCTTTTATAGAGGAGCAGATAAGTGTATTAAGACTGTTTAATAACAGTTATTATTATATTATAGCATTCTATTTACCTACTCCTAATATAAAATCCACATAGAATTAAAAAATAAAGGCCTTGCCACACGGCACAATTTTACCACTGATCAAATTTTCAATCGAATTGGCCCGTCTACACGACACAATCAAATCACGGATTTTCATTCCGTCCACCCGATTGGTTAAAATCTGGTGGTACCGCCCACCGGATCAACTTGAGTTGGATGACTGGCGTCTACACGTCACGATTTCATCAAGTGATTTAGTCAAGTTGGACGTAAAATTGTGCCGTGTGGCAAGGCCTTAACTAATACCTTTGAAATACAATATCTATTGAAATCTACTGGGTGCTGTTCTGAGATTTGGGTAATAAGTATTCTAAAAAAAGAAAACTCAATGAAAGTGCTATATTTATTACATATTATTTTAATAGAGCTTATTTGAAGTTATGTGTGTATTAAAAATTAAAAATGTTAATTATCGCTTGCTTAATAATGTGCCTGGTAGATGGCAATAGGCTCATGGCCCCTATTACATTGGGACCTAAACATAACTGGCGAAACGTGGGTGTGTAATACATCTCTGCCTACCCCTTCAGGGATAAAAGGCGTGAAATTATGTTATTTATTAGAGCCATTATTCAAAACTATCTAAAGGACAGTGCCCTATTTGAGTATTAAATCTTGAGCACAAGTACTTCACATATCTATGGCCTTGACACATATGTTATGGATACATTACTGACCTACATTTTGGTGGTACTGGTTATTCAGTAAATAAGGCAAGCAAAAGAAAATCTGTAATTTTATCTACCTCTTTAAGAACGAAATATAAGAAACAATGTATATTTTATGGGATATTATTTATCTTTAAGCATTGGCATGTAATTTCAGTTCTATCAAGAGCAGAATGATAGGGATTAATTGCTTTGTTTTAGTCATTCAGCTTAAACCAAAATTATAAAATAAAAATCAAAGGAGTTTTCCCATTTTTAGCTTTATTTTATTTTTAAGACTTTTATAAGAAACTGCATAGATGTTCATATATCTATCAATATCAAAGATCTTGGTAGAACATAGAATACTATCATCAATTGACTAGACTGTCATAAAATATTTTCTTAATGCCATTAAGTACCCGGTTACTAAGGATTAAAGTGAAAAGTATAATGAGTTTACAGGAAAATTTCCAAATTTGAATATTTTATAGTTGTTTAAATAGAATTTACTAAATAAGATTTTATGTTCAAATGAATTTAGAATGCTGTAAAAATACCTGACCAGAATCTATTGATCTTAAACGGACATTATGACATTGAGGAATTTGATAAACTATTTGTGCGCAATGAAAATATCCACCTCAGAGGCCACCACCTTAAATTATGTACCAGTTTCTCAAACAACAACCCTCATCGACATTATATCAGTAACCGTGTAGTCAGAATGTGGAACAAGCTCCCAGCAGAAGTAGTCTCAGCCCAAAATGTTAATCAGTTCAAGAACAAACTGGACAAGCACCTACTTAATACTGCAACAGGAACTAGTGGGCAATAGCAGGATATAGGCAATTATCAGTTGTATCAACTGCCTGCCTGATAATTAATAATAATAATAATAATAAATACAATTATTGTAGAATTTCTTTTTTAATGGACTTAACTTGTTAATAAGTAATGATATTAATAAGAAATTCCTGTACAGAGAAAAATTCACTTAAAAATATCTGGAAAAGTAAATAGTCTTTACAGATTAAACAAGTGATGTGATATGAGAAAATGTAATATGATATAATATACTTAATTTATTTATTTATAGACTCACACCTGTATCCCCAAAGGGGTAGGCAGAGGTGTAATATTACACCCACATTTCGCCATGAATTTATAGGTCATATAATATAATATGATATAATATTAACTATAACAATGAAATTAAGTAAATAAAGTTGTTTACTTCTGTCTATAATTTTACTTTTTAATAAGTACCTATAGTAAGTAATTAAATATCTTAAGTAATTAGTAAAAAAATATTATTTGTAAGTAAAAATACGTAAGTACCTGTTCATATTGCAGTTCAATGTTCAGTTCTAATTAGGAACTACCATCCTATCTGAACTCTTACTTCAATTATAATTAATTAATTATGTTTAGTTTCTGTTATATTGTAAGACAGTCATCATTTTGTAATTTTCAACAAACGAAACTTTACGAAATGTGTGATCGCAGAACATAAGTTCCACGATAGCACCAACTACCAAGGTCGTACTTAAATAATTATACTAATTACTACATGACAATAACAAAATTATGGCTAACGGATCCAGAAGTTACTGAAAGCCATTAGCATGAAGCGCAAATTTATTGTACACAGCTCGTTTATTGAATAATAAAAATAAAATAATAAGGTCAGACGCAAAAATGTGCAGTTTTAACCTTGACACGGTGTAAAACCTCTCTCAAATGCATGAAAAAATATGTACACGTTGAAAAGGTAAAAAATAATAATAGAATTACTTACCAAAATCTATAAATTGCTTTATAGACAGCGGCGAAGGGTTGAATTGAGAATAAAAATCAAGCATTTTCGTAACATTGCTGAAAATTGCCCCCGCTAACCTCATCTTGAATAACTTTATTATACGTTCGGTATACAGAAAATATTTAAAATCCACGTCAAAACAAATTCACAGTCACAAGTAAATAGAACACATGTTTATCATATTTAACAAATAATATTTTATTCACACCGGCACTGACTTTGCTCGAGAACGCAAAAAATAGACTGAAGTAGTGTTGTACACATTACTCGCTTTTATTCTGCGACGTCAACGAACACAGGACGTGAACTTTGATCTCTTGTGCTGGGATATTTTTGTTATTGTTTCATTACTTCATATCACATTATACACTGATAAGACCTAAGGAAAGTTAGTAGTTTTACCTTAGCAAAATAATAAACATAATGATATAACAAAGTTTAAAGTTAAAAACCACAATAAATATTTATTATAACTTTTATACCAATTATTATTCGAGTACCTGCATAAAATTTGTACACTTGTACAGCTCTACTTCGGCTGTTTGTTTCTTTGTTCACAGAACTGGGAAGTATGCTATTAGCAGGTTACTTTAGCCCACGACTTTTCTAAGTTCAACAGAGGTATTTATTTTATTGATTAATTTTCACGTTCGTAAAAAATATACATTCTGAAAGTTAAATAAAAGGATTGAAGTACCATAAGTACTTAAATCCTCTTATTGAACTTTTAAAGTATATTTTTCACAATTTTCACTGCACACTAGTCACTACTGCATCGTGAAATTCGTGAATACTTGAAATACGTCACACTGCTAGCGCTTTCATGAAGTGGCTGAGAGTTGAGATTGAAACAGAGCATATGTAACAGATTTAAGCACAGTTTAGATGATGCCGTGTTTCGAGGGACGATCGTGCATCTTTGATATATTTAATCGAAGCTCGGATTGAAATAACTTATTACCGTTTCATTATTCATACAGATGAGATTTTCAGCAGTAATATGAATAAGTTTAGTAGTGGCTTACTTAACCGCTTGACCTCTCACCATTTTTAAGTGCTTACTTAGCATCGACAAATTTCACTTAAAGACGGGCGCGCTAAATTAATTAGTTTTTGTGCGATTGTTAATAACTTGAGAGGAGTGGTGTTTATTTTTCTGCAACCTTATGAATGACTCATTATAATGGTACAAAACAAATTACGTTTGAATGAAATGTTTACCTTAGGCGAGCGGCCGTAACGTAAACAATGTCGTCTTTAACGACTTACTCGACACTTTTGTTTATCATAATAATAAAAGTATAAGCTGAATCTGGTTTGCTGTTGTATTTTCATGTACCTGGTGATATTATCTATGTAATAAAATAAAGTTATAGCAATACTTGCAGAAAATTATTTAGATGTAAGCATTTGAAAAAAATATATATTTCGCTGACTTTGCATGCCGCGCGCGGGGCGTAATTCCACACATACATACTGTTAATTGTAATGTTAATAATAGACAAAAAATTATCGTAAAAACGTCATTTTATGTAAAAAAAATTAAATACATACGTAATTATGTATATGAGGTTACATTTATGCGTTGTATTATTTTTTTATTATGAGTATATAAATGAACCTTTGATAAAATATATAATACTCATATTATTTATGAGATATTAGTTATCGAAAATTTTGGCGGGAACTTCAGTTTTTTTTGGCGGGAAAAAGTAAACAACTGTTCAGGTTCCAATAAAAATAATTTTTATCAGAATTAGTTTTTATACTTGGAAATCTAGTTGGAAAGAAAGTTATCTAGGTTTGAATCTGATATATATATATATAACATAAAACGGTATTTAAAAAAATTAAATTTGAAATTTGGCGCTAATTAAAAAAAAATCTTTGTTTTATTTTTTTATGTTCAATATTAAAATGTTTATTTTCATTATATTCATTTCCTCTAAAAGTAAATTAAATAACCTTTCTAACTGTGTATAATACTTATATACCTCCCATAGTAAAAAACGACGAGAAAAAGGAATATGTCAGAAATATAAAATCGCGGTCAAAAATGGTGGGAAAAATTTCTAATTTTCACTTAATACTGCCCTTGTGTGGGCTTCAACCATATTATATGGTTCCAACACTCCGCAATCGGTAAAGTTATCCGAGTTCCACAAACAGATTAGTGCGCAGCGGAAAAGCTTGGGAAAAATGTCAGTTTACGCGCTCATCTGTTTTTGCAAAAAGGGAAAATAGTCACTTGTGCGCGGTCAAGCGGTTAAACTTCTATATGATTTCATTAAGACTGGGTTGCATCATCTTACTTTAACAATGACAAAGATCGCAACATCTGTCAAAGTATCGGTTAAGCAAAAAATTAGTTGCACCACTTGACAATTGTTAAAATGACGTCATAATTTTACATTAACTGTAACCGCCCAATGTTGGCCGGTTAATGTTATTGTTAAAGTCAGTTCTATTGTTCTATTATTGATACGCATCGAATATAACCACCAAAAATGTCACTGCTTCGAGAAATACTCGCAGAAACTAGTTCTTCTGAAGACGAATGTGATTTAGACCCGATAAGTGAAAGGCTTAGGAAAAGAAAAGTGTATTTCTCCAGAACGGATCGAGCTTCAAAAGGGGACAACAAATAATTCTTGGCTAGATTTCGAGTCTCCAAAAATGTAGCGCGGTGGCTAGCTCAACGGTCGGAACACTCTCTGTGCTAGCTACCTGAAATTTTATTAGGTAGAAATGAAAGGTATTAGGTAGAAATGGTAGGTGCATAGGGTTCCCGCCAAGAACTTAGGGTCCCAAGCCAACCTCACCTGCAAGTGGTGCACCTGCCGATCAACGGACGAGGCTCTGGCAAACAAAATATCCCGATAAGCGGCAATAGGCTCGCCACCTCTTACGTGGGATGAAAACATTGGCGAAATGTGGGCGTTTAATATGCCTCTGCATATGTATGTATGTAGAAATGAAAATAATAACAGTTGAAAAGATAAATGTGATGATGCCAGGAATCGAACCTTAGCTGATCCGCCACAGTGCGCTGGTGGTGTGTGACTGGCGAGTTCCTACGACGATCATCTTCTATGTGCTAGTGGACTGTATGGCTTCGATCTATTCGGGGCTTCAGAAATAAAACATCTTTATACGTTGAGAGCGATGCTGTTCAGGTGTTCGGTGCTGGATGGCTACATATAGTTACTTGGTTATAACATGATGGTTGGGACGCCAACAAACTGGCCAAAAATATGGTCGCTTAGCTACTTCGAAATTTTACCTTAACGCCGACCACCGCACCGAACATATGCACAACAAATCTTTATTTGTGATACATGTAATTATCTTAGATACTATGGTACATGCATATATGTTCTATACATAGCTAGATAGGACTCAAAAAGTTCTATCGAACGGTATATAATACATAAGCCTAACTGTTTGCATCACTAAGTTATTCAAGAAAAATTATCGAAAAATGTTGTCACACAAGGATCCGCCCACTATATTTTCTATAAAAAAAACTATGAAATACTATAGTTATGTAGGTATGTAATTTTGGTGGGCCGCATCTGATAAAACAAACGCCATGGAAATAGCTTTATTCAATTCTAAGATAACATAATAAAACCTACGATGCATAAAATACAAACTTTCTTTCTATCGTACATAAAGAAAGTTTATGATAAACATGCAAATGTTTATTATTACGATTATTTCGACTATATAAACCAATAACTAGCAATAAGAAACTATTTAAACATGATTTCAAGCCGATTCAAAGCTAAAAAACACTTATAAAACTACTATGTAAACAAAAATGCCGTGTGGTTGACGGCAATGAATACAAGTGTCACCACTCCCTATCTTCCCGTGGGTGTCGTAAGAGGCGACTAAGGGATAACACGATGCAAATACCATCTTTGCGTAGAGACGGAAAACTCGACATCAAACCCTATACGACTGCCTCGTTGGTCTCGCGGCATAAATGTGCGCGTGGGATCGGGAGGTCCCGGATTCGATTCCTGGGTCGGGCAGTGTTATTGGGTTTTTCTGTCACGAAATTCTCAGTAGCAGCACGGAGTCTGGAAATGTGCCCGGTACGGCAATAGGCTCGCCCCTTATTACGTGGGACTAAAGTATATCTGGCGAAAAGTGGGTGTAGAAATACACCTCTGCCTACCCCTTCAGGGATAAAAGGCGTGACGATATGTATGTATGTAAACAAAACAGCTGTTTATCAACTATTAGTTCTTATCTATTACAACTGATAACACTATTTATGATCGATATCTAAGTCCCTACGGTTAGCACAAGTATAAGTTTAATGCTTATACACTACACGGCACTACTTATTACCGATTTGCGAATTTTCACTATTCTAGCGTTATGTTATCACTTTGACGCGTCCGGGAACCTAACCCGGTATACTTACCGCACGATGGGATAGCACTATTTTTACACGATTTTCACTCGCGGTTTCGAATACACTATTCACTTTAGAGTTTTTTAATGTCTGCCGCGAAGAATAAATAAGTATGAAATTTTGAGCACCAGGCCCTTTAATATATTTATCATTGTATCTATTTATGTACCTTTTTGCCACTCTCTTGATATTCTCAAATTTGTATTTGAGCTGCTTCACAGTGCGTGGGATCTCTCCAAGGGCATTAAATTCGCTTTCTATTAAAGTCCACATGCTATCCTTTTGCTTACTACTTATAGCATCGGTTTTCTTACAAAATAATACATTTTGATGTTTGATTATTAACGATTGAAGTCTATCGACTTCAGCACTTCAGCTCCGGTAAAGTTTACGCTTCTTTTCCTGAAATATACAGAATTTAACGTAAAGATAGGCATAAGTTTGTGTGCTGTAAAAAGAATAACACGCAAGTGTTATGGTCAACAGAGTAAGTTGTGCATACTTACTTTGTTTGGCTGTTTACGTACAAGCTTTTTGTATTTGATGCCATTATTATCTTCTACACTTCGTAAAACTTGAACTCGTAGGTAATAGGTGTAGTATAAACAAGAAAGATAATCAAAATCTTTTAAAATGATGCACGTTCAGCGCGTTCAATTCGTTTGACGTTCGATATAATATTTGACAATTGACATCTTGACATTATCAATAACAGCGAAGCTCTAGTATTGCCGGACTTAAAAATAGTTCCCGCAGCGAATCGGGGTAGATTACGCCTCATTTGTCTAGCAACCCTGTTAACTTTAACATTAGCAGCAAAAACGTTGGTGCAACACATTTTGCGGCAGCCGTCAAGTTTACTGTTAAAGTAATTGTAAAATTTGACTTTAGCTTTTACTTTAACCGGTGATGTGGTGCAATCCACTCTTAAACACTTAACTTCTCTTACAGCAGTATTTTCATAAAAAAACTCTACATGAAATCTATTTTACTAAATATTTATTTCTTACTTTTTTTACAATAAATCGAACAAGCCTATCAGCTGTCGTTAAAATGTCATTTTTATGTTTTTATGTCAGTGTGAAAGTGACGACAGTTGTCAGTTGACTAATCAGCTGGTGTCGACCATAGACTAATATATTATACCTGGAAATAGACTGGCAACTTCGACATTTTAGGCGACGCAAGCGCCACCTTTTTAACCTACAGGCCACTTTTTGCCGTCTGTTTTACAAAAAATGCCGCTAGAGGTCGTTTATGTTAGTCAAGTATTATAATTACAGTCAAAATTATTTTGGAAATATAAATAAAACAATAGAGAATGCTTATAAGTGACGTTTATTTTCCAAAAATCACAATATTTACAGCAGTAAGATCTCAGTAAGTTATGCTAAAATCACCAAATAAAAAAAAAATGATTGATATACCCATTTATTAATTTGTTTATTATTTTATTTATTTAACTTTTCTCATTTATTTAATTTGTTTTGTATTAGTCTAAGAGCCAGTGTTACGCAGACTCACGGTATAGTAGCAAAGTTCATATTTTAATGCTAGTTAAACTAATTCATCTGCCGTAGATCAAATGGGGTTCACTATTACCATAGAGGGTTCCTTTAGGCGTGCCTAGAAGTCGAAAAGCATGAAAATCGACTTTCAAAACGTGTTCACAGCATGTCTGCCGTTTTGATATCGTAAAATATATATCTTTTTAAAACTGAATGGCAGACACTTGTTCCGGTTAGTACTAAATTTTATATAATATCATAGTTTCGAAAATTTCATACAATTTGTGTTATTTTAGCAAAGCTAAAAATTATATATGTTATTTATATTTGGTTCTCTTTCACGGGTATTATTCTAATTTGTTAGAACAATAATCGGCCCTTTGGCAGGCGTACACAGAGACATAGGTCTAACGCGCAGAGGCCCTTTGAGAGTTTTAATCTAGAATGTGATGGGGCACCTACTGAGGAGCCTCCATAACTGCACTATTAAGTACAGTCACGGGTTAGCCGCAACAGGGACTATTGCTACTTTTATGCAAACTAATTGAAGGGGTAAGTGGACAAAGGTGTTATCTGACTAAACTGAAAAAATCGAGTTTGTAAGCTTTCTTTTCATGTTGTAGTACATTTTTTTGTTTATATCACAGGATGAATCTAACTCATGCGTCAGTCTCTTAAATCTTTAAAATTGCGCAACGGATTTTAATGTGTTTTTTTTAATAGATAGAATGAATTAAGAGGAAGGTTTATATGTATCATACATACATAGGTAATATTGCATTGCACCCGTGCGAAGCCGGGGCAGGTCGCTAGTAATTTATAACTCTTAATTTCAATTAAAAAATATATTTAAAAACACTGTTCACATGTATTCATACTGATTCGCTGTCATTGCCAGTAAGAGTGAGAAAGTCAATATCCTGTATCTCCATTAGCATGACTGCGAAAGTATTATGTAGTCTGCCTGCATTTTAGAACCGACCTATCTGTCTGTTTTTTTTATATACATGTATAATAATGATGTAAAAACATATATAAATTGCAGCTTTGCTAAAACACTAGTTATCTGCGAAATGAAGCGTGAGAAAATCAAAATCATGCAACTTCAATAGCAGGACTGAACCAACCCATGGGTCTGTTTTTGTAAATATATGTTTATAATAATAATAATATAAATAACGTGTATAATTTTTAGCTTTGCTAAAATAACGCAAATTTTATGAAATTTTTGAAACTATGATATTATATAATATAGTAGGAACCGGAACAAGTGCCTGCCATATATATATTTTTTTCTATAAAAATATATATATATTTTAAGATATCAAAACGGCAGATATGTTGCGAACACGTTTTGAAAGTCGATTTTCATGCTTTTCGACTTCTAGGAACGCCTTAAGGAACCCTCTATGGGAATTGTGAGCCCCCATTTGATCTACGGCAGATGAATTAGTTTAACTAGCATTAATATGGAGTTTGCTACTGTACTCGTCTCTTTGATCCTCTGCTTTTCAAAAAAAACATTACGAGCTGAGTTCTTAAACATATCATCACTGTCGTAGGTATACGGTGGTTTTGCCAGTGAGTAGGTGGCCAACCTCCTTGCACCAGTTGTAAATAAAAAAAATAATATTTTTATTAATTATGAATTCTTTCATTGTCTTACCATGTACTTCACATTTGAGAAAATTTAAATTTATATTTACACTAACCACAAATTTTATATATTCCATTTACTTTTCTTTAGTGGCACTGGTTTTTAATATGGTATAATATTATGTAATATTTTCAACTTGTGCAAAGAAGTCAAACAAACACCTAGTGGGATAGCAGAGCCATCTTTTATTTTCGAATTCTTTAATTTTTATATATTTATGGAAACTTTGCAAATCTTCTGTTTCCGTGTCTAATTTGCATACTGCACAGCTCTTATAGACTGCTGTTTTGGCCTTTACTGCTATCCAACCACTACAATAACCAATTGCTGCGCATTTTTCGACGCTTTTTTGTCTTTATTATTTATTAAAATATCGGTATCTAGATCCGGTATAGACACATGGTCAAAATATATATTTATTTGTCTCTCTTCTAACAATGTGCCTCTCCCTCAGCAATAAAATCTTTAAATGATTCCAAAGCGAAGCCATCGTCTGCTTCGCAATTGGAACCAACCGCGTGAGATTAAATTATTTAAAATTAAGGTTTTATACGCTGCTACAAAGTGAGAGGCACCTGGCATTATATTGCCGTGACCATGTGCACATATGGAAACGCAGAAATTTTCCAAAGCGCCTTGGTTGAAATTGCGCAGTAAAACTGAATTAATGCCCTTTCTTTGTAGAAAAAGGGTAATATTTTTAAAAGATTCTATTGTTTTAACCCAGCTCATTAATGAAGGCACAACTCCACCCCTTAGTGGAGTATCAAATTTCATGGATTTTTAGATAGGCATACTTTTGTTCCATAAATTTCTATGTGGTGATTTTGGCGTAACCGCTGTTCTGTGAATTTTTCCTCCAATTGTCTGGTGGTAACTGCCGTTGACGCTGTCGAATAATTCGTCGAAGAAGATGAGTATATCGGCAGTTTGTGTGCATTCTTTGGGCATGCAACCCGATTCTGCAACAAAACAAAATTACTTGATTGTAATATGTTTTATACATTCTTAATATTTCAGAGGCAACGATAGCCTAGTGGAGAGACCAACAGACTGCCACGCAGAGGTCTCGGGTATGAATCCATGACGCGCACCAATGACTTTTCAAAGTTATATGCGTATTAAACTCTTATTTGTCGCTTGCACCGTGCTTCGGAGGGCACGGTAAGCCGTCGGTCACGGCTGTCATTAAAAGATCTTTGACAGTCGTTACGGGGAAATAGTACCCTCGAATATCCTGACTCTGGTCTAAACCATAGAATATACCTTCGGGGTACAGATGTCAGATGGCAGTCACTCTGTGGAAAAGCTTATATTCTGTCAAATGGGAGCCTAGAATTGTTAAAATAGTCTATTTTGCACATACATTAAATTAAACTAAACAAAATCTCACATACATGCCATAAAGCCCAAAGCTGCACCAACAGATTTGCTGAACACTTGTGTGCAGTGTTTCACTTTCATTTTGGGGATCAGATGCGGCACAACATGACAAGCAGTTAATTTTGGCATAATTTTAACTCCCTTATAGCCAGGTGAATATTCATAAAGAAGTTGTATGTGTTCCCATTTCGCAATGTTTTCTTTTTCCTTCATTGTAAATTTCAAATTCTTATTTAAGAGATTATTTCTTATACCTTTCATTAGGTGGTCATACAATACAAATATTTTATTTTGCTGTTATAAAACAGCCACCAGTGTACTCTTTATCATTTCTCACCATTTGCATTCGAGTGTCTGCAATCAAGCTATTTATTGCCGCCAAATTTGTGGCGCCTTGGTCACAAACTGTTGTGACAACGTGTAGATTTGCTTCCGTTAATTTCTTCAGGACAGTTTTAATTTGATTTTTTAGCGACAATGTTTTTGTGGTGCCAGCTGAATAAGAAAACCACACTGGTTGCTTGTATTTTTTTACAACCCCCTTTATCATAAAGATCAGGACATGGTCACAAAAATTAGGTTGTCGTTCTTCTCCATCATTTACAAAACCTTCTATTTCATCTTTGGCTGCATTATATATACAAAAAGCACCAAAGCCCATTTCATCAAACACCAAGGTACAATATCTGTGTTTATCTGGCATCTTAACCACTCTCTTTTTTAAATGATTATAAATTCTTTCATTGCAGCCTGGTGAAAGGTTTATTGATTCCAACTGCTTTTTGTGAGATTGCCTTGAGGGTAACACTCACATTCTTCTAAGAATTCTGTAGGACTTGGCAGATGGCTTGTACAATGAAAGAGCCAATATCTTCTCGTCTAAGGAAAATCTTCGGCCTTGAGACTTCTTACCACCCAATTATTTGCATCAGAAAGAAGGTTCTACCATTTTCTGACATTTTCGTTGTTAAAATGTTGAATGCCCTTGTCTTCGAAACATTCTTTGCAAATTTGATTTCTTTCTAGATTTTTGATTTAGATTCTATCCATGCCAGTTTTCTTGCCAAGTTGCATATTGATTTTTTTATAGCTTTCTTCACCTCTGCTTGTTCAGCATGAGATATCTTGTATGAAGCTGACAACAAAATAATTAACATTATTATTATAGTCTGTTTCTGCTGGAAATCTCTCTCTCGCAATTTGCTACATAGTGTTCTTACTATCATACAAATAGATTAATAATGGTCAATCTACCCATATAATAAATAAGAAAGTGTGGTTGTTTCTTTGTTTCTCACACTTTCATGTCTCAACTACTCAACTGTTTGTCATGAAATAGGTATTGCATATGTCGTCAAAGGCACAGATAACATTGATTAAGTACAATCAGCGACAAAGGTCGCTACACATTTACGAGATTTTAAATGGTTTTTATTGCCCAAATAATTACAATTATTTTCTAAATCTGACAGCATTCTAAAACTGAAAAAGCTTTCTATACGAAGAAAACCTGATTTGATCGTAAATTATACCTACAGAATAAGAAATAGACAGTTTTGATTCATAAACGGCCGGTTGGCGTAGCGGGAGTGTAAGCGACTGCTACGTCAAAGGTCGCGGGTTCTATTCCCGTTCAAGTCAAACAAACATTTGTGTGCATGAACATAGATTTTTGTCTTGGTCTGGGTGTTTATATGTATAATATGTAAGTATTTACAAAAAAAAGTATATATGTATGTTTATCCATTATCTAGTTACCCATAGTACAAGCTGTGCTTAGTTTGGGACTAGATGGTGTTGTGTGAATGTGGTAGAATATTATTATTATTATAAAAATCTATCATAAATCTATGAATGTGTAGCAAGTCATGTCATTGACTGTACCTCTCATTCAAGAGTAAGTGAATAAACTACTCCACTGCAAGATTTGCTAATGTATCAATGATTCTTTATTAATATTCAGAATTCAGCATCACTAAACTTTTAAATATTAAGTATGTAACCAGTGACCATGACCAGATTTGTGTTGGAGTGAGATTTAATTTTGATGCCTCCCTAGCTCTAAGCTTTCGAGCTAGCAAGCCCCATAGTCTGCCACAGCCTCCGCGCCATTCACCATATGGACAGACTGGCCCTGTTTATAACATTCTAATATATAAAATTATTATACCTGTTTTGCAATGCCTCTTTTGAAGTTAAGTTGATGGCTCAGATATTATTGTCTGTGACATCAATGCCTGAGATCTCGAAGGCATTGGGTTAACATCAAATCCTGCAGTTGCATCTAATAGATTTTCTCCTTGTGTTGAAGTTGCAGAAACAAGGGGTTGCTGACTAAATACAGTGGTGAGTTTATGAGGAGCTGTAAATAAAGAAGGAAGAACTATTAGCATATTTTAATCACTACTGTACTCTATGATGATTATTTGTGAAAAAGTCTAATATTTATTTGATTCTTTCATAACAATAATAGTACATTGTGTAGCAGCATAGACAATAATGATACAATAATTACCTGGAAGATGCAGTTGTGGGACAGCCATTTTACTGAGACGGTTGCTCAGAAAAATAACATACCCAGGAAAGTGTCTATGACATAGGTGCTTTGCGATTTTTATATATGGTGTTATTATCCAGGCCAATTATTTCACCACCAATCCTTAAGACCCATGTTCTAAACCGCTCAGCATCATTTACTGGATCAGGGAAGCTGTGTAGATGTACATCTAGAACCAAAAATAAATTGCTGAAATACATCATAGATCTCAACTTAATCTAGCGACTAGTGAATGGCCCAATCCGGCTAGTATTTATATAGCGATTTACAAAAACATTTCACAAGTCAAATAAATAAGTTGTTCATACAACGGACAAGAAAAAGTTTGTCATCTTATGATTACTAAATAAATGGGCTTCTTTGGAGTGGGGCCTTCAGGTAAGAAGGGATTGTTACACAGGGGATAACAACACTAGCAGATATTATTACGAATACCAATAATGTTCATAAATTGTTATACTAGTCTTAATAACCCATAAAATATTTAAGTCTATGTCATTCTTAGTACCCATATTTATTTTTTAAGTTATGCTGGTATAATATATCATATCCTAGGCTATATATAGCATACATTTTAATTTGTTTTTAAAGTACGTCCAAGTTTGTATGTAAACTTGTGAGGATTAAGAGTATTTATGCCCCCCAGCTTATCATACGAATGCTTTATCCACGAACGAGTGAGTACAATTGGATAATATTTGGTATATTTATGCAGGTTGTTAAGGATTATTACATTGTTATTATGGTTTCAAAACTAACTTCAGTTTGTTCCTAATATATAAAAATAGCATCCAGAATCAGTTATTTCACTTTGCTTTTCAAAACTGACTTAAGGGTTTGTGCGAGTAGCTGCGAGAAATCATATAGCTTCACTTATAAACAGGTGTAGATAGAAGAGTTTGTTACATTACTTACCATCCTTATTGGTGATGGGGCACATAGGTACACAGCACTTGTTCCTAGACATTGTTTATACACTTTTATATGATATGGGCCAAACTCCAAAACAGGAGGGCCTAAACTTTACACGGAGAACAATTCTCGACGTATAAAACACTGAAGACGGTAATTGCTTGTTTTTGTAATATGCACGGAGGAACTGACGCTCAATTCAACGCGAATATCACTAAAAGCAATACAAATACACCAAAACACAAAAATATTTGCGCACAAGAATTTAAATAACCCGGTAGACGTTATTTTTGTGTAATGACAATTATGACAGCTCTGTGACATAACTGAATAGAATTGAACAGAGTAACAAATCCGACTTTCTACCATTTTGTACCATAATATTAACAATAATATTAAAATAATTTGTAAAGTAAATATTTCTTACACGATTTACACGATTCATGAAGTGTTAAATGTAAGTATAACTATTTCAAATCTTATATTCCTAAGTTAATGTCGCTAACATTAATATGTGCTATAAGTCGAAGGTGTCATTTAAATAAATAAAAACGACCAAATGGAAATGTATATTTTTCATCAATAATGTATCGAAATCCGTGTACTCACGAACATTCACGAACGAATTTTGTTACGTGTGCACAATAAAGAGGGAGCTGGTTTCAATGATTTTACATGAATGTAGGCAAGATTCCGACGCATGGTGTCGACTGTCGGGCGCAGGGTTCAAATTTGAGGAAAGTATTATTTTTTATGACTTTTAGAATGTTTTAACAATTAATTATCGCACAAATGCTGAGATTCTTTACCGTGGGACTTGCTATAAATAATTTGAATGTGCATTCACGGAGATTCGTGAGTTAATTTTGTTGTCAAATAAAATTTGATGCAATAGTTTAGCTTGCAATGCATGATACGACGAAATCTGATAGTTAGTAAAGAGTAGTCTGTTCTATGTGAAACGCACATTGATGAAGTAAAATGAAGTAGGAACCTTGTCAGCTCCATAACAGCTTTTTACGTTTCAGACAGCCATTATAGCTAATTTAACAAACGCATTTATAAACATTGTTTTGTAGTAACAAGACTTAGACAGTTGAATATGAAACTTAATGTTTATTTATGATAATTGGTTGCGATTATTACACCCATTAAAGCTTTCTGCTCATAAATTTTTATTAAGTATGTACAGAAGGCTCAGTAGTCCGGCACTCAGCGACTCAGGTAACCCGCTTGATAATCCGGCATTTTATACAGCCCAATGCCGGATTGCAGAGCCGTCTAGTCTTTTATTATGTAAGGTTTATTTCGTATTTTATGTATAAAGCTTTCACTTCCCATATTCCCATACAAATTCGATAACCACAAATTCAATTTGCAATAATCCAGTATCGGCAAAAAAATATGCCTGCCGGATTACCAAATGCCTACTTTAATTTTTAATAATCTTTAAAGTAAGTATAAATAATAAGTTAAAAATATAAGATCATTATCTGTAAAATATTTCTGAGTTTCTTTTGAAAAATATTGCCTTCAATGAGTTAAGAAACTGTGAAAGCCATGTCACAGTTTCTTAACTCATTGAAGGCAATATTTCCTTAATCCAATCCATAATCCATCTAAACTACAAAAATTTGTTTTCTCTGCAACAAAATATCTGTCTTATTTTAGAATGTATTTTTATAAAATATTTTCTTGCCTTCCAGATGTCGCACAAAGTGTTTGTATATGGTACGCTTAAGCGTAATGAACCCAACCACCACTGGCTAACAGATGAAGACAAAGGTGTCAGCCGCTTTGTAGGTGACGGCACAACTACAAAAAAGTATCCGCTTATAATAGCTACAGAATACAACATACCATTTATATTATATAGTCCTGGAAATGGCCACTACGTAAAAGGTAAAGAAGTCTTATACATATTATTAAAAGAAGTCCCACCACATCCTGTCTGTATAAATGCAATAAACTCAGAAACTACTGAACAAATTTTTGTATGGTTTTCACCAATAGATAGTGTGATTCCTAAGGATGGGTTAGTTGGATAATTCGCGTGCACATATAATTATAATAAGGAATAGTGTTTAAAGACAAATTGATTATGTAACAGCACTCTTTTATCTATATAAATAAAAATTAATCACCGAAATGTTTGTATGCGCATTACTTCCAAATGACTGCACCAAATTGGATAAATCTTTCTTTTATGTGTTCACTTCACTAGATGAGCGCGCGGTTACACCTGCGTTATTAAGGGCTACTGCTTAGCTCCTGTGGCTAATAAATGGGATATCTTACACCGAAAGAATTTTTCAAATCGGTTCAGTAGTTTCTGAGATTAGCGCGTTCAACCAAACAAACAAACAAACTCTTCAGCTTTATACAGGGTGTCTCAAGACCCATCACCAAGCCGAAGTTTACTCGTTGTGAACATCATGCCAAGTCATACTAACCAAAAATTATACCTGGAAAATGTTTTTTTTTTAAGTTTTCACATTTTTAAACCGCAATTAAAAGCGCGCGCGTGCAATGATCGAAATACCTACTTATCCATGGAGCCATAGGGCATCTATAGAACATATTGGCGGGGTAAATGCATCGATTTTGTACCTAATTAGAAAAAATCCATACTTACTTTGAGCCTCAATATCTCCTGAACCAGTAATTTCCCAGGTATGGTGCCAAAGTAAAAAATGTTCGTAGTGATTGGTACAACATGGGATTTCAGTTTTCGTTAAGGGTCTTTTTACAACCTGTATATTAGTATAAATTATTATATTCACGACAAGGATGGTATACAAAAATAACAGCAAAAGTAATGTGGCGGTACTAAGTTCGCTGGGTCAGCTAGAAGGGAACTAATTACTTGATTACCAAACCCTGTAAATAATCCTGACAATTACTAAAGTTCTATAGATAAAAACGTTTGCTGAGCTAAACTAATAAGCGTCTCTTACAACACTCAAGGAGTGATGGCAAGTTCTGCATGTAACTAAGGCCACAAGGAAAACATAGATCACACATAATCATTCATTCTTTGTTATACAGTGCAATCACAATCACGTATAGTCCCGTCTCAGCTCTTGTGATATATGTTCTACAGTTCTAATACAAAGCATTGTTTTATTTTATTATTTAAGGAAACAAACAGTTTAACAATCAACATTGACTGTGATAAATATGAAACAGAGAACAATAAACTTATTTTCGCAAAATGGCGATTTCCGTTTTCAACCCATACTTTCGACACACGAATAATATTTTCCGCTTTCAAGCCAATTATTTTTCAGTTTTCTTTCCACCATATTTTAAATATAATATTTTGTGGTATACTACCCAAGATATATACCGCTTCCATCCCACTATGTATGACCTTATTATCTGATCTGATAAAATTCAATTATGATTACCAATGACTGCCTCCGTGGTCCAGTGGATAGCGTATGCGACTGCTGATCGGAGGTCCTGGGTTCGATTCCCGGGTCGAGCAAATGTGTTACTGGGTTTTGCCGTATTATCAGTAGCATCACGGAGTCTGGTGATATGCCCGGTAACGTCAATAGGCTCGCCCCTATTACTTGGGACCAAAAATTTCATGGCGAAATGTGGGTGTATTACGCCTCTGCCTACCCCTAGGAAACAGTTGTGAGTCTATAAAAACAAAAATTGTTTACCTATGAATGCTGTTTTTACTAGGAGACCGTTTCGTTTCGTACATATCGCATTTGTCCAGCGCAGGCGTTAAATGAACGTATGCGTAGCGCAGCCGTTCAATGAACGTATCCTTAGCGCAGGCGTGCAATGAACGTATGCGTAGCGCAGGCGTTCAATGAACGTATGCGTAGCGCAGGCGTTCAATGAACGTATGCGTAGCGCAGGCGTTCAATGAACGTATGCGTAGCGCAGGCGTTCAATGAACGTATGCGTAGCGCAGGCGGTCAATGAACGTATGCGTAGCGCAGGCGTTCAATGAACGTATGCGTAGCGCAGGCGGTCAATGAACTTATGCGTAGCGCAGGCGTTCAATGAACGTATGCGTAGCGCAGGCGTTTGAAGTGCGTTGCGTGTGAAGGGGCTCTAGATGTTTTAATTAATTTGTAATCAGCCATCTATATTATCTCCAAGTGCGATGTAGAGAATGTTATCAATTATTGACTGACTGACTATATATTGATTGTCGCGTTGGAGCCCGAGCTTCGTGCACCGGTCTAACCAGATATATTATGACAGAATATTTAGCTTTCCCACCAAGCAAACCAAAGTGATAGCGATATGCCATGTCCAGGCATAGTCCAATGACTAGTGTCAGTATATTTATTATAATGACAACCGAGACTGACAGCTCTCTGAAGCACAGGGCAAGCAATAATTAATAGTCCAAGATCCCAGGGCCGCCACACCTTACTTATTTTCGCAGAAACGAAACGTGTAGAATAAAGTAGTGTTAGTATGTGCTATGAGTGTACACATACTTGCTAGCTTGGGTCTAGGGCCAATTTTTAGGTACGAGGTGCTAAAGCTAGGTAAAAATTGTACTAACTTTTCTTAAATTCTCTAGTGTGATGATTTTTATGTATGTTTTATAAAATATTATTAAAAAATCATAAATAATACTGCCGAACCCATTTAGGCGGCGCGGCGGTAATTTTTACATGCTAGCAAGTAGGTATGTGTACACTCATAGCACATACCTACTAACACTACATTATTCTATACATTTCGTTTCTGAGAAAATAAGTAAAATGTCGCGGCCCTGGATTCTTACTCTATAAGAATTGAATAGGCATGTGATAAGAAAGCAGTGTGTGCTGTGAGTTTGACCCCTTTGACTTGTCATTGCAGTCAGTTGGTATCCCCACTAGGTTGATGTTACCTGATTACTCCATGATGTATAGTTGTAATAGTTCTTCAACCAATTTTGAATGTTTTTTTTTAGGAGAAGTATACGAAGTGGATGAAGAAATGCTGGGTCAGCTTGACATATTGGAGGGACATCCTGACTACTATATCAGAGAATTGGATGATATCAGCGTTATGAATAAGTGAGTTACGTTTTGGAGTTTAATTAGTATTATCAATAGAATGAGTTTGTATATTTAGGTACGCTGTTTACAAGAGATGGTAAGAATGTAGAAGGTATTGAAAGAAGAGTTAATGCAGTTAATAGAGTGAATGGAGCTCTGAAGGCGTTTATGAATAGCCTAAACGGGTCCAAAAAGGCACGTTTGGCTGTGCATAGAGGGGTGTTAGTACCTACTCTTATGTATGGTAGTGATCGTTGGGTATGGCAGAAGAGTCATGAAAGTTGAATAAATGCTGTAGAAATGAGAGCACTGAGAAGTATGTGTGGTGTTTCTTTGACTGACAGAGTAAAGAATTGTGTGATAAGAGAGTGTTGTGGGGTAAAAGAAGATGTAGTGACTTGCATCGAGAAAGGTATGCTAAGATGGTTTGGGCACGTGGAGAGGATGGATGACGAAAGACTGACCAAACAGATATATAAGGCAAGTGTGGAAGGGTCAGGACGAAGGGGAAGACATAGGCGGACGTTCTCTGACCAGATTGGAGACATCCTAAAAACAGGACAGGTTAGGAAGTGCCCTGAACAGAAGAGCATGCATGAGGAATCTGATGGGAGTGAATGAAGCAAGAGATATGTTAGGATCGTTGCAAATGGTGTTCCGTAGTCTCTGCCTACCCCTCCGGGAAACAGGTGTGATTCTATGTATGTATGTATTTTTTCAGTTATCATGAAATGAACCATTCTTGTTGAAAAAGGCTCAGTACAGCCACAGAATAGATAGTACTAACGTAGTACAGCCCTATTGGATTTTTCTTGTCGATTGATATTTCTGTGCCCCAGCGCTATATCTCATAGACTCCAGGTTTGCCTGGTCTGCCCTGACAGCCATTTGCTAGAAGAACGAAGAAGAAGGAGAACTTAGTGATTAACTGAACGAAACCCAGAAAGTTGAATAAAATCAGCCGGAGAGCAGCGGGCATAAGCTAGCTATAGATATAAATTCCTGTTGTTAAATTTTCTGCCAAGGTGCACAGCAGGAGAGTCAATGTTGTGTTTTGATGACTATTTAGGAAGGTACCTATTAGTTTTCTCCACATAAGTACGGGATTTGTTTAGGTTGCACTGTAACTTAGCGGGCACCGAAAAATTATCTCGCTCCATCCTTAAACTATCCTTTTCCTATCCAGATTTTCATTATTATTTTCTGGATGGCAATGAATTGACGTATATTTTTTATTAGCAAGCCATCGTTTGAAGGCTTAGCAAATAAATAACTTTTTCATTACTTTTTCTTATTAATTTTCAGATCGTCCCACAAAGAAGAGGTTATGCAATGCTGGGTGTATTTTCTGAAGAAGTTTAAACCAGAACTATTGAAATTTCCCATGATGGCGAGTTATTCGTCCACCGGAGATCATGGGAAACAATATATGGAAAGGTCTAAGAGAACGGGCGATCCCTTTCAAATTTTTAAAGCTTTAAAGCCAGAGGTCTGTGTGTGTGTTGTTTCGCTTTTTTTTTCTTTTTTTTTTACTTATAAAACGGCTTAAACTGGCGGTATAACTTCGCTTGCTACTCTTTCGCGATGTTTGTTGCAACTGTTTTTAATTAAACTTGATATCAATTAGCTAGCTGTCGCTTGCACTTTCGTAGAGGTCGCTTCAAAATCAGCTACTTTTCGAACAAGCTTTTATTAGTTTTAGTTTGCCACAGAATATTAAAAAAAACTTCATTGGTGAGTGCCTACGTTATAAAAGCAAACGACCTTATTTCCAGCTTCAGTAGTTTTTCGGCGATGACCTGCCAGCCAGCTTGGACAAATAGTTTTATAAGCATTGATATAAAGTTGTATCAAAGACAATAATCCTATGAGACGCAAATTATTTCCACGTCGTTTAGTTAACATTATTTTTTATTATTATGATTTATACGTTATAAAAAGCTACACATTCGTATTCGTATGATTTGTGTGTCCATAAATAGATATATTTTATTTTCTACATATTTTATACATGGCATTACAACACATACTGAACTCTGGCTGTTAATAGCTTTTGCAATTATTAATTTGTATGTGATTTGGCTGCATTTCATTCACTTTGATATTCACGATTTCACATCTCTATTGTAGAGCTTGAATCTCTTAGCTTTTTTTAACTCCACTTCTTTGATAAACCCAAATACCTATCATTTTAAAACACATTTTCATACCTTATGTACACCGTCGTCGTTGTCACCGTGTCACCGTGTGTACACCTTATGTACACCGTTGTCACCGTGTGACACCGTCGTCTCTAACAATCAAGACTCACTTTTATCTCGTCATATCTTCATTAGACATTAGACGTAGGGTTAGACGAGAGAGAATATTTTCTTCTGTCTTGTCCTTAAGTAGGCAGCGCGCAGACGAAACCTACGAACGCTATCTAGTATCGCTGGGATCTAAGGTTTCGCGCAAACAGAATACACGTACCACTGTGTCTGGTGGCCACTACCATTCGGTGGCCGGCGGCCACTGGCCGCAACTAGAAGTAAGTGGCCGTATCTAGCATTTTAAAGTAACGAGTGGCCGCCACCGGTCCCGAGTTGCGGGCACTGGGTAGTAGGTGGCCGCGACCTGATGGCTTGTGGCTAGCCACCGATGGTCGGTGGCCCGATTGCTTGAGAGTTGTTCTTTTACCATCATTCCAGAAAATAGGTACCAACTCATTTCATACAAAGAACATATCATTTATTTATATTTTGCAGCAAGTATTTTAAACATTTTGATATGAAATAATTAAATGCTAATCTTTTCTATTTCAGGAATAATGAGTCTACTATCGAAGATCTAGAAAACACGGACATGATGATTGCAACAGAATGAGAAATATGCGAATAAAATTATATTGTCGCTTTTATGTACCTATTACCTATACCTACATTCCTATTTGTAGAATTGTCATATCATATATTTATACACATGTTATTAATATAGTGAATTTTACACGTATTTAATTTACCTATTGCTAGTTTTTTCGACCGTCTGCGGATCGGTGTGGGGTCCTGGGTTCGATTCCCGGGTCGGGCAAAAGTTTTACTGGTTTTTCCCAATTCTCAGTAGCAACACGGAGTCTGACAAAGTGCCCAATAACGACAATAAGCTCGCCCCTATTACGTAGCCCTAAAAAATCATAATATGCATTACACCTCTGCCTACTCTTCGGGGATACAAGCGTCAGACTGTAAAGATGGTTGATTTACCTATAACCCAGGGTTATACTTTGATCAAATTGACTGAATGTTTGGTGCAGTGGCTTAAGCGGTCGCATCGCCGCTTGACACTGCACTGACTTGTGGGTTCGCTTCCCACACAAGACAACACTGTGTGATCCATAAATTTTTGTTTCCAGTGTGGGTCTACTTTGTGTCCCCGTGACAAAGAATTTATTTCTAGTGCGGGAATTGCTTTCTAGAGAGAAAAAAAAATGATCGGAGGGGGGTAAGTATAGGAAATTTCGATGTAAAATTTCATGATACTGGTTAAGATTAGGTTCTGTGCATACGGGCTACCGTCAAAAGCCATGTTTGTTATCGCGAGTCACATATATTGCTAAGGTATCTCGCTAACGGACCAGCTATCAGTGGTCGGTGGTTGTGACAATTTGTAACACTATCCTAGTGTAGTGTAGGTAGAGTGTCACGATAGAGTCGGAGGGGTTAAATGCCCGCCTAAATTCCTAACCATTCGAAAGTGATGTAGCCGACGTCGATGACAACGCATTGGGTGTAGCTAAGTCAAGCTATAGTAAGATAATCTGCAATTTGATCATGTCTTAAGATATTGATATTATGATTGTAATTATTAAGTATCCTACTCTGAGGAGTGAGTGGACGCTACCCTCAGTTACTCTTTCCACGACTGTGGGGACTCCATACAAAACGTGAATATTAGGAATCTTATAACCAGTATGTAGCAGCCTGGTCGGTTGCCAGAATCTGATTGCATTATGTTGTTGGATCAATTAATTGGAATTATATGAGGTTATTTGGCAGGTCTTACTTGCAATAGCTAAGATATTAAAATAATACCTAGGTATTTGCTGACGTTTCGACCGACTTGATCGAGAACTCAAAAAGCTAAGTCTCAATAGTTAGTGATAAAAAAGAATATGACATTGACATCAGATCTTATCTTATTATCATCATATTATCTTATGTCAATATTGTCAGGTGTCAGCTGTTGAAGCGTGTAATATTTTAGGTTATATTTTAAGCCGTAGCGTGCATTTAAATGTAATTATAAATAAATGTAATAATATAAGTTTACGTTTTTACATCGTAAGTAACTAATACATGTAAAGACCATGGACTTCGCTCGTAAACAATTAGAAAAGTATGGCTGGACTGACGGTAAGTTGTGTTTTGGAGTGTTCAAGTGTTGTACAGAATACGCATTTTATAGCGTAATATTAGATTTCTTATCTTCATCGGTTATACGAGGATTTACAAGCCTATTGAACAGTTGCAGTATTTTTATTTACCTACAAGATATGGACATTGTTTAAAACTTTAAAGTGTACTGGGCAAAATACGAAGTTGCCGAGTTTGAACCTTCCATACACAGAATTGAACTATTCAGTAATCTGTGCTTCCTTATTATAGTAAAACACTGTTTGTAAGGTTATATGATATTATTAATATATATCATTGTGTATATTGCAGTGTACATGAGAATAGGGTTCCCACCAAGAACTTAGGGTCCCAAGCCAACCTCACCTGCAAGTGGTGCACCTGCCGATCAACGGACGAGGCTCTGGCAAACAAAATGTCCCAATAAGCGGCAATAGGCTCGCCACCTATTACGTGGGATCAAAACACTGGCGAAAAGTGGGCGTTAAATATGCCTCTGCCTACCCCTTCGGGGAAACAGGCGTGAGTCTATGTATGTATGTATGTATGTGTACATGAGAAATAGTAGACAAGCAATTTATAAATGCAGTAAGTACCACTAGTAGTACTTACTTAGTCGTTTATTAATAATTGTGCGGTAGAATAGTATTTGCGTATCTAAAACAAAATAAATTGCATTAACTTACAGGCAAAGGTCTGGGCAAGTATGAAAATGGCATGTCAGAGGCATTGAAGCCTAAGATAAAACGGAGTGTGGCCGGTATTGGTCACGATCCTGCATCTGAGTTCAATGAGCATTGGTGGACAGCGTTATATGATAAAGCAGCAAGTAATGTTGAGGTAAGTGGTAAACTTGAAATCCTATATGTATTTTTATTACCCTGTACTGTCATACTTGTAGTTAAAGATCCATTGCACTCTTCCAAGCATCTCTGTCTTATGCTGTGTTGTGCCAGTTCCTATTATTGAAGACAATTATCTACTCTACCATAATTTTTATTCCCTGATAATAACACTGTTAAAGAAATATGTATTATATCTTCAAAACCTAAAAATTACTTTCAATTTTGTTAGTAGCTACTTTATAAAGTGGTGTGTTTGGGAGATGAAAGAAATTACTTTAGCTCTTATAATTACAATAATTTATTACTGCTCTAAGATCTATATGAATACAGTTATAGAGTATATGTGTACTTATGTATAGGGTAAACATAATACATATAGGATGGGCTAGTAGCTAGTACACATTATACACACACTACAATTTATGTCCCACCCAATTTAGCAATTCATCACCTAAGATATTTAAAACAACACATTCATTTAAGCTCTTGTTATCCACTTCCAATAACATAAAATCTGAAATCATTATGAATTTCAAATTTCTACCAAAACATCATCATGCAGTCTATGTGGCAACACTATATGGCATTTGTATTGTATTTTCCCAGGTTGAAGAAAAAAATGGGAAAACAAAGAAAATTAAAACAAAAGAGGACTTCCAAATCACAAACAGCACATGGAAATTGAAACAAAAACCTAAAAATGAAGAAAATGAGGAACAATATTCAGATTTCTTTGTCAGAACTGCTGTGTTGACTAATGGTGGGAGTAAAGTGGAGAAGGTCAAAGATTCTGACTCGGAGGAAGAGGAAGAAAAGAAGGATGTATTTAAGATGACTGATGAGGAACTGTTTAAGGCATGTGAGGGCAGGACTGCTCATAAGTAAGCATAATTTTCCTTTTATGAACTTGCTGATCTAGGCCAAAGGCAATAATAAAACTGTCAAATTATTTTACACTCACACGAGTGCCGGAGGCCCATCCCCTGTTCCTTCTCCTGCATTTGTCCTGCACTGTCCCTTTTCCCAACCCCAAGGTGCGGCAACGCACTTGTGACTCCTGTGGTATTGCTTGTGTCCATGGGCGGCGTTAATTGCTTACCATCAGGCGATCCGTCTGCTCGCTTGCCGCCGAATTTTATAAAAAATAAAAAATGTCGGGAGTAAAATAACTAATTATTAAGGCCATTCATGAAATTTTAAGATTCAGAAAAATATTCTTTGCTCATACCAAATTTTTGCCATAGTGTAGTTAGTCCTTAGCATACCACAAAAGTGCAAGCTCTTCTCTGAGTGTTCTTTATTAAAGTTGATTAAAGAAATTGTTTGACGTAATGCTTAGATCAGGCACTAGTAATAGAAGTCTATAAAAATGTTCTGCTATGGCAATGATTACATTTTGTCTTATTTTAGAGCAAAAAAAATTATGAGAAGACAGTTATTATATTTTGTTTTATTTTCTGTGCAGAGGTGCACGTCACGGACTCAAAGCTACAGGCAAGCTAGCAAGAATCGCACAACAAGAAGCACAGTTTCTAACAGAATCTAGATTTAATGGCTATAGTCACGCCAAAAAGTTAAAACATAAAGTCGTTGAAGAAATGGCATTGAACAGCGATACCGAAATCGTCGAAACCAAAAAGAAAAAGAAGAAACGGAAACGCTGCAATAGCAATGAAAAACAGGAGAAAATGTACAATGAAGATTGTGTCATGGCTGAATCAAATGAGTTGCCTTTGCCTGAACATGTTGAAATGACACAAGATGATGATGCCAGCGTTGTAAAAGAAGTTCAAGATAAGAAGAAATCTAAAAAGTCTAAACGAGTGTATCCTAATATTGAAGCGATTCCAGAGGAAGATGAGAATATCGTTAAACCCAAGAAAAAGAAGAAACATGAGAAAACCGAGATTGTGGATGAAATCTCGACTACACCTGAAAATACAAACAAGGATGAAAATTATGATACGCAATCAAGTAAAAAGAAGAAAAAGACAAACAAAAAGAATGATTTATAGCATTTACCTCAATCTTAAATAAATTATGTTCTTTTCAAGCAGTGAATATTTTTTGACCTACTTGTTTTTAATTTTGCTTAAGCCACCTTTTAGGGCAGAAGCTGATCAAAATGCACTATGAACAACTAGTTCGTATATCAGAAGCAAGAAATATTACAACTAGCAAACTGGCCTGTATTTGGCACAAAAGATCAGCATTGCCCTACAACGTGGCGTGCCAGCATTCTGGGCACGCCTCCAATTGATGGCGATGTGAAGGATTTCCATGACGCCCTTTAAATTTTGCTTTTACTTTTTTTTATGTATTGCCTTTATTTGTTAGTTAAGTATAGAAATTATTGTTTTAATTTATGTGTAAATAGCCATTTACTTATAGTTAGTTTTAATACTAGCAAACACAAAAAGTAGATATGAAATGTTACAAAGCTTGTTTACTGATAGCAATAAGCGGTACTGGGTCATTGGTGATTCGGCGTTACACCGAAACCGAATGTTCCTAGGCGATTTGGAAAAATTATTAATATTGTGGACTGTAAGGATGTGGGTTCTTATCGCCTAGGAAAGGAAAAGTGAGTGATTGGGTTCATGGGAGGAATAGGAGACTGGGGTATGGGAGCACACCTTACCTTGCACGTCAGTCTTCTTCCTTGCAAATGGCGGCCGCCTGGTGTCTCTTCGGGAATCCTGAAGATGCACTGATCACTTCGTCTGATTCCAACCCAGAACTACACAAATCACTTCACTTCACTCGCGGGCGGTTTTGTTGCGTTTATGGTATAAAGCGGTCAAAATATGGCGGTGCGGTACACGTGTTCGGCGCGACACGGATTATTCTAGACTGTCTCTCGTCGTCGTTGAACTCTGCGACCAATCAGCGAGGCGTGCCCCTTGCAAAGGAATGGGATAGAAAGGGACGGAAACAAAAGGCATCGCTCGCATTGGACAAGCAAGCGAAGAACGATTGACGTCGATGTAATTAATTATCGATAGGAAGGTAGATGGCGCTACCAGGTGGTGTGTTGTGGGATACGGTACTGGTGGTTTTTATTAGAAACTCTGATTAAAATTAAGTGGGTCTAATCTTTTGCAATCATGATTGTTTGTGAATTAAGAACTGGCCAAAGAAAATGGGGTGAATTGAGGAGGGTAGCTGGTAAAGGGTAGCTTGGGTGGCGTAAATGAGAGATCAGAGGGCCAATTCTCGTATTTTGTATGACATACATAGATTTATAGGTACTAACGCACGACATATAAATTATATTTTGAACGAAATGAGATTATATTTTGAATTGACTCAGAATCGGTATTCTGATAACCCAATGTCATTATCGTATAATTTGAAATACCTAAACAGTTTGTCGTTGACACATATTTTGACACTTGTTTCAATTTATAATCTAGTTACAATGTCATTCCAATAACAGTTAATAATACCCAAACATGCTCCTTGATAATACCATTTGTGACGTAAGTATGACACTGACATTATATCGAAATGGTATATTGAATCATAAAGTATTGAACAAATTTATTTAGGAGAATTGGGCCTCTGGTCTTGTGGCATACCCTGTGGGAGGCCTACGTCCAGCAGTGGACTGCAACAGGCCGATGAGATGTGATGAATAAAATTTACGAGAGGTCTTATCCCATTATTTGCTTTACTTTCAATGAGGGCATTTGTTTCACTAACGTTTTTATAGCAGGATAATCGCGAGATACTGCACGATAGATACAAACATAACAACTACTTAGGACGTTATAGCTTAACTCGCATCTAAATGTGAAGGCAAGCAATATCAAGACACAACGAATTGCAGAGGTAAATAAAAACAAATTACAAATGCGACTTGCTTTCCTTAAAAAAACTAATTTGGAAGAATTTATTAAAAAGACGTTTGCAATATTTTCTACTAGGTAAAAGGCAAACTGTCAAAGTCAAAGTTGACATTGACATTTTGATTATTTGACGAGATACGTTCTCGTAAAATTTGCGAAAAATGTCGCTGGCGAAGTATTTAGCACTCGACAAAGTCGCTAATTTCTTTAATATTATCCGTCAGAATGGTGGAATAAGAGGATCTTTGTATAAACTGTACAGGTAAGCGGGAAATTACATTATTATGTAATTGTTTACAGGTTATGTTTTGTCGTATTTTGGCTTTGGATCAGCTTTTACGCATTTCTTTTGTTTCGTATTGGAAATGATCTGATTAGAAAAGAACTTGGAAAAGAATATGTAAATCTCAATGATACGCAAATAAAGATATCATAGTCGAAAGAACAAAAATTGCAATTGGTTCAAAATAACTTATGAAAGTCAGTTTGGTACCAACTACCAACAGACACACTTGCTTAAAACAGCTGTATGTGTTATGTATTATATCTAAAACGATATAACGTACGTTAATAAAGTATAGTACAGAATTACACATGTCTTACCAACTATCTTATGCAGCATCAAATTTCTATCTATACTGACAATGAAAATGTTATGTTTAGATAATATTGATTGACATAATTAAGTTTGATGTACAAAGAAACATTATTTTGCTTATTGATACTTGTACTGGCTCTGCCTTATTTGTATACAACTCCCACAATTGAGATTAAAACAGACAGACACTTATTGAAACCACCAATATTGGATTAGCAGACAGGGCCATTGACAACAAGACCAACAGGCTGTTGCTGTTTGTTTATCTAGGCAGCACAAAACATCCATCTAGGTTATAAATATTAGGTTTAAAAAATCAAAAGCTGCACTAGTTATTATGGGTAACATCTTGAATAGCGGCTACTTCAGATCTGAGATGTATGTTACATAAAGCTAATATTCTGTCACATCTGGTTAGACCAGTTAGAAGCTTCGACTTAGATTTTGGTTGAAATGGCTCTATCGTTGCAATAGTAAAAAGCTTGCTACTGGGATATAACACCAAGACTAATGGTAATATAATTATTTACTATTTACAGACAAGATGAATTGAAAGACGGCACACTAGTCGGTGAAGACAAGTTCGGCAACAAGTACTTTGAGAACCCTCGCTACTTCTATGGCAGGAACCGATGGGTGGAGTATTCCGACAATTACAACATGAACTATGATGGTAGTCAGGTAAACTATTCTTAAAATATATATTTTGATATAATATCAATTTCTATTGGAGAATGATTTGGTATTTTAGTACAGTTTATCAAATAAATAAAATCCTAGCTATATGTAATTGAACTGCCTTGGTGGTCCAGTGGATAGCGTATGCGATTGCTGATCGTAGATCCCGGGTTCGATTCCCGGGTCGGGCAAAACTTACTGGGTTTTTCCAAATTCTCAGTAGCAGCACAGAGTCTGGTGATGTTGGCACATCACCTTAAATAATAAAATTTAATTAAATAGGGGGTGAGCCTATTGCCGTTACCTGGCGGTAACGGCAATAGGCTCACCCCCTATTATGTGGGACCTAAAAATTCATGGCTAAATGTGGGTGTAATATTACGCCTCTGCCTACCCCTTCGGGGATACAGGTGTGAGCCTACAAAAAAATATGTAATTGAAATATCATAATGCTGTTGCTGTTGTCTGGCCAAAATGTTATTCAAGCTGCCAGAATAGCATTCATTGTGAGTTTTGGCTTGCCTCTCATAGTAGATCAGCAAAATTAAGCAATGCTTTCACAACTCACCCACTTAGTCTTGGCCTGATGACTGCGTGTGGTGTGGCACTTATATCAGAGCACTGCTGTGCTTCAGAAGACTCATAAAGCTCTGTCCTTCCCGGTTCTTGTCTAAGGACACCAATGTTAGGCTATGTTGGAAGCCTTTGGGCGGTCTGAAAACTCCGATCTAAAGAAGATGAAGAAGCAGCAGAAAATTTTATAGACAATAATATCCTTCCTAAGTTGCGAAGCTAAATCTTGGCCTGAATGGACATTTTAGTATTTTGCCATTATCATGAAAATGATGTTTTAATTTCCAGGTCCCCGCTGAATGGTTTGGCTGGCTGCACTACAAAACTGATCTTCCTCCCCACATGGTAAGATTTTATAAAGATAGCTTTAGGCACATGCTTGGATTGGATTTTTTTATATTCCTTTATTAAAGAATGTCAGTAACTTGGAATTTTGGATTATAATTAGGTATTGTGTGTCGTGCCGCTGACAAGCTACCTAGGCATTTGGAAAAAACATTTAACAGTTTAAAGGTCACAAAAAAGTGGTATCAAACTTAATGCTTGCTTTATATGGCACAAAGTATATCTAGACGCAAAACAACAATTTATAGATCACACAAAGTGTTGTCTCGTCACACCCACAGTACTCGGCGCAATGTCGAGCGACGAGGCTGCCGCTTCAACCACTATGCCATATGTTTAGTCGTACGTGGATTTAGCCTGGTGCTTGCTTCGAATTTCGAGAATTTATATTAATGTCAAGCCTTTTAAATCTATAAAGAATTATCCCGCATAATATTTAATTGTTGCAAATCGTAAAATAGGCTTGTATTGTTTTACTCACATGATGATTGAGCAAATAATCATCAACTGATACTAATTATTGTTTGTTATGCTGAATTGATCCCTAGCTCCTGTAATTTTCTTGTCATTTCTTCCCAGGAATAGCCACTTCCTGAACAGGTTATAAATCAGCGTTTAGTATGCTCATTAAAAAGTTTACACGAAATAAAGAGAAATTAAATTTAATTACAGGACCCCAGCCGCCCCAAGTACAAATGGATGGCCGAATTCACTGAGAACATGTCTGGCACCACTGGAGAATACACCCCTTACAGTACCACCAGACCCAAAGTAGAGCCCTGGGTGCCCCCTACAAAAAGCGCGTAAATCGTAAGAAGCATCTTGCATCGTGGGCTACGTCTACTGAAATAACGAACATACGAACACACATAACTTGACATGCACGAAATAGCTGTATTTCTGAACGAATTGACAAGTGTCAAAAGTGTCAACTGTCTTGATGACAAGTCAAAGGCATGTTGTTGTTTCATCTATGGATTGGATAAAAAAATATGGGAAAATTGGCGGGATAGCCGTTTTATTTGGATAAACAGCGTTGTACAGTGTCAAATCAAAATACTTTCTGATAATCAAGGATCGGAATTAAGGGAGCTAACATTGTCAAAAGTATGGATATGCTTAATTTTTAAATGTGTTTCCGGAACTAGATTCTGGAAAATTTCGGATTTTTAATGAAGGTTTTTTCAATAGTTTAAAACACCTTAATTAAAAATTAAAAATTATCGTCACGATAAACAAAGGAAATCTATGCTTGCTGTTATTGGGGATTGAAGATTTATTTCAGTAAATGTGCCCACAAATCATTATAACGTGGAATGACTAGCTAACATCGTAGTCTTAAAATAAATTATGTCTTAGTTTTAAGTAGAAAATGAAATAAATACGTTCATCATTGTTATTATTGGTGTTTTATTAATACTATGCTAGTTAAAATATAGATGCCTATATTTTCCTACTCCTTGGTGTTAGTAAGCTGTGGACTGCAATAGGCTGATGAGCTTTTTTTATTTCTCTTTTTTTATCAGCAATCAGTTTTTGGACTATGAGCTGATGAGTTGTAGGCCAATAAGTTGTAGAGAGTGTGCACTCCAGTGAGAGCACTACTCGTGCTTTAATTAAGCTACATCCTATCTGGCAGCTTCAATATGTCGTGCCTTTTAAGTCTTTTTGGATAATCCTGAGTATTTAGCTGAAGTGCCAGCTCATTTGGATGTTCAGCGAGTCTATGTTGGTATTTTCTGGAGTATAGCCGGATTCCTTCCCTTACGGAATTCATTTTACCAAGGAACATTGGCGATTGTACGTAGAATGATATTTTGCATTCTTTGGATGACACTTATATTGGAGTTGCTAGCACTGCCCCACAGTTGTACCCCGTAAGTCCATATTGGTTTGAGGATGATTTTGTATATTAGCAGCTTGTTGTCAATATTCACTTCAACCACAGCAAAGTTTTGAATTTAAGTTTCAATTCCTCTCTTTTAGCTTTAACATGATTTTTCCTTTACGCTATAGCTTTGTGGTAACAGATTGCCATAAAGGTATACTGGCGAATTGCTCTTTTCTCAGTGTGAATGTTATATGAACCGATTTGGAGGAACTTGCTTTTATTTTCCATTTGGACAACCAGACATCTATCTCATTTAATCCGCTCTGTAGTAGTTGAGATGCGTGGGCTGGATTGTCGCTACTAGCCAATATGGCAGTATCGTCAGCGAATGTGGCTGTAGTTATTCCCGGTATCACAGGCAGATCTGCAGTGTAGATGGAATACAGAACAGGTCCCAGTACCGATCCCTGCGGCACACCTGCTTTGATGTCATATAATTTGGAGCAGTCTTCGCCTTCCTTTACTTGAAATAACCTTCCATCCAGGTAAGATTTTATAAGTGTAAAAAAATTGTATGGGAAGCAATTCTTAATCTTGTATAGTAGACCATTATGCCATACTTTATCAAACGCCTGTTGTATGTCGAGAAATGCCGACGAACAATACTCCTTTCTTCCTAAGGCATCTCTGATTTTGTTGGTGACACGATAGACTTGTTCTATGGTGGAATGGTACTGCCTAAAACCAAATTGATGGTCTGGAATAACTTTCTCTGCTTTAATAATGGGTCGTAATCTGTGCAGAATGATCTTTTCAGAGGTCTTAGATAAGATTGGCAATAGGCTGATAGGTCTGTAGGACTGGACTTCATTTGGAGGTTTTCCTGATTTATAGATCATTCTTATCTGGGATATCTTTTACATAGATGGTAAGTACTGAACCCTCAGAATGCCATTATACAAGACAGAAATACTACAGCCTTTTTGGCTAATTGCTTGAGGATTTCTGCCGTAATCAGATCAACCCCTGGTACCATTATTTGTATTATTTGTAAGGTTATTCATAAAATTGTTCTCCATAGTTCTATCACTGTGGTTGGTTTCAAAGGCAATGACATCTGGAATGGTTCTTCCAGAGCTTTGAGTACACGATTTTCGTGTCCCACATCCACTGTCGAATTCGGTGAGAATACAGATGCCAGGTGATCAGCAAATAAGTTTGCTTTTTCTAGCTGATGCGATGAGATGAAAAATGTGCCTACCTCCCTAAGTATACAATTACTGTGTGTCCCAATAACACCAATTCGTCTCTGCCAGTGCCGACAGAGACAATTTCCAAAAATAACAGCCTATTCACGGAGAGTACAACGCTGCGATACTAGCGCCACCAGAGGTGGCAAATGCTGATCACTACAGATGCAGAAACCATTGATTCCTTCCATCTAAGATAGGATTGTGAACAATCACAATATCCATCCGTTAATTTTCTAAAAGCGTCTTCTAGCGGACTAAATAACGGTCCGTACCTATAGTCCCTTAGGAGGCTATATTAAAGAATGTATGGTTGGTTCCCATCGACAAATACCACGGTAACCGTGGTATTTGTCGATGAGACGTATCGCGTCTCAATTCGCAGAATAGCGTTCGAACATTTCTTACATCCCGTTGCGATCTATCTATCTCGGGGGCTATCTATTTCCACAGACCATACAGGTTCCAAAACAAATGAAAAGGCAAGTACGCTATAAAAATAACGATTCGTCGCCGTTTTATTCGTAGTGGTCGTGTAGTTTTGTTGAACTTTGTTTTATTTCATCATCATCATCTCAACTAAGTAATAGACGTCCACTGCTAGACATAGGCCTTCTCCAAGACTTTCCATACATATCGCACCCTTAGTAATATAAGGGCACAATCCAAAAAAGTAGATTTTTGGGAAATCGCGTTTCAAGATTCTGGATTCCACCATTACAGCTATTTTTTTGAATAACTTCCATATTATTTAAGTTATAAATGTGAAATTAGGCAGATTTGTTCTTCTATAAATGCACTATATATAGCAATTAAAAAATAATAATAATGGAAATATATTCTATTAATTACAAGTAATAGAAAAAAACCCTTTTAACTTAGGCCCATATAGTACAAAAATCATAACAGAAATATGGAGCTATTTCATATTGATCCCATATATTATTAAAGTCCCTATTATAGTTCAGTTCTTAATTATAGTTAGTACTGTATATTACCAAACCAAACCGTAATCTAAATCTTTTGTTTCTGTTTTATAAATAAAATATCAGGTAAAATTAAAGTAATAGTTAAATAAAATCAGTGCAGAATGTAACAATAATCTTAAAATTATGAATTCTAATAAACAATTAAACATAATGTCTTTTGTTGCGATCTAAAGGGTCAAATCACTTGAACCCCTTAGTTCGCAACAAAAGCTATGGTTGAAATTGATATTTTTTTCGGTGATTCTATCTACAAATTGTTATTATTAGCTAATAAAAAAGAAAAAAATATCTAATATCAATAGATTCTTAGAAACGGCATGTTAAAAATACTTAACATTGCGAGGCGGACGGTGGTTAAGTGGAAAAAACAATGTTATGTATTATTAACATTGCGAAATACACAGTCAATTAAAAATAAAAAAAAAACAAACTGTTTATTTATATTCTATTTATTTTAAAAGTAATAAAAAAATGAAATTAGTGACAAATTATTAAAACAAATAGTGATAGGATAGCGTCAGATTTTTGTCGTTTCGATAGAAGTTCATAATAAATCATGATTTTTAATAAGTATGTGAATATTTTTTTATATGTAAGGGACTTTATTGTACTGAACACAATCTTTTCTGTAAGTACATAATCCATGCATTGTTTACGCAAATGTCTAAGAGCTGGGAAAACAATGCCATGTACCATTTTATTGTTTTATAAATGGTGCGATAAAGGGAAATAAGCATATCACACAAATCTACCCTCCCATATCGTAGTTATAATGTTTGACTATCTGTGGACATGAAACGTCAACCTTGGCTTCAAAGGGTACGAATCCACATAGGAACTGGCCAAAATCACACTTTTGTTATCATGCCATTTTACGACACACGGTTTGTTCTCATTATCAACTAGGTATTTGTTTGCTTGAACCTCTACCCTTCTTTACAATACTTCATCATCTGGTAGTTTAATTTGTCATTCTCTTAAACGATTTGATCTAATTGTGCCCAAGGAAAAGATATCATATTCTTGACGTAACATGTGGATCAGCTCAAGTGATGAGAAAAAGTTGTCGAAGTACACAACCACCGGCTTATTTTGTATAGGTACTCTGGCAAAGAGCTATTACCACTTTTGCACCAACACCTTAAGGATTTTTATATTTTATAAAAGAATGATATCTAATCGTGTCTTTGCCAGCGTAGGGAATTAAATCATACACACAGGCAGAAATAAAAGCCCTAACAAACATTTCAAAAGCTCCATTTCTTTGGCTTCTTTGCCAAATATTGACGCCTGTTTCCAGCTGTTGAACCTTTATAGGGCACCATCATTTCGTCGATATTATAGCGATGTTCTTCTTCTGTACTGAGGCAGTTTCTACGTACACCATCTAAAATCGATCGTACTTTAAAATAATGATCTCCATTCTGTTGAGAATTATCAACGGAGTACAAATACTGACGAATTTGATCATATCGCTTTAAACTCTTAACATCTGCGATTAGGTTAGAGCGTAGATTCTTATTCCAGTAATCCCGATAGCACGGCATCTTAACGACACCCATCAAAATATTAATTGCAACAAAATCCAATAATTCTTCCCGAGCAACATTGGTGAATTTTAGATTTCGTTGTAAAGAATATAAATTCGTGTTTGGTATAATTATATCAATAATATCTTCACTGAAGGAATCATAGAAGTAATCTGACGGAGACTTCGATTCAGATCCGAATTGCGTAAAGGTTATTGGTTATTGGTCATCCAGTACAGCTTTATATTTCAATTTGACGATTTCCCATCTGATCAGTGGTTTTCTCACAAATTGTTTCTTTTGTTTTGTTTGTAGTGTTGGTTTAGTTCTTAATCTGCTTTTGGAACGGGTTTTCTTGGGGATATTAGAAGCTGCAGTACGATATTGATAACGCAAGCAAATGCTGCGGTGGATTGTGAGTAACGAGGACTTCGCATATAGCTGGAGTGGATGGTAGCAATTCGTCTAGCTAAAGTTCATCATCTAAGATATTCAGTCGCTCAAATGAAGAATTTAAAGAGCGGGGTGCGGAACTATGTTCTGTATGTTCTGTTCCTTTTTCTTCCTCGTCTTCGGATGTACTAGAATCGGCGGAAGAATCTTCTTGTGGTGGCACAAGTACTAGAATCTTTCTCACACGTTCTAATCGGATGTTCACACGTTCTAATTCATGCAAACACCCCAAGCACCAAATAAACAATTTAGAATGTCAAAAAATACATATTCAGTTTTGAAAAAAGAAATACAACTTTATGTCATACAAGGTAAAGTTCGAGTTCAAGTGCAAAGAAAAGTGTCGAATTAAAAAATATATTGAATTTTTCATGTAAATAAGGGCCGAAAACAAATTGTGTCAACAAACACAAAACAATTTACGTACTATAACGAACCAATAAGATATGATTCCATAAAACATTTCTACTTTTTTGCAATATACCGATCTATTATGAATAAGGCCCAATTATTTATTACATTTTGTGTAATATATGGGCATAACTACAATTTTTTCTTTATAATACAAAATTATAAAATCATAACTCACAAGGATTTTCGTCATAGAAGGGCACAAACAGGAATCGCACAACGTTTGAACAGTCCGCCTCCGACAAGTACGGAAACGTTACGGTTTGCGACCTTATAGCAGTAAGAGCGGGGAACGGGCGGAGAGAGTGTGAGAGGGACACAAGTATATTTACCGAGTCATTATTGTCCTTTTTCTCTTTCTGTCAGCGCTAACCGGTAGCGGATTTCATTTTGTGCCCTTAGCATTCAAAATCAGAGTTTACAAAAATTTTGACTTGATCCCTTATATTACTAAGGGTGCGATATGTATAGATCGGTCTTTTGGACCAACCATATGATCGTCGCTCCACCTTGCGGGAGGCCTTGCCACTTCCGGTGCGTGGCCACCCCTCCACATCCTATGTTTTATAAGACAATAATATTCCTCAATGAAATATTTTCTGTCTGTATAAATAAGATTCTTGCGTTACTCACTGACTGACAGACAACGCACAACCAAAGCTATTGCTATTGGACGCAAGCAGCAAAAATTTGGCATGTAAGTATTTTCCTTGGGAACCGTAAGGGTGCACAAAGAAGAGATATTCCGAAATGGCCACGGGATCCGGCAAAATTAAAATAATATGTGCGTGCGTAGCTGCGGGCATTCTCTTGTAGAAGAGCCCATAGACTAATATATATTATAACTGGAGATAGACTGGCAACTGTCAATTTGATCAGATCTTAGCGTTGAGCGCCACCTGAATGCCACTCAAGGAACTAAACGAAATATTTTTTTCACCACAGCAGCTCAAACATGCCACTTTTGCTGCGAGACAACAAAATAATTGAGTAAAAGTAGCTTTTTAATTTTTCAATCTTCAGTGTCACGAATTGACATTGTTCAGCCATAAATTTGAAACATTCGAATTTTACTGTGCTCTGTCTCTTTCACATGCATATAAAAAGTGAGTGAAAAAACAAACCCCTTCGAATTCGAAATTCGATTTTGGAATTCGACCTCATAGAAAACACCTTCGGAAACGCAAATAAACAAAGATATTTGTAGTAAAGAAATTACTTTTTTATATGTTATTGTTTAAATGTTTAATTTATTATTGGATTTTAATAAAAATGAGTCTAATTAATAGTATAAAATTGGTATTTAACCAAAACATTTTATTTGGAATTACAACAATGATACATTTGAAAAATAAACATCAGGGACGCGGTATTAAAACGCGATTTAAAAATGTAGCGGGAAAAAAAAATTCGCTGATGCTGATACAGTTTAGCGTAACGTGTTAAATTATATTAATATATAAAATAATCTAAAAAGATGAGTGAAATTAGCCATGATGAATGTACTTTAACACCAGAAGAGTTAAATCAACAAGTGTAATGCAGAATTCAATCTATTCCTGTTCATTTCTGTCTCCTAAGTAATAGGTATGTGTTCTCACTGCTCTGGTGAAAAGTTATGTGTGCTACACGAGAGCAAAGTTTTTTGTATCTCATGCTGTTGAGTCCCTCACTACGCTCAGGATTCTAACTTTGATTCACTCGCTACGCTCGTGAATCAATCATAGAATCCTTCGCTTGTCCGGGACTCAAAATCGGCACTCGAAACAAAAAACAACTTTGCTCTCTAGTTGCACAAATAACTATTTTTTAGCTATCGCTATAACATACGTAATTGTAAGTGTAAGTCAAATGTTCGTGATATTTCCCATGTAACGTTTTCCCAAAAGAAAAACGTTATTACATGGGAAATATCACGAACATTTGACTTTACAATTTCAAAGTTCACGAAATATTATTTCGACTGATTTACATTAAGAAATTAAACACTTTACTAGAGAAAATAAAGATGTTAATTCCTAATCTGAATCGGCCTAATCAGTTACAATGGGTTCGGATTAGAGGTCCTGCTGTATAGGTATATTTAGTTAGGAATAAATAATGCTAAAATATAATATCAAATGTATTTATTTAGCTATACATTAATTTTTACACCAGTTTGTGTTTCTCTTTTTCTGCTCTTTCCTTTAATATATTGATTTCGAGCCTGTTGTATAATAGGATCCATTTGATCTTGGTCTGCTGTACCATAATTATAAAAGCTCTTGCCAGTAAAATGAGCAGAACACTACACTGAGATATATGGTCCAAACTCGTTTAGGAGGGCCTATCTTAAGTATGTCACAAACACTTACACAAACAACACAGGTAATGCTGAAATAGGTATTCCTGAACATTATACGTAGGAACTGAAGCTCAACTCTACGTAAATACCAATAAAATACCAAGAATCACAAGAAAAAAGCATGTAAACACACAGCCGGCAAATTTTCTTGTGACAATGACATTACTGACATTTAGTTTCATTTATTGTTTGTTTTTAATTTATGTAACGGTTTCCATTGTTTGCCAACAAAAAATATTTGTGGTCATGCAAAATTGTTTCAAACTAGTAAAATAATTATAATAATAATGGTATGAAACATAACATATCTTCACGCCTTTTATCCCCGAAGGGGTAGGCAGAGGTGCATTACACACCCACACTTCGCCAGATATGTTTCGGTCCCAATGTAATAGGGGGCGAGCCTATTGCCATCTACCGGGCACATTTTTAAGCGAGCGATAATTAATATTTTTTATTTTAATACACACATAACTTCGAAAAGTCATAGGTGTGTGCCCGGGGTAACTGGGGATCGAACCCGAGACCATCGTCTCGGCAGTCCGTTACGTACACCACTGGGCTATCGCCGCCTGTTATGTGTGTTATGTGTGTTATGTTATGTAATAATGGTAATAAAAGTAAGTTTTATTTTATAAATAAATTGTTATTAAACTTTGGATTTATCGAAGAAAATATCAATTTTGACAATTTGTGTCGAGTACTATGGCAACACTGACAAAAAAGTTCCCTCGATTGGCAATTAGATGGCATTATTCACAAAAAAAAAGTTGTTCGTCAGTTACCAGGGCATGGAAGAGCCTTCGTCAACTGCAGGTCCGTGCTAACCGAGAATGAATGAACATTATGTCCAAGGTCATTATCGGTCAGTGCCATAAAAGTTCACATGAATGGTGAACTAAATTATTTATGAAAGTACTTTAACCTTTGGACATTATGTACAGGATCTAAAATGACCTAGTTTAATTGTTTCACACGCAGTGGAGTCGTACTGACTGCCTCGTTGGTCTCGACTCTCGCGGCATAAATGTGCGCGTGGGATTGGGAGGTCTCGGGTTCGATTCCCGGTTCGCGCAAAGCGTTATTGGGTTTTTCCGTTAGGAAAGTATCAGTAGCAGCACGGAGTCTGGTAATGTGTCCGGCACGGCAATAGGCTCGCCCCCAATTACGTGGGACCTAAAAATTCATGGTGAAATGTGGGTGTAATATTACACCTCTGCCTACCCCTTCGGGGATACAGGCGTGAGTCTATAATGGAGTCCTACTGTGAGTGTAATATAATAAACTAACTAGACTCCGTCTACGGCTCCGCCCGCGAGGGACTACTTAACCCCTTAGGCTGGAAATTGCCAATAATCTTTTTTTAGTGCACCCCTGCACTCCCCAAGGAACATACCTAGGTACATGACTCAGCTTCTTGCGCCCAGTAGTTTCGACTGCCTAGTCAGTAACGCAAGCATTTTGTTTACATAATATTGATGACAATGATGAGTGAAGACATCTGTAATTTATACAATTTAGAAACCACAGACCGCGCGGCGCGGTGCCCCTACTAGAGCAATTTTAAATCTATTTTAATGCTAGTGTCGATAGATAGATGTCGCCAACTGCTAGCATTTCCTAACTAACGAGTAGGTTTGACGTTGACAAACTTAAAAGCATCGTCGGTATGTACCACGGAGAATAACCGATTGTGTTTGTCTAATTGGGGCCAACCATTAATTAAGTACGTTATAATAGTGGGGGATAGTTAGTGGGTCCACAGTTATATGTCTGTGAGTTGGTCGACAAAGAGTGACACTATGAAGAATAAGTTGATGTGAGAAGCTGTAACAAGTACGAGGGAGGGGTAAGAAAATAATAAATGTCGTTTGATGTAATTTAATTATGGTCTCCAAGAGAAGTAAGAGACTGTTACTCAGAATGAGATCAGCAGGGGCTCAAACTCTCGCTCTCTCAAACGAATTTTGAATGCTCTCTCAAATGATTTTTGAATGTATTTTATACAGAAATTTTGTCCTAGGACATGTGGAGCCTGCAAATCTGCACTTAGCCAGCGTAGTGGACTATGGCCTTACCCTTCTTATTTTGAGAAGAGGCACGTGCCCAGTAGTGGGACAGTTTATATAGGTACAGCCTTTATATTATTAGACGATGCCCGCGGTTACACCAGCTTTATTTAAGGCTACTGCTCCGCTCCCGTCGCTCATAGCATGATGTTATATAGCCTATAGCCTTACTCGATACCTAAATGGGCTATCTAACACTGAAATAATTTTTCAAATCGGACTAGTAGCTGTGCTAGTAGTTCCTGAGATTAGCGCGTTCAAACAAACAAACAAACAAACTCTTCAGATTCATATATATTAGTATTAGATTAGCAGCCCGCGTTCTTGGTGAACAGGCATCTAAATCCATTGAAATCAGAGGTGGGGTTTAGGGTTAGGAGCTCAAGCCATCCATCTCATTTCCCTTCAGAAACATTGAACTCCTCCCATGACGCTTTAATTTTTCCCTTGATAAAACTTGCCCTCGCCAGGAGCAAACCTCTGACGGCTTTGACACAAACCAAAATAGCACTCTGCGTACTCCTAAATCAAAATTCTGATAATGCGTCTAGATTTGCCACTTGGAAGACGAGATGAGGATATAGATGGGTACTTAGTGGGTCAATTAGGTACCTAAGGTAATTTGTGGATGACCTTTGACCATTCATATCAAGATACCCTTGTCCGAGTTTGGGCACCAATGGATCGCATTAGTCTTTCGTTGAAAGGAACTTCAACTTCTTCATAATTTTTCTTGTCAACTCAGGCCAGTCAGCAAACATTTGACGGGGCATTTCATCTGTTCACAAAGTGTCAACATAATTATTTGGTCAGTGCATTTCTTTTTTTTTTTTATAAAAGACAACTCCCGCATTAGGACTAAATCGTGTGACGCGGGGGACTTTACAAACATACAACTAACGGATACAATGAACACCCAGACTCGAAACAACAATTTATGAATCACACAAAGTGTTGTCTCGTGTGGGGATCGAACCCACAACAATTCGGCACAGTGTCAAGCGGTGAGGCGGCTGCTTAAACCACTACGCCAACCGTGCAGTCGTTTTCTAGTGATAAATAAACTCTTTTCTTTACTTAAATCCCCTTCTCCCCCTTCATACTTGATTTCTTACTTTCAATATCTATCTTCTACACATGAGAAAGACCTTCGCTCCTCTCACAATCTTCTTCTTCAGTGTCCCACTCATACTTCAGACTTTGTAGGCTCTTCCTTCGTTGTTCAAGCTATCTTGCTATGGAATAGGCTCCCTCCTGAAATCAGAATGTCTACTAACCGGTTCGCATTCAAATTGAAAGTTCGAGAACTCCTTGCTGAGAGATTGAAGGAATCTGTACATTGTTTTCATCAGTTCTAGTTATATAATATATTATAATTATATATTTTGTATGTATTTATGGGGTATGTGTGTAGTTTATGCAATATGTATTATTATGTATGTAAATAGTAATATACTCATTTATTTATAATATAATATATTTATAATTTTATTTATAGTATAATATTCAATTTACTTATATTACATTTGATATATCTGTGATAATTATCTCTATATATAATGCACCTACCTTGCTTGTCTCTGCACCACCAAAAGGTCCGACTGGTAGATAATGCCTTACGGCATTAAGTCCACCTTATGTACTGTAACTGTATATTGTGCATGAAGTAAAAAATAAAATAAATAAAAATAATAAATAAAATTTATATTTATGACATGTACGCCATGTACGGTCGCTTGGTGAATTATCAGTCATGAACTCATGAGGTTTCGTATTCGATACCTGGGCCAGCATCATTACCAATCCTTTAATTTAATTGCAGGATCTCAGTTTTGTGCCTGGCAAGAAGTCTGACATTCATTTCGCCCTTATTACCTACCTACGTGCAACTTACCATGGGCGAATGGCCATTGAAACGTCGTGGGTGTAATCCGTGAAATATACCATAATATAGGTACCGATTTCTACATGATTAGAACTCGGGACCAAACAGGACAAAAAGCCGCACACATTCGTATACAAATTTAAAGAAATAGGTACGTAAAAGTCGTCAAACAATGAAATTGGCGCGCAAAACATTTGACACTATGTTTTTTTACAGACGGTTGAAAGCGGGTGTAGATAACATTTCGGTACGGTTAATTCGTATACAGCGCCTGTTATTATTTCTACTTCAAACCTGTTTGGCGGTGCCACGGCGCTATGCTGTGTTTGTCAAAGTTTTATTTATTGACTTTGTGTGTGGTACCTATGGAGTTGTTTGTTTCACCTGTAACCGTAAAGTATGTTGTTTCTCTTAAATCTATACGTACTTAATAGGCACATCTATACATATAAATAAAATTGGAGTGTCTGTTTGTAATATTAATATAACCGCTTTTTACTAAATGCATATGGATGTATACACTGTTACTGAAACGACATTTTCTACAATTTTTGTCTGTCTGTCTGTCTGTTTGTTTTTGCTAATCTCTGGAACGGCTGGATCGATTTTGACGGGACGTTCCCTGGCGGATAGCTGATGTACCAAGGAGTAACTTAGGCTATAAATTAACCGGGTACGCGAAGTAGTTCCCTCAGGACGCAAATGAAACCGCGGGAAACAACTAGTATAGGTATTATAAATCTGATGAGTTTGTTTGTTTGGTTAAACCCGCTAATTTTAGGAACTACTGGTCTGATTTAAATTATTTGTTTTGTTTTAGATAATTATGTGCTCATTTATCAAGGACGGCTATATGTATATAGAGCGGGAGTGTAAACGATTGCCACGCCGAAGGTCGCGGGTTCGATTCCCGCTCAAATCAAACATTTGTGTGCATGAACATGGATGTTTGTCTTGGTCTGGGTGTTTCTATGTATAATATGTATTTATTTACAAAAAAAAGTATATAAGTATGTTTATCCATTGTCTTGTACCCATAGTACAAGCTTCTGCTTAGTTTGGGACTAGATGGTGTTGTGTGAATGTGGTAGAATATTATATTATATTATATAATATTATATAATATTATATTATATTATAGAATATTATATTATATAGAAGTTGGCAGTGCCATACACACCGATGTTTGGAGATATTTTTTATTTTTTCAGAGGAAACCCAGTATTTCCGGCAAGTGAAAATGGTGAGGGGTGTTCCGAGACCTGCCCCCCCCCCCAATCACTCACAACCCCTAAAAACGGCGAAGTATTGCGAAACCTTTACCCAGTAGTCCTTAATATCGCTAGTGTAACCACGGGCTCAGCTAGAAGGTACCTATATCAAATAATAACAGTTAAATGCTATAAGAGATCAATTTAAACTTATACTATTACTATGTTTTGTAGCAGCGATAGTCTAGTGAAGGAACCAACCGACTGCCATATATTATAATAATTAGAGCTAGTTCAGACATGCGGGAACCGCGTAATCACGAATCGCGCGATTTGAAACCTCAAAATTGTGATGCTATTCAGACACCGGCGGTTATTATGCGATTTAAGTGCGGGGATAACGTCAGTTTGAAAATGGAGGTCGATGAAGAAGTGTGTTTACTGTGGTTGCTCCTTAAAAAAAAAGAAAAGAAAAAGGCGGTATTGGGTGCATCCAATATTAAGTGACCGACTAGTACATGGTCAGTTCGTAACGTTATATCCCAATTTAAGAATGTATGAGAAAAAAAAATATTTGAGTAATCCTCACACTGAATATCCCATATTGCAGGTCTCTTCTCCACTTCATCAATAAATAGTTCAGTGTCGAAACGATCCATAGCGAACTCACGAGCCGAGACGTGCTAACCGTGCGGTATCCGCAACGCAACTGAAGCTGAACGCGAAGTAAAGACTCCATAGTAATAGAAACGCGCGGGAGCAGCGCGATTGTATTTTCTGGCGGTTGGGTTGCCGTAACCCGCCGAGCCGTGCTTGATTCACCGCGCGGTTATGTCTGAACGATTACTTAAAAACTCATACAAATAAGACTCGCGCGATTTCCATGCGATTCTGAAATCGCGCGGTTCCCGCCGTGTCTGAACTAGCCCTTATGATATCGGGTTCAAACTTGTAGTGCGTACTACAGACTTCTCCTAGTTTCGTAGTTATTTAGTTTTATATGTAAAATTGTTAATTATTAAATTTTTGCACTTTGCCTCAGAGAGCATTTTAAGCCGTCGCTTCCGGCTGTCTTGAAGATCTTTGACAGTACCCTAGTAGTTACATTCAGTCAGTACTCTTGAATATACTGACACTGGTGTTATCTAACGGGTTACAGAGCTCAGGTGGTATTTACTCTGTGAAAAAGAAAATATTCTTTCCAATTTGGTTAGACTAGCGACAGCCTAGTGGAGATACCAACAGACTGCCATGCAGAGGGTATCGGATTCGAATCCACGGCGCGGACCAATGACTTTTCGGAGTTATGTGCGTATTGAATTGTTAATTATCGCTTGTCCGTTCCTCGGAGAGCACGTTAAGCCATCGGTCCCGGTTGTCATGAAGATCTTTGACAGTCGTTACAGGGCGTCAGTACCTTCTAAATAAATTGACACTAGTCTAAACCATGGAATATCGCTATTCCTTCGGGTTGCAGAGGTCAAGCAGGCAGTCGCTCTGTGGAAAAGCTAATATTCAGATCATAAATCCGGTTAGACCAAGAAGCGGACCCCAGATTGAAAACTGGAATAACGCTAAGATGATGATGAATTAGGTTGGAATAGAAAGCAGGCTCCAGGTTCTAAGGCGAAACTTTTGGATACAACCAGAATAACGCTAGGGCAATAAGAATCAAAGGTGGCTCGTAATATATCCAAACTGACAAACAATTTAATGACAACGAAAGTTTATATTCCTATCCATACAAAACTATCTAACAAAAAACTAAACTATCTAAAAAATAAGCTAACACGGCCGATTTTAACTATCAGATATAAGACAAAGTTTACAAACATCCACATCACAGTCGAATTGAATCTATATATAAATCACAGCTTTTACCACAAATGTTCTTCTGTAACCTGTCCAAATTTATCGAGATCATTCATCACTGTCAAATTATGTGGGGCACGGATCTCCCACAAAGATAAATTGCAGTGAAAATAAGTAGGTAAAATTGTTACTTGCCATTTGCCGTGCAAAGGGACTACGGAATTAATTATGTTATTCTAAAGTTCTGGAGAGGAAGTGCCAAATAACACTGATCTTAGGTTACATTAGACCAATTTCTTAAACATCCAATTGATATGTGAGCAGCGGTAGCTGAGTGGAACCGACAGACTGCTAGGTAGAGGGTCTCGAGTTCGAATCCACGGCACCAATGACTTTTCGGAGATAATACGCATTTATCTAAATGCGTATTAAATTGTTAATTATCGCTTGCTTATCGATCAAGGAAAACATCGTGAGGAAACCTGCATGTTTGAGAGTTCTCCATAATGTTGTCGAAAGACATGTGAAATCTGCCAACCCACACTTGGTCAACTTGGACTTACCCGCTTACAGTGAGACAGTATCAAGGGCTGGGCTGATGATGAATTGATTCGTAGTTTCAGCTTCACATAGGTAAAACTAACATAGCTAATTATGACACGCAAGTTCTTGGCCATTAATCTTCTTATTATATAAAATCCTTGCGTTACTGACTGACTGACAGACACGCTACAGCCGAAACTATTGGGCGCAGAAAGCTGAAATTTGGCATGTATGTTCCTTGAGACCGTAGGGGTGCACTAAGAAGGGATTTACCGAAATTCCCACGGGATCGGCCAAAACGGGTAAATTTAAAAAAAAATGCAGGCGTAGCTGCTGGCGTCCTCTAGTATGGAAATATGGTTCTTACTTAAACTATATAATAATATAATATTAAAGCAGTTGCTTTTGTGCATTGTTAGTTTAAATTATATTTGTTTTAATTAAATATTTATTTTTGGTAGGCCGATTTGCAAAGAAAAATTAAATGCATTATCCCTGGACTACCACGATATTTTTGGCAAAAATAATTGTGATTTTTAGGACAATTTAGCTTTAGCATTCCGCTAGTAAGTGAAAACAGGTTTAGTTCCATAGCTTTAAGTACTGAAACTGTCTACATAACTGAGGCAGTGACAATGTACTTAGTCACAACATATCGTTCAACGGCTTAACTATCGAAATATATAATAATTAACCCAATATTAAACGTCAAAGTAGGTACACATAAAATATAATTAATTCTTAATTGGAGATAAATCAGGCACATATGCTTTTAAAAATAAACTCACAGAACAGTCATTATCCCTTCGTCGCCGGTGGGATGTGATGTGACCTATTTTTACGAGATTAATGCCACTCTTTATAAAAATAGACCACGTATCATTGACAACACAAATACATTTTTGAAATGTTAACAAATTTTAAATATCGCTCTTACAATATTATTTTAACATAGTTTACAGAAAAATACTGATGAAGTACCTATCGTAATAATTGCTTACAACTATTACGATATTCCATCAGTATTTTGCATCAGTAAACTTCTTTACAACTTTAAAATTTTAAGTTTTGAAACTACACTCACGGTCGTTGAGGTAAAAGTTTAAGAACCATTGTTATGAACCAACTGCCCACAATATATCTACAGGCACACGACTTAAGATGAAGCTTTAAGAGCGTAAACATTCAATAATAAGCTTTAATGGAAGGCAATACACTCCAATGTTGCTCAAGAATGTTGAGAACTATGGTCACACTAATGCAATTTAACGCATGCAAAGGAAAACATACTGTGTTGCGTTGCAATAAAGTTTAAAGTCGTTTGGCTAAATCAATTAAGCTTCGAGTGCGGATGAAACTTTTTTTGCCATCACAGGTAAAAATATCTTTAAACTCGACTCAAAGCCAGTGAAAATGCGACGCGACGCGGACCGTACGCGTCTCAGTACAAACTTTTTTATAGTTCTGTAACTTTAAATCAAAGTTTTAAATGAAAATGAACATTTATTTGTAATCATTGTGTTTTACTCAGTGAGTGTGCAACCGTTGGTCGTTCGACATGTGTTCCCATTTATAAAACTGTTTCGAAATAGTTTTGTGGTGTGCAAAAGGTGTGCTGTATATCGAAAACAGGATTTTGTGAATTAAACACTTTTATGGTAAGTTTTAGGTTATATTCGTTATGAAATCGACGTAATTTTATTTGGGCGTGTGATTTTAAGATATGGCCGGTGAAGAACAAAGGCATCTTGATAAACTAGTTTTGAAAGTAAGGAGCATAAAATTTCGTTAGTTGTTAGTGAACCGGTAACGAGGATGTTTAGTCGTGGATCAGTGCCTCGACTTTTGGCAAAAAAATGTATGGGTGGCAGTTGTCTGCACAGATTATAAATCAAACTATTATTTTACAAAGCTTTTTAAGCTTTTTGATTTATTGTACGTACTTAGGTATAGGTAATACTTTTGTTAGTCAGTGTGTAGCCTTAGGGGCAATATGGGTTATGTTTGCTAATGTAAGTACATTTTATTCTACTTATTGTTGAGAAGTAGAAGCACTATTATTTCAGTGTATAACGCCACAAGTTTTAGCTTGTATCATATGAACTGCTGAGCTAAGTAAAAGTACCTATCTATTACATGTATTCAAGGGCCTTTGCACCCTGAGTCTAAGTGCACCGAAGTCAGAATAAATAGATTTAGGTACTCACTAAGTCGTCAAGTTTTATTTTACATACCTACTTTACTGATGATATTTGATAGGCAAGTACCTAACAATATTTACCTAAATAATTAATTGTGGACTGTATAAAATACCTTCTTGAAACAACAACAAAATACCATGGAAATAAAATAAGAGCACAGAACCGAAAAGTAGGGATCCGAATGTCCTAGCGGCGATTTGATGACCTATTTGCGTCTCACTCTCAAAGCTGGCTGGCTGTAATGGCTGTAATATCATAATTTTTCGACTACAGATTACACACTACGATGAACAACAGAAGAAATGTAGGTAATTTAAATACCACTACAGATTTTTTGATTTCACGAAGTTTCACTAGACTTATATTGGGCCTAAATACCTAAGATACAAAATAATTTGAAGATGCTCTTAGAAACATGCGAATAGTCCATCGTCCAACAAATAGAATCGGATCGGATAGTCTTCGAAACTTTCAAATTTATTGTCACCCTAATCGCTAAAAATACCTAATAAGTACCTATGTACCTAAACAGGTACAGTCGGCGCCATAAGTTGGTACACATGTAGATAGTTTTGAGGGTTTAATTATTATTATTATCAATATCTTCTAGGATTTCTTGACAAAGAAACCATATGTGAATAAAAATTTATAAATGAGGTAGGTACTTACCTACCTAACCGGATTTTAATTCGTAAAGGACTCGACAAACCGACAAACATTTTGAAGTTTACAGCAACTTCTTACGTGATTGTTGGTTTCCGCGTTGGATCCCCAATTGCATCTAGGTAAAATTATAGCCTATAAGTTGCGCTATAAGCTCTTTTTATTTTTATGTAAAAGTGCCATTAAAATCGGTTCCAAGATTACTCCCGGCAAACAGACTCTTGTGTTTGCCGGAAACAAAAATATAAAAGGGGTTGTAGTGTCTGACTTGGTACCTATAACTAAAATAAAATACATACTTCTAAAAAAACATTGTTACCTATTTTGAAAACATAGACATAATTATAGTTTAATTTCATTTATTTGTAAATACTTACCTATAGATTTAATGCTACTCCAATTGAGTTACGAATTATTCCTAAGTCGTATGATAACGTTAATTAATAATGTTGCAACCCTCTTCCTCAGGGTCTAGTACGAGTTTGCACTCGATCGTCACGGTAGACGATAGCCTAGTCGACGGGAACAATTTCCATACATTTTTTAAAAGCGCCCCTAACGGAGAGTAGCGATCGATAGAGTCCGCTAGGGGGCGCCTTTACAAAATGTATGGAAATTGTTCCCGTCGACTAGGCTATCGTCCACCGTGACGATCGAGTGCAAACTCGTACTAGACCCTCTGTATTTTCACGTCTGGCTCCGCAGGCAGAACTACCGCCTTTATCGCTAAAGACTAATGCGCATTTATTGAAGAAGACTTAACGCCGAAGTCAACGATACGGTTCAGTAAACAGAAAGGCCTTCGCTCTCCAAGGTCGTTAAACTGGGACAAAAACGTACCATTGAGGTATTATGCCATTAAGTAAGGGTACATTTTCAAGTAGGTAGCTGTATAATTTGTTGAAGGATGTCGAAGCTGGTTTGCTAGAGAGTTTCTGATCACAAATGTTTGTAATTTGGAATTTAAGACCTCTCTTCACGGCTACCTGTTCGGCAATAATGGCACTAAGGCTTGAATGTGGTGGTTTATTAATGATAAAGTTTCAGAGAAGTCGATACATGCCAGCCGTGACCACAAATTTATTTCAAGAGAAGACGGGTAAGAAAATAGCGTCCTCTTTTCAAAAAGGTCGACAATGCAGGTGTGACTCCTCCGGTGTTGCGAGTGTCCAAGAGCGGCGGTAATTGCCTAATTGCTTATCATCAGGCGATCCGTCTGTTCGCCTCATATACAATAAACATACCATTTTTGAAATGCTGTAATACCGAGAATAAGGAAATATTACTGGCAACCAAAACATCATACCTATATCTACATATGTATATAGAGTATGGCATGACTGCATTCGTGGTCCAATTAGTAGCGTATGCGACTGCTGATCGGAGGTCCCGGGTTTGATTCCCGGGTCGAGCTAAAGTGTTACTAGGTTTGCCGAATTCTCAGTAGCATGGTGATGTGCCCGGTAACGGCTCGCCCTCTATTACGTGGGACCTAAAAATTCATGCCGAAATGTGGGTGTAATATTATACAGAATACAGGCGTGAGTATATATAAAAAAAAGCACAAACAGTAATTACTTAGATTTTTGCAAGACTTTGATAGAATACAAAAAATAAAATGAATCATCATCATCATCATCATCATAATCATCTTAGGGCTGTTCCGGTTGCGTTCCAAAACCTACGCCTTGGAGCCCGGGGTCCGCTTTCCGGCTGTGTCTCCTCCACTTCGCACGGTCTTCAGCATCCCTGGTGGTTATATAGTTGATAGGCACGCATATCATCCCTTACGACGTCAAGCCAGCATTTTACCGGGCCCGGCGGAGGTAGCATGGCAAGAAATTTGTTACCCACGTAAGATGTCGGTTGACGCAAGACGTGGCCACACCAGCGTAGCCGACATTCTTGCAGTTTGTCAGCAATGTCACGGACATGAAGGCTACCTCGGATGCGGGAGTTCCTAATGCGGTCCTTCCGCATGACTCCACACATCCAGCGCAGCATGTTCATCTCCGTGACACGCAGACTCTGCTTGTTTCGCTCAAGCACAGACCACGTCTCATTGCCATATAACAGGCCAGGCCCAATGATAGATTTATAGACCTGTCCTTTGAGCTTAATTTTGGGGTCGATTTTGGGGTCTAAAACTCACAAATGACACCGCGCACCTCACGCCATTTGGGCCAGGCTGCCGAAATGCGTGCCTTGACGTCGCAATCGATGTCACCAGACGCGTGGAGTACTGATCCCAGGTACTTGACCAGGTCCTTTCGCTCGGCAATGTCTCCGCCTATGCGAATTGACGCGGGATCTGTACTGTTGCAGGCCAAGTACTCGGATTCACACGCCGCACCAAGCGTCCCCTGTCCGTATCCGCCAGCGCGATGTCATCAGCATACATGAGCAGCCACGGGGGCTGCTCATGTGAGTCTCTGATGCTGTCTGACAGTACGTCTAATATCACACTGAATTGGTACGGACAGAGGACGGAACCCTGGTGGTGATGGGAAAGGTTTTTGTGTCGCGAACAGCAGTCCAAACTACGTAATCGGAATTTGAGTGATGATGTCAATATATGCTTCTGGTACACCTTTGGATCTTAGAGTCCACCAGATCATCTGCGCGGCACACAGTCGAAGGCCTGACAAAAATACAATGAATGAAAGCGCTACAGAAAAGTTATAGTAAACAAACAATCTTAGTTTGTTTACTATATGCACTATGTGCTTGTAGCATGGTGTGTTTGCCAAGGTTTTGACAGATGAGATAGTCATGCATTTGATCACTAACAACATCTATGCCAAGCCTCCGATAATGTATCATCTACATCTCAGCCTAAAGACGTCCACTGCTTCCCGCCCAAGGTTTTCTTGAGTCCTTTGTATCCATCCAATCGATTGCCACCATCATGAAAAAACCGTCTATCCATATCTTGTGTGACCATGCTTCGTCGTCCAGTTCGTGGCCGCCACTCTAGAACCTTATAACCTTCCTGCACCAGTGCTTTCTGCCCCTACGCATATCGGTTCTTCGAACAATTTGACCTGCCACTTGAGCTTGGTTATACGAAGAGCTATATCTGCGACTTGGGTTCTCCCGCGGATCTCTTCTATTTATGATTCGATCTCGCAGGGAAACTCCGAGCTGGAATCAGTTGTTAATGTTCTGTCCGTAATAATCTCTACCCCTACTTCCAACCCCATCCAGGATACAGGCGTACTGACTGTGTAAAAAAATAGTATTACAATCGATATGAAGTAAAGACTAAGAATACCTATAGAGTATTGTGGATGACCGCACATTCGTTTAAGTATATTTTTTATGGATTCTGCCATAACCTGTAGGAGTTTCAAAAAGCTCCTCTTTACCCCCATGGTCAGAAAACAGTCATATTTCTACCCAATGCTTTTGAGTGTGCGTTGTCCAGTCAGTCAGTAACGCAAGAATTTTATATAGGTATACAGATGCCATAAAATAAAAGATGAGTGAAGTTTTACGATCGAAATAAGTTAGGAGTAATAAACTTTTATGGTTATAATAATTGTAATATTTACCGTAACATGCGTGTCGCGAATCGTAATAATAATAATATTATTTACGTTTTTACGGTCATGGCATTGCATTAGCGTGTGAGCACAAATATTTATTTTGTGAGTGTGTATTCAATTTACTGCGGCTACTCTCGATAAATTGTCTTTGAATTGATTTTATTCTCGAATAGCTAAACTCGCGGTTACAAACGCGTTACTTTGTGCTACTGCTTCGTACCAGTGGCTCACAGCGTGATGTTAGTAGTCTATAGCCTTCCTAGATAAATGGGCTATATAACAGAAATAATTATCCAAATCGAACCGGTTGTTCCTGATATTAGCGCGTACAACCAAACAAACTCTTCAGCCTTTTAATATTAGTAAAGATATCAGTAAAAATTAGTTTGATGGCTTCCTGTGGTACAGTTACTTTGGCTCACAGAATAGGCCGTTGAATGTCAAAGAAACAAACAGACAGATCCAGACTGCTTCTCACGGGTGAAGCTATAATAATTAAATTTGGAATTAGACTAGACTGGCTATATATTGGGTTCTTTATTCTCACTGGCCGAAATGAACAAAATCAAGGTTATGGCAACTTCTTTTTAATTTTGAGTTGAGCTCTTGTCTATGGACCCTCTTCTATGAAGATGAAGCGTCCTATCTTCAGCCAGCACTCTGACCTCTTGACACGACTTTACTTTTTCCTTTACTTGGTCTATGTAAGAACTTTGAGGCCTACCCCGTCCTCTCCTTCCTTCAATTTTTATTGCGATTTTATTTAGAAACTTTGTCTGTAGGAGGATTCTTTGTACTTTTTGGTCGAGCTGGTCCATTTACTTACTAGAAAGACTTTACATTTTGCTTTCTGTAGGAGGCGCGCTAATTTCAAATATGTTCGGAATGCCACGCTTGACCGGAGATTCCTGTTTCTTTAGCGCCTAAATCACGGCCTGAGTCATGACAGTTCCGGATGGCGTTTGAAACTGCTATACAATCTCGTAGTTTCGTTATGCATCCGTCTGTCCACAATTTTATTCGGAAAAGCCATTGAAGGATTGAAATTTGGTTTGTTAAACATTTGAACGAGGCCTGCAAAGATGGTAAATAAAATTTAGGTATATAAACCGATTCTGAATTATTTTAATTCGTCTCTCGTCGTCAGCATTTGCCACGGCTCTCAATTCAGTTGTATCGCCACATAGAGACACATTTGCGAAATTTATTTAAGTTATTCATTAATCATAATATATCCGAGTCCTGCACCAAACAAAGCATAGTATTTGAGTGCGTATAAACTATTTTAAATAATTGCGGCTCCAAGGTGTGCGTCTTACGGCCGGTTTCAATATTCGATCCATCCATGGTTTTTGAGATTCGAGATTCGAGTTTGACATATTTTGTATGAAGCTTATGTCAAAATCGAATCTAAAATAAAAGAAAATGGATAGATTGAATATTGAATTCAGCAGTTAGATCGCAACCGGACAGCGATAGGATGATGATGATGATGCTATAAGATGTAATGCCAAAGTTAATCTTTTAAGTACAGCTATGTAATTTTCGTGTACCTACCTACCTAGCCTTCACAATTTAACGACTTATCGAGTAACATTAGAAACTTATGTTTCAGACTTTAGTCGATATACCTAATGATGAATGAGGTCGTCTAAATAAGTAGGTAGTTCCGACTTCCTAATATCTTTATTTTATTACGTTCGACATAAATCAAGTCACTGAAAAGGACAGCCCAGAATGTTTGAACGTGCACTGATGAGTGAAATTTGGGGAACCTTTACCACCAAACTTAGTTTACAAATTGCTGCGCTAAGGACAATAGAACTACGGAAACCGACACTGAGCGTGACCCGAAAGACGTGATCTGTTTTTTCTACGTTATGTATTTAAGCTGAATCCGCCTTTTTATTCCAAGTTACACAATACACATTCAAACCAATGACCTCCAGGCTCCAATCGAATTTAGTTTATCCAAAAAAATATAACCCTATTTAAATAAATATCCACTAAAGCAGACAATATCCCGGTCCAAAAGGGTCCTTCCCCATTCGGCCGGGTATTCAAACCGTTCCTTTTTTTCAAATTCAGTCGTTCGAAATACGAATGTGGAATGCGTCAGCTGCTCGCGAGCCGTGTCATTACTTAACGAGAATAGTTTAATAGACAAACGGGAACGACTTTTTAAGGCAATCATGTCTTTAAAAGAATATATGGATTTGTTTTTACTGGCGCGTGCCTCGTTGCTAGGAACATGGAGGAATGTCTCCTTGTCTTGATGACGTCAAGAAATATGTTGCGTGCTGCACAAGTGCACATGCTGGAAAGCTTTTTTACACACACATTGCGGTGACAAAAAGGATACGATCTGTTAGATGGCAGTAGTCGAGACTAAGGATAGAAAGAAAGATAATCATGTTTATCCGATTAAATATTTGTGGCAAAGAATTTGATGGACCATTTACCATATTCTATCCTATTGACCACGAGTTAGTGGAGTCTTTGATTAATTGTAACGGACCCAATACTGATCTCTTGGTTTCGGCCATTGTTTTTTCATTTCCTGTGCAACCAATGAAGTTTGAACAGGTAGAACATTTTTTTGGAACTTATGGTCCGATGTTTTTCTTTCTTTTTGTCTATCTCGGAAAGAGTGAATGGTTTTTGCGAGCCCCATGCCGTTGCCCTTGCCTTATTGTGATTAAAATACAATGAAGTTTTCATTTTGTTATGTACATATCGATTCGCTCGGCTGTTGTAAATATTTCTTTAACACTGTAAAACTTCAGTAGGATTAGAATATCTATGGTTAAGGACTCCGTGTAGTGGCGGATTCAGAATACAAAGTCTCTCTATTCCATTGCATTCCGTGGGTGTCGTAAGAGGCGATTGAGGAAAATAAAAAATATAATAGTATCATCTCTGGGTAGAGATGGAAAGCTCAAAATCAAACGCCATCATGTCTGGCCAGCTTGGCATATTAGTAATAGGCCAAAGTTAATAGAAGGTATTAACTCACAATGCTATTGTGCCGCAAGGAGATACCTGTCCAAAAGCGAACTGCGAAAGGCTGAAATAAAAGATTTAATCAAGAATTACATAGCTATTTTGAGATGTTGAATGGTGGAACTCTTTAGTATTTCTGCAACTTAGCTAGTCTTAAAATTAACATGTGAATCAAAATTGTACTGCAGGCTCCCTTTTTATGAAAATTATGAGGATGATGTTAAAATACAAATTAGCAAATTAAGACGAATTAAGAGATCCAACCATGAGATTTCTACGTTCATATGTTTCGTAAAAAAAACACTGTTATTGTGTTTAGTCAATAAACTGATACTTACAAATCTGCAAGGGAGGAGGCCTGTGAAATTTTGAAAACGAAGCTATGAAGCCTTCCAGTGCAAATGCTTATTGCCAGATAAGTTTCTGATAATGGAATCTTGCGGCAAGATGTGAAAGCTTACCTGTACCCATGGTACTGGGTACTGACTAAGGTCACAATTTAACACGTTTACGCGCTCAAAAATCAACGCCATAAACCCATGGAAGTAATCAGCATAAAAAGAAAAATGCATTCTGCGCATTCCATAAACAATAACTGAGGCATAGAGTATGGAGTGAAGGCAATGCCCCCACTGGCCGCTATTAGTTCCGAGCCAAGTAACCCGACACTCGACTTGATGACTGTGAGAACGAAACAATAATTTTTATTACCGTAAAACGGGGTGAATAGCAATGATTTTCAACTTTGTCCTAAGAATTTGTGGTCTGTTTCCTTTTTTTTATAATCACGGGTTATTTTATTACATGTCCGGTACCATAAAGAAAGAGCTAAAACAATCTTTTTTTAACTTTAAGCAAAGGTTTTCTAGATTTTTAATAAAATATGTATTATTTCTATTCACCCGACGATTGGGGTCAATAGAAATGCATAAAGGGGTGGATGGAAAAACTGTTAGGGCTGCCAAAAATTAGTTATCCAACATGCAAAAATGTAAGATTGTGTGTTTAAAATTTGTTTTGATTTGTAAATGCTAAATTAATTTCAAAATTTGTGATTAAAATTATTTATGTGTAAGAATAAACATAAATAATTAAGGATGTTTGTATTTTAATCCATTTAATTTTTACGAAATGTTATCTCTTTTCAATAAATCACACAAGATACAGTACTTCATAATCGTATTTTTATTTTAATTAATAAAAATAACAAAATTAAAACTATTTTAAAATATAATTCTGAATTAAAAGTCGCTTTAACATAAACTCGCTTATAAATAAACAATGAATCTTCTGAACTTAACAATTATCACGAAATATTATTATAACATTTCAGTTTCATCGGATAAAGCTTTTTGGCCTCCATGATGCTTCATATCCCAGGTACTGTGACGATACAACACCGATTTGTGTATACCACATTTTTTGCAACTTCTAATTTAACAGGATCGGGTACATACCTAAGTATACACGCGGGATAATACCTACAGTGGTATGAACCTGTAAATGAAAATGATCACTTAAAAAATATTATTTATTAATCTTGGATTAAGGACTTAATATTAATAATTAATACAGAAACTATGAAAGTAGGTAGTTATTTAGTTTTTGACAACCCTAATTATTTATCTCTATGGACCCCTCATTCGTTCCTATTCACACATTAAGCGTTTCTATTATTCCCTACTAGGTTTCCATTAAACCCATACTACAGTTCTATTCACCCTTCAATAGATTCTATTGTCCCCTTTTATACAATAAATTTACACCTACTGTGATTTTAACAATTTTTTGATCTTGAATAACGGATTCTCACTTACCTTCACTGTATTTTTATAATTTATCGTACACCTGATGAGATAAACACATTAAATAGCACAATTCACAAGTTTTTCAGACCTAAAATCAAGAGTTTCGACAGTTGAAAAAAACACGTTCACAGAAGGTAGATTTTGAATACAGTTTGAAGGATAAATGTCAATTTTTACAATAAATAATTGTTGCTAACCCAAAGAAAAAATGTTGATATGTTAAAATTTTAAATTCTACCAAAATTCTTCAACGCAAAATAATAAAATATCAACCTTGAAAACTTTCCTGATAATTTTTCTATTCACCCCGCAATTTCTATACACCCTGTTTTACGGTATTATATCAATCGAAATGACAGCGCACCATTGTTGTTGATTTACGCGCGCTTTTCGTTTCTTATTTTTAATGGTTTTAAATACATCATCCTAGTTTTAAAGTTTATGTCTCAGGCTGATGTCATATTTTATGCGTTCAAGACTTTTAACGACATCATTCTTTAGTTCATGAATTGTATTTAAATGCTGTTGAATAATTAGGTAGGTTCTACTCCACGCAAAACAAAGGTGCGGACCGGCCTATAGAATGGACTGTGACCACAGAAATTATTCTAGCTCAATTTCAAGCTGCGACGAACACCAACTCAAGTAGTTCATCTCCAAAAGACGTCCCCACTAGGTACTCCCTAGACTCTAGAGGGTGATAAGAAGAAGACCGATGATGCGACAATGGAAAGTAAACCACAAGAAGAACGGATGTCTAAGATTTTATTTAAATTTTCCTCCAAATACAATTTTACTAATGGTTGACTTGACCAGGCTCGAAGGGGCCAAAATGACCACAAAGCAGTTCTTGGTCACTTTTTACCACAGAGCTTACTTTAATTCTGTATCCGGTTGTAAGTGGCAAGATTTTGAAAAGGTCGTTGCCGTAGCTGGCAACAATAGCTCGCTATTTTAGTGATAATGGGTTGGTCACTGCCGTCACTGGTCAGTCTTACAATACAGTCTACGCACGTGGCCTCGCTACGTCACGAATTGAGGTTTTACCAAGGCCTCACGAAATTGAGGGCAACACAGGCTTTTTCATTGCCATTTAAGAGTGACGGCTCTACTTCCAAAGTACATAAAATTATTATCTGCAGATCGGTACGACTTTAGCCATGCTATATCACACATTGAAACGATCGGCATTCAATTCTATTGTCCCTCCAAGTCACACGGCCAAGGCCGAATTTGCACACCGATTGAACAATACATACGTGTCGTTTGTTAACGGGCACATTTTTCCATGTTTTCTATAAATTCCTCTAGCCGTTAGTAGCTTTCAGTAGTGGCCACAAGGGCTATTAAACCAGGAGCTTTTAATTTAAAAGAAAACTACGAACGACCAACGTCCGTTGACTGTCCAAAATCGGACCGTATATAGTCGCATAAGGCCTAATTTGCAAATTGGCACCTTTGTCTTAAATGGACGACTTCCCAAAAGGTCTAATAGCCAAATAGGCTAATTCTAAACTGGCAGCATTGCATTGCATATATAAGACTAAAACGCGAAATGCCTTTTTCCTTTTTGAAAGGACCAATTCGTGAAAAAACTACTTTGCAAAAGGACTTTAACATAATATGGCCAACTTACTTTGTCGAGATGTAGGGCGGGTTAATTATTACTAAAGGTGACCATAGGCTAGCAGAGAAACTGCTGCAGATTGCTGCGCAGAAGGTCTCGCGTTCAACGCACACGGTACGGACCACTTACTTTAACTGCCTATTAAATTGCTAATTATCGCTTGCTAAACGGTGAAGTAAAACATCGTCAGAAAACCTGCATGTCTGAGAGTTCTCCATAATGCAAAATAATTTAGCGGATCTCAAGTCGCTTAAAATTAACTTATTTACGGTATGTATAAATACCTTTTTGTCACCGACGTTTCGATCGTCTTGCACCGATCGTCGTCGCGGAGAGACTGATTATGATATTTTGTAGGATGTATAATTATATTATACAAATCGCGAATGTTTAAAATCGTTTCTCCATAATGTTCTCTAAAGGCGAGTGAATTCTGCTAATCCGCACTTGGCCAGCGTCATGAACTATACCACAGAATAATTAATAGTACTAACGTAACTATACCCACCTCGTGGTGAGAAGTGGCCAGTACCCAGTATTGGGAGAGTTACCAAGACTAATATTATTTATATCAACGTCTTAAAGAGGTCGTTATTCCTTCGCAGAATATCAACTGACATGAAACACAAGGATGCCTTATTCTATACAGAGAGCGATCCAGTTGTGAGCTAAATAAAATTATGTTAATTATATCATGTTATCATTCTAAGAAACCGGTAGTGTTCATAATAACGTTTTATTTTTATACCCACTGTTCACAATCGTGTATTATCAAATTTCGTAATATTTAGTCATTGGTAGTGATATTAAGACTAATTAATTCAGTGTTCGGTTCAATTTTTAGTATTCTGAATAATTATATGACAAGCTTGTTATTGCTCAGACCAATAAAAAACTATTTTATTGGTCTGAGTTGTTTGTTGGTCTCATTATCCTATTCTTCGCCTGGTTCCAGTCTCAGATATTCACCTTATAGCCCTGGGTCAACCAGATTTGAAAGACATTGGCTCTTGTACCCCGAGACAGCCGCCTAGCACAACCCTAAGAAATAGCTATATTCGATGTTTTAGATGCAGTGTTTTGAGGGTACTGGCTGCCCGACAAACATGTTTGACGTGTCAATAAAGGACAGAGCAAGATATAAATAACAATTTGATAAATGTCTTGTCATAATATCTATTAAATATGTATTTTGTAATGGTGTTTCATAATCTAATCTCATGGTGAGATCAAATCAAATCATATGATGAGGTCTTTTGATTTCGTTGCTATATTTGACAAAACATTACAACAGTAGCCATTTACAACATAATAACAATGAAATTTCAACAACGTTTACTTGAAGCATACTGTTTAGACAAGATACAGCCCATTGTTTAGTTCAAATTGGGATGAATTGTTAATAATTAGATGATAGGTTACATTAGCTACCCACGTATTGTCTGGAGTGTCGACAGAGAAGACTGAGAGACATTATAGCTAATTGCCTTTGCTTGTGTATGAGTAACGAACATTGAGTGCGATGTTGAAGATTATTTTAAGATTTGCAGTCGGTTTCAATATGCGATCTACCCATGGATTTGGCTACTAAAGATACATATTTCGAACATATTTTATGGAGCTCATGTCAAATACGTATCCCTAGTATCGTATCTTTATTAACATCACAATAAGAGCGACAGGTACGGAGCAGAGGCCCTTTTATAAAACCTTTACAGGTAGTAGAGCCTTGCTGATTTCAGCATGAATGGGCCGGCTCGACCGGGGAAGTACTACCCTCTCACAGAAAATCGACGGAAAGTAACAGTACCTAAACTGTTGCGTTTCGTTCGGTGAGTGAGAGTGCCGGAGGCCATATCCTCTATTCCTTCTCCCTCATCCCACTCCTCATCCTATCCCCTTTACCAACCCCAAGGGGCGGCAACGCACTTGTGACTCCTGTGGTGTTGCTTGTGTCCATGGGCGGGGGTAATTGCTTACCATCAGGCGATCCGTCGATACTACTACTTATATAAAAAAAAATAGCGCGGATGTAACCGCGGGATCAGCCTACGTAAATTATCCACATTGCTTTTCTAAGGAAACTAATGATAAAAACTGTACAACAATCCGTTTGGTAGCTTTTGAGTTCATCGCGTTCATTCAGACAGGCAGAACAGAAATGGGACTTGATTTTACAAACGTCACTATAAATCTTTACGACTGGAAGAAAAAGCTGTATCCCTTAAAAAACAATACTTGTCAAAAATCCAAGTCTCGCTACCGTAAAAAGTTGTGAGATCCATGTAATACCAAGTCGGTTCATTAAAAATCTTTAATGTTTTAAATAAATAGATTGACTCGGCCATCGCATGAAAACACAATATATCTCATAAGTCATAAGTAATACATAGGTACATATATTAATTAGTTTGTTTAGTGCGCTTGCCAAGTCAATCTATTTATTTAAAACATTAAAGATTTTTAATGAACCGCCTTTTTGACAAGTATTGTTTTTAAGGGATCTCATTCCTTTTTGTAGATAGTCATACTTTTTCCCTTTCCGGTACCTTCTACTTCTTGTACACCAACAAAGAATTTTCTTAATTAAAGCCCTAACTGCAAACGTAATTTTGTAATCTTATATGTTAATATGGGATTACAAAGTTATTTATGCAGTTGATGTATGTCGAAAACTAGACTGAAATTGAAAAATGTTTTAGTTTTTCCTTGATTCATACACAAAACACTAATTGTGTTGTAAATTTGAAGCTTCTATGTCTGCTAGAAGTGCCTTAGACTTTTGATGATCCGTCAGTGAGTGACAAAATCACGAAAATTGACTCGTTATAATTCTTAAACTACTGGTTCAAATTAAATGAAATTTGAAATATACCATATTTATACAATGCCTGCTTGGGTACTAAAAAAACAGGCTTCTAGTTTTAGCCACAACGAAGTTATAGAGGGTCGAAAATGGCCTGAATTGCTTCGAGAAAAGGATGGTACGGCTGTGCCGCTTTTTTGCTCGACTTGGCGGGGGCACTCCCGTGCCCCCAGATCAGAAAAAAACTATATGTACAGTTTTTCTCATACAGCAGTCATTCACATTGCTTAAAAAGTGTCGTCGGTTATGACACAATTTCGCCAATTGTCCGTGGACGTCTAATTGACCTCCCGAGTGACAAGGGAGCCCGAGAAACAATCTTAACAGTCGACAGACGTAACGACTGTTCCAAGCACTTTGACGCAATCATTATATTACTGCCTAAGTATTATGAACGATGATATACTTACTGCTAAATAGGTGGTCTTGTTTGTGTGGGGTATTCCTGAAAGCGCAACTATTTTTGAGCGCAACTAAAAAAGCGCAACTACTTTATTCCACAAAGCGCAACCACGTCAAAAAATAGTGAAGGGACATAACAGATTCTTAAAGGACTATTTACTATCGATAGGATTTGTAAATCGTCTGCCCATTTTTTATTTATTATATTATGGTGATCATTTTTAAAAGTACCAGGATAACAGAAATGAATAGAGGTTAGAAGTGTTTATAGAATCTGGTAACAAATATCAATCAGTAAAATGTTTTGAAAAGTACCAGGGTAACATAAATGAACAGAAGTTAGTAGCCTAATAAAAACCTGGTTTTAGGGTCATGAATCAGAAATAAAGCACTGGATGGTATAGGTAAAACTCAAGCCCACGGCAACAGCTAAAGTATACTATAATGTCCTGTCAATATCAACTATCGATATTTTCCGTTTGTTATTAACCAGCACTATTTCATCTTGATATTTAGTTGCGCTTTGTGGAATAAAGTAGTTGCGCTTTTTTAGTTGCGCTCAAAAATAGTTGCGCTTTCAGGAATACCCCGTTTGTGTGACGTAAGCGACTGTAGGTATTAGAAGATAGTGGCAGTTAGATTTTTTTAATATTTAAAGATTTTTTTTTATTTTTATTTGAAGTTTTTATTATATTTTTAGTTTTAGAGAAATGTGTGGTAGTACTTGTAGTCATCTATCTTGGTTTGGTATTTGAATCTGTCCAGAGAAGTCAATTATTAGAACTTGTTCTAGTACCGAGTATATTATGTCTTGATGATAATAATAATAATATAATACTCTACCACATTCACACAACACCATCTAGTCCCAAACTAAGCAGAGCTTGTACTATGGGTACTAGATAATGGATAAACATACTTATATACTTTTTATTTTTGTAAATACATACATATTATACATAGAAACACCCAGGCCAAGACAAACATCCATGTTCATGCACACAAATGTTTGACTTGTGCGAGAATCGAACTCGCGACCTTCAGCTTAGCAGTCGCTTACACTCCCGCTGCGCCAACCGGCCGTCAAATGATGACAATATGCTGAGTTGGGAACCGATTCTGTTTAGGTTAAGTTAATATTTAAGTTTTTATGTTACTTTCTGTAAGTTTGTACTTAAACAGAATAAATGAGTTTCTTCTTCTTCTTGCTTTGTCAACTGATAAACTATGGCTTTATTTTTTACTAGCCGTTGCCCGCGGTTTCACCCGCGTCCTGAGGGAATTACTTCGCTTACCCGAAAAACCCAAATATCTTACGGACCCCTATTTTTCTATAATAAAATATAGCCTATGTTACTTGCAGATAATGTAGCTTTCTAATGATGAAACAATTTTTAAAATCGATCCAGTAGTTTTTGAGTTTATCCATTACAAACAAACAAACAAAAACACAAATTTTCCCTCTTTATAATATTAGTGTAGATTACATCACTCTCATTAGATTAGGCCGCGACGCTGGATTTATCCTATGTCGCGGTGGACTTCACTAAAATTTTACAACCCGTTTGGCCAGCGTGGTATAGTAGGCCAATCCCTCCTTTCAAAAGAGAGGCCTAGTCCAGCAGTGGACTGTTAAAGGCTGATGATGAGTACGGATGACCTGGCTCCTGGGCACGCTAGCTAAAAATGATATTGAGAATATCATAACTAGGTGGCTTGCGGCCCGGTTTCCACCTCAAAGACACAAGACCCTTTTAAGTCTGATGCTATTTCAATACGTAATTTGTTGCGATAATTATACCCAACCGTCCCAACAACTGCATGCAAAACAATTACAGAGACATATAATTTACTTTGATTGCACGTTTCTTAAGCTAAAGTCTCCTTAATTCCGCAGTGAAAGCTTCACAAAAACTGTGGTGCTTTAGTAAATTGTACTTAGACAATGGAGTTAGTTCACACGGGATGTCAAGTGAAAGTATTTTTATGGACGTTTTTATGGTTTAATGTCGTGAATGGCCAAATTGGACAGATTAGTGGTTTCGATTTGGTCATTTATACTAAGTTGTTGGTGGTTTTAGTATGAATGTATGCGTGTGAGTTGCAGGTGACTGTTTGTCTGGAATTATCTTTTAAACCACTTGACGAAAATGCAAGGTCTAGTCAGGATATTAAGCATGAAATTCGATACTACTTGTAATTTCTTTGTCACAACAATAGGCTAACGGAAAAACAAATAGACTGTTACGCAGCGAGTTTCTCACAGTGCGCGCTGCTGACTTTGTTTCTTGAAGTTCTGAATTTGCTTATAAAAATATAAGTAATATATAAAATAGTAGGTAAGTAAATATAATGTATATCCTCTGTATATATAATTCCTTGCGTAATTGACATTAGGGAACAGTGCACTAAGAAGGTATTTCCCGAAATTGCCACGGGATCGGGCAGAAACAGAAATCAAAAATTAATGTGCAGCGTAGCTGCTAGCATCCTCAAGTATATAATAATGTCTTTCTTACTACGGAATTCAATATTCGAACTATAGATAGATCTGTAGATTTAAGATTCGTTTTTGACATAAGCTCTTTACAAAATATGTCAAACACGAATCTAAAATCTACAGATCTATCTATAGTTCGAATATTGAAAAATGGCCGTTAGTCGTACACTTTTTTCTGAGTGGTCGTAACCATAGATGAAGCATGGTCATGGAGTATTGTTGCTTCTGGCGTAGAATGTCTGTTTTGCGGTGCTTGTTAGTTGTATTAGAATTCTCTCTTTGAATTTGAGGCTGAGGTTTTATCGTTCTCAGTGTTCTCACAATGAGAAGAACCCCGTGCTCAGTGCGACAGATCATATTGATTGTTGGTATAATTATTATCATCATCATCAGCCCTTTATACTGTCCCACTGCTGGGCACGGGCCTCTTCTCACTATGAGAAGGATAAAGTCATAGTCCATCACGCTGGCCAAGTGCGGGTTGGCAGACATTATTAATATACACAAAAACGCAACAAACCGAAAGACTACACATTGATAAGTATGAATTCTTTTGTAACATAACCTTTTAAATACACCTTTTGTCAAAACGAGTACAATAGCTTAAGAAATATTAAGAATAAAGTGTCTACCTGCTTTTGTGGTATGTTAGAAAGTTTCTGGGTATACTTACAGGTAAAATATATTGTGTAAGTTTTGTAAATAATTGTTAGAACGAAATGTTGCTCCTTAATGTTATACGTGATGAATTTAGAGTCGACATTTATTTAAGCGGTGGTACGAGATAGCATATTATTATTTTGAAAACTCTGTTAGTGTTCTGTGTGTCCATAACGATACACGGTTCGATCATAGTGTAAGTACTTTAGTAGGTACTTGTATATATTCTGTGGTGCAAGTGTTATCTTTTTCTATGCAGTATAGAGTTTCTGCTTATCCAGCCAATTATTCTGCAAGTTAGTTTATACATAGATAAAGATGTCCTGACTGAGATTATATATTCTACCACATACACACATCACCATATAGTCCCAAACTAAGCAGAGCTTGTACTATGGGTACTAGATAATGGATAAACATACATAGGTAGGTATATGTATCCTTTTTGTAAATATATACATGTAATACATAGAAACACCCTGACCAAGACAAACATCCATGTTCATGCACAGAAATGTTTGACTTGAGTGGGAATCGAACCCGCGACCATCGGCGTAGCAGTCGCTTACACTCCCGCGGCGCTAACCGGTCGTCAGATGTTATCGTTATGATTATATTTTTCTATGCAGTATAGAGTTTCTGCTTATCCAGCCAATTATTCTGCAAGTTAGTTTATACATAGATAAAGATCCTGACTGAGATTGTGTTGTCATTGTAGAACCTAAACTGTTTAAAAAAATATATAAAAAAATAAAATTATAAAGTTTGTTCAGCGGATTCCTTTTATACCGTCAGCATCCACTCAGGAAGGATTTATAATATTTTACCTTAGAATATGAAGAAGAGGCTTAATATTTTATAGAAATGGAGTCCATTTTTAAACTAACACTAATCAAATTACTTACTAAAAACTTCTTTGCTAATATACCTACCACTTACTGTACCTACTCTGTATTGATACTGTATCCGTGACAGCATGTCACCATCCCATATCATCCCATGGGTGTCATAAGAGCCGACAGAGGGACCATATTATGCAGAGAACAGCACTGTAAGAGAAGGAAAGCTTGATACAAACCCTATACCAACCCGTTTGGTCATCGTGGTCCGTAGGCCAATTCTTCCTTTCAAAGGAGAGGCCTAGTCGAGCAGTGGACTGTTAAAGGCTGATGACAATGATGTACTCTGTACACTACCTACATCAGAGGGTCTAGTACGAGTTTGCACACGATTGTCACGGTGCACAGTGTTTTATGAAGACCATTTTTCGGACATCGTCTTTTTATTAAAGAAGCTAATAGATATATTCAATAAAAAGAGATATTTCGAATCCCCATTAAGCTAGCATCACTAGTTTTTTAGAAAAACTTTTTTGAAAATCTTCATATTTTAAAGCGGATATTTAGAAAAAAAGATATTCCTCTTAAACTAAGCATGATACGCAATAATAATGTTACAAGCACCGATAGCGTCTCTTTCACTGCACATTTAACAGTTAAAATGAACCTCATAACTTGACTAGAATCAAATTTAAGCGAGATTTTGGATTTTTAGATTTTCTTACTTTTCCCGAAGATTCTACTAAAAGTGGAAAAGTTATATATACAGAAAGGATGCTCTTTACTTTCCTCATATGCTCAATAAATTTCAGACCCCAAATCCATGGAATGTAGAAGTTATTCATAAGGAAAGTAAAGAGCATCCTTTCTGTATATATAACTTTTCCACTTTTGGTAGAATCTTCGGGAAAAGTAAGAAAATCTAAAAATCCAAAATCTCGCTTAAATTTGATTCTAGTCAAGTTATGAGGTTCATTTTAACTGTAAAATGTGCAGTGTAAGAGACGCTATCGGTGCTTGTAACATTATTATTGCGTATCATGCTTAGTTTAAGAGGAATATCTTTTTTTATAAATATCCGCTTTAAAATATGAAGATTTTCAAAAAAGTTTTTCTAAAAATCTAGAGATGCTAGCTTAATGGGGATTCGAAATATTTCTTTTTATTGAATATATCTATGAGCTTCTTTAATAAAAAGACGGTGTCCGAAAAATGGTCTTCATAAAACACTGTGCGGTGACGATAAACTAGTCGTCGGGAACAATTTTCATACATTTTCTAAATGCGCCCCCTAGCGGACTCTATCGATCGCTACTCTCCGTTAGGGGCGCTTTAAGAACATGTATGGAAATTGTTCCCGTCGACTAGGCTATCGTCACCGTGACAATCGTGTGCAAACTCGTACTAGAACTTCAGTACCAAAATAACGGTTACTCCAGACAAAGGTACATTGTGTATACCCCGAAAGACAATCTAAAAACAGTTTAAATGATCACGAAAGTTTAAATTTCTTTATAGTTTGCTATAATATAAGTAATTGAAATTACATCGATGCAATTTTTAGACGATTTTAAGGCCCACGTAATACGTAACTAAAACATTTTTCGTAATATCTTTCCCAAACCTACAATGACAGGTTGCACCTGCCATCTTTATAATAATATTATACAGACAACCAAACTACCTGCCCCAAAACCCAAAAATATAAAAAATAACCATTCCCTTGCCCATTCTTAATATTCAATGGCGGTACGTTGAAAGAGAGATTATACCTTTTTTGTAGAGTCTAGTTTGGAAAGATTGTTTTAATTTTGGGGATATTTTATCATCGTCTTGTTGCGAAATCGAAACCAATTATAAAATACTAGAGGACGCCAGCAGCTACGCTTGCATTTTTTTTAATTTAGCCGTTTTGGCCGATCCCGTGGGAATTTCGGGAAATCCCTTCTTTGTGCACCCTTAAGGTCTCCAAGTAACATACATGCCAAATTTCAACTTACTGCGCCCAATAGTTTCGGCTGTAGCGTGTCTGTCAGTCAGTCAGTAACGCAAGGATTTTATATATTAAGATTTTAGGGTACTTTTATTAGAATTCGTCTTTTTAAAATGGTTTATCCACCGAAATTAATCTATAATTTGTTTGGGCTCATCTTTGGATGCATTTCTTTTTGTTATTTTTAGCCTGCCTGAAGACTTGTACCCAGTTTTACCATCTTTACACAGATCTTATCAATCTATCAGATTAAGTAAAAATATAACAGAATTTGCAGGATATAATCTGTCAATTTATTTGAATCTCTTTTTTTCACTTCCTTACTTAATTCTTGTGTAACATTCTCAACAATCATCATTTTTAAAATTACATATTTTCATCGCAGAATTCACAAACTAGTGAATCCAGGCAGCGATAGCCTAGAGGCGGCGATAGCCTAGTGGAGATACCAACGTACTGCCATGCAGAGGGTATCGGGTTCGAATCCACGGCGTACACCAATGACATTTCGAAGTTATGTGTGTATTAAATTAATTATCGCTTGCCCCGTGCCTCGGAAAGCACGTTAAACCGTCGGTCCCGGCTGTCACGAAGATCTTTGACGTAGTCGTTACGGGGAGTCAGTACCTACCCTCAAATAAACTGATACTGGTCTAAACCATGGAATATCGCTATCCCTTTGGGTTGCGGAGGGCAGACGGCAGTCGCTCTGTGGAAAAGTTCATATTCTGTCATATCTGGTTAGACCAGTAAGCGGACCTCGGGCTCCAAGGCGTGTCAGTCTTGGATGCAACCGGGATAACGCTAGGGCGATGATGATGAAACTAGTGAATCCAGAAACAGACAATCTGGACTGTGGATTCCTATAGGACGTATCCACTCACTAAACAAAGTTTTATAGGGATGAATAAAATGGGACTTAGAAGTGTGTCTGAAAATTCTTTATAATTTACAGACGTAAAACTTAAATGTGAACACAGATTACAAAATGAATGAATGAAAATACATACATAACTAGAATTCCGTGACTGTGAATTAAATGTTGAAGTTTAATGTGATTGAAGCAATAACAATAATAAAATCGTTAGAGAGTTTAGCTGTAATTACGCGCCTAAAGTCAACACTTTGCCGCAATTTGTACCGCTTACAGATAATGATAACCTTACAGACAAAGACTGTATCCGCCATATTGTAATTACATGATTGATGGTTATTGTCGTTAGTTATTATTATGTTGTATTTTTTTTTATTTATAGTATTACGCCTGTATCCCCGAAGGAGTAGGCAGAGGTGTAATATTACACCCACATTTCGCCATGAATTTTTAGGTCCCACGTAATAGGGGGCGAGCCTATTGCCGTTACCGGGCACATCACCAGACTTCGGGCTGCTACTGAGTATTCGGAAAACCCAGTAACACTTTTACCCGACCCGGGAATCGAACCCGGGACCTCCGATCAGCAGTCGCATACGCTATCCACTGGACCACGGAGGCAGTCTATTATGTTGTATATAGCAGGCAAAGTGTTTGGTTAGCCTTCACTGGGATTGGGTCCGGTTGGACATAGCGCAATGGGAGGAAGATTGGATTCTGTGCCCTGTCTTCTACGCCTAGGGCCTCTTTGTTCGGCAGTCAGGTGGTATGGTCATTTTAGTGGTAAAACTACATACTCCAGCTTAAATTTCACGTAGAGCCAGAGATCCCAGGGTCTAGTATGAGTACTGCACTTGATTGTCACTGTGACGATAGCCTAATCGACGGGAACAATTTCCATACAATTTCATAATGTGCCCCCTAGCGGACTCTATCGATCGCTACTCTCCGTTAGGGGCGCTTTTAGAAAATGTATGGAAATTGTTCCCATCGATTACTCTATCGTTACGCGTCACCGTGTCGATCGAGTGTAAAACTCATACTAGACCCTCCGAAGGCATTGTTCCACATCGTAAGAAAAAATGAAGAGGTAAAGTATTAGTTAAACTAATTAGTTAATTATTTACTAAACTAATTTAGTTTAGTAAATAATTAAAGTGATGCTCTTAGCTTGTGTTCGCCCTCAATTTCAATCGCCTGTGAGTTTTCTGAGGTTGCGATAACATTGTTTCTTAGTCTGCTTGTTCTAGTTTAAACCAAATGCAACGACTGTGGCCTTCCCATTGTCAATATCTGTATATATAAAATCCGTGCGTTACTGACTGACTGACAGACACGCTACAGCCGAAACTATTGGGCGCAGGAAGCTGAAATTTGGCATGTATGTTCCTTGGGGACCGTATGGATGCACTAAGAAGGGATTTCCCGAAATTCCCACGGAATCGGCCAAAACGGGTAAATTTAAAAAAAAGCAGGGGTAGCTGCTGGCGTCCTCTAGTATCTCATAAAATAAGTCAAGGCTGCAGTAGGTAGTAATTTTCAATAGGTAATAGGTATTCCTTAAAAAGAATTGATGAAGACTGGGCTCAGTCATCTTCAAAGAGTTTTCGAAGCTAAGTGTAGTCACTAGTCAGCCAATTCGAATTTGCTCAACATAGTAAAGTATAATATTTATTTATTACTTCTCTGCAGACTCGCTGCTAAAGCAGGGATCAAAGTTTATCCATATCTATAGCACAATGATGCTAAACGGTGTCCTTCGGCGATAAGATTTAAGCATCAATAAAAAAATCAGACGTTTTGAGCAGTCCCTTATACAATCATTGAAAGGACAGACTGCCTTCCGCTCAGTTGATTCGTAAAGTTGGACCTAAATATAATTGCTTTGATATATCCGTCTACACAACCTTGATAAAAGCTTAAACTACTGCTCAAACCTGACCCAAAGTAAAACATTTAAGCATTACAAACACTCTACAGCATATCCAAAACGAATCACATTATAGTATTCGCATAAAATCCACACGATCATATAGAACTAGGCAGAACAAGTAGAAACAGCTAGGCATTATCATCTTGACTTCCCACACATAAAAACAAAAAAAAAGCTCACGAATTGTTGACAAACCACTCCGAGAGGTCGTTGACCGCGCGTAATCGTTCAATCATTCACCGTCATTCACTTAGTATGATCTGTGCCGATTGAAGTTTAAAAAGTTCGAGATATATTTTTTATTATCTGTAATTTAATTGGCGCGAAGTCTTGCAAAGGATAAGGTAAAATGGCTTCTATGGTAGGAATAACGTTTAATGTTGCAATTAGTTCAGGATGTTGCTCATACACTTATCTTACTACATATACTATTATACACACGCAAGTTTGTGAGGATGATGTAGGGATAGATAGCGTCCTTTCAATTCCAACAATTTTACAGGGCGCTGCTGATTTTACAGACTACTAATCTACCATCTCTAAAATTGAAACAGGTAGGCACAGATATGCTGTGCAGGTAGGTAATATAGGTCTGTTAACAATGACCTTGATTTTTATTTATTTATTTCGGAAAACAAACAATTACACAATATACATATATTACAATTAAGTTTTGTAGTAGGTACATGTGGGTTATTGTATAATCCACGACGTTTTCACAGATTACTTTAAACGTACAGTGAAGTTAAAATTGTACAAGTTCCTTATCTTTAGTGCATCTAACACTTATTTACTTACTATGATATAATTTGTAACAACTAATTTAACTATGTGTATATTCACGGGATACTTCTTGGCTTGCGAGATTGTAGGCTGAAAATGGATCAACTCCTTAACGAACTGAAGGTATTAATTACTAGAAGATGCCCGCGGTTACACACGCGTTATTTAAGGCTACTGCTCTGCTCCCGTCGCTCATAGCGTGATGTTATATAGCCCACAGCCTTCCTCGATAAATGGGCTATCTAACACTGAAATAATTTTTCAAATCAGACCAGTAGTTCCTGACATTAGCGCGTTCACCCAAACAAACAAACAAACAAACTCTTCAGCTTTATTAATCGGTATTATGAACCGATTAATAATGACCATCCGTCGCAAGGTGGGCCGACGGATTGCGGGAAGCGGTTGGATGCGGGCGGCTCAAAATCGGTCTGTGGGGAGAACCTTGGGGGAGGCCTATGTCCAGCAGTGGACGTCTCTTGGCTGACATGATGATGATGATTATGAACCTACGGTAGATCAAGTCGTCATGCTATCTTCGTGCTCGTGTCGGGGTTCATAGGAGCTCTAAATATACTTTAAGGATTGTATGTATCTAGTTGAATACGATAACGCTTCACACAAAAACAGACGTAGGAGTAGGCGTAGCTAGAGTTCCGATAAGGGTTGAGGTTCAGGCGAGAGAAAACCAAGATTATAATAATCATATGCTTTTATTAGTAGTAGGTAAAGTAAAAAGCGAGAAACATTTGCTTACCTAGGAAAAGAATAAAGTTGGGCAAAAAGTACTAACAAGTGAATGAGGACGTATTTTGGCTGTGATGATAAAATATGGGGTGCAAAGGGTTCCCACCAAGAACTTAGGGTCCTAGGCCACCCCCCCGTGGGATCTCCACCTTGTCGTGGTGGGGGGGCTCAGTAACCGTGGATTGGTTACCCGCGGTGAAGCTAAGAGGGATCCAGGAGGGGACGCTCCGCGTGGGCTTGACGGGGCCTGCGCAGGATGCGTCCAACGGTGCGGGTGCGGGGGACAGTTATGTCTGTGAGGAGAGGCGTGTCGGTGTTGCGTTGCCGCGCGCCCTATCTCCCACGACCAAATGGGGGCGCACCATTCGATGCGTCGCGGTGGGGCTGCAGAGGAAGAGGAGATGCGGTGTTGCGTTGCCGTCCTCCCTATCCTCTGCGGCCGCTGGGGGGGCCCTTATTCCGCCGCCAAGGGGGTTTTGTTCGGGGCCTGCCTGACCATCTGGCGGGCCAATGCCCGTCAGGGGGTAGCGACGAATGCTTATGCGAATCCCTACCCTCCGACATACGGGTACATGAGAAAGTCGAGGTGGTTTTTAGTGGTTACACCACATACTCCGGCTCTAATTTCCCCTAGAGTCGGAGATCCGAAGGGATTTTCCACCTCGTTAAATAAAAAAAAAGGGTCCCAGGCCAACCTCACCAGACCTGCAAGTGGTGCACCCGCCGATCAACGGACGAGGCTCTGGCAAACAAAATATCCCGATAAGCGGCAATAGGCTCGCCACCTATTACGTGGGATCAAAACACTGGCGAAAAGTGGGCGTTTAATATGCCTCTGCCTACTCCTTCGGGGAAACAGGCGTGAGTCTATGTATGTATGTATGTATGATAAAATATGGAAGCAATTGTTCTAAGTTATTTAAGTCATTATCGCTATCTCTTTGGGTTGCGCAGGGCAGACGGCAGTCGCTCTGTGGAAAAGCTAATATTCTGTAAAAACTGGATCGTAATGCCCCAATCCTGGGCTCCGAGCCGAAAGTTTTGGATTCAACTGAGATTACGCTAGTACGATGATGGTGACAAAGAGAAGCAAAATAAGGCCTTGATTCGAAATCGATGTATTCGCGCATTTACATGTGCACATAAACGTTTAAATTGGATAAAATGAAGATAGATAGATACTGTGCATATTTAGATACCGTTAGCTGTAATTTGTTTGCTGTATCAATTGACGCGAATAATGTACTGTTAGATTTTGTACTAGATATTTGTCTTAACGCCTTTTTAATCGACTCGAGTGAAGAGGTTCATTTGATAAGGACGCGATTCTATTCGGAATCTGTGCAAGCCGCGGGCAATTCCTGGTAGGTCTTTTTTTTTTAGTTTGTACTTGACATTGCCTGCGGCTCCTGCCGCATGAATTATATACCTAAACCTTTCGCAGGATTAAACCTTTCTTCCCATAAATTGTTGAAAGCCGTACAAAAATCCGTTTGGTGCTAATGTGTTTACCGCGTTCATACAGAATTACAGACAGACAGGAAAAGGAGACTAAAGAGACATTTTATAATAGGTATGACGTGTATAGATAACTATATATTATGTATTTTATACCCATGCTTCTACAAAGAAACACATTTATAATTACTATGGAACAATTTGATACCCGACACGTTCGAAAAAAAAATTCGTTTAGATTTGAAAATTAACGACCTTCAGAGGACGCCATATTGAATTTTGTGTGACGAAACATAGCGTTGACCAGCTATCAAATGCCAATGATACACCATATTTTAAATTATGATACGAAGCTTAGAAGATAATAATGCTGAAATCATATTATTCATAATATGACCTCCTTAGTTGCAATAAAACAATAGTCCACCATATTGCAAAACTTGTTTTAACTTCAGACAGCTGTTTCCCGCGTTTACGCTGTTCCATTTTTCAAAGTTTAACATTTGTGTGGAAGTTTATTAGTCTGTTAGTACATTGATATACTATTATATCGCTGTTTGTTAACACTTATCGATGTATTTTCGGTGCGCCTACAAACTTTATCGAAACGTAGTTTATTTAGCTTAAAATTCTGATCAAGCTAATCGTTTCTGTAGCCTTAAGTTTTATCGAAATAGCTTAGGCAGCTCAAAATACTGACCAAGCTAATCGTTTCTGGGATTAGCCTTTCAAGCTTATGGCAACTGATGACTGACTGCTCGGATGGCGTAATTGCCACGGGGCGCCAAAAAGGGCCGGGTAGTCTATACAGCGACCTGTGCGGGCGCTCCAGGCGGCGCAGGTGCTGAAGTCAAGCACCAAGCGCAGTTATGGGTTTGGTTAGGTGATAAAAGGAGAGCCGAAAATTTATTTGCTCAAACTAAATCAGACCTAGGGCAGGCACGGGCACCGAGTGTTCTACCACAAAACTTCAAGTTGTATGTTCGAACCTCATACGATACAACAATAATAGGTAAGTCAAAAGTCCTTTCCAGGATGACGTATTAGTGCGTAAACCGCCTTTAAAACAAACGGCCAGATATGTGATTCATATAAATTATAATATTGTAACATCTGATTTTATAACCATATTTGATGCAATAAATATATTTCATTTAATTTAATTTCATTTCAAAAAATCTTCCCCCTTTGCTAGAAGATAGATGTCACAAGTGTCCCCTCTCTCTCTTCCATGGCTTCGATACCAATTAGCACAGAGGTATAGATTTCTTGGAAGCCATATAATATACTTGGCAGAAAAATGCAAAATTATGCATAGATATAAACTATTATATCCAACCAACTAGTAACTTATATTTATACCTAATATGTAATTATTATAAGTAAAGCTTGCAGTAATTAGGCTCTGGACAGACGGACTGCATTTCAACTGTACTCCTACTGCAAATTTTCACTTTGAATGCTGTTAGTCTTAGTACGATTGCAATAAAGCTGCAATCCAACGGTGTGCAGTGTACCTATTCATAAGCAGTTGGTGCAACTTTATTTGAACTACAATAGAACTCAAACTTAAGTACCTACTGTAAAGTATTAAACACTTATGAAGCAATGATGATCTTATCAGCTATCACAAATGCGATATCTTATAACTGCCATCTTAGTTTACAACAGAACTGACAATGTGGATTTATACAAACAAAACATTGGTACCAACTCATATTTAAAATTCATAAAAAAAAAATACATCTGTAAACTCATAGTACTTTTATTGGAAGGTCGGGTAAAACAGCTGGCTGGACCGGATGTGGCCATAGAGACCGGATGTATATGGATTAACTGTTGTTTTTGCCGAGAGCCCGCCATTTGTGTTTTTGCGCGCCTTATGTCGCGTATGGAATTTTATTGAGATGCTTTTAATGGATTTTTTATTGTAATTTTTTCAATGTGTTAAGCAGAAAATACGATCTATTAACTTTAATGATAAATTAGTAAATAAATGATTAGATAGGCAGATTAACCAGATATCGTCTTGGGGAGTCAGTATCCACTTGTTTGTTGTTTTTCGTGTGAGTGTGTGGCCAACTCTGGTGTCGGAGTTTTCAGACCGTCCAAAAGCCTCCGAAATGGCCTAACGATCCTTATCCTGAGACAAGAATCGGGACCGACAGCTTTGCCCTCCGAAGCACGGTAGCGCTCAGATATAAATGCCACAAACGGTTACCCATCCAAGTGGTGACCTGTGCAAGCGTTGCTTAACTTTTTTGATCTGTTACGAACGACAAGCTAAGTCTCGTTATGAGCGCTATCCACTGAATTGCTGGCACTGGTGTAAGCCAAGGAATAGTGCTATCCTTTTGGGATCCGGAGGTTAGACGGCAGTCGCTGTGTGGAAAAGCTAATAATATCATATCTGGTTAGACTAGAAAGCGGATCTAAGGCTTCAAGGCGAAATAGAAGCAACCGGGATTCCGCCAAGAAGATCTTGGCGTTATCTCGGGTCCATCCATTTCTAGTTATTTCATTTCTTAACACCCACATAGTGGCTGATACCGCTTTGGGCTGGGGAACAGCTAGAGCCTAGTGAGTCGACTTTATTTTTATTCTCAATTGTCTTAATTTTCAGTAGCAGCACGGCGCCTCCAAGATGTCGCTGGGAGACGTGACGTCGGCGCGCAGCTCGCCGGCGCCAGAAGCGTGCCCCGAGTGCGACACCAGCGCCTCTGTCACCTCCGACCTACATAAGGTAACAGCACTGAATACAGATTTACATAGAAGCGCATTTCTTAAGGATTTCGTGTGCCGATTCCAAGTGGCGACTGTCGTCAGTGTAGTTCGTAGTTGGCGCCGTTGGCGGCGCTGGCGTTGTTCTCTGTCACTCTTGCTCTCGTAGTTAAGATACACAGGACGAACATTCGTCTCTCTTGCGCTCGTAGAGACAGCTGTCACAGCGGGACTGCCACGCCGCCAAGCGGCAATTTGGGTCGCAGAAAGTTTGTCTACAGAGCGCCCATAAGAAATGCGCCTCTATGTAAATATCTGAGCTCTTTGGTAACAGCTAGCTTTTCTAAGTTTATATTATAAACGGTACATATGTATTATGGGGCGGCGATAGCCGAGTGGAGAAATCAATGGTCTGCTGGTTTCAAAACCCATGGCACCACTGACTTATCGAAGTTAAACAGGGTATACACAGAGCAAATAGTATTTTTTCGAACAGAAGAAAAGCAAGATCGATAAACCTGTCTGCCTAGCGTGGTATTTATAGTAAGTCAAGCCCTAATACCTCAAAATGGTATTGTGACGCTAATAAGACTGCAAAAGACCGTTATGATGATGATGATAATGAAACAGTGAAGGAAAACACCGTGAGGAAATCTGCAGGTCTGAGAGTTCTCCATAATGTTCTGGAAAGACATGTGAAGTATGTCAAACCACACTTAGCCAGTGTAGTGGACGTTGGCCTTACCATCCTTATAGTGAGTAGAGTCTGTGCCGAGCAGTGGGAATAGATTATGATGAAGATGATTAATAATTATAGTTTTTTTTAACTTCCACGTTTGGATCCATCCATCATGTGACTTCGATCACAAATTTGAACACTAGGTTTAGTAGGTAGGCTTTGTTTAAATATTTGCCGTATAACTTGTTTTTTTTTTAATTTTAGTTTATATAGGTTCACGTTTGACTACTATCATGCCTGATGGTAAGCACTGATGCGATCTAGGATGTAGCACGCTTACCTAGAAGATGCCTATTCACTCGCGTCTTGAAGACACCCAAATTGTACTGTGTAACCTTCAGCTGTTCCACAGCCTCAGCACTCGCGATTCTCGCGAGGAACCTTTGCTGTTCTGATATTTTGTTTTTTAATTTATTTATATACTCACGCCTGTGTCCCCGAAGGGATAGGCAGAGGTGTAATATTTCACCCACATTTCGCTATGAATATTTAGGTCCCACGTAATAGGGGGCGAGCGTATTGCCGTTACCGGGCACGTCACCAGACTCCGTGCTCCTACTGAGAATTCGGAAAAACCCAGTAACACTTTTGCCCGACCCGGGAATCGAACCCGGGACCTCAGATCAGCAGTCGCATACGCTATCCACTGGACCTCGGAGCAGTCAGCAGTCTTATTTATTAAAAAAAAATAGACACTTTTAGTCAATTTAGATTCTTTTTTGACGTTTCAAGTACCAAGCAGCGTGCTCCTGCAAGCCAGACCTTTCACTCCTAACACTCCCTCTCACGTTTCCAGTACCAAGCAGCATGCTCCTGCAAGCCAGATCTTTCACTCCTAACACTCCCTCTCACGTTTCCAGTACCAAGTAGCATGCACCTGCAAGCCAGACCTTTCACTCCTAACACTCCCTCTCACGTTTCCAGTACCTACCAAGTAGCCTGCTCCTGCAAGCCAGACCTTTCACTCCTAACACTCCCTCTCACGTTTCTGGTACCAAGTAGCATGCTCCTGCAAGCCAGACCTTTCACTCCTAACACTCCCTCTCACGTTTCCAGTCCCTACCAAGTAGCCTGCTCCTGCAAGCCAGACCTTTCACTCCTAACACTCTCTCTCACGTTTCCAGTACTAAGTAGCATGCTCCTGCAAGCCAGACCTTTCACTCCTAACACTCTCTCTCACGTTTCCAGTACCAAGTAGCGTGCACCTGCAAACCAGACCTTTTACTCCTAACACTCCCTCTCACGTTTCCAGTACCAAGCATCATGCACCTGCAAGCCAGACCTTTCACTCCTAACACTCCCTCTCACGTTTCCAGTACCAAGCATCATGCACCTGCTAGCCAGACCTTTTACTCCTAACACTCCCTTTCACGTTTCCAGTACCAAGCATCATGCACCTGCAAGCCAGACCTTTTACTCCTAACACTCCCTCTCACGTTTCCAGTACCAAGCATCATGCACCTGCAAGCCAGACCTTTTACTCCTAACACTCCCTCTCACGTTTCCAGTACCAAGCATCATGCACCTGCAAGCCAGACCTTTTACTCCTAACACTCCTTCTCACGTTTCCAGTACCAAGCATCATGCACCTGCAAGCCAGACCTTTTACTCCTAACACTCCCTCTCACGTTTCCAGTACCAAGCATCATGCACCTGCAAGCCAGACCTTTTACTCCTAACACCCCCTCTCACGTTTCCAGTACCAAGCATCATGCACCTGTAAGCCAGACCTTTTACTCCTAACACTCCCTCTCACGTTTCCAGTACCAAGCATCATGCACCTGCAAGCCAGACCTTTCACTCCTAACACTCTCTCTCACGTTTCCAGTACCAAGTAGCTTGCTCCTGCAAACCAGACCTTACAGTCCTAATACCCTCTCTTCACGTTTCCAGTACCAAGTATATAGCATACATACATACATATCGTCACGCCTTTTATCCCCGAAGGGGTAGGCAGAGGTGTATTTCTACACCCACTTTTCGCCAGATATACTTTAGTCCCACGTAATAAGGGGCGAGCCTATTGCCGTACCGGGCACATTTCCAGACTCCGTGCTGCTACTGTGCTACTGAGAATTTCGTGACAGAAAAACCCAATAACACTGCCCGACCCAGGAATCGAACCCGGGACCTCCCGATCCCACGCGCACATTCATGCCGCGAGACCAACGAGGCAGTCGTATAGGTTTTGATGTCGAGTTTTCCGTCTCTACGCAAAGATGGTATTTGCATCGTGTTATCTCTTAGTCGCCTCTTACGACACCCACGGGAAGATAGGGGGTGGTGACACTTGTATTCTATGCCGTCAACCACACGGCAGTCAACCACACGGCAGTATATAGCGTGCATATGCAAACCAGATCCTTGTAGTCCTAACGTTGTCTATATGTTTCCAATACCTTATATCTGGTTACACTAGTGAGCGGACCTCGGCTTCCAAGGCGTGCCAGTCATGGATGCATCCAGGTTAACGCTGGGACGGTGATGATGATCAGCTTTGTTTAATATTTGCTGTGTAAGCTTTAGCTTGCATTTGCCACAGTCTTTAGTCCTAATATTCTTTCTTCACGTTTCCAGTACCAAGTAGCATGCACCTGTAAGCCCGGCTCAGCGCAGTACGCGTGTGCGGACGAGCCCGGACCGCCGGCTCCCGCGAAGACTGACACGCCGCCCGCGCTTCCGCCGCGACCGCCGGCTAGCGCGCTCACTGCTACCAACAGGAGGAATAATGGTGAGATAACGTATATTCGATACAGATTATTATAAACATAGTAACAAGTGAGCAAAGCAACAAAGCTAGCGATATAGTCTAAACAGGAGGAATAATGGTGAGACAACATACTATATAATGCAGGAAAGAGGATAGGCTTTAGGGGCAATCTTAGTTCGAATATACCTATAATATAGTTTCTTCCTTACAAAATGTTAATTATGTGTATTATGCAAAACTTGGCGTTGAAAAAGAGTGACCGTGAGTTTTATTGCCCGTTCTTTCTCATGGTTATTAAAAATAAAAAAAATAAAAAAATGGTTCTACGCCCTTGCTTTGCGAACGTGGCAGTAAATGTAAATTTAGAGTCTTTAAGTAATTATTTTATGCATTTGTTATTTTGACGTTCATAAGCGTCACATTGTGACCCAAATTAATAAAGGATTTTGACTTTGACTTTGACTTCATAAACGCGACTGAAAACGTAGTGAAAGTAAGTGGACTTCATAAAAATTGTTCGCCTAGTCAAGGGAGGGCAAATGCACCCGTGGCTCCCCGCGCCTGGTACAATGGGAGCACGTATATAAAAGCCGGAAAATTCCGATTGACTGCCCCCGTGGTCCAGTGGTTAGCTTATGCGTCTGCTGATCGAGTCCTGGGTTCGATACCCGGGTCAGGCAAAAGTGTTAATAGGTTTTTCCGAAATTTCAGTAGCAGCACGGAGTCTGGCAAAGTGGCCGGTAGCGGCAATAGGCTCACCCTCTATTACGTGGGACCTAAAAATTCGTACAATAGCGAATTGGGGTGTAATATTTCACCTCGCCCGCTAATAACTTTTCGAAATGTGGAATTATAATACACATCTGCCTAACCCTTTAGGGATATAGGCGTGAGTCTATCAGGCGCGGACGCAGCCTGAAATTTTGGAGGGGGTCACGCACTCCACTAATAAAAAATAGGTATCTGGATCGCCATTTCTAGCGTAAATAAGTACCTACTGGTAAAAACTTCGAAATACGTCGCCATTTTAAGGGATTGTGAGTGGTTGGGGGGTTTATTGTGAGGGTTCGGGTCCCCCCTCACCATTTTCACCCGCCGGAAATACTTGTACTTGGTTCCTTTAGAAAAATAAAAAATTATATGCTCTCCACAAGCAGGGCTCCTAATTTCGGATTAAGGGTCAAAAGAGAATCTAACATAACCTATTTAGTTACTTACTTCAATTTTATTACAGTTGCTCCTAACCTAACCCTTGGCACTCGAAAGCAAAGGAATGATGCACAAATTTGACATTAGCTGTCAACATCATCCATCCAAGATGGCGGGTTGCGTTTCGTATCACGTTTTTTTCATAAAACCTAAAAATTACATTTGAAAAACTGTACTAAAGCATAAAAATTACGTTCCGTTTTGCATAATTGCCAAAGTACTTAAGAATTTTTGGAAATTGTTTAAAAATATTTAGACGCAACTCCTTCAGCCAAAATTACTTTGAGGGGATTAAGACTTACTCTCTTAAGCCCCCTACACGGCCTACACCACCAATATCCTCAAATTCAGGCGACTCGTTTTAAAATCCAACCCAAAATACTTATTATATTTGTAGCTTTTTTAATTATAAGTACATGTAAATGTCTAAAAATCATGAATGTACCTACTTACATCAAATACTTTATTAGCACATTTCTGTATAAATATATTAAAAAAACACCTTCTCTTGTAAAATTTAGTTTTTGTCAGTTGCGCTAAAATGGCGGGAAAGGCTCGATATTACTTACAATGACTTACCATTATTATAAAATTATCATTTAAAGAAGCACTTTTCTTCAAATTAAATTATATGTAAGTAGTAAGTACCTATTCGACAACATTCATACATACATATACTTACTTATACAAATTACATTATTAGAATATTGTTAAACAATCTTTATCATAACGACGCATATCGATGTTGCTAGGATTACCAAAACTACGTAGGTAGTTCGGTTCCTTGTTTCTAAACTAGATGTAATTTCCAAGTTATTTTGGCCATCGTACGTAGTTTATAAAAACACCACTAGATAGAGTCAGCAAACTATACAATTATCGCTGTTAGGGGATAGCTAGAAATTTCCTTTTATTATTTGGCAAATTTTTGAGATTTTTCAATTTGACCTTAGATTTTGGGGGGGGTCATGTCCCCTGTGAGTCTATAAAAAACATTAGGTGGTTATTTTGAATGAAATTTTCTCGCGTTTCTCAGGTGTTATTGCAATATAATTCAAAGTATGAAGTACAGTAATTATCGCAGGAGTAACATTCCAGCGCTCGTTTTATGTCGCTCATGTTTCAAACTAGTTTGAGCTGGGATCGATTTTCCTCAGAACACTATGAATATTGAGTGTTTTTCAGAACATAACTGTATGAGACACAAGATTGCCGCGTCTAGAATTATTACAGTCCTGTGAAGCTTTTGTGGGCTTGACAGACAGGACGCGCTTCATTCTTCACGGGATTTCATTTTATAACATGTAGGTATAGGTAGGTTTTCTAATATAATGCTATTTCTACACTGCTATAATTCAAATTCAAAAGGGGTTTCTTTACTACGTAGCTTTCGAGACGACAAATTCTAAACTTGACTGCGTCCGTGGTCCAGTGGATAGCGTAAGCGACTGCTGATCGGAGGTCCCGGGTTCGATTACCGGGTCGGGCAAAAGTGTTACTGGGTTTTTTCGAATACTCAGTAGCAGCCCGGAGTCTGGTGATGTGCCCGGTAACGACAATAGGCTCACCCCCTATTACGTGGGACCTAAAAATTCATGGCGAAATTGGGTGTAATATTTACACCTATGCCTACCCCTTCGAGGATACAGGCGTAAGACTATAAATAAAAATAAATAGAAAATATAAAATAAATTCTAAAAGGCCGTTAGGGGACGTACCTATACTACGTGACTAATTTTTAACATCTTTTCTCAAACCCACTAAACTGCACTGAACGGATTTTGACGAAACTCTGCAGTAATATAGGTTATACTTAAGAATAATAGATGGACTACCTTTTATCCCGATAACCCCCATCACGCGGTCGTAGCCGGGAGCAGAAGCTTGTATCATAAATTATAATATCAAATAACCCTTCACATGTGTAATCCGCTGTTATATTTTAATTTCTAAATTTGACAATTCTCTCGTGTCGCTTCTTCGTGGCTAATTGTCTCCCCTCGCAGCCGAGCGGTAATCAAATCAAAATAACAACCCTTTATTAAGGGGTGCGTGATTGCGGAGGGAAAGGTTAGGGATGAATTCTAACGCTGTAGGGCATACGCAACTTGCTATTAGCATCGGATTTTGATATTCAAAGCTAAAGTCAAAATCATTTATTTATTTAGGCTCCAATGTTACGCTTAAGAATACGAAATGTCACCACCCCATATCATCCCATGGGTGTCGTAAGAGCCGACAGAGGGAGCATATTATGCAGAGAACAGCACTGTAAGAGAAGGAAAACTTGATACAAACCCTATACCAAACCGTTTGGCCAGCGTGGTATAGTAGGCCAATTCCTCCTTTCAAAGGAGAGGCCTAGTCCAGCAGTGGACTGTTAAAGGCTGATGATGATGTTACGCTTATGAACGTAAAATTTTAAATTAATTACTTTAGTCACAGACAATACAATACCCTCTTTAGTCTACATTTACTGCCACGTTCGCAATGCAATAGGTAGAACCACGAGAAAGAACGGGCAATAAAACTGTATCTGCATCGCGTTATATTGACTGTCAACGTTGCATCTCAGTATTCTTTCTGTATTTTTGCTGTGTGTGGCAAACTCTGGTGTCGGAGATTTTAGACGGTGCGAAGTACTCCTATGTGGTTTAACTGATTCTTTTTCTGAGACGAGAACTGGGACGGACGGCTTTACGCGGCCAATCGTAGTATTAAAATCGCGCGGTACAGAGATTCTATTGACAATGCAAGCCAGATCGATGTGACCGGCATTCGAATATGTGTGGAGTGTAGCTTTAGTGTCGCTTTTACCCTACTGGCTGTTGTGTCCAGCTGCATTAAAGCGATTCTATAGCTGTTTGAAAGTGTACACTGTAAATTTTCGACGCTGCATCAGGCTTCTAAAAGCGGTTAAATCTCCGATCGCAGATGCTAAAAGTATCGTGTCTGCTGAGGCTCTCGCATGAATACTAGGTAATAATTACGTTATATATTAGTCATGGGTCGGTAGTCGGTACGCGTTTTGGCAATACCACAACTGCTTATTGATATTTACTGTGATACCGGTTTTTGAAACGATTTATTTTAATAACTAGGTATTGGTAGTACCTATTTATCGGACATATTAATATAAGTAATCGGTTTTATCTAATAGGTTTTGCTACGGGTATTCTTACAAGTAGCAGTAGCTTTCTCCTGAGTGAGTTGCAAGGTAACAGCATGGTACCTATTGAAGTTATTGTAATTCCCAATACCGTGAATCATCCGATGTCCGGCAAGCGCCGCGCTGATTTAGTTTTCTGCACATAGTATTGTCACGTATCATCACGGTATTGACGAGTAAAGAGTGTATCCGAATAAGAAGTTATTCTTCAACAGAATACCGTATTTTAGGTATTAGTCCAATACGCAGTTATTGGAACTGTTTATGGTTTATACCGCCCACTTCTATTATATATCTAGGTACCCCATAGCATTGAGCAAAGACAGTGACAGAAAATCGACGGATTCCCACAACTCATGCCAGCTAGTATGCCTACTAGCTGGCATGAGTTGTGTTAGGTACCTATACAACTGTTTAAGGTCGTGCAGTTTTTGTTGTTGATCCGAGCTTGTTCATTCATTGTCCATTCTCCTCCTACCGTTATCTCAGTCGAAAGTTCCAACCCGGGGTCCGCTTACTAGTATTACCGGATTTGACTGAATGTTAGCTTCTCCACAGACCTCCGCAACCCAAAGGGATAGCAATATGCCATGGTTTAGACTAGTTTTCATATTATATTTTCGGGGTTACTGTACCTACTGACTTTTTAACATCGACTTTGTCCGCCGTAAAATTCATTTGCAGGATTTTGAATGAGACCATAGCCATCGTTACACATTTATATTGTCACAGCAATGACAAATGCAACTTTTATCCACAGCAGGTAGATGCTTCCACCTACATTAATGTCAACCAATACTTGCATTTTATCAATCCCCAATTCTTTGTACCAACTTGACAGCTAGATAGAATTAATTGTTCCATAAAAGTTTTATGCTTTCCGGTTATTGATTTCTATATAAAAGAGTGTAGCATACATCGCAAGATCCAAGCAACAGCATGGGGCCGAAAAATTCTCACGCATTTCGTCTTTATTATACCACAGGATGCGGGTATACAATCAAATATTTTTTGCACAATACATATACCTGTTCTATAAAAATAAGGTGTATTTATTATCTGTGCATTTACAAGTACAAACAAATCCATAAGTCACCATCCCTTACGTTAATTTAAGACCTTTCTACCTGTACGTTTGAAAGAGCCTATTGCTTCTGCGCGGCGCCATTGTCAAATCACATAACCTAAACGTAAACTGTGGTATGTAACGCGATGTTTACTCAGAGTAAAACGATAAATAAAATCAGTATAACAGCGAAATTATTGTTAAAAACGTGTTATATGTGCAAAATAAACTGTGTTTCTGTTATAAAATAAAATAAAACAAATAAAGGAGGGAAAATATTTGTCGCGAAAATCAGGAATTCGAATATGGAATTGATTTTTGTTTTTTAATAGAACGCGAAGCTGCCAGTAGTGCCAGTGTTTGATGAAGTAGTGATTGACAATATTATTTACTATTTGTTGTGATATTTCCGAGAGGTCATTGTTCTTTACGTTCGGCTTGGGTGTAAATATCGATTTTTGAGAAATGCCGCGAGATTTGAAAGTTCCTTTACAGTGCAATAGTATTTTACTACTTATTTAGTGTGTTAAACCAACTTACTGCCAAATATAGGATATAAATTGAATGAATAGTTATATAATAATAGCAATACATAGTGAATTGAGTGAAATGTTGGTGAAGGTGAATTAAGTGTTATTGAGTGACTAGGGATGCAAGTCGGTGTTATGCAAGTGGTACAATATCAAGTATCGACACCGAGGTCGACAATCGCAGCTGATGTGGCACAACATTATGTTCCACCGCCACCATATTTTGGTAATTAGTAATATTATTATTTTATTGTTTTTTTTTAATTATATGAATTTTTCTTATGCTTAGATATGCGAAATAAAATGTTGTTACTCTCACTATTATAATTATTACGAACCTAAAGTTTTGACTTACTGATACAGGCTTAAAAAGATATAAAACACTTTGCATGCACCCGATGGCCTGTGTACGGCCGAATATAGGACGCGAAAACAAAACATGAGAGAGAGTACCTACGGTATTATTATGGTATTATGAAGATACATATCATAACTTGAACTATGACTGCCTCGTTGGTCTTGCGGCATAAATATGCGCGTGGGATTGGGAGGTCTCGGGTTCGATTCCCGGGTCGGGCAAAGTGTTATTGGGTTTTTCCGTTAGGAAATTCTTAGTAACAGCACGGAGTCTGGTAATGTGCCCGGTACGGCAATAGGCTCGCCCCCTATTACGTGGGACCTAAAAACTCATGGCGAAATGTGGGTGTAATATTACACCTCTGCCTACCCCTTCGGGGATACAGGCGTGAGACTATAAATAAATAAAACATCCTAACTTAGTTATGGTGCAGATACAATATATCGGTTGTGTATCATATTAGTACTGATAATAATAAATGTCAACGCTATACAAGTTTATTTTGCGGGTCTAACTTGCGTTAGGCATAAATACCTGGGTTTTACCGACGTTTCGACTGACTTGCAACGATCGTGGTCGCGGAGAGCACCAAGACCCGATGATTCCCGGCATGATTAAAAATCTTTTGCTAAGTTGTACTTATTACCCAATATCAGTGTGGCCACTACCAGGGCCAACTTTAACCACTACACTATCGGTGCAAACAAAGTAAACAACAAGGTAGTTAACGCACACATGACTTATAACTTCACGTTTTCATTCCTCCCACACGAAATCTTTCTAAAAAGTAAACCATTACAAAAAAAGTAACTAAACAATAATGCGATGGCAGTTTAGATCACGATTGTCGGCACTTGGACGGTCATAAAAAAAATAACGGTCATAGACCATGGTCGAGAGTTTTTAATTCACGATGTCGAAAGTGAGATCACATACAGCCTAGTTCGATGTCATGGTAGATTAAATAGGATCGTTTAGAAATGTAAAGATATTGAACTTTGAAGAATCGTGATAACTAAAAAAATGTTCTTTGGATGATTTTTTTGGTGGCAGTCGTGTGGTTTATCGAAATGTATCTACTGGTGGTTTAGTTATTGGTTTGGCTACTGCTGAGTGTTTTAAGTTGAATTTGAATCTTCGTTGATTCAAATTCAACTTTAAACACATCCTAGGCGAGCCACGACCTCGTGGTCGTGTCTTGTCTAGGACGGTATGTTGACCGCGATTCGCATGACCTCGCCGCCACGGGATGTCATGGACAAAGCATAATAAATTAATCATAGAGTGAAGAGACAAATCAGGACGAATATCCTACCAAAAAATCTAAATCGATTATTTAATGAATTAAGGAGTTTTGACGTAACAAGCATAAGAAAACTTAAAATTGCGAAGCTCTCTTTATTCGGATAATTAGCAATTTAATACGTAGGTACTTCGGATGCATTAGTGCATTCCGTGCATTTAAGTCGTAGATTCTATACGTAGCTGCCTGCCAGGCTGCCACTCTCTCCACTAAGCTGTCCTATTTCTTTCATCATCATCAGACCTTTATACTGTCCCGCTGCTGGGCATGGGCCTCTTCTCACTATCCTTACTCTCTGCCATTCCTTAATTTTACCAAAATTGTTTGTCCGAAAGACATAAACCACAACAAGTTTGCTATAAACTTCAGTAATCATCATCATCATCATAATCAGCCTGCCATAGTCCACTGCCTTTGGAGAGGCCTATATCCAGTAATCATAATGTTCAAAAAATCAAAATTATTCACGAGCATAACAGTGTATTTCTGGCAATAACAACGCAACTATCATTGGCATGTTTATCCAATCAAATAATTACAAAATGTTTACCGTTTTAAACTTAATTGTGTAATGATTGACACATGTGGGCCATATTTTTTATCCAATTATCTATCAAGTTTTCGATGACCAATTATTGGGTTCAATTATGTTTCATTGACCAATTTTATTATTTTGGAGTGTTTTCAATACCTGTAATTGGCTAAAAGTATATAGTTATGTACTAAAAAACTAAAAGCAACATTGATTTTGTCATCATCATCGTCTTGGCAAAATTCTAGTTGCATCAAGGTCTTTTCGCCCAGTCTAGCCAGATTTTACAGAATATTAGTTTCTCACAGATCAGAAGGATGGCGACATTCCATGGTTTAGACCAGTGTCAGTAACATACGGGTTCTGGCTCCCTATGATTGTCAATGATCTTCATGTCAGTCAGGATCGCGAAGCACTAGGCAAGCGGAGTACGCACATAACTTCTAAAAGCCTGCTGTGCGTCCAGAGCCGTACGTTTTGAATCCGGTACCCTCTGCATCATGCAGGCAGCGATGGCCTAGTGGAGATACTGACAGATTGCTACCCAGATTCGTGAGGAAACCTGCACGTTTGAAAGTGCCCATATAACTCCATACTATTCATAAAATGCATGTGAAGTCATCGAACTCGCACTTGGCTGACGTGGTAGACTATGGCCGAAGCCTAACCCTTCTCATATGAAGACGAAGTGCGCGCAGCAGTGGGACAGTTTATAGTCTGTTAATCATGATGACCCTAGCTGTGATGCATAGTACTATTCTTCTCGCCAGGCTAACGCTGCCTGGTGTTTGTAGTTTGTTGTTATCATATTATTTCGTCTATTAGTACTGTAGCGATAGCTACATGTCACTAAAGCCATCTAGCGAACGACGGACGCAGACAATTAACAGAGCGACATCTAGGGGCACGACGTAACTAAAGGCTTGAATCGCGCAACCAATGTTCTCACACACGAGTACTATAATAATATTATAGTTATGTACATATTATGTACAAGTTGCAAACAAGTTCCGTCGAAGTGCAGGCCACAGCCACGATCGCCTAGCCTGCTCAGAGGACCCTCCCTCTCGAGAACTATTACGACACGACCCCACCTGTCGAAGACAACGCGCCAAATTCATTAAGCCTGAATCGCGCAAGCAAGTTTCGCGCGCCGAGCAGCATAATATATATATACTAGCTGACCCGGCAAACGTTGTTTTGCAAAATTTTTTTTTTTTTTTGAAAAATAGATGTTGGCCGATTCTTATAGATACCGGATAAGCACAAAAAATTTCATCAAAATCGGTCAAGCCGTTTCGGAGGAGTATGGGAACGAAAACTGTGACACGAGAATTTTATATATTAGACAACTTCTCAAATACGTCCGTCGGACTGACAGTCCACCAGGCACGATCGCCTAGCCTGCTCAGAGGATCCTCCCTCTAGCTGGAGGAACACCACACCTTATTCCTCTTCAGCACCTATATCCACTAGCCTATCGCCGCCTCTCAAGATTACATACTTGTAGCGACAAGCTACATAACACGGCGCCATCTACCCAATGACGACGGAACTATTACGACACGATCCCACTTATCGAAGACGACGCGCCAAATTAAAAAATCCTGAATCGCGCAAGCAACTTTCGCAGGCCGAGCGGCATATATACAACTTTTAAAGTATGTCCGTCGGCCTGCAGGCCACCAAGCACGACCACCCAGTTTAGTTAGAGGCTTCTCCCTCCTCTTCGTCGTCGACATACTTAAATCATTGTATTTTTTATTTATTTTACTTAATTGTATTTTTTTTCAGCGTCAGTTGGGTGCAACGGTAACGAAGGCTCATGTCGTCGTCGCAAGTATGCCTGGTGGTGTGTCGGGTGCGGTGCGCTCGCAGCCGCGCTGGGCGGGCTACTGGCGGCGCAGCATATACTACTGAGAGCTTATACAGCGTCGCCTCAGCATTTAGAGACGGTGCCGGCGGCTGTGCCTGCGGCTATGGTGAGCACGATTATAGACCTTATAGTAATAGGAAGAGAGTGTACTTTTGTATGTACACTGGCAACCGGAGAATGTCCTGTCGGTTGTACCTGCGGCTATGGTGCGTATGATTATCTATCTTATATCCATATATAGGGAGTCTACTTTTGTATGTCCACTGGCGACTAGAGACCGCCGCGGTGGCTGTGCCTGCAGATGTAGTGACTATGGTCAGTACAATAATGAACCTTATGCTATGTACAGAGAGTCGTATTTAGATTGTCGGCCGCGCTGGGCGGGCTATTGGCGGCGCAGCACATATTACTGAGAGCTTATAGTCAGGCATGTCACCAATGGTGACTATGGCGATATGCTCTCCACCTGAAGTATCTGGATCCTGGATTACCTATAATATATAGAGAGCCTACTTTCTTATTTTTACTGGCGGCGCAGTACAAACTGCTGCGAACTTATACAGTGTCGCCTCAACACCTGGAGACAGTGCCAGCGGCCGTGCCTACGGTATGCGTACACGATTATAGATTTTATTCTTCATATAATAGAGTCTATTTGGTACAAAGACTTGCGAACCCGGTTATGCGTGAAGCACACTTACACCTTTGCCCCGAGGAGTGGTGCCCTTTTTTTTTTTTTTGGTGAAGGTTTGGAAGCTCCTTATGGAGTCCCTTCGCCCTGGGAGGGGAAGGATGAAGGGGACTGTCAGACTCTTACTGACTAAAAACCGTGTTCCTCTTGTACCCATGTGTCGGAGGGTTGGGTTTCACCGAAGCATTCCTCGCTACCCCCCGACGGGTATTGGCCCGCCAGATGGTCAGGCGGGCCCCGAACGAAACCCCTTTGGCAGCGGATGAAGGTGTTGGGCTACGCAAAACACCTAGCGGCCGCAGAGGATAGGGAGGACGGCAACGCAACACCGCATCTCCTCTTCCTCTGCGGCCCCACCGCGACGCAACGATGGTGCGCCCCCATTTGGTCGCGGGAGATAGGGCGCGCGGCAACGCAACACCGACACGCCTCTCCTCCCTCGTATATATATTGATAAATAAGAAATTAAATTTAAATAACTAATTATATTAATTGTTTGTTCCAGTTGGTCCTGACCGGAGTGTGCATCATGAGCCTGGCTCGCCGTAGGAACAGATACAGCTACATGGTAAGAAAAGTATGTTCGTCCGTCCATCCGTACTAGCATGACGCATGCATGCATGATGCATGGACCAAGTTATATGTTTAGTTATATAGGCTGTATGTATAATACAAATATACAATAATAACTTATAATACAAATACCGCCTGATTGTCACTGAGTTTAAAATAGAAAAATATTGTTAAAAGTTGTTAATAGAGAGAAAGAGAGGTTTGTTTAAGGGTAAGTATATAGTTTTTTGTTGTTCTCTGTAAACGAGAAAAAGAAACACATTTAGTACAAAATATTTTAATATGGTGCGAACTAAACATTTTCAAATGTATTGTATAAAAGAGACGGTAATTATTTTCGTTTTGCATTAAAAACGCATGTAGTTTTAGAAAAATCATTACTAGAAAATGTTCTTCATTTTTATTTTTTGTGAATTACTTTACTTTTTTTTATAGACTCACGCCTGTATCCCCGCAGGGGTAGGCAGAGGTGTAATATTACACACACATTTCTTACTCGATTCTTTCTCATTTTTAGGGGGCGAGCCTATTGCCTTACCGGGAAAATTACCAGACTCCGTGCTGCTACTGAGAATTTCTTAACGGAAAACCCAATAACACTGCCCGACCCGGGAATCGAACCCGAGACCCGATCCCACGCGCACATTTATGCCGCGAGAACAACGAGGCAGAATTACTTTACTAGATGCTGTTTATAGCACATGTTTCTCGTGATACAAGATGTATTGTTATTGCGAGAGTTTTGTTCTAATCATTATTTTTATACATACATACATAGACTCACGCCTGTTTCCCCGAAGGGGTAGGCAGAGGCATATTAAACGCCCACTTTTCGCGAGTGTTTTGATCCCACGTAATAGGTGGCTTACCTATTGCCGCTTATCGGGATATTTAGTTAGCCATCGCCTCGTCCGTTGATCGGCAGGTGCACCACTTGCAGGTGAGGTTGGTGCGGGACCCTAAGTTCTTGGTGAGAACCCTATGCACCCTATATTATTATTTTTATATTTGTGTGTTTTTCGGGAGTTATCCTCTTCTAATAATTATATTTGTGTGTATTGTTTCAGATTAAAGTAGTGGGTGCGTGTTGCCTCGTGTGTGCACTGACCTGCGTACTCGTCACCATCACCACCACAGTCATACATATGAACAAGTGAGTAGCAATCATTATCGTCCATTTTCTCTTTTTGTTGAAACTCTGATATCCGCCTCGACACCGCAATTAGATCATAATAATAATATGAGTGTGATTGACAGAGTTGGGGCTGGCCGAGGAGGTATGTGGGAGTTTTAATTGTTGCTGGTATTATAAGGAGGGTAAGGAGCAGTGGCGTAGGAAGGGGTAGGCACTAGCACTACGAGAGTTAGCCCGGAATTGTTAGGAATCGACTAAAAAAAAAGGTCATCCACCAACCTCCGCCCCGGTAAGGAGTCCGTGTGGTGACGGATTAAGAATACGGATTGTCACCACCACCATATCATCCCATGGGTGTCGTAAGAGCCGACAGAGGGAGCATATTATGCAGAGAACAGCACTGTAAGAGAAGGAAAACTTGATACAAACCCTATACCAACCCGTTAGGTCAGTGTGGTATAGTAGGCCAATTCCTGCTTTCAAAGGAGAGGCCTAGACCAGCAGGGGACTGTCAAAGGCTGATGATATTATAAGGAGGTTAACGCGAGACTTTGCACATCATAAAACGGACAGAGAAGACATCTTCATCCCAATATCAACTACAAAGGTCCCAAACATAGACGCAGTAGTTTAAGCGTTCACACTTAAACTACTGCGTCGTACGCGCAGAAAACTGTATGCTTTATTATTCATGCTAAAAACGATGAACTCCTACTCCTACTAAAGTCACTGTTATAATCTGTGTGTATATTTGTTACAGACTGCAGACGCTAAAGTTCTGCGAGTACACCAAGTTGACCCGGACATGCACCTGCTTCTCCATGCCGCCTGACGCACAACATGGAGCTGATGACGAAGGTAAACCATCACCATAGACGTATATAGCAGGGAGGATCAGTGCCCACCCCAGTATGGCCTAGTGCCCACCCCCGTATGGTCTAGTGCCCAGACCAGTGTGCCTTAGTGCTCAACTGCTCACCCCAATATGGCCCAGTGCCCAGCCCAGTATGGCCTAGTGCCCAGCCCAGTATGGCCTAGTGCCCACCCCAGAATGGCCTAGTGCCCACCACAGTATGGCCAAGTGCCCACCCCAGTATGGCCTAGTGCCCACCCCAGTATGGCCTAGTGCCCACCCCAGTATGGCCTAGTGCCCAGCCAAACTTTCAAAGTGTCGTGACTGTATTTAAACGAAAGAATGCAAAAATGTTTCACTTACCGCCGCGGTATGCTCGGGTTCTCCGAGGCCACCTTCCCACTACTGTTTAAAACATCGTGTTTTTAAATGAAAGAATTGTTGTTGCGAGTCTGAGCGTTCTTTGTGTCCGTCGATTGAGTGTTTGTAAAGTCTCCCGCGACTCAAAGTTAATTCCTAGTGCGGGAGTTGTCAAAAAAAGAAAAATAAATAAAGGTTGGGAGAAAGTTTTATTGCTTTAGGTACAGGTCAAGTCACTACAAAAATAAAAACCTGCAAAAATAATCGTGAACGACTATAGGTTTCATATCAACTTATGAAATGGAATAGCTAGAGGACTCACAAGTGCGTTGCCGACCGGGACAGGAAAAAAAATGGAGAAGGATTGGGATGAGTGAAAAGGAGAAGGAGATGGAGATTCCGGCACTCTTAGTTACCGAACGAAACGCAAGATTATAGATACTGTTACGTACACGTTACGTTACGAAGTACTTCCCTGTTCGAGCCAGCCTATTCATGCTGAAATCAGCAAGGCTCTACTACCTATAACTATATACCTAAATACCTACTTACTAAATGACCTTGTATGTCAACCAGTTTAAGTTGATCTGTGTAATATTGCCGAAGCCATAAACCGCTACTCCAGTATAGTTGTATGTGCGGCAGGCGTGCGGTGCGTGTTCGAGGGCGTGTCGGAGTGCGGCGTGGTGCACGGCGCGCTGTACTGGTGCCTGCGCGGCGTGTTCGCGCTCTCCGTGTCCGCCGTGCTCGTCTGTATCTTCAGCTGCATGCTCGCCTACCAGCTGCTCAGGTATGTGAGATTTTAAAGTACTAGATGGTCATTAAAATGTGTCACTAGCTTTTTAGATACGTCTAAAGGAAAGGTTAATAAACAAAGAAATTGAAGCAAGCACGGAGAGAGGCCATGGTTTTTACCCGGTTGCCGTTTAAAACTGCCTCGAATGTTGTGGTTTCGACCACACAAGACAACACTATGTTCGCCTCACCTTAAGCCACTCAGACTAGACAGTCACTACCACCGAACCACCAATGGTTATATTAATATTTCAATATAAATATGTTTAAACGAGCAATTCTTATGTATATTCTGAATCTGTATTCCCTGCATACAAAAATTTCTGAATGTTCTTGAAATTTTTGTATGCAGGGTGTTTCGAGAACAATAAAGCGAATCTAGCTATGATTTATTTTTAGAAAACAAGCTTCATGAAAAAAATTACCTAGCAAAACTCGGTCATCAAGGTAATATAGGTAATGACTTACGAGGTGTTAAATATTCAATCTTCCAACTCTGAAGGTAAAATGAAATGAAATGAATGAAATACATATCTAATATATAAAATTCTCGTGTCACAGTTTTCGTTCCCATACTCCTCCGAAACAGCTTGACCGATTTTGATGAAATTTTTTGTGCTTATCCGGTATCTATGAGAATCGGCCAACATCTATATTTCAAAAAAAATAAAAATTGCTAAACAACGTTTGCCGGGTCAGCTAGTATTATTATAAGAAACATTAATACACACAAGCAATACTACCAAAAAAAAAGATATAAGCATTATTTAGCGAAGAGCTTAAAAAATATGTTTGCGCATTAAAATATGATTACTTTTAAAATAATACACCAACGGTCTCACAGACCCCACTTCGGTGCTTGAAGAACAATATTCCGATCATACAAAATAATTGAAATCAAAAAGATGATGCAAACCTTGATATTCAAAATGCGAATGTTACAATACCTCCTTGATGCGTTGACTGGAGAGCTCGTCAGTGTCAAATAATGTCAGAATGAAAAACACAAAGTAATCCGTTGCAGTTACACAATTTTTAAAATGATGAATAATATTAGTGCATCAATATCTAGCCATTTTAGAATACACTGGCTCAAAATTATATGAAACAAAACCCGGTATCATGTATATAGATACTGACAAACGCGCAATTATATAAATTGGATCAATATACATCTGGAAAGTCATTATTATCATATATTATACATAGCATTTCTGAAGATCTCGATAAAACGGAAAGACAGAAGAATATAATTCAAAGTATAGATGATGCAGATACGAAAGTTTAAATTTGTAGTAAGGAAGTCCATATACAAGATAGCATCTAGTTCAGGTAAATTGATAGCAGCAGTAAAGTTAAATAGCGGTAGAGTAAAGGGCTATATCTTGTAAACGTGATTCATAAAATAATAGCAAATAATTTATATAATTTTGAACTCGAGAGAACATAATTATTAAATAACGGCGATGGTTGCTGAAAAATAGTATCATATCACATTATTGATGAAGAGTAGGTATACCTAACAATGTTGGTTCTACGAATATTTTTACTCGCTAAAATAACATTGAAGCTAACAAAACAAGTAATCTGAATAATACTAGTTGTGGCCACTATGTAGTAACCACTATTTTACCCCTTCAGGCAAAAATAACGTGTATGCCTACATCATAAATGAAACTTCATATATTTTACTTGATAGTAAATTTAAGAAAATAGCAGGATAGCAATGCCTCCAAACTCTAATATCATAATCCATTGCAGACACTACAAAACAGATTCCAAAAATAACATGCGATGTGACTTGAACTTCAGGTTGAGTTTTACAATATATCCGCATAAGCTGCCGACTCTATTGAATCCAAAATCAAGCGTTTACCAGCATGCAGTTGTTATTCTGAAGAAACCGAAACGTCGTCATAGAGGGCATAGGCTCTTTTCACAAGTATCGTACAAACACCACAGAAAGAAGAAGGTGTTCAAGCCAGCTATCGAAGTTATGAGACATGTACCTGTTAGATATACTTTCTCTCACTTGCAGCACGCGGTTGCACGTATTGCTGAGGTAATGAAAGAACATATTGGGCATCTGCCTCATGTACTTTGAAACACTGTGTAGGCTGTTTTGACGAATTATATCTTAGAGAGAAATTGCTTCTTTATTTCCCTGATCTGAGGTAAAGCAATAAGGTATGAAAAATAAAAGCTGATTGCAAGTAAATACGCGTATAGCTAAGATCAAATCAAATAATGAAGGTAGATGGAATGTTACTTTCTATGTTAAGTGGTGCCATGTAGCGCCGTGTTGCAGAGGCGTGTAGGGTTGGGTTTCGAAACGAGTCGCCTGAATTTGAGGGTATTGGTGGTGTAGTCGACTTAAGGGAGTTAGTTTTAATCCCCTAAAAGTAATTTTGGCTGCCGGAGTTGCGTCTAAATATTTTTAAACATATCCAAAAAATCTTAAATACTTCGGCAATTATGCAAAACGGAACGTAGTTTTTATACTTTAGTACAGTTTTACAAATGTAAATTTTAGGGTTTATGTGAAAAACGTAAAACGAAACGCAAACCCGCCATCTTGGAATGATGATATTGACAGCTAATGTCAAAGGAGAATGACCATTTTTGTATGAAAGTTGGGCTAAGTTTGCTTCTTGATGGTTTGACCAGTAATATGTAGAAAATATAGTCGTAATTAAATCAGGAAAAAATAAATACGAAATTCGGCGGCAGGTCTTAGATATCGAACATTTAAGATTCCAAATATTTTGAGGTTAAGTTTTTTAATAGTCATATGATTTAATCATATTAGTAGTAGTAAATTAGTAAATTAACGCCCGTGCTTTGGAGAGTAGGTAAGTTACGCCGTCGGTTCCGGCTGACATGAAGATCTTTGACAGTTGTTACGGGGGAGTCAATACCCTCAAATAAACTGATACTGGTCTAAACCATGACAAATCGCTATCCCTTTGAGTAACGGAGGTCAGACGGCAGTGGCTATGTCGAAAAGCTGATATTCTGTCATACCTGGTTAGTCTTATAAGCGGGCTACTAGGCGTTTAAGTATTGGATGCAACTGAGATAATGCTAGGAGTATGACGATATGATTTACCTAATCATATTACCTATCGGCATTCATTTTAAGTATACCCCGACGGGAGGAAAAAGGCGTGAGTAGGTATATGTATGTATATTATTTTAAGTCTCTAATATATTATTATTTGATACATATAAGTATAGAATATAGTTGTAACAAGAAGTGGAGCTACGAAGCAAAGCTACATACATTTGAACGCCTGTACATTATATAAGTTTGGGGTATTTTCAGTCTGATATATTATATTTCTTACTGAGAATTCTCAATACCATGTGGTAGAATTAATGAGAATTCAATGACGCTAGTTGGCAAAAGATAATCTCATTCCTTTCGACTTTATATAATGGTTTTAAGTTGTTAAGTTGGCATTAAAACTAAACTGTTTAATGCTTAATGAAACAGAGTTATTAAGTTATTTTTCATTTTATTTGTTATTATAAATTTTCTTCAAATGAATCATATACCAATGAAGCAGGAGCTTGTATATCGTAGTTCGTATACCGTAATGTGGTACAGGTTTTGGCCTCAGAAGTTGCAACAGCTTCTATTAATGTGTAGCATTCTAAACATAAGATTCCATTCAATTCCTGAAACAAAGAAGTTAAAGTCCGTCTGAGTATTCGGTTAAGAGAGATAATTGTAAGAAATGGACGTACCGTGCTGCCGAGTTACCGCAAAGGAACAGTTAATAAGACCGCGATCCTCACCACGGTTAGTTGTTCTACGTCTAGACGACATAGGTACATGTTACCAATAGAGTCCTGTGTCAAAATCTAGTAAACACACTAGTCACGCAGTAAACGTGTTGAGCCTACAAAGGATTGCTCAACTCAATGTAAATCACAGTTGGTAAATTACTTATTTTCCACAATATCATCGAAACACAAACGCAACGTTCATACGAGAAAAAGCAAATTGACTGTTTTCATGTTAAAATAACTGACGTTAGACATTTGATTATGGATGCCAGTGTCATAAAAATATTTTCCCATATTTTAGATAAATACAAAATATTACTTCGTAGGTAATATGTTGCATAAAGGATATAAATATTATTTATAGAAAATATTTCACCACCTGTTTCAAAATATCAAAAGGTTTTGGTGTTATTTTGGTTATTAGAACTTTCATTCAGCTACACTGCTTGCACTATACCTGCCATTTTTCCCTATTTAAAGAAGTTTGGAAGAAACTGTAAACATTTGCCGAAATATGCAAAATAAGTTTTAAATACGAAATGGCAAATGGCGATGTTACTTATTTCCGAATAATACAAATACTTATATTTTAGAACTTAAAATCCCCATTTTGCTTTAACATCAAATTAATATATACTATAAAATTATAAAATAAAAGAAGATTTTCCACGTATGAATGGTCTAGAAGCAAACGTGTCACAAAATAGCCCAGTTTTGGTCATTCTCCTTTGTGCGTCATTGCTTGAGGTCATTGCTTTCGAGTGCCTAGGGTTAGGTGCGACCGTAATAAGTCACTAAATAGGTTATGTTAGGTTCTCTTTCGACACTCAATCCGAAAATAGGAGCCCTGCGAAGCAGGGCTCCGTCAACCTTAGTTTATTAAACTAGTGTGAAGAATATGGAAGTTGGCAGTGCCATACACACCGATGTCTGGAGATAATTTCTTTTTCTGCGGAAATCAAGTATTTCCGACGAGTGAAAATGGTGAGGGGGATTACGAGACCTCCTCTCCCCCCCCCCCCCCCCAAATCGCTCACGACCCCTACAAATGGCGACGTATTTCGAAGCTTTTACCGCCGTATATTTTCTGTATACGGTTTTGGGTTGTGTTGACGTTTTCTGGACATCGTTCAATAAAGAGTGTGTCTCAAGCTATATCTACCTTTTCTAATTGACTTGAGATTTTCATCATCCTTATCTTCATGGGTAAGATCTTTTGAGAACAAGGGTCCGATTTCTTTTTGAGACGACTGTAGTCTGATCTCTGCAATACTAAGTGGTAAAAAAGGGTACCTAGCATGTTTACAAGAGATAGAAGATGTGAAGGAGATATTGAAAGGAGACTGACTGCGGGAAACTGTGAATGGAGCACTGCATGCCGTTATGAACGGCCAGACTGAGAAGAAAGAAGCGCAACTGACTGTTCTTAATGGTGTACTTGTGCCCCAAAAACCTATTAAGTCCAACCTCTCTGTTGTGCCCACGCTGGTGTATTATGGTAGTGAGTGTTGGGTATGGCAGAAAAAAACATGAAAGCGGAATTAACGCAGTTGAGACGCGATCACTGCGTAGTATGTGTGGGGTGATGCTGATTGATAGAATGCCAAATGCCAATACATATACGAGAGCGATGTGGCCTGAAAGAAGATGTTGTGACGAGAATTGTGAAAGGAATGCTGAGATAGTTTTGGACACGTGGAGCGAATGACTGAGTGAAGAAAGAATGACGCACCAAATATATGAGGCAAACGTGTATGGGCCGGTCGCGGCCAATCTCGTAAGATATTCGTTGACCAAATTGGTGACGTTCTGAAAAACGGTAAGCTCCGTAGCACCGGGAACCGACGAGCATGTATGAAAAAAGTAATTAATGTAGAGAAAGCGCGTGAGGTTTGTAAGGATAGAAGCAAGTGGCGTTCCATTGTCTCTTTCTAGCCCGACGGAAAAAAGGCGTGGGTATAATTATGTATGTATGTATGTAGAAATATCCTATGGATTAGAACAGCGTCATGATATTTGAGGTCACTGACTTTCTTATAATGGTGTTTTTTTTATAAGCAAGTGTGATGTGGACCAAAATGCTTGATGTCTGGGTTATTACTTGCTGGAAATGCTAGAATCTTGGCTTGCTAGTCAATTTTATAGTCTATTATTATATGGCGGTGCAGAGAGGTTGGACTACGTTGACTTAATAAGGTTATATTTCTTTGTGGGGGTGTCAAATATTTTCAAATTTGTCAAATATGTCAGATATTAGAGTATATGTCAATGGTCAGATACTATTTACCAAACATGTAATTCGTAAATTAAACTATAAAAATAATACTAAAATTATAAAATAAAGCGACATTCTTATAAGCTTCAAGAGGTATGCAAGGCTACCAAAAAACTTATTAACATACGAAGTTAGATGATTAATTCTTTCATCTTCAAATTGCCCGATATCCCTGTGTTGTGATGTCCCTCGAAAAGGAAGAACCTGTATTATATTCGGAATGCCCAGAAAGATAATCTGGCGATCCAATTTCAAAATATCGTGGCTCATAAAAGTCGATCGGAGAAAACTACCGAAATTCTTACAACCAAAACGCTATAGAAGTCAGCAATTGAAGAGTAAATCAAAGCAAACTTTGACAGAAGATACACCAGAAACACCAAATCCCGACGGAATAGTCGACAATGTGAGATTTGCTTATCATCGCGTTTTGATACTAATTAACAAGTACGCTAGCCATTTATCATCTACTGTAAAGATGCATATACATGAACTCCTCGAGATGGGATTTCCGATTTGAATTCAAAGTTTTGCAACTTGCGGATTTCATCAGAAGTTTTGTCTGAAAATAGCTTAAATCGGCAACACAACTTGCCTTACAAATGGAAGGCATGTCATTTAAATACTACAAATTTCATGAAAATATAGCCTAATGTTCGTTTGAGAAGAGATCATGTATGTATATTTGTTTAAATGTTTCAGATCTACCTCTTTGTAAAGTTATGTTAACTAGTTAAAATGCTGTGTTATGTGCACAATATCAATTCTTGTATTTTTATTCGTTCCATCTTCGACTTTTGAGACAGCAGTTAATAAAAAGTTAAGAAATAAGTCACCAACATTGTGATTGGCCTCTGGTGTATCTACAGATCGAAAATTATCGATATAAACCATACTACCTACTTACATCGATGGATCACTAAACTGAAGGAAACCCTGGTCTCATTTTTTTATGTTTTCGACCAATAGAAGTTTTGCATCTCTTATTGCTTATATACTTCGCAGAGCACGTTAAGCCAAGTGCTCCTTGCGTTAAGCTTAAGCCGTCGGTAGCGGCTGTCATGAACATCTTTGACAGTAGGTAGTTATAAGGATTCAGAACCTTGAATAAAACTGACACTTTAAACCATGACAGTTTAAACCATGGAATATACCTTTGGGTTGCGGAGGTCAGTCTGGCAGTCGCTCTGTCGAAAAGTTAATCAGTCGAATCCGGTTAGATTAGAAAGTGAACCCCGGGTTCTAACTGGTATAGCGCTAGCGAGATTAGGTAAAATGCTACGAAGGATAATACACAAAGCAAATAGTATCTTTGCGAAGAGACGGAAAACTTGATATCGAACCCTATGCCCCCCTATGACCCTAAGAACCCTATGACCCGTCAGGTCAGCGTGATATTTAGGTCAAAACATTTTTGCTCACAATGTTTTGGTGACGCAAATAATTACAATAGGCCGAAATCCAGCTTCATTGTATTAGTTCTACCGATATTATTAATACTTTTAAGTGTTTAGAGTCTAAAAATACAGGTGATCTCTGGGGCATTTCTGTTAAGGTTTTAACAAGTATAACTGATGTAGTGCTGATTATATTTAAGCAACTTATTCAATAAGTGTATTAAATCAGGCAGTTTTCCCGATCTAATGAAACATAGTAGAACAATACCTCTGTTCAAATCCGGCAGTAAGACTGATCCTAGTAATTATAGGCCAATATCGATACTGCCTGCTTTTAGTAAGATTTTTGAAAAGATCATACTCAAGCAACTACTTCGACATTTTAATCAAAACAGCCTCATTCATAGTGAGCAATATGGTTTTACCAAGGGTCTCTCGACAACAGATGCAGGAGTGGCGTTACTCAAATATATCTACAGTGTTTGGGAGAGTTCCCAAAATCCTATTGGTGTGTTTTGCGACCTTTCGAAAGCATTCGATTGTGTCTGCCATGAGACGCTCTTGTGCAAGCTTAGACATTACGGCGTCCATAACGGCGTCCAGGCTAAAGCATTGGATGTCATTAAGTCGTACTTAAGTGACAGGATCCAATGTGTTGAAATAAATGGCTCAAAATCCAGTGGCTTACTTGTTGATTTAGGAGTGCCACAGGGCAGCATCCTAGGGCCTTTCTTGTTTCTTATTTACATAAACGATCTACCTTTTTACTTGAGAAACATTTGTGACGTTGTACTGTTTGCTGACGATACTTCTTTGATATTTAAAGTAGATAGAAATAAGGGACACTTCAACGAAATAAACAGTGCATTCATTTCAGGTAACTAAATGGTTTAATGTAAACAATCTAGTACTGAACGCCAAGAAGACAAAATGTGTTAAGTTTGCTCTGCCTAATGTCCGAAACCTTGGTCCTAACATAGTTTTAAATGACGATGTACTCGAAACAACTGAATTCACATTATTTCTAGGATTAACACTTGATTCGAAGTTACAGTGGCGTGCGCACGTTACATATCTCTCAGGGAAACTTAGCTCAGCTGCTTATGCCGTTAACAAGGTTCGTAGGTTGACCGATGTCGATATGGCTAGATTGGTTTATTTTAGTATATTTTTTTTTATTTATTTATTTATTACAACTGCCCACTACACTAACAGTTGCCCAATGCGTGTAGTAAGCCATTATAGTACAAAAAATACATGGTAGGTACATAGTTACAAGTATTATTACTAAGTCCAATTACTTATTTTAAATGTTGTCATTATTTGACAAAAAGTGTATAGCTTTTTTTATAAATGTATTTAACTGTATAAAGAATATATCTACATCCGGATACTGAGCAATCTGAGCGTTAAGCAGTGCAACTGTATGACACGTGGGTACGTATAGCGCCGTATTAGTTCGCACTTGTGGTACGGCAAGCAAGCGGCGCGAGCGTAACCGGGTGTAGTGGTTCGGCGCCGATAACGAACATCGCGACAGTGTGGTCGCATCTTCGATTTTATTATTAAGAAGCAAGTAATAGTGCAACATAAGGGCACATTTACGTCGTAATGCCAGCGTGTCAAGACACACCATGCCTGAAACGAACAGAGACGGATATAAATAAGGATAATAGCCATAAAGCTTTTTGTAGAGAAATCGACAGAATCAAAATTCGCTGTACACGCTCAATCATCATACGATACTTGTCTTCGTGTGGATCCCAGATTACGGAGTTGTACTCTAAAATACTTCTAACAAATGAAAAGTACAACGCAATTATAGCACCACTACTCCGAAACGGTATTGATTGTCGAATCACAAAACCTAGTGATTTGAAGCTCTTTTTGCATATTGTTGTGATATGGGCATTAAAAGTTAGGCTCGTGTCCAAAGCCAAGCCCAAATCACGTATTTGAGTGACACATTGCAGCGGGACACTACTTATTTCATAAGGATGTATATATGGAGAGCATGAACGATGCAAATGTAATTGCTTTGCATTTAGATGCATTAAACTCTAAGTTGTTTCGGGCTCCCCAAGCTACAACACTATTAATGTCCCGCTAAAGTGCCTCAGAGTCGTCTGGACAATCTATCCCTAACAACAGCTTCAAATCGTCAGCAAACAAGAGACAGTGTGCCGCACTAACGACATTCGGCAGGTCATTGATCATAATCAAAAAGAAAGTTGGACCCAAGACGCTACATTGATTTACACCAGAGCGAGTGTCATATGGGCTAGATTGGTACTTTCATAGTGTTATGTCATATGGCATATTGTTATGGGGTAGAAATGCTGATGTAGAAAATATTTTTATATTGCAAAAACGAGCAGTTAGGGCCATTTACCAGTTAAAGACAATAGTACCATTCAAAGAAAAAATTAAAACTATTGGTATTCTTACTGTAGCGTCACAGTATATTTATGCCAGTGTTATGCATGTAAGACTAAATATAAATTCTAATAAAATGAATAGTGACATACACAATATCAAAACTAGAAATAGACATAAATTATGTGTTCCGTATTTTCGTTTGCACAAAACGCATAGCTCTTTTATTGGGCTCAGTATACGCATATACCTACAATAAAATACCGACGTATATTTTAGACTTGCCTTTAAGTTCGTTTCAGTCAAAAGTTAAAAATAATTTTATAAATAAGGCATATTAAAGTTTGAAGGATTATTTTGATGACAGGTGCGCTTGGAAGTAGTTGGTCGCTTTTGACTAGGTTAATCATTAAGTAGTTTTATTTTATAATGTAGTTAATTACCATTTTCTCATTTCATACTATGTTTTGCATTCATGTTCCACACTTTCATTATAACTTCGCGTATTTGTAAAATGTTACCCACATTTTACGAATCCGCAAAGTTATAATCGTGTTACATTAACTCGTGGTCATGGGCTAACTAATAGATTATCAATTGCTTTGGTTTCATATACCGTTACTTTGTGCTACATTCACTTCCACCATAGTTCTGACCATGTTCGCGAGTTGCCTACATTAAAAAGACCTAAGTGGATGCTCCTGTTTCACCATATTTGCTTTGGGAGACTTACCAAATGAAAATCATTTACTGCTTGAGTATGATATCAATAGTTACCTACTTAAAATTTTACTAGTAGATATCTTACAATGTGAAACAGTTGCAGCTCCTTACAAAATAAAATGTACAACCATTATAATATTTGATTGAAAAGAGTTGCCATGAGTTTTATTGCCCGTTCTTTCTCGTGGTTCTACCTATTGCATTGCGAACGTGGCAGTAAATGTACATGATGAATCATTAAGTAAGTAACTTAAATTGTGACGTTCATAAGCGTCACTTTGTGGCCTCAATTAATAAATGATTTTGACTTTGACTTTGACTTGACTTTGACCAGCGGTGGACTGTAAAAGACTTTGAAAAATATAGGACCTTAGATCACGCCTTTGATAACTCTCGATTCTGTTCGGACATCTGACAGGGCAAAGTAATAAGCGTATAAGAAAATCGACTGGCCTATCTGAAAGATTGTTTTTAGAGGATTTCTGCATAGTTGCAGTTTGAAAAGCGCAATTTTTACACAGTTTCTGTACTTTTTTTACTCCGTAATTAAAACAACGCGTGGCGTTACCATAAGGTGGGTCATTATCAGATCACTCATTATTTGGTTGACTTCGGTGGCAATAACTTTTTTGTTATATATTTAAAAATCAAATCTATAGTCCATTCACAGTTATTTTACCTCTAGCTGTTAGATTGGCCAACCTGGGCGCTGTGTTGCTATATTTGGTATATAATACTCCCATTTTAAATATACATTATTGCTAAAAATGTACTTATTTTTTTATTGCCTAAGCGATCGTATTAAATATTTGGAAGTAATGTTTGTAACAAAACCTCTTGATATTGGCATGGCTATATGCATGTACATTTATTTTCTTACGAAATAACTAATTTCCTATGAAGATAAGTAGTTATAATAAAAATGTTTTCTATTTAATATATAAAGGTAAACACTTCATAATTACGCCAACGAGAGGTTCTAATTATCAAATACAAAAACTGCAAATTTAATTTTCATATTTATTTTGAATAAGAATGATGTGGGTGTAATATTACACCTTTGCCTACCCCTGCATGGAAACAGGCGTGAGTCTATAAGAATGACCCATGTGGACTGCGAATGTTATGATGATTCGTAACTGCTGTCATGTTCTGTATCAGACTCAGAATTTAATTCTATTATGAACCTGTCCATTTCAGCATCCGTAGACCCATCTGTTTCACGAAGCTTGTCGAAAATGTGGCGCTCATGTTTGCATTGTTTTTGTCAGTCTTCTGCAGTGATAGATTGAAAAGCTTCTTCAGCTAATTTCACAATGTTGGTTGCCTCTTATCCTAAATTTTTGCTTGTGACTCGCCTTTTAATGAGACTCCACATAAGTTCAATTGCGTTTAGCTCGCAGTGGTATGGCGGTAATCTAACCACTTTGCGGCCATGAGCTTCAAGCATCTGAATTTTTGAAGCATTTCCACTAATATTGGGTAAAATGTTATGCACGGGTAACCCTATTTTACATTCCTGTCATCACAGAGTACAATTCCAACATAAAGAAAATAAACACCGACATCTGTCAGAGGTAAAATAACTGTGAACGGACTGTAGTTTTAATTTGAAACCAAGGTTTGAAACATATTAGTAGTAGAGGGAACCACATAGATTAAATATATGTCAGGATAAGTATAGGAATTCCATTTTTTTAAATCAATATTCTTATCACCGAAATCAAACATATCAAATAATTTATACCCTGAAGACTATTTTTATATCCCTATGTTTTAACTGGTTTGGTACTAGGTACTTAGTACGTGTGTACTACGTAAGAAATTGCAGGTTAATTTTACAATAAAACGATTTATTTTATCGTGACTAGAGCCCCATTTATTAACATAAAGGAAATTTTACAACAATCAACTTTGGAAGGAATAGTTAAATTATTAGATTATTTGTTTTAATAAAAGTAGTAAGTAGGTCGTCTAAAATTGACAATATAGGAACTTAAAAAATCTGAAGTGCTCCTTGAGATCGTGGAGTCACCAAAAGATCATCAGTTTCGAAATTTGTTTCTGGTACGATTATTAAATCTTTTTTAAGAGTCCTCATGTCTTTGCGCCTTTTTTTGCAAATTGTGTTTGTTGAAAGATATTCTACTTCTATCCCTAGAAATTCGTTGTTGGCCAGGATCTAATTCACTTAAGTACAGGCAATACAGGCTTTATCTTTCCTTTATTCTTCCTTTTATAATACCGTTGCCTATCTTTATCCTTGTGAACTGCGTAAAGCCACGTAAGCCACGTCGTTCAGCCAATCTCTTTTGAATCTAGCAAAATCACAATACTGAAACAACATGAGAGGTGATGGTAAAGTCAAATAAAAGAGTGGCCATGAGTTTTTTTGCCCGTTCTTTCTCATGGTTCTACCTATTGCATTGCGAACGTGGCAGTACATGTAAATGTAGAATCATTAAGAAATTAACGTCAATTTTGACGTTCATAAGCGTCACTTGTGGCCTAGATGAATAAATGATTTTGACTTTGACTTTGGCTTTGAAACAATCTTTAAATGTACATACATACATACATAACGTCACGCCTTTTATCCCCGAAGCGGTAGGCAGAGGTGTATTTCTACACCCACTTTTCGCCAGATATACTTTAGTCCCACGTAATAAGGGGCGAGCCTATTGCCGTACCGGGCACATTTCCAGACTCCGTGCGGCTACTGAGAATTTCGTGACAGAAAAACCCGATAACACTGCTCGACCCAGGAATCGAACCCGGGACCTCCCGATCCCACGCGCACATTTATGCCGCGAGACCAATGAGGCAGTCGTATAGGGTTTGATGTCGAGTTTTTCATCTCTACGCAAAGATGGTATTTGCATCGTGTTATCCCTTAGTCGCCTCTTACGACACCCACGGGAAGATAGGGGGTGGTGACACTTGTATTCTATGCCGTCAACCACACGTCGATCAATAAATCTTTAAATGTAAGTAAATAAATAAGTATTGCATGATTTCGGTGATTATAACATTGATTTCGGTGCACTTATTTGCACCGAAAACACCAAAATTATGCTACTGAAATCTAAATAATTAGCAAAATCCTAGATATTTTAAAAAGTAACCCGATTTTTTAATAGTAATCTCTTTTCTTGGAATTAAATACACATAAGACATACTTTTATTATAATTTAAACATTTTAATTCAAATAGTTGTGGACAAAATTAATTCACCGAAATCAATTATAAGGGTATACCAAGCCACCGAAAACAATTACGAACCTTAATAAAAGAGTTGCACGGAGACGCACAGACGTGTTATCGTTACTACTTATGCGGCGCGACTGCCTGTTTGTTATACTCTAGCAAATAGTCTTGAATTCACTAAAATACAGGAGTTATGAACAGATCGGTGCGCGCCACTGATATCAACTCTAGGCTTCTGACGTGAAGACGACCAGTTGTAACTTTACATTAAGGGGACCACAAGAGCTAAACGCGAGTTTTATAATGATTTAAAGTATATGATTTAATGCAGTTAACACAATCAGAAAAATATACGATATTCTTCAGGATATAATCTAGTTAAGTAGTGTGTTGAAAACATAATACTTAAAACTAACTTTAATCGATAGAAAAAAATCACAAAGATCCCTCTAAAACAATATTTTCGAAAATCATATTAAAATAAATACAATCATTCTGATTTTTTGACAAATTATTCAACAAGCAACATACTAACGAAATACTATTTTATTTTTTTAATCCAATCAATACATTTTCTGTAATTTATTTATTTTATGGTTCGTAAAGTTCTGAACGGCCCGTCGCGTCGGTCGTCGCGTTGTCGCGCTTCTCTTTCATAAGTACCTATACAATCCGACAGTGACAGCAACAGCTCAACGCAATAGCGGTTGTAAGCGCCTTAAGGCCTATAATGACTTAGAAATATTATACATTGAGTTATTAACTATCTAGTTGTTGGTGAATACATGCAAAATAGTGCCATTTATTGGAGAAAAAAAGAAAAGAATTGTTTCCACCGCAATCCTAGGGCCGGACGCGGCATCGAGGTCTATATTTTTAAGGATTTTTTTTACCCACTTGCATTTTATTTAAGTACTAGAGGACGCCCGCAGCTACGCCCGCATTTTATTTCATTTTACCCGTTTTGCCCGATCACGTGGGTATTTCGGGAAATCCCTTCTTAGTGCACCCCTACGGTCCCCAAGGAACATACTTCCCAAATTTCAGCTTCCTGCGCCCAATAATTTCGGCTGTAGCGTGTCTGTCAGTCAGTCAGTAACGCAAGGATTTTATATATTAAGATTAAAAGAAATAATACTTGCTTCACCTAATATTAAGCCATACCTGTTATAGAAAAAAATATCAAGTTGTTAGCTATCCATTTTGTACTGATTTTTGACCCGGACACGCTTATTAGAGCCGGCTGAGAATGACACAGGCTTGGTACTAATATAGGCTTAATCCATGGATAGACATTGAAATTGAAATCGGCCGTTAGTGCAAGTAATTTTTCTATCAGCTTGCTAGCTTTTAATGCACGCGATACCGTTTGTAAGATTCTCCTATACTTCTTATCACCATTACCAGCCCTTAACAGTCCACTGCTGGACTAGGCCTCTCCTTTGAAAGGAGGAATTGGCCTACTATAGGTATGTACATACCACGCTGGCCAAACGGGTTGTTATAGGGTTTGTATCAAGTTTTCCTTCTCTTACAGTGCTGTTCTCTGCATAATATGCTCCCTCTGTCGGCTCTTACGACACCCATGGGATGATATTATGATGATAGGGTGGTGACATTCCATATTCTTAATCCGTCGCCACACGGACAATACTTCTTATGCATCCTCCTTATTCGATTAAACTTTATTACACATATAAAAGTATTGTATACTCTATGTGTATACTTACGTGTCAGTGTCAGACAAAATAGTGTGTAAAAATATGTAGGTGTTAAAAATATACATTAGCATTGGAATAAAATAATAATAAGAATGACAAAATAACATATTTAATCAGACCAGTACAGAACATGATATGGATTATTAAGAGAAAGAGCTGACTCATCTATCACATATTTGGTCACAAGAGGTAGATAAATTTTTCTTACGCATTTCATCTTATACTTGGCTAGTAAATCTTTATAATAGTGTCCAATACAAATTAAAAGATGTCGTCTGGTAATATAAACTGGGAGACCGAAGGAACCTTCAACTGGGTATTGAAAATAGATCATAGCAAGCTACCTAAAGTGCTCTGGCCAGAATTCTATCGAGACATATACGACGAGTTATATATCCGCTATGGCAGAACAAAAGCTTTGATAAAAAATAAACTAGCTCTATACTTCATGACAAAAGATTGCCGCGACAAGTATATGTTGGCTTCAAGTAGAACTGGGACGTTGATAGAACGATGTGAAGAAAACCCATTTGAAAGAGTTTATAATCACGCACAGAATTGTACAACAACTGCTTTCAACGAATTTGTCACGGGACACAAGCGTCAAACTCTAAGAAGGAAAAGAGTGGAAATGGCTTCAGCTATAAGACGCGCTCAAGCTGCAAGAAGGTCTTACGAAGAATACGTTTGCAAGCACAATATGCATACATCATGCGACTATACAATATGCCCTGATGTGTCCCGTGTGTCCGACGTACCCTATGTGAGGGCCGAAAGGAATATTTTTGGCAATATACGTAAAAGAAGAAGTACATTACATAAATTAAACGAAGGAGGCTCTGTAAGAGAAATTAGAATTAATTCGTTTGAAGACAGATTTCATAACCCTGCAAGAAGAAATTCTACATTCAGAACTGCTTCAACAAAGAGAAAACGTATATTTGGTAAATGATGCGAAGGACGCTCTGTAAGAAGAAGTAAAATTAAGTCGTTTGACGATAGATATGATAGCCGTGCAAGAAGAATTTCAATGGTTGGACCTGATTCATCAAAGACACTAAGAATACCTAAAATTTGTCGGGTAAACAAATGTTGCGGCAGACGTAGTTTATTTTAAATGTTCACGTATAACTTTCATGTTAGTTTTTAGGCCATTTTTAATAGTTACAGTTACGATAAATGTAATAGTAATGATATTGGGCTTTTATTTATTTTCCCAACAAGTTTGCAGTTCCATAAAAACGTATAAATGAGCAGAGTATATACAATACTCAAAATACGTTTTAAAATCCTTAAAATATACTCTAACTTGTAAACAGTAGGGTTAAGCTGGATACGATATTCATTGTTGATTTTAAAGACGACAAGCTTATACACCAATTATTGAAACTGACAAACTATTTCTATTATGACTCAAACAACTACGGATTGAATTACGTCTGATCACGCGATCAACTTCGATTTCGACTTGATACGAATGTCTTTAAGGAAACACATATTATACAAACACAATTATTCAAATAAATAGTATATTTTCAATACTATTTTTAAGATACTACCCATCATCTTCATCCATTTCTTTCGTTAACATGGTATGCAATTTCTTATTTATCGACGCAAGTGCGATCTGTTTTATACGAAGTCTATTTTCAAGCATCTTGTTATAATGTTTCAAGTCCGCCAATTCATTTTTAATCCGCACATAGTCCAGAATATCAGGTACTTCGTAAGCCAACCTAATTTTCCTAACTTCTTCCAGCTTGGTGGCTAAATTATCAGCTTGGGCTTCAGTCAGCTCTCTTTCTGCGTCCAGTTGTTCTGTCAGTGCTTCTTTCTGTTTAGTGGTGTTTAATACATTTGTCAAGTATGTGTTCTGTGACATCATGGCCTTCTTGTGCATTGTCAAATTCAAGTTCGCATCTCCTGTCATCTTCTTCAACTCCACTAGCTGTTGTATCTTTTGGTCTATTTGTTTGATACATTCAGAATTTTCTATTTTGAGTTTCTCAAAGTCCACTGGTCTTAAACTTTCACTTAGTTCTGTTTTCGCCTTTATTTGACTTTTTAATTTGCTGTGCTGTGTGTTCAATGTGCTGGTTCGCAGTCTCAATTTTCCTATTTGACTGTCGCAAATCTTTACCCATTCCGTCATGAATCTTATCCATATTTCTGCAGGGATCCTTTGGGCTATCTTGTCCCAGCCTTCTGTTATAACGTCATCTTGAAACATCTTTTCGGCTTTCTCAATATCTGCCACTCTCAGTCCTACTTCTTCAAGTTGCGCTTTCAGAAAACCTTGTTGTTTAGCCGCATTACGTCTCACTTTTTCTAAATTGTAAATAACAATCTCCATTTCTGTTGACACAAGTTCAGCCCTCTCTAAAACGTTAATCTTAGGTCCGGATCCAAATATAATAGTGCCACCGAGTTTGGCCGAAGAATCGATTTTCCTTGTAGATGCTCTCGACGGGCTTAGTATCATCCGCGAAGGGCAGATTGTGGACTCAGCGAAGAAGAAGTACTTTGACGTTTGTGATTTTGATAAACTACTAACATTCATCATAGATGAGTTGGTCATGCTGGCGGCTAATTCGATGGCCTGTGTTACTCCCTGCATTAAACTTGGATCCAATCTCATTATTGCCCTTTCTAAGATTTCGTTTTCAATTGTAAGAATTTTCACCTGTTGTTTTACCTCGTTGACCATTTGTATAAGTTCATCATCAGTTAGTTCAGGATCTGACAAGTACTGGTTCAAGGAATGGTTTAGAGAATGTGACGTATGACTCAGTTGACTTGTGCTGCTCCTCTGCCCACCCGCTCGCATCTGCGACATGATTATAATAAATAAATAAATAACACAATACTAAAATTATCTAAAACCACTTGTGTTTCTGTCAGTGCGCTGTCAGTTTCTGAATCGTGTGAAGTTTTGTGTTCACGTGTGGTTGCCTAGCAACCTTTGTTATTTCGCTTTCTATGTGGCCTATATTGCTATCTTTTAACCTTTGTGAAGTATTTTATGGGGTACGAACATGAAATAGCGAAATGTGGATTTTATTTATAGTATTTTATGAGTTCTTAGGCGTCTAGAGCGGTTGTATCGTCTGTCTGTGTTTTTAATGGATTTTGGTTTGCGTGTCGACAGTTGGTTTAAAAGTGGCTTTTTAGGGTTGGTAAAGTGCGAGTAATTGCCTTGTTACCGCATTTTATAGTTATGGTACCGTATAATGTCGGAGGGTGGATACTTAGCTTTTTGTGTCGTAAGTATTTCGATATTTTGATGATACGTGGTAACCGGCACTTACGTTCGATGCCGCGTACAAATTACTGAAGGTTAACCACATCCTGAAGACTGTATGATATAAGCCTGGAAATACAACTAAGTAGGTCAAGTAATTCTTGTGTCTTCTTAAGTTTTTTTTTGTATTTTCAAAAGCTATGACTGTGTAGGTTTCTAAGCAGAACAGATTTCAAAATTGATTCAGATATGAATGGAAACTACACTTTTGCCGGATAACTTAATGATATCTGTAAGCTATTGTGTTTAATCTTAATATATAAAATCCTTGCGTTACTGACTGACTGACAGACACGCTACAGCCGAAACTATTGGGCGCAGGAAGCTGAAATTTGGCATGTATGTTCCTTGGGCACCGTAGGGGTGCACTACGAAGGGATTTCCCGAAATTCCCACGGGATCGGCCAAAACGGGTAAATTAAAAAAAAAAATTAAAGGTACCTATTCCATAAATGTTATATTTAATGACTATCATGTATTTTTAATTCATAATCCGTGTGGTGACCGCCTAAACATAAAGTCGCCATGTTATAAAATTTTGTGGGTATCTTAGGAGTCGACTTAGGAAAAAAACACTAAGCAAATACATAATAACTTTGGGACGAGAAGAAAAATCGTTATCAATCCCTATATAAACCCGCCTGGCCAGAATGGTATACTTGGCCAAATCTTTCTTTGACTCATACCTATAATGCTACCAAATATCACTAGGTATCACTATTAGCACCTATCCAAATATCACTATCATTTTTTCATCACCAAAAATAACTTTGTTTTCCATAGTGTTTGTATAAACGACAAAGTTATATTTGCGGTTGATTAAAATTATTTAAATTTAAAAAAGCTATGAGCGCTTTTTTGAGAGGCAAGTTATTATAGGCATATTTGTTTATAAATTATATTACATAAAAAATACGTCTCATCTGGTTATCAGATCGGTGAAGGTCGATCTTCCACGTCTCCTCTACTATATTGTGTCACAAATTAGAAAATACGTATGTCCTTGCAACAAAAGGTCCTACGATGAATTAATTATCATTAAATTTATCAGACAAAAATATTAAATGTATGCGGCACGAGTAATTTCGTACCTATAGGTAGCAGTGTAAAATTTTTCTTTCTGTATTAATATATAGATTTACTTGTTACAGCCATGAACGCAAGAAGATGTATTGGGAGCAGTTGGAGCTCCGTTGCAGATCTCTATACAGACCTTCGGCCGGCCAAGCCACGCCAGCCACAGGGAGACTAGTTCAGGTGAGAAACTATGCACGACGTATATCAATACCGCTCATGTGTCATAAGTTCAAGGTAATTTCCATGTGCGTCACAAAGTGACATTTATGAATGACGTTCATGAGCATCACATAGTTTAAATTAACCTTCATTTATATTTAGTACCACGTTCAAATTTGTTTCGTATGGGTCACATAGTGACACTTATGAACGTAAGTTGTTTAATATTATGTATTTATTTCACATTCGGGTTCAGGTAGATAGACGGGCTATGAAAATAATCAGATAGATGTCTTAGATATGTAGGTGCCACATTGCCAGACTTCGTGCTGCTACTGAAAATTCGGAAAACTCAGTAACACTTTTGTCCGACTCGGGAATCGAACCCGGGATCAGTAGACGCATACGCTATCCTGTAGAGCACGGTGGCAGTTTGATATTGTTTTTTTTTGTATTTTCAGAGTAACTGCAGCTGTTGCGCCCAGTGTCACCCAACGCAGCCGGCATGGGACATCAGTCTACAGCATCGGTTCTGGGCACCAGGTATGTGACATGGTTTTAAATCTTAGCTCTATTTCCCAAACCAGGATTTTTGCTTAGGGAGAAAGGAGGCTTATTTTGTTCTTAAGCAGAGAGGGTGGCATCGGTTCTGGGCACCAGGTATGTGACATGGTTTTAAATCTTAGCTCTATTTCCCAAACCAGGATTTTTGCTTAGGGAGAAAGGAGGCTTATTTTGTTCTTAAGCAGAGAGGGTGGCATCGGTTCTGGGCACCAGGTATGTGACATGGTTTTAAATCTTAGCTCTATTTCCCAAACCAGGATTTTTGCTTAGGGAGAAAGGAGGCTTATTTTGTTCTTAAGCAGAGAGGGTGGCATCGGTTCTGGGCACCAGGTATGTGACATGGTTTTAAATCTTAGCTCTATTTACCAAACCAGGATTTTTGCTTCGGGGGAAAGGAGGCTTATTTTGTTCTTAAGCAGAGAGGGTGGCGACCTCGACCCTGAAGAATGATGATAGATATTTTTATCAAGAGAATCGCTGTAAAGTCTTACTCCATTTTCCTGAGCCACATTAGTTTTGAATGGAGGTTTATTTTGTTTTTACCCGACTACGGCGAAGCCAAAAGGAAGAGTAATGTTTTTATGGAGAGAGTGTTGGGTGGCATCGACCATCATGAATTGATTATAGTAGGTTGTATAAAGAGAAACGTTAAAAAGCATTTGTTGTAGATAGTTCCATGTACTTTGTGGATAGGGTGGGTTTCAGGCAGAGACTCAATTAGGAATTTCGGCTGAACGTAACTGGCGCTGCTCAAAATACACGACTAACGAATTATTTAAAAAAATCGTACGAAAATGCGTCCACTGGGTTTCACTCTTAATTAGCTGGTTAATGCGAATAAGATTGGTTAAATACAATTCTCTCACGAAAAGACTACTGAGCTTTTCCAAATTCTCAGTAGCTGCACTGGGGTCTCAGGGTCGCCATAAATTTTAGTCACACGAAATAGTCGATTACATGGGACCAAAAATTATGACCATAAATATGGCGAAATGTGAAAACATTACACGTCTGTCTACCCCTTCGGATATAGGCATGAGTCTATTGGCGATGCAAAGATTATCCGCGCGCCGAATTTGGAAGTTGTCCGGGTACGATACTTTTGACAGCTTTCAATACAACTTTCCTTCGAGGTTACAGTGGTAATTCTATTGAGAGCTGTCAAAAGTGTCGTATCCGGACAACTTTCAAATTCGCCGCTAGAGTCGCTAGTTAGCATCTTAGCATCGCTAATAAAAAATAACCACACTTCTTTGAAATTAAACTACAGTTTACGGATTTTATCGCGATGTATTGGTTTCACTGAGTTATTTATTACATTTGAAACTAATGGTCTAGAAACTACATTTTTAATTTATTACTAGCCGACGTTTCGAATTCTTTACAGGATTCATGTTCACGGCAGACTGAGGTGATATTTGTCTTTGTCTTGAATTTCAAAGTTATCTCAAAGTAAGTAGTAAATGTTCGAATAGTTTAAAATTGTTCAGGAACTTTGAGATAACTTCAGTTTGAGATAACTTCAGTTCCTGAACAATTTTCAACTATTCGAACATTTACTACTTACTTTGAGATAACTTTGAAATTCAAGACAAAGACAAATATCACCTCAGTCTGCCGTGAATATGAATCCTGTAAAGAATTCGAAACGTCGGCTAGTAATAAATTAAAAATGTAGTTTCTAGATCATTAGTTTCAAATGTAATAAATAACTCAGTGAAACCAATACATCGCGATAAAGTCCGTAAACTGTAGTTTAATTTCAATGTGTAACATTCGCGTAAACCCAAGAAGATACTATGATAACCACACTTCTTCTTTTATAAGTATAGTGGATGATGATATTCTTCCTTCTCAATGACTAACTTTGTGCCTTATATCTGTGCTTCCAGGTCGTATAGGCAACCTGTATTCTCCGAACCCCGGTACTGGCAGGAAGACTTCTGCCTGGAGCTGGTTCCCTTGGCCCAGGAGTAACAGTCAGAAGTAAGTTGTACAGGCTTTCGCAGTCCACTGCTGGACATAGCAATGCCTAATTTGTGTTGGGAGGATTTGGCTTACATTTACTCTTTATACCTACCGCCCTGGCTCGACGTATTAACTTAATTTAGATTTTTCCGTCTCTAAACAAACATTTTAACTGCTGCTTGATTGAAATAAGGTAGTCAATTTTGTATTTTTTAATCTTGCACCACGCAAAGATATAATTTCATGTCAAACGATTTTAATAAAGGAACCGGGACCAACGGTTTTACGTGCCCGCCAAAGCACAGTAGCGCTCTGATCTATATAAATTTCATAATAAGCGGTCACCCATTCAAATGATAGCCTGTGCAAGCGGTGCTTGACTTTCCCGATCCAATACGAACGTCAAGTCAAATCACAGTATGAGCACTAGGGCATGAGACCGATATATCACAACGAATCTGAAATCCGATTGCAGTCAGAAATCGTATCGTATCGATATTCCAATATGAGAAAACCGATTTTAGAAAACGCAAAACAATACCACGATAACGCAAACAATCTAATCCGAACCAAACGGGGCAAGCGCAACCAGACTACAAAGTAAATCTGGAGCTAACGTTTTCGATAGTTTTCATATTCATTCGTTCTCTTTCACTAAACGACTAGTTAGTTAGAATGAGAGAGAACGAATTTCATTTCTTTTTCTTAGTGATCCGTTGAAAGAGCGAAAGAGATGAAGTGAACTGCCGCCAAGCAAGAATCGTTTTGGATTTTAGCGGTTTTATGAATTGCAGATTGAATACAAAAATATAACTAAATATCGAGGCGATTATATCTAATTCTGATTGCAACTATTTAATGTTTATTTTGAAAATTGCAAATAGTTATTAGGAATTTATGTTTGGAGAGTTTTACTTGACTTGATTGGTCTCATGCCTAAAATACAATAAGATTTCGATTGTTTGCCGTACGCAACGCTCTAAAATCCGCTACTGAAATCGATTTCTAAAATCGGTTTTTGAAATCGATTTGAAAATCTGAAATTGGATTTTTATCGGTTTGCGTATAAATCCGAAAACGCCCATGCCTAACTGCACTACATAAAAAAATCAGTTTTTTCTACACCTAAACATTTTATCCTTATATAACTAAATAATAACAATCTTTTTCCAGCTCCCATTGGTGTATGGGAGTTGTTCCTTAATAAGGAGACAGGGACTTATGCAACTTTCATCCTTAATCAGAAAAAGGCAACTATTACTATAAATATAGCCTTTGTAGCGTTCATAGCGAGACTTCGCTTATGGTTCGTAACAGATCAGTAAAGTTAAGCAATGCTTACACTGGTCGCCACTTGGATGGGTGACCGCGTGTGGCATTTACATCTGAGCGCTACCGTGCTTCGGAGGGCACGTAAAGCTGTCGGTCCCGGTTCTTGTCTAAGGATAAGGATCGTTAGGCCATGTCGGAGGCCTGCGGGCGGTCTGAAAACTCCGACACCAGCGTTGGCCACACACTCACACAAAACACAAAACAAAACACTACAATACGAAATAATTACAATCTGTTCCCAGCTCCCGTTGTCGCATGGGTGTCCCCCAGTCAGGAGACAGCGCGTACGGGTTCTGCGAGACGGAGGGGGCTCAGAACGCGGCAGGGTACGACGCGAGGTACCCGCATGCCTTCGACCAGACCTTCGCCAGGGGACAGACGCAACAGCCGTTCCCACAGCACAGGGAGTTTCAGCAGCATCAGGGGAATTTCGCACAGGTACATCCTTCATTTTAAAGTTTCCCCGCCTACTGTTACAGGTTAGAAGAATAGCAATCACGATATACTATAATGGCGTGAGTATTTTCTTGTTAGTAGAGCCTTGCTGATTTCAGCATGAATGGGCGTGAGTGTGAGTATCGGAGGCCCTTCTCCCTCATCCTATCCCTTTTCCCAACCCCAAGGGGCGGCAACGCTCTTGTGACTCCTGTGTTGTTGCTTGTGTCCATGGGCGTAATTACTTACCATCAGATGTTCCGTCTGCTCGTTTGCCGCCTATTAAAAAAAGAGCAGCTTTAAGTACAAGATGGTATACTAGATAATTATTGAGATACAAGATATGGTTACGCAGACCATGTGAGCGATGTCCAGGGTCTGGTAGATGCAAGGAGCAGGACTTAACTTGAGAACAACAATCGACCAAGCAAGAAGCCGTTACGGTCGTGTCTCCTTAGTTTAAATAGGGCGCGCGACCGGGAGGGGTTTGAGCGGGGCGGTCCTCTAATGACCGGTAATTGTTGCACCATGACACGCCCCCTCGAAAGGCCAGCATTTCCGCTCAGAAAAATTCTGGCCTACAACCTTTCTCAGTCGACTGCTGGACTCCTCTCCTAATTTACTCCACAGTAACCAGCAGTTCCGTGTGGTGACGGATTAAGAATACGGAATGTCACCACCCCATATCATCCCATGGGCGTTGTAAGAGCCGACAGAGGGAGCATATTATGCAGAGAACAGCACTGTAAGAGAAGGAAAACTTGATACAAACCCTATACCAACCCGTTTGGCCAGCGTGGTATAGTAGGCCAATTCCTTCTTTCAAAGGAGAGGCCTAGTCCAGCAGTGGACTGTTAAAGGCTGATGACGACGAACCAGCATTTTGAATCAATATGAAGATTTATGTAGGATATAGTCCAGACGGATTGCTGTAGTGATTAATGTCGAGTTTGCCGGCTCTTCGCAAAAATCCTATTTAATTCGAGTATTTTTCTTAGTGATATTGATACATATTTGACATAAGCTCCATACAAAATAATATGCCAAGATGGGTAGATCTTTTTTTGGGACCATCCGTTAATTATAGTGAAAATCTAAATCCTTCCTTAACTTCAGCCACAGTGACGCAGTGTGACGCTTATGAAAGTCAAATAAATAAAAAAAGTAAAGAATTAAAAATTGTACATTTTACATACATGGCAATGCAAAGGCGTAAAACTATGAGAAAGAACGAGCAATGAAAACCGTTTAACCAAATATGTATTTGTTATGTGTATTAAAAATGGTAATAATCGCTCTGCCTCCGTGGTCCAGTGGATAGAGTATGCGACTGCTGATCGCAGGTCCCGGGTTCGATTCCCGGGTCGGGCAAAAGTGTTACTGGGTTTTTCCGAATTCACAGTAGCAGCACGTCGTCTGGTGATGTGCCCGGTAACGGCAATAGGCTCACCCCCTTTTACGTGGGACCTAAAAATTCATGGTGAAATGTGGGTGTAATATTGCACATCTGCCTACCCTTTCGGGGATACAGGCCTGAGTCTATAAAAAAAAAATCACTTGCTTAATATTGTACCCGGTAGATGGCAATAGGCTCGCCGTCGCCCCCTATTACATTGGCACTGAAACATAACTGGCGAAGTGTGGGTGTGTAATACACCTCTGCCTAACTCTTAGGGGATAAAGGGGTGAAGTTATGTTTAGTATATTAATTGTTTATTCCCCAGGCGCAGCCCAACTTCCCGGGCGGCAGTTTCTCCGGGGAACAGTTTGGAGAAGCAAGCGGCAGCTTCGACGCGGCCACCGGCGTGTGGGGACCGCCGCCACCTTATAGCCCGCAGGGACGGAGTGGCAGCAGGTAAGCACTATACAGTATCGAATCTACGTTTCTTTCTTACCGGAACTTCTTTTTTTCGTGTGAGTGTGTGGCCAACTCTGATGTCGAAGGTTTTCAGACCACCCAAAGGTCTCCGACATGGCCTAATGATCCTTCTCCTTAGGCAAGAACCGGGACCGACAGCTTTACATGCCCTCCGAAGCACGGTAGCGCTCAGATGTAAATGCCACACACGGTCACCCATCCAAATGGCGACCTGTGCACGCTTTGCTTGACTTTGCCGATCTACTACAAACGGCAAGCCAAAAAATTATTTCTCGTGGTACTACCTATTGCTTTACGAACGAGGCAGTAAATGTAGATTCGTTAGGTAGTTCACTTTAATTTTAACATTCATAAGCGTCACTTTGTGACCTAGATGAATAAATGATTTTGACTTTGACTTTACTATTTTCAGGCACCACCTCCATCACCAAGACCCAGCGGCAGCCACACTACTCCACCACCACCACTTGGACCGACCAGACCACAACCAACCTCACACCTGTCGGAACTCGTACCTAATCCACCAACCAGACAACCATCCCCGACACGTAGACCTCAACCGACCCGAACTTACGCGCATCAACCCGGAATTCGCCGAACTAGCACGCCTCAATCCAGAACTAGCACGAATTAATCCGGAATTGGCGAGACTCAATCCGGAATTGGCGAGAATCAATCCGGAATTGGCGAGAATAAATCCGGAATTGGCGAGAATCAATCCGGAATTGGCGAGAATCAATCCAGAATTGGCAAGGATGAATCCGGAATTGGCTAGGATGAATCCGGAATTGGCGCATATGGGGCAAATGGCGCAAATTGGGCACTATCCACCGGAAGTGATACAAGAAATGTCAGGACATTTACCGGAAGCGCGGTTCAATACCTTGAGGGGTCATTTGGTTCCGTACAGATGTCAGAGATTGGGAATGAGTGCTAGCAATCTACATAGAGATTGTAGGTTGCCAGATGACAATGTGGCAATTGAGTGTTTGCATCAGAAGACTGGAAGCAAAGGTAATTATTATTCATATAAAATGTCAACTTCTACTTTATCCATTTAGGGGCAGAATAATACGAACAACTTTTGTGTTTTGAGACATTTTCGAAATCATGGGGAAAATCCCTATATTTTGTTGTGGTTAAAGATGAATTTTGCATATAAAAGCTAATATTCAGCCAAATAAAGTAAGCGGACCCCAGGTTGCAAATAGCATGACGGAGGAGGATGATTGTCATCATCAATAATTAGTCTGTGATTTTTTGCCATGGTAGGTGAATTAGTACTAAAATGTGTTGTATTCTAGTTTCAGATCAGAGCATCGATTCTTGTCAGAAACAAGGCAAGGAGAACTTGGGATTCCAGAATGATAAACATTCACCGATCAGGTCAGTATTTGTATTGTGAGTTTTAGGGTTCCGTACCTAAAAGGTAAAAAACTGGACCCTATTACTAAGCCTCCGCTATCTGTCTGTCTGTCACCAGGCTGTATCTCATAAACCGTGATAGCTAGAAAGCTGAAATTTTCACAAACTATGTATTTCCGTTGCCGCTATAAAACAAATACTAAAATAAAAAATATTAAGAGGGGTCCCATACAATAAACGTGTTTTTTTCGTATTTTTTGCCCTATTTTTCTAACGGTAACAGGTAGACGCTTAAAATTTTCACAGAATTAGTTTTTTTAATTAGTTTAGTTGTATGTTACCTTTCGAAATGAATAATTAAGAAAAATAAAGTAAATATTAAAGGGGGGCTCCCATACAACAAACGTAATTATTAACCATTTTTTTCTCGATCTTAATAAACAGATAGTAACTGAAAAAATATTTAAGTATACATACAACAAACGTGATTTTCTTTTATAGATGATGGTACGGAACCCTTCGTGCGCGAGTCCGACCCGCACTTGGCCAATTTTTATTCTTATTCTTCTTCTATTACTTTTGATATTTGTGCATAGGGTTTTAATCGCGTTATTTAACTAGAATACTAGTTCCTAAAATCATAAAGCCTTTCGCAGCAGGGGACTGATGGATATAGGCTTTTCCAAATTTGCGTTACAATAGTATTGTGAATCAATAGGATTTGGCGTATAATAATACCTAACGAAAACCCAGCCTACTAGACACCTAATGTTTTCATTTCTACAAACAAACAATTCTGTCAAAGCGATGAGGTATGCGGGGCAAGGGAGGGCTACAAAAATGCATTCTAATTGGCCGGTTCAAATTTGCGGCACGTCATAATTCATAACTAATGTTGGGATTGGTCTTATGTAAGACGTATAAGTCTAACGTGTTGTCAGAAAGTGCGCACCTTACGTGTGCCGTCTAGTTGGCTGGGTTGTCGTTGACAATACCATACTAGTCAGACGGGTTGGAATAGGCATTGATGTCGAATTCCATCTCTTCACATAGACTTTTTACTTGACTTTGACTACCCATGTAATGAAATTGCCAACCACTTAATTCCGTGATACTTTGTGTTCGTTTTTCGTCACCACACTAATATACGGTAATTTTAAAATATATACTGCAGTAATATCTGAACAAAGATACCGGTCAGTTAAATTTGCATCAAAAGTTATATTATAAACTTTTTTATTAACAGGTCGTCAATGCAAGACTGTCGTCAGCTGGCCGCGAACCAGAACGCGGAGTCCGAGGTGTACTTCGCCGATGTGTCCAGTTGCTGTAACGTTTCTGTCAAAGTGAGTATCAACAATAACATTTAATACATAAGAGCTGAGAGTTTTTCACGGTAGTAGAGCCTTGCTGATTTCAGCATGAATGGGCCGGCTCGACCGGGGAAGTACTACCCTCTCACAGAAAATCGACGTAAAGTAACAGTACCTAAACTGTTGCGTTTAGTTCGGTTAGTAAGAGTGCCGGAGGCCCTATCCCCTATTCCTTCTCCCTCATCCCACTCCTCATCCTATCCCTTTTCTCAACCCCAAGGGGCGGCAACACACCTGTGGTGTTGCTTGTGTCCATGGGCGGCGGTAATTGCTTACCATCAGGCGATCCGTCTGCTCGTTTGCCGCCTATTACTACTTATAAAAAAAAAACTGAGTAAAAAGGTGTGGCACAGTTTTTGAGCGCTAAGCAAAATAACAAAGAGGACCAGTTCTTGAGTGCTAGACCAAAAAGGCTGAGTCCATTTTTTGAGCATTTAGTATAAAGATATTTCAAATATTTATTTGAGTGATATGCCAGAAGGTACACTTTTAGAGCGCTAATTAAAAACAAGTCAGTAATATGCAGTCTGACTGTTACTATCTACAATGGTTATTAGCACTAGTTATTAAAAACATCCTGTAGATATATTATATATATTATTTTCTTCGACAGGCCGACTGCTGCATGAACGCCAATGTATCGGCTCTAGTTGGTACCATAGAAAACCACCCGGAATCTACGTCAGAATCCGACACGGGGTCATTCACCCTAACCCGTCAGCAACGTCCCCAACCCCAAGTGGGGTCCAAACGCAGACCCCGCCAAGAAAAACACATCAAAAATCAAGAGAAAATGAGACAAGCACTAAACAACTCGATACGACTGACTGAACATCAAATAGAACAACTGAACAATTCTATGAGAATGAATGAACGAATTGAAAGGGAACGCATCAGTGACCGCATGAATGATTCCCGCGACAGGTTGAACGATAGAGAGAGGGAGAGGATGAATGATGTGAGAATCGCTGATCGAATGAACGAGACTAGGCTAAGTGAGCGGATGAATGATTCTAGAGATCGTCTGAATGAACGGTGTGAACGAATGGAGAGGATGAATGACTCAAGAATTTCAGATCGTATGAATGAGACTCGCTTGAGTGAGCGCATGAATGATTCTAGAATCAGCGACAGAGTGAATGATACACGTTTGAGTGACCGTGAACGATTGAATGAAACTCGCTTGAGTGAGCGAATGAATGATTCCCGAGACAGACTAAACGATTCACGTAATTGTGAAGTCATAAACGATCCTCGTTTAGAGAGGATGAATGATTCCAGAGTCAGTGACCGAATGAATGATTCAAGGATCAGTGACCGAATGAACGAGACCCGTTTGAGCGAGCGAATGAACGAATCTCGCATCGAACGGATAAATGAATCGCGAATGGAGAGATTGAATGATTCTAAGCTGAGCGATCGGAGTGACCGTCACGACCCGCGCATTGAACGAATGAGTGAGCTAAACTCTAGCATCAGAATCGACGGTCAACGCTCTCATATATCGCCTTTACGTCTTAGGTCGAGTCCTAAACTAAAGGAAACACGACCTACTGACTCAAAAGCTTTCACGCAAATATCGCCTTTATCTCCTAATACAGAAGAGTCATTATTATCTGACGATGGCACGCCAGATCAGGTATATTCGAATGACCCGGAGGCTTCTAAATGCTTAGGGCCTGACTCTCAGTATGAACCGGTAAGGGAATCCAAGGAAGAAATACTGAAAGGTAATATAAACCATATACATTGCTATAGCGACACAAATACTATGGACTCTGGGTGGCAAAGCGGGTCAGAGAAGCAAGTTACTGATTAATAATAATTAATTATTATTATATTATTAAACTCCGGTATATTCTTGAAAATATAACCTTTATACCTGCTAAGCCCACGTTCGCTCGAATGGTATATATTTTAACCTCTCTAGAGGTGACGAAAGCATGTTCTTTCTTAGTATAGAAAGTTACTCCATGCCATATTTCGTCGAAATCGGTAACTTTCGTCGGTACCGGTTACTTTCGTCGGTACCGGCTACATTCGTTTAAATAAGATAAATAATTTGTTTAATTTGATGACTTTGACATTGGCAACGTTCCTCGACATTGGTTAATTTCGTTCAAATCTGTAACATACATATGTCGAAATTGGTTATTTTAAACGAAATACAATACTTTCATCGATATCTTATATAAACAGTAACTTTCGCATTTATAATATGAAAGTATAAACTGTATATTATTGGTTGAATACCCATGACTTTTAAGATTTTTCTGGACATCATAATTAGGGTGTTTTTCCATGAGAACTATCTTACTGAAAAATCCTGGAAGAAGCGTGTAAAAACTACGTTAAATTACTTAAAAACAATTACTTATTGTATAATAATGCTAAATTCTCGGTAATGTGTTCTATAACGCTGTGCTAAAATCTATGAAATTTACTGTAAATTATAGTTGTATTAAGAATTTATTGAGGTAATAATGATATTTAGGAGAATTTTCCACATTTTTACATTATCCTCGCGATTTGACTGTGGATTGTGCTGTTACGGCTCGCGGACGATAGATGGCGTGTTACTCCGTTTTGAAAGTACAGTCAGCGTCATGAGTACACAATAGAAAAAAACTTCAATTTAAAAAACTAACCTTTGGTAAAGAAATTAAAATCATTGTCAATTTACTGTGAGATCTTTTTTAATTTTCAGATCTTGATGATCTAGTAATTTCACAATTACTCGAAGTTTTGGCTACTTAGCTATTTCTATTTAGCCAACATTCAATCAATGCATATTTTGTAATAACCATTTTTATTATTACTTATTCAATATTTCAAATAGTAAGTTGAGATGAATATTTTTCTGCATAGTCTCAAATTCGCAATAATAGTAGATTAGTAGCCAAGGGCTGTAAGGCATCAGTTGCAGCCCGAGATATTTAGGCGCACCGCGCCTATAGCTCGAGGGTGCAATTGGTTTTTACACCCGAGCTAACTATTCTGCTTTACATCTCGATTGTGAGGTAAGTAGAAAAAAACCGGCATTACAAGAATAAAACATCGTAAACATCGTCGTAAGTTTTCAAATATCTCTCTTTAGAAGTTTCAGGCAAAATATTCAGCTTCCATTTTCATTGAATCGGGAGTGCAGCTTCACTTGAACAACTCATGTTTTTTCCTAATTAGCACGTAAGTAATTATAAAATAAAAAACAAAAACAAACAATATTTAAAGTAAAAGTTTTCTATTACTGCCTTTTTTCATTAAAAAGAATCAAGTAAAGAACTTTTTAACGTTTTTTTAAGAACGATATTGAGCTTCGCCGATATTAAAAAATTGATGACTATTTACTCACACGAAGACAAGGCTGAATAGCAAAGCGACCTCTTTGGTCATTGGGCTGAATGCATGATGTCTATTGCCAGTATGATGGTTAGATGTACGCGAACTTTTTGAAAGAAAGAAGTGATTTTTTTTAAATTAATTACCGCCCTAGGGCTTTTCTAGCTACATTATTACCCTAGAGCGCTAATTAGTCACCTACAAGCCCCATTTGGAGGTAATAAGAACCTACTTACCGAACATGAGAGATGTAAATTAAATTTAATAAATAGATGATGTGATGCGTTATTGCAAATGTACTTATATCACTTTGTGATACTGACTGTACCTATCTCTTACTAAATCAAAAAGTGCCAATTGTTATAACATTGAGATAAACATGTCTGTCGTTTGCTGTAGCCATTTTGATGCGATATGTTCTAAAATACAGTTGCGTAGTAACGTAATTAGTACGTTTAGTTCATTTATATATTGTTGATATTGTCTTTTCATTTAGTAGTCACTTTTGTGAAAAATATCAGAAGTGAGCAATTGAATAAAGATTCAAAATTCGTTGCCTGTTTCTCATTCATTCACTCATTTGCAAAGTAATTCATTCATTGCTTTTTATTCACATCAAGATATACAATATGTAATATTCGCATTTAAAATTGTGTTTAATTAATGCATTTGACATTCCGTCATTCGGTCTTTCATTCGTTCATTTCATAGTCTGTTTTTTTTGCCTGAAAAGAAAATAATCTTGCCATTAAAACAATTGCATGTCATTGATTGTTATTTATAACATAATTATTATAGTGTTTAATATTTGTTTTATTACATAAACTCTCCAATTTAGAATTTAATACTGCTCTCTAATAAAATTGAGATTATTATTTATAATTAAATTTACTGTTTGTAAATGAGCTAGCCAAAATTATGGAGATAATTTAAATAAATAGTACTTGTAAGGTGTATTGCAGTTTTTATTGTACGAGCAAAGAAGACAAAATATACAAATAAAAATGAGAGAAAGTGAGACAAATCGAATAATACTTTATTGTGTACATTCGCAACAGGTAATCGATTAAAACGTATCTTTTTCTCTCGCACGTTTTCGGTCGAAATTAATTTGACAGTTGTTAAAGTTATTGCCTTTTCCGAGATGATTTAAAAAGCTGTGCCAAATTCTGTCAAAATCGGTAAATATAATAGCAAATAAAGCGTAACGAATAGACATTCGCGCGTGTTTATAGTATTTTAAAAATACTCCTGTACTTGTGGTTTGACCTCCAATTATAAAGGCGAATAGAAAAACTCTTTTTCATATGGCTGAACTAAACTATTTAACATGTAAATTACACCCACACAAGGATTTGTCATGGATGGGAATAGAACACAACGCAGTGTTACTAACCAATAGGCCAGACAGTTAGAAAAAGGGCCTACATTGCGATACATAAAAAAGCAAGAAATCATTTCAATGTACTAGGTACATATTAGTTTTCTATAAAAAATATGACCAAACTCAGACTCCTATGATCTAGTATTGTAGATGAATATTATGGGGTACTTGAAACGCTAAATTAATGCTTGTTTTATTTATTTTTTGTTATACATTCGTCCGTCCATCCATTCATTCATTTAGTTCATTCTTCACCATTTTAATTGTTATAATAATTAAACTTTTAACAATTGTTATCTAGTTCACTTTTTCAATCATCATTGTCTAACTCATTTTTTTGTTATCCGTTCATTCATTCACTCACAAGTACCTCATTCAAACCATAGACAGGTTATTTTTATTTAACACTACGCAGAAAAACAATTGAAAGTATTATTTTTATCGCAAAATGTTGCCATAACGGCATTATTTTATTCTTCCATAAAAAGCAATAAGTTTTGTAAATAATTTCTATATTATAAGCGTATACTTACTGTAATTTTTTGTCTATTAATTATTATTATAAAAGGAATGCGGTAATATTTTATATATATCCCTTACAAGTAAACTTGTGTTTAAAAATTTCCTTCCAAAATTTTTTTTGCCAATTTAATAACTAATTATAAAGTACTAGATGATGCCCGCGGTTACACCCGCGTTATTTAAGGTTACTGCTCCACTCCCGTCGCTTATAGCGCGATGTTAATATAGCCTATAGCCTTCCTCGATAAATGGGCTATCTAACACTGAAAGAATTTTTCAAATCGGACCAGTAGTTCCTGAGATTATCGCGTTCAACCAAACAAACAAACAAACAAACTCTTCAGCTTTATATATTAGTATAAGATTGTTTTCCGCTCAATGATAATTTGCAATGTTGTTCAGCTCTCAATACAGTTTCAATCTCATTTAAGTATTTTTCGGGAATACTATTTGTGACATTAAGACTAAATTCAGATTGCATTTTGAGTGAAATAATTATAAAAATATAAGTACGTTAGGTTTTTTTTTGTTTTTTCAATTTGTAGTGTTGCAAAAAAGTGATTATGATTAAGTTTTTATAAAATATTACTGCATTCTAAATTACTTAGTAGTTTTTAGACTTCTTACTGTAATGCCAGCATGGAATTGTTTTACTGTGTATACAGGGTGTGTAAAATATAATAACATTATTATTTTTAATATTCCTGGTTACGAATGTGTGAACGACAGTAGATCGAATGGTTTGCGTCTTGAGACACTCTGTATACAAGAAAATTGTTTGTAATATTGTCAATTTTGTGTATATTCGTTATATAATTATTGTTCTGGAACCTATTTTTTAAGTAAACGTCCTATATAAAATCATGTGGTCCCTTTCTAACGCCACTTAAAGAAAGAGAATGATATATGATTTGATGTTTCGAAACAGGTTCCAAATGTTAAGTTTAAGTTGTCTTATAAAGTGTAATATTCTGTATTTTATAAAAACTTGCCATTCATTTGATGTTGAATAAATTTAGTATCAGTTGCTTGACTCTGTATTACAATATAGCATTTTAAAAATATACTTCCCATTGACCGCCTCACATCAGGAAAATATTGTTTGCAAATGCTTGAACAAAAGCTAGTAAAAGAAAACTAAGAATTATTGCCAGTAATTCGCCCAAGGTAGTATGTTGTTGACAGGAGAAGGAATATTAGTGAAATTGCCTCTCACAACCATGATGGACCCTTCGAAGGTGTCTTATACTAAGAAATGAAAGCTATATATTGGTAATCAAATTTAATTGTGTTGCAGGATATTTACCACTGTAACTTTGTCATATTTCAAGAATGAAATATTTCGGGATTGTTCCAAGCGGAGTGATGTAGGCGTGTGATTGACGATGACGATGGTTTTCTCGTCCCAACTTATTATTATTCTCAATATCTTGTATTATTTCTAGGCAAGGAAAACTTGCCTGAATAATAATTTATAAATTAAATATACCACAACTGTACGTGGTGTACATACTGAAAGGCATCTTAAAACCAAAGGTGACTTATTCTAAAATATTGACTGGAAAAAGCAAAATAGACATCCTAATAAGAAATACCTAACTATTAAGCAACTATACTAAATTTATATTTTTCGGGGGCATTCACAAAAATCTGTTTCCAAAAGTCCTCAATTTTTAAAAGATTATTAATAATAAGTGATTTGAAATTAAAATGTGTATCGATAATTGTGATGTTTTTTTACTATTAATGCGTAATTATTTTTCATTGTACCTACATTGTTAGATTGATATTATTAATAATGGTTCTATTAAAAGACTGAAATCTTATTTGAAGTTTTATTATTCACTTTTTTGTGTTTTCCCCTTTTTAAACGGCAACTCCCACTTTTAAAGTAAAAATGGAGTGTTTAAAGTAAAGATGGGAGTCGCGGGGTCTACAGTAACTGTCATATTATACAGATTGGCAGGTAATTCCACCTTGGTGGAGGTTATATTTGAGGTCATTTGTAACAAATTGACACCTGGCAACGAGGAGTCCAATATTTACGGTTTCTTAGATATTTTGCGACCTTTCGAAAACATTTGATTGTGTCTGCCATGAAACGCTCTTATGCAAACGTAGACATTATGGCGTACAGACTAAAGCATTGCATGTCATTAAGTCATACTTAAGTGACAGAGTCCAATGTGTTGAAATAAACGGCTCGAAATCCAGTGGCTTACCTGTTGGTTTAGGAGTGCGGCAAGGCAGCATCCTAGAGCCTTTCCTGTTTCTTGTTTACATAAATGTAAGTTCCTATATGCAAAAAAGCATATAGGAACTTAGGTTTGGTGCTCCGAATGGCTAACGGTTTCACGAATATCGCTGCTATAAGAGTGTTATACAATTCCTTGGTAAGAAGTCTACTAGAATGTAACGCTGTCATCTGGGCTCCGCATGAAACTAAATATAGTCTCATGTTGGAGCGCGTACAAAATAAGTTCATTAGGTTTATATATATGAAGCAATACGGAGTTTATCCATTTTACCCGTTAATGTACCCAACGTTATTTATTTTGGGTATGGTTGGCTACAACGAGCTAAGGGTTAGGAGGAAGCTCACACTTGTAACGTACGTCTTCAACGTACTTCGAGGTAAGTTGCACAACGCAGACATATTGGCGAGCGTTGGTTTGTTTGTCCCGGACCGATATGTGTGGCGTCGCAGACAGGCACGACTGTTCGTGGTGCCGCGCGCTCGCACTAACTTGCTACAGCAGGCTCCGCTCACGCGAGCCCTCTGTGTACTTAACCACATAGCGAATGATGTCGACATATTTTTTTGTGCTCTGAGTGAATTCACAAGGATAGCTCTGTTTAAGATCTGTTATAATAATGTGTAAAAATAATATAATAGAATGTTTTCATTTATGATTGCTACACCATTGCATTGGGTGTAAACCTGTAAAGATGTGTGTATTATGAGAAACTAATAAATAAATAAATAAATAAATAAACGATTTACCTTTTTACTTGAAAAACATTTGTGACGTTGTATTGTTCGCTGACGATACTTCTTTGATATTCAAAGTAGATGGAAATAAGGAACATTTTTAACGAAATAAACAGTGCGCTCATTTAAGTAACCAAATGGTTTAATGTAAACAATCTTAAACAATCTAGTACTGAACGCCAAAAAAACAAAATGTATTAAGTTTGCTCTGCCTAATGTCAGAAACCTTGGTCCTAGTATAGTTCTAAATTATGATGTAGGTACTCGAAACATCTGAATCTACATTATTTCTAGGAATAACCCTTAATTCGAATTTCAGTGGGGTGCGCACGTTACATATCTCTCAGGGAAACTTAGCTGAGCTGCTTATGCCATTAAGAAGGTTCGTTGGTTGACTGATGTCGATACGGCTAGATTGGTTTATTTTAGCTATTTTCATAGTGTTTTGTCATATGGCATACTATTATGGGGTGCTGCTGACCAACAAGCTCGTGGGTAAAGTTATAGTCAAAGGGTTCCGTTGGTCAAACATTCAGTGATGTACCCTTATGTTGGGGAACAGTTCATGGGCCAAACGTTATGTGGGTGAAAAGTTATTGGTCGAAACATTCTGTTTGTTAAACATTCAGTGGTGTAAAGTTCTGTTGGCGAAACGTTCATGGTTGAAAAGTACGTTTGATGAAAAGTTCAACGTTTAAAGATTATGTTGATCAATGGTTCATTGGCGAATCGATTGTTGGTAAATCGTGGCACACTCAGGGTAACTTGTGGTCATGAACTGCTAACTAATAGATTTTAAATTGCTACAGGTTTATATACTGTTACTTTCCGGGATATTATACTGTTCCACCATATCGCTGAACAGTCATGTACGCGAGTTGCCTACATTAAAAGACGTAAGTGGATGCTCCTGTTTCACCATATTTACTTTGGGAGGCTTACCAAATGAACATAATTTTTTGCTTGAGTATGATATCAATAAGTATTACATTTTGCATTAGTAGATACCTCACAATGTGAAACAGTTGCAGCTCCTTACAAAGATAACATGTAAAACCATTATACTGGCAGTTAAAAAGAGTGGCAACGAGTTTTATTGCCCGTTCTTTCTCGTGGTTCTACTTATTGCATTGCGAACGTGGCAGTAAATGTAAATGTAGAATCATCTAGTAATCAACTTTAATTTCTGACGTTCATTAGCGTCACTTTGTGGCCTAAATGAGTTTTGACTTTTGACTTCCGCGCTTAAAAGATTTTTTTGACCTTACGAAGTACCGACAGTTCCGAACTTATAAATGTTAATACAGTAGTTAATAAAGTTATAAATGTAATTGTGAAGACCAAGTGAGGGTAGGTTCCGAAACCCGCACTTCTCGGAGGCAGCGCTGACGGACATCAGTCATCCCGTGACCACGGCTGGTGTAACCCATGCCGAAACGTCGGGGCAAATAGAAAGGTATTTCATCTTTCTTTTCGTTTAGTTAACACGATTCAGACCCATTACATAATCATTAGTATTTTTTTACCTTGTCATCAGAATAAATGAATTTAAAAAAAGGTTATTCTTTTCTGGCTCTAAATTGTTACTTTTTGGAAAGCCTGTTAACTAGCCATTAATCTAAATTAAAAAGACGGCCAAAATATTTCAAAGTTTAAGAAATAAAGGGACTTGTGTGATCGATATTACCTGTCACCCATACAACCAAGTAATGAAGTTATCATATAGGTACTAGTAGCAAAATTGCATCTCGCTACACAACAAATGAAAAACACACGCACCTAAATTTTTTAGTTTTAAATGACACCGTACTAGGGGGAGATATTTTATGTCTTATATACCTTACAAACAATCAACGTTCGCAAAGTACACCCAGAATAGAAGCAACACTTTGTGCTTTACACAGGGGCGTCGCCAGCCGTTTGCCTAGGGGGGGGCAGTCACTAGCCGAAAGGCCTAGGAGGGGGCCAGTTGATGTGGAGAATGAGAATTCTTAACGGCCGGCGAAATCAACGCTCAAGCCTCTACACTACACTAACAGTCAAAAATATCTTCGGAACTGTGGTCATTCTCCATCATGAGCCCTGTATATAATAATATTCTGTCCCACTGCTTGGCATGGGCCTTTTCTCTCTATAAGAAGGATAAGGCCATAGTCCACCACGCTGGCCAAATGCGGGTTGGCAGACTTCACATATCTTACGAGAACATTATGGAGAACTCTTAGACATGCAGGTTTCCTTACGATGTTTTCGTTCACCGTTAAGTACCTAAGCGATAGGTAATCAATAATTTAATACGCACTTAACTAGGAAAAGTCGTGGATTCGAACCCGAGACCCTTTAGTCATTACTTGAACATTTATTGCGTGGATGTTACGTAACGGTAGGTATCTTTATTACGGATGCGCACGCCGTAAGCCAAATAACTCCCTCCGGAGATTTTCAAACATGCCAATTTTTCTTTCCTTCCTTCCGGAGCGCCGTCGGTATATTTTATTAAAAGGCTTCTATAATATTACTGTGATAGAGTTTCATTGACATAGATTGCGTGATGCCTTTACAAAATCGGTTATTTTCAAGACGCACAATTCTTTACTCTGTCGTTGAAAGCTCTTTCAACGACAGAGTAAAGAATTGTGCGATAAGAGAGTGCCGTGGGGTAAAAGAAGATGTAGTGACAACCATTGACATTGAGAGAGGTATGCTAAGATGGTTTGGACACATGGAGAGGATGGATGACGAAAGACTGACCAAGAAGTTACATAAGTCAAGTGTGAATGGGACAGGAGGAAGGGGAAGACTTAGACGGACATTCTCTGACCAGATCGGAGACATCCTAAAAAAGGACAGGTAGAAGTACCCTTAACCGAAGAGCATGCATGAGAAATTTGATGGATGAAGCAAGAGAGATATGTCAGTTTCGTTGCAAATGGCGTTCCGTAGTCTCTGCCTACCCCTCCGGGAAACAGGCGTGAGTCTATGTATGTATGTATGTATGTATATAAAGCGAGTATTGTGTAAAGGCATTCTGTCAAATCTGGTTAGACTAGTAGGCGGACCCCAGGCTCTAAGGCGGAAGTCTGGAACGCAACCGGGATGATGATGATGATGATGATGACATACATACATACATAGACTCACGCCTGTTTCCCCGAAGGGGTACGCAGAGGTATATTAAAAGCCCACTTTTCGCCAGTGTTTTGATCCCACGTAATAGGTGGCGAGCCTATTGCCGCTTATCGGGATATTTTGTTTGCCAGAGCCTCGTCCGTTGATCGGCAGGTGCACCACTTGCAGGTGAGGTTGGCTTGGGACCCTAAGTTCTTGGTGGGAACCCTATACATGATGATGATAATAAGAGCGAGTAGTTAGTTAGCATATTGTTGGTTCGCCTATTTTGTTGCCTGTTTGGTTCTTCGTTCACAAAGCTACTTAAATCTTCGATATCCGACGATTTTAGTCCCTTAGGGCCGGTACATATTTGACGGAAAAAGCTTCGAGCGTTTCATGCGGTCGCGTCTATTCTGTCAAATGGGTCGGTACATATGTGACGGAAAATGCGTCGGGCGTATCTGCATCGGTCGCGTCTATTCTGTCAAATCAGACCTGCCACATTACACGTCTAGTCAGTTTCTGCGTTCAGCATCTACAGAGCAGTTGTGTTGTGTGATATTGAATTTTAAAATGAAGCCTATCGAAATAAGAGCTAAGTATTTGTGAGGCTCTTGAAAAAGATCGTAAAAGTAAACGTTGACATTGTATTTTTGCCTTCCCGGAACGGGTACGGCACTAATGGAAAAACGCCCAACGCGTCAGTGAAAATACACGTGGTGCGTGGCACGCGCGACGTCGACCGACAATGCGTTGACGGAAACGGAACAGTCGCTGTACCCTCGACGCACTAAAGCATCATCGGTTAGGTGTGAATGGTTGAATGTTTTATCATATATTTGTGTCATATACTTGGCGTAAGGCGACTGATAATACGTGACTCATCTTCCGAGCCCGCATCCGACACCCGTCCAACACCGTGGTCAGATATGTACCGACCCTAAGCGATATATTTTCATGACGGTGTAGAGGAAGTAATTACAGAACGTTAAGTTCGGGTGAGTCATGTCATGTATAGGTAAATTCACGAAAGTTGACCACAAATGGCGGCCGTCGCGCATATGTACATTCGTGCACCAATGGCGTTGCTCCATTCTTGACGCATTTAGGGAATGCGTCAAGAACGGAGCCACGCCATTGGCACTCCACCCACGCCTCACCCCGCACCTCCACGGGGACCTAAAAAATGATTTCTGCGCAGTGGTCATCTTTCGTGAACCGACCTATAACCGCTACGAGACCGATGCCAGTGCTATTCTCTGTCATATGTCAGACATCGTGCGTACTGTTATACCCAGTTTCTCTATGTAATTACTTGCAAACGTAATCTTATTATTTTAATATAAAAGCTTGTGCCCATGTGCATTCAATCAGTCACAGCCATACATCAGTACCGACCAGTACTCCCTAAAACCGCGTTCCCGCGTGTAGTATCGTGAAGAGAAAAGTGAGGTCAAATAAGTTGTATCGTTTTCGGTAATAAATTCGGTAGTTTGGAACTTTTGGTGTTTTTTTTAAAAAGACAATCAGCGGCTGCCGCCTAACATTGGTGTCAGAAGTGGGATCTCGTAAGTGGTTTCCGTATAAACCCAGAGATCCGAATCCGTGGTCGCCGTTTTTGTCACTGAGATCGACGGTCAGTCTCAGCCTCTCGCGCCGAGCCCGCATCCGACACCCGTCCAACACCGTGGTCGACAGTAAAGTAAGCCTCTTCCTACGTCGAGCCTGCACCACCGCCGAAATTCTTGGTCGACAGTAAGCCTCTACATCGAGCCTGCACCATCGCCGAAACCTCGTGGTCGACGATAAGCCTCCGCATCGGGAGCCCGCATCACTAGCACGAAACTACATCTCCGTGGACCTCTCTTCCGACGTCTCACCGGGACCGGTCTGTCTCTGTCTCTCTGCCATCTCCTACCGGCGTAGAAATACCGGTATTCTCCATTTACACACCGTCATCAGATCAGCATCAGCATCTACGCATCAACGCTACGTGATCTTCACGCCGCCCCCCGTCAAGCCATCTTCGGTCGCGCCCGCGTATCGTTCAACGGAACTCAAAATTACCTTCGCTGTGACTCATTTTAGATAGTATGTTCCTGATATTGCTGATTCTGTAAGTAGTTTCTAATTATCTCAATTTTATCTCTGTGTCTGTATTTTTGTGTTTATATCTGTGTGATAATCTGTGTCCTATCTCCGTGTATCCTATATTGTTTTATCCTATATCGTGTTATCCTAATTACCTAAATCGCTTTCTATATCAGTGCCTGAATCCTACATCCTAAATCATGTCTATCAAAAACGAATCCCAAGACAAGGTCACCTTAAGTGTGCTCACAAAATTCATAAAGCCATATAAGGGAGACCGCGAAAGTCTTCCTGCATTCCTAACTAATTGCGACAATGCCATGTCCTTGGCAGCAACTGAGCAACAAGGCATATTGTGCAAATATATTATCTCGCAGTTAGAGGGCAAAGCACAATTAGCGTGCAGCCTTAAAACTTTTTCCCAGTGGACAGATTTAAAAGCATTCCTAAAATCCACTTTCGGTGAAAGGAAGCATAGCTCACACCTACTCGTAGACTTACAAAATTGCAAACAGTTATCAAATGAAACTGTTACGCAATATTCTCTTAGAATGGAAGCTTGCTTAACCCGAATCCAGGCCGACATCCACTATTCCTGTTCCAACCCAACAGAGCTAGTTGGCAGGATAGCTGCCATGGAGGACCTTGCACTTAACACCTTTATCATGGGACTTAACTCCGACATATCAAACATTGTTCGCTGTCGTAACCCTTCCACCTTAAATAACGCGGTAACGCATGCCGTGGAAGAGGAAAAGTTACTAAATCTAAATCGCCTATCCCAACGTTCTAGTAATACCAAATTTTGTAATTTCTGTAAAAAGCAAGGTCATACTGCTACTGTGTGTTTTAAGAAAAAATCTAGCCAACCTGTCCAAAAATCTCCTAATCCCCAACGGTCTTTCCATGTCCCAAATCCTAACCCCTCATTTTCAGGTAATAATTATAACCCAAATTTTAATAAATTTTGAGCTTACTGTAAACATAAAGGTCATGTTATTACGGACTGTCGTAAGCGTCAGTATAATAATAATATGAACCGTTCCCACAACTCTCAACCTGACGCCGCCACTCGAGCTCAAAGTAGCGACGCCGGTTCACATGCACCGAATAGCAGTACACGCGTACATACCGTACATTGTTGCGATCATAATAACGATGATTTAAACACAGAGTGATTTCGGGTGCGTGCCTACCGAAATCTTTTAGTTATAATGGCACAAATTCTATTCCTAAATCTTTTATATCTCAGGACGCCTGCAAACAGGGACTGAGTCATACTAAATCTTTTATATCTCAGCTGACCAACGAGCAGCCGAGTCTTCCTAAATCTTGTACGAATATTTGTACCTTACATCTGCCAAACGAGCAGTCGAATATTACTAGTTCTTATCCTAAATCTTATAATACTTATTCGTATCCTAATTCTTATACTAAGTCTTATCCTAAATCGTATGCTAATTCGTATCCTAATTCATATATAAGGTCGTATCCTAAATCGTGTCCTAATTCTTATACTAGTTCGTATCCTAATTCGTATTCTAAGTCGTATCCTAGTTCTTATACTAAATCGTGTCCTAAGTCTTATCCTAAGTCTTATGATATATCTCAGAACAATCTGAGCCCTATAACTAATGAATATATGTTAAATAGTAATACTAAGCCTTATAATACTACATCTCAGGTTCAAGTGAATCTTAATACTAATTCGAATAACTTACCTTTTTGTTCTAAGTCTCCTATATCTGAAAATAATTTACATATCGAGAAATCTCAATTGCCTGAAAGCTCAAAGACTTCAGTGCCTATTTTCGAGATCCATAAATACAAGGTCTCTTTACCTTTTACTAAGCTTACAACTAATTATTCCGAGAAGCCGCTAAGTTTTCTTATTGATACGGGTTCAAGCATCAGTATCGTAAAGTTATCGAGTTTATCGTGTAAACCTCAACTCACTGACGAAATAATTCAGATTAGAGGTATAAATAACGCAGAATCCTGTAACGAAACCCTAGGTGCATTTGACCTAGAGATTCAAGTCTGTGAAGACCATTTTTTGCATAAATTTCATGTTACTACTGACGAAGTAAATCTTAAATACGATGGTATCATTGGTACCGATTTCTTACGTATCCATAGCGCTAATATAGATTATAATTCTAAGTACGTTCATTTGCGTAATCATAAGCTACCTATTCTGTTTGATAAGCCGACTTATGTCATACCTGCTCGCTGCGAAGCGGTAATTGAATGCATGGTGTCTAATGACACGTCGGAACTACAGAACTTACGCGAAGCGCTTGTTCTAGATCATATTATAAGTGAAGGTGTTTACCTAGCTAACTGCATTGTCTCTTTGAAACCGAATAAGCGTGTTAACATTTCTGTATTAAACACCACTGAGTCTGAAGTCCGAATTCATGACTTTAAGGTAAAATTGACCCCTATTGACTTCCCCAAATCCTATACAACCCAAAATCCATACGACCCACGGACACGGTAACCAGCCCGAAACTCGCGGTCAATTCGAATACCAAACGACCTACGGACTCGGTATAAAGCCCGAAACTCAAGATCAACCCAAAATCCATACGACCCACGGACACGGTAACCAGCCCGAAACTCGCGGTCAATTCGAATACCAAACGACCTACGGACTCGGTATAAAGCCCGAAACTCAAGGTCAACCCAAAATCCATACGACCCACGGACACGGTAACCAGCCCGAAACTCGCGGTCAATTCGCATACCAAACGACCTACGGACTCGGTATAAAGCCCGAAACTCAAGGTCAACCCAAAATCCATACGACCCACGGACACGGTAACCAGCCCGAAACTCGCGGTCAATTCGAATACCAAACGACCTACGGACTCGGTATAAAGCCCGAAACTCAAGGTCAACCCAAAATCCATACGACCCACGGACACGGTAACCAGCCCGAAACTATTTGAAACAATAATCAAGGATCCACCATGAATAGCGTGTTTCCTAGAGAAGGCACTGTGTACCGTGTATTGCGAGTTATTTAAGAATTTAATTTGGTACTCTTTTAGCCAGTGTTCTGTAATACACATAACTTGTATACTGTGATTTTCTAAATATAAACTTAATTCTAAATCCTTGCCAGATAGACCTTGTATGTTTTGATGTGCTACATTCAGTTGAATTTGTCTACCCTTTGTCGTAGTCTTAAGTTTAAAGAACTTGTATCTTGTATCTTGTACTATCTTGATTAATAGCATGTTCAGAATAAAGTAAATAAGCACTTCTCACTTTTTCGGAAACATTTTTGCTCGTGATTTCGCACTGTTCTGTCCACAAACCAAACAAAACTTATTTAATGCAGTTTTGCAGTTGCGACATCCACTTAGTTTAGAACTCATGGTGGAACTTCAAATAATGTTCAGAGATTCGAGGTTATCGAATAGAAACGATTTATATATAAAACAAAACAATAAAAACATTAAATATATCGAAAACCTCAACTATTCCTTATACGCCTAAAGTGAGTGTAGTTAAAATAAGGGTGGTATTTAAACGCAAATCAAATAAAATACTTTTTTTATGAAATAATAATCCAAATTTCCATCAAAATTACTGATTGCACAGCAAAATACACAACTCAAAGTATTAGAAAACACACTACAATTTATTTACGTAACGTACGGCTGTTTATCTTAATGCAAAGCAATTTTATTAATGCACTGCTTATAATGACTAATATCCCTTATAGGTTGTATTTAACTGTTATTCAAAAATACTAATTTTCCATCAAAAATACTAATTGCACCGCTAAGTTGACGGAGCCCTGCTTCGCAGGGCTCCTATTTTTGAGAAAAGGGTCACAAGAGAACCTAACATAACCTATTTAGTTTTCTGAGTGGATAAGTTTACTCGGATAGATATTTTGCTTTTACAGTGAGTATCTTCTACATGCGCACTACTTAATTTGCTGTGCAGTTAGTATTTTTGATAAACATTTAGAATTTTTGTACTTAAATAAATTTTTTTGTATCGCATTATGAGGATAAAAGTAATTTCATGCTGATGTATTTTTTTTTTTCTGCAGTAATAGTTTTGTTAAACATTCAGTTTATTTGTAGTAGGTAAAGTAATTTATTTGATTTAAAAAAGCATATAGATGACGAAATATATTGATATGTGATTATTTATTTGATGTGCAATTAACAATATCACATGAACCTCGAAAACTAGACGTGATGGATACCACATATGTTTGGAACTTTTTATCTATGACTCATTAGCATTACCTATTCATTCCAGCTATCAGTTTAACGGGTACCAAAATCGAGTAACGCTGTGTTATTGTACATATAAATATTTTTTTTTACAATTTTTTCTGTATGTCTGTTTGTTCTCGCTAATCTCTGGAACGGCTGGACCGGTTTTGACGGGACGTTCACAGGCGGTTTAGCTGATGTACCAAGGAGTAGCTTAGGCTATGAATTAACCGGGTAGGTACGCGAAGTAGCTCCCTCAGGACGCGGGTGAAACCGCGGGAAACAGCTAGCACACAATATTAATACTAGGAACAGGCACAAATTATGTGTACCATATTTCCGTTTACACAAAACGTAGCTAATCCCAATAAAAGATTGGGATTACATTAGGAAGACTAGTGTATAATAAAATACCATCTAATATTTTAGACTTGCCGTTAAGGTCGTTTCAGACAATAGTTAAAAATAACATACATACATACATAGTCTCACACCTATATCTCCGAAGAGGTAGGCAGAGGTATGTATATCGCTACACCCACTTTTCGCCAGATTTATTTTAGTCTCACGTAATAGGGGGCGAGCTTATTGCCGTACCGGGCACATTACCAGACTCAGTGCTGCTACTGAGAATTTCCTAACAGAAACTCAATAACACTTTACCCGACCCGGGGATCGAACCCGAGACCTCCCAACCCCACCCGCACATTTATGCCGCGAGACCAACGAGGCAGTGCACACTTGCACAGAGCAGTTAAAAATAATCTTATACTAAAGACATATTATAGTCTAAATGAGTATCTTGACGACAAGTACGCTTGGAAATAAATATTCCTTTTTTGATTAGGCCATTTTTTTGCTTATTAGGTCAATAAGCAGTTTTATAGTGTAGTTAATTACCGTATTTTCTTTTTATACTACATTTGCATTCTTGTTCTACTCTTTTTTATTATAATTTATCAGATTTGTAAGGTCAGGGTAACTCGTGGTCATGAACTGCTAACTAATAGATTGTAAATTGCTGCAGGTTTAAACTTATACCGTTACTTCCTGTTCCACCATAGCTCTGAACAGTCATTGTTGCCTACAGTAAAGACGTAAGTGGATGCACCTGTTTCACCATATTTACCTACTTGGGAGGCTTACCACATGAACATAATTTATTGCTGAGTATGATATCAATGGTATTACATTTTGCATTAGTAGATAACTCACATGTGAAACAGTTGCAGCTCCTTAAAAAGATAACAGGTAAAACCATTATACTGGCAGTTAAAAAGAGTGGCCACGAGTTTTATTGCCCGTTCTATCTCGTGGTTCTTTCTACCTATTGCATTGCCAACGTGGCAGTAAATGTAAATGTAGAATCATCTAGTAATTAACTTTAATTTTTGACGTTCATAAGCGTCACTTTGTGGCACAAAACAACTTTTATTATAACGGCTTTGTTGTCACAGTTGTCCGTTCCAAGATATATTATGACATACAAGTTTCGATAAAAATATATTGAAAAAGCGTTATTTTTATAGTGCTTAGTACTTTTATTACCATCCGCGTGGTGACGGATTAAGAATACGGAATGTCACCACTCCATATCCCATGGGTGTCGTAAGAGCCGACAGAGGGAGCATATTATGCAGAGAACAGCACTGTAAGAGAAGTAAAACTGGATACAAACCCTATACCAACCCGTTTGGCCAGCGTGGTATAGTAGTCCAATTCCTCCTTTCAAAGGAGAGGCCTAGTCCAGCAGTGGACTTTTAAAGGCTGATGATGATGAGTACTTTTATTTTATTAACATGCTTTATTTTGCAAACTGACTTATCTTCGCGTCTGCCCAAGCGGTTGGTACGGTGCGGAGTGCAACTTTTAGGAAACTAAAGGGTTATCAATACTAATATTATAAATGCGAAAGTCTGTTTGTTTGTCCGCCCTTCACGTCACAACAAAGCAATATTATGTAATTATGTTTTGTGAGTAGTTAGTTGAAAGATAAGATAAAGATAAAAATATTAAAGATATAAATCTAAGCTCTTTTTGAACGTTATAATACTAAAATATATAGTTATGTCCCAATTCTATAACTACCGCACGGCGGGCGTCGCTCGGCGCAGCTCCAAATAACCGGTTTGGAGGGGAGGGGGCACCCCGCACTGTTCCTAAACGTTGGGCAGGCACGAGGACGAGTCAGTTTGCAAAATAAAGCATTATAATAATACTAAGCACTATAATAAACGCTTTTTTCAACATACTTTTATCGAAACTTGTATGTCATATATCTTGGAACGGACAACTGTTACAACAAAAGTGTCATAAAAAAGTCGTTTCTATTAAAAATGCCTATCCAATGACATACACCTTATTGCTATTGGAGGGTGGTCCCAGGTCCCATACATTTTTGCCCATTGTCTTTTAAAAAAAGTTATTCTTTTCTAGCTCTAAATTGCTACTTTTTGGAAAGCTTGTTAACTATTCATTGATCTAAAATATTTCAAGATTTTAGAAATAAAGGGACTTGTGTGATCGATATTACCTGTCACCCCGTATACAACCAAGTAATGTCGTTATCATGTAGGTACTGGTAGCAAAATTTCATCTCGCTACTCAAAAAATGAAAAACACACGCACCTATATTTTTTAGTTCTAAATGACACCATACTCATCATTCTCTTAGCGTTATCCCTGTTTTAAATCTGGGGTCCGCTTTCTAGTCTAACCGGATTTGTCTGAATATATTGCTTTTTCACAGAGCGACTGCCTGTCTGACCTTCGCAACCCGAAGGGATAGCGATATTCCATGGTTAAGACTAGTGTCAGTTTACTGAGAAGGTACTGACGCCCTATAACGACTGTCAAAGATCTTCATGACAACCAGGACCGACGGCTTAACGTGCTCTCCGAGGCACAGGACGAGCGATAATTAGCAATTCAATCCGCACATAACTCCGAAAAGTCATTGGTGCGCGCCGTGGGTTCGAACTCGATACCCTCTGCATGGCAGTCTGTTGGTATCTCCACAAGGCTATCGCTGCCTATGACACCGTACTAGGGGGGAGATATTTTATGTCTTATATACCTTACAAAAACTCAATCAACGTTCGCAAAGTACACCCAGTATAAAAGCAACACTTTGTGCTTTGCATAAAGTGTTATCTCGAGTCCCTACTCGATTCCCTAATGAGGGATCGAACCCACAACACAATTCTTCCTCTGCGCTACACTAACAGTAAAAAATATCTTCGGAACTTTGGTCATTCATCATCATCATCAGCCTATAACAGTGCACTGCTGGACTAGGCCTCTCCTTTGAAAGAAGGAATTGGCCTACTATACCACGCTGGCCAAACGGGTTGGTATAGGGTTTGTATCAAGTTTTCCTTCTCTTACAGTGTTGTTCTCTGCATAGTATGCTCCACAGAACAGATTAACTGTTCTGTGGTATGCTACCTATGTCGGTTCTTACGACACCCATGGGAGAATATGGGGTGGTGACATGCCGTATTCTTAATCCGTCACCACACGGACTTCATCATCAGCCCTGTACATAATTATATTCTGCCCCACTGCGCGGGCCTTTTCTCACTAAGAGAGAGATAGTCCTCTTCGCTGGCCAAAATGCGGGTTGGCAGACTTCACATATCTTACGAGAACATTATGGAGAAGTATTAGACATGCAGGTTTCCTCACGATGTTTACCTTCACCGCTAAGTAAGCGATAATCAATAATTTAATATGCTCTTAATTTCGAAAAGTGGTGAAAACGAACCTGAGGCCCTGTAGTCATTACTTAAACATTTATTGCGTGGATGTTACGTAACGGTATCCTTAGTACGGATGCACGCCGTAAGCTATATCTCTCCCTCCGGAAATTTTCGAACTTGCCAATTTTTCTTTCCTTCCTTCCGGTAGCGCCTTGGGTATAGGCTTCTTTAATGTTACTGTGATAGAGTTTCATTGACATAGACAAAATCGGTTATTTTCAAGACGGATATAATAAAGCTCGTTCAACGACAGAGTAAAGAATTGTGCGATAAGAGAGTGCCGTGGGGTAAAAGAAGATGTACCTACCTAGTGACAACCATTGAGAGAGGTATGCTAAGATGGTTTGGACACATGGAGAGGATGGATGACGAAAGACAGACGAAGAAGTTATATAAGTCAAGTATGAATGGGACGGGAGGAAGGGGAAGACCTAGACGGACGTTCTCTGACCAGATCGGAGACATCCTAAAAAACGACAGGTAGAAGTACCCTTAACTGAAGAGCATGCATGAGAAATTTGATGGGAGTGAATGAAGCAAGAGAGATATGTCAGGTTCGTTGCAAATGGCGTTCTGTAGTAAGTATTCTATGTATGTATGTATATAAAGCGAGTATTGTGTAAAGGCATTCTGTCAAATCTGGTTAGACTAGTAGGCGGACCCCAGGCTCTAAGGCGGAAGTCTGGAACGCAACCGGGATGATGATGATGATGATGACATTCATACATAGACTCACGCCTGTTTCCCTGAAGGGGTAGGCAGAGGCATATTAAACGCCCACTTTTCGTCAGTGTTTTGATCCCACGTAATAGGTGGCGAGCCTATTGCCGCTTATCGGGATATTTTGTTTGCCGTCGCCTCGTCCGTTGATCGGCAGGTGCACCACTTGCAGGTGAGGTTGGCTTGGGACCCTAAGTTCTTGTTGGGAACCCTATACATGATGATGATAATAAGAGCGAGTAGTTAGTTAGCATATTGTTGGTTGGCATATTATTTTGTTGCCTGTTTGGTTCTTCGTATACAAAGCTACTTAAATCTTCGATATCCAACGATTTTAGTCCCTTAGGGTCGGTACATATCTGACGGAAAATGCGTCGAGCGTATCATCGGTCGCGTCTATTCCGTCAAATGGGTCGGTACATATGTGACGGAAAATGCGTCGAGCGTATCTGAATCGGTCGCGTCTATTCTGTCAAATTAGACCTGCCACATTACGCGTCTAGTCAGTTTCTGCGTTCAGCATCTACAGAGGAGCAGTTGTGTTGTGTGATATTGAATTTTAAAATGAAGCCCATCGAAATAAGAGCTAAGTATTTGTGAGGCTCTTGAAAAAGATCGAAAAAGTAAACGTTGACATTGTATTTTTGTTTTCCCGGAACGGGTACGGCACTAATGGAATAACGCCCAAAGCGTCAGTCAAAATACACGTGGTGCGTGGCACGCGGGAGGTCGACCGGCAATGCGTTGACGGAAACGGAACAGACGCCGTACGCTCGACGCACTAAAGCATCATCGGATATGGGTTGATTACACCTAACGAGTACAGTGGCGAGTCAGTAAATGCGCTCGCGGCCGAGAGAGTCGCCGAACCGAGTGGGTGGTCACACGTATTTACTATAGTGGCGAGACAGTTTAGTTTTGATCACGCTTACATCTGCAAAGGATCGCAAAAAAAAGAATTTAAAAAGTTTTTAACCAGCTGTTACCAGACATTATAATAAACGAATTGTGGGATTTATTAGAAGATGAAGACTGAAGAATTTGGACTAGAACATGGATGTTAAGGCGAAATGCCCTTGGAGCAACAAATTGCCTTTTTAATGAATTGCAGTCAGAAAATCCCAAGGAATTCAAGGCACTTTTGAGAATGACTGTAGAAAAATTCCACAAACATTCATGTATTTTGTAATACTGAATGAATTTTATTGTTGTTTCCATGCTCCATTTGTTATTAACGGTTATTTTAATTGAGATTAGGATAATTTGAAAACAAAAACGTAAACAAACATAACGAACGAACGAGTGGCGAGTGGCCGAGTGACAATCGAGAGCGTGTTCATACATGCCGAGCGGTATACCGAGTCGCTGCGGGGGTAGAAAAATTATGCGGGGAGGTGGGTACTCGGCCTAGTAAACAGATTGGGATTCTAGTGACTCTCTCGCCTCTTTGCTCGGCCGAGCACTCGTTAAAGTGTTTATACCAACCGAGTACTCGGCCGAGGACACTGACTCGCCACTGTACTCGTTAGGTGTAATCAACCCATTAGGTGTGAAAGGTTGAATGTTTTATCATTATATTTGTCTGTTTTGGCGTAACGCGACCGTTAATACGCAACGCATTTTCTGTCAGATATGTACCGAGAAGTAATTAAGCGAGGGATACACTAGGGGACAAATTGTGCAACATGCCCCGAACATGACGCTCGTCAACAACGTGAAAGAGTCTCGAGGACAAAAAGGTCTGCTGTACACACTAGCCAGTAACAGGACGGATGTCGCCCGAAGAGGTAGTGTTGATTAGTGCTGCGTACATTATTATTATATCGGGAGAACCTGGGCGGCACTGACGCGCAACACGTGCGTCCGCTCTCAGTTTGGGAGCAGGCAACATGTCCCGCGTCACGTAAATGCTCATCAAAATGTTGAGAGACATGTTGCGGGCATAGAGATATAAAGGATAGAGTGGCAGAGAGGGGCCAATGAGTGTCCGTCGGTGCGAGATAGAACGCTACAGTTAAAGGCCGCCTGCATCTCTCTCTAACAGTACATGCACAACATTGCGCAATGGTGTGAATTGGCGTGCTACCTGTAACTATTATTTATAACAGTTTATATCAGTAATCAATAGTTTAAAAGTTGTTTTTATTGATACAAATTCAATGTTTGGGGATACAACGACAACACACTTTGACAGTTGCCAACCCCATTGTAGAATGTTGAGCATGCGTTGTTAAAGAGAGAGGCAGGGGGCCTTTAAACTGTTGCGTTCTCCCTCCCACCGACGGACACGACACAATATTGAGTTAGGTACTATTCTGCCACTCTGTCCTTCATATCTCTATGGTTGCGGACCTCGATGTAACGTCGCAGCGTCACGTAGATATAGTGTTGCGCGTCATGTTGAGGGACAATTTGTCCCCTAGTGTATCTGAGCCTTTACAGAACGTTAAGTTCGGGTGAGTCATGTCATGTACCCGCTACGTGACCGATGCCAGTGCCATTCTCTGTCATGTGTCAGACATTGTGCGTAGAAATCAAGTGCTACTAGAATTCTACTTACGATGTAGAAGAATACAATATTTGTTTTAGGTATTTACGTAGCATTGTGTATGAAGGACCTTACTTGTAGTTCTTGAAGCTGCTGCAAGAAACAAATAACGTAATTTGTCTTGGGAATAAAATAGATTCTTCAGGACCTTGGAACGCCTCCTAAATTCACTCTTGTTTTCTATGTTTTGTTTGATATGTCACTCTTTCTCTCTTTTATCCCTTTTTCTTGAAGAAGGGATAAAAGAGAGAAAGAGTGTTAGGAAGAGCAGTACAAGGATTCTTTAGCCTTCTTCTTCTACTTGCTTTTCTTCAGTGAAGGAAATACTTTGTCATACAAGGTAAGTATATCTTTTTCTTTTTATGGACTCCGCCTGTATCCCTAAAGGGGTAGGCAAAGGTGTAATATTACACCCACATTTCGCCATGAATTTTAAGGTCCCACGTAGGTAATAGGGGCGAGCCCACAGAGTAGCTTTGTATATAGGAGGGCGAGCATATTGCCGTACCGGGCACATTACCAGACTCCGTGCTGCTACTGAGAATTTCCTTACGGAAAAGCCAATAACACTTTGCCCGGCCCGGGAATCGAACCTAAGACCTCCCAATCCCACGCGCACATTTATGCCGCGGGACCAACGAGGCAGTCTACGACAAGGTATATTGTGACCAACATATATGTACACACGGCGACAAGTCGAGCTTAACAGTTGCTGTGCCATTTTAATACTTATTTCTTAAGCCATAAGAACAGAACAAAGTTCAAAGTGTTTACTTTGATGAGGAGCCGTGTGTATATTGATAGGATTTGGTTGTAATAAAACATTATATAATTTTCATATTTTATTAATTCTTATTTAGTTTCCTAAGCTTACAGTTAGGCGAAGGATCCCCTTTACAAATTAATAATAATCACAATTTAATTAAGTAAAAAGAAAACATTTGTTAGCACTTTCTGCACTTCAAGAATTTTAATTCTTAAACTATTCAAAACGCAGTTCTATTCAATTTTTTAAGTTAGTACCTTTACCCAATATAATTTGTGGTAAAATAAATCATGATTGATTGATTTCAAATGAGTATCCCTAATTCCCTGCACCTATCCCTTTAACAATTTCACTATTGTCAACGAAAGTTTTTCAGTTAGTAGGTATAGGTACTTAATTAGCTTGCTGCATGAATCATTATCTTTGTTTACGAATGAAGGCAAAAATACCCATAATTCTGATCGAGTTGACAATGGTGAAACAGTAGCAAATCGAGTATCAAAAACATTATAAAATACTTTGGTTATCTATAAAAGGGATCCTAAAAAGCTAAATTAAAAGAAATCACACGACGTGAAAGTAAGTATTGCAAGCACCAAAAAAATAAAACTAGTTACAAGTAAAAAATATGGCCAATAATTGAGATTTTCTCTGTAAAAAAATAATAAAATAATATGTATCTGTGGCATTTTCCCCGCCCTTTTTTACGTCAACGGTGTCACTTTAAAAGTGAAATGTCATTGTCAGGACCACAGATAATTACATTAGGAAAAGGACAAAAAAGGATAAACGTTGTAAAAAATACTGTAACTGGTAAACAGTTAGTTTCTTTAGATAGTTAGGTATCACGCTTATGTTCTAGTAAGCAAGCAATGATATTTACAGTAGATGGTTTAAGTATTGCTGGATTATGCCTAGACTATCCAAGATGGTGGCTAGGCATAGAGATTAAAAGTTGAAGAACTATTTTATATTCACAATTAATTCATTATTGATTCGAGTAATATTGAACAGTTATCATAAGACTAGTGGATTTAAATGCGTTTAGCATTATATTTGAAGTTAAGCGAACATTACTGGGTTTTAGACCAATAAAAAAATTACCAAAAGAAAATGATTTTACATAAAACTTGAAATATGTAAATTTATATAGTTTGACGCTTTAGCCAGTTTCACCACTAGCACACCAGATGAATGAAACGGCAGCCAAAATCATTAAAATATCGTTCAAATTTTAAATTTATCTAGAAGTTAGTGCTCACAAATGAAACTGAGCATCAGCAAACTGCACTGTGATAGCAGCGTGAAAATATAAACCTACCTATATCTTTCTGTTTTCAGGAAGCCGAATTTTAGACTTACCTTCAACAGAAGCAGCATTGAAACCTTTTTAACACGCATTTAAAAGGTTTCTAAATAATTATGATGGTCTACAATAGATTATGGGTTCGATTCCTGGGTCGGCCAGTGTTATTGGGTTTTTCTGTCACGAAATTCTCAGTAGCAGCACGGAATCTGGAAATGTGCTCTGTACGGCAATAGGCAGGCTCGCCCCTTATTACGTGGGACTAAAGTATATCTGGCGAAATGTGGGTGTAGAAATACACCTCTGCCTACCTCTTCGGGGTTATAGGCGTGAGACTATGTATGTATGTAATAGATTAAAAATATTTTCGTAGTTACCCTGCCAATCATTTTTAAGCTGAGATCTCACTGTGCTATGTCATAAAAAATATAAAAATAATAATTATGTGTTAAATTGGTCATAATCAATAGTAAATGTGCGCTTAACTGTACACTGGTATTAAAATCTAAACTATATTAATTACGCCCTTATCATTACGTTATTACCTATCGTTAAATCACTTTATTTAACATCTAAATTGTGAAAACATCTATTGGAATGGTGTTGATAACTTTAAAAACGTCTATTATTTGGCAATAGAACATGAGCTTAAAACAATAGGTACAATTTTGTATTCGAAATTCAAATATATTTATGGTGTGCCATTTTTAGTTCTAATATAAAAGAAATGGCGCTGGTCTTTCACTCAACTGCATAAAATGTAATTATCCAGTTTCAATATTTATCTAATCAAGCTTTAGTTTTAATAAAAGCAAAGTGAAATTGAGACGTTTTTATTGCAAGTAAAGCTTGATTAATTTAGAAACTGGATGATTTCAAATCAATATTTTCGCGATTTCGCGAATTTGGACATTTCAAATTGAGGGTAGGGTAGGTATTTTAAATTTTATTAATTATTTGAAGAGAGCTAGCAGGCATGCTATTACTAATAGGCTGCTGTAGACCACTATGTTGGCGCTGTTGTGTTCTAGTGGTGAGATGTCGGGATTGTTCTGTGGAACTAATATTAGTCTGTTATCGGCCGTTTGCTCGGCGACGGTCGCTGGTGTGCCGTCGGTGTCGCCGAGGCGTTGGTTCGCGATCTTCAAGTTTCGGAGTAAGGCTAGAACGTCTTCTATGGAAAGAAAAACATAATTTTACTAAATGAAAAGGATAGAAAAGTTTCATTGATATTAAGGCTATCGAATGGCATAATTAAAGAAAATACACCACTATTTTTTTATTAGTACAAAAAATTTAACGGGGCTCTAAGTATCTTTAACTAATCATATTTGTGTAGGTACAAAATAAAAACACTAAGTCCCAAAACTGTCAACAAAAATACGCAATAATTGGTAAATGCATAACAAAAACTATGAGTAGTCATAGTAGTAAACTGATCCATTGATAAATTCCCCCTGTCTTTCTGCGCCCGCGCCACGCCCCGCTGCGACAAACGGTGCTAAATTGTTAGCGGAAGTGAGCGCATCGTTTTTTCGCCGCAACAGTTAATTGTTTGTTTACGTTTGCCCGACGCGACGGCTTATCAGTTCACATCACGGAATTATGTAGCTATCTTCGTGCGTACTTTTTGAGTGGATAAAACGCGAGTGCAGCTGTGCGTTTGCATAGGGAAGAGTTTGGAAGCCAGTGGATCGGTCGAGGCGGCCCTGTAGCTTGGCCTCCATGCTCACCTCACGCCCATGGACTTCTTTTAGTGGGTGTACAAAAGTGAGCCGGTTAGTGTCGAACAATTAAAACAGCGCATATTGGACGCTTTTGACGAAGTGAAAAGACAGAAACGTACTTCTCTCGTTAAAAACAATTTAATAAAACGTGCCGTGTGTATTGACAATGGTGGTGGACATTTCGAAGAACAATGGAAATACTTGTAAGTTTAGTAAATAATACCTACTTAAGTAAATAATAATTTGATGCGGGCGGCTCAAAATCGGTCTGATTGGAGAACCTTGAGGGAGGCCTATGTCCAGCAGTGCACGTCTCTAGGCTGACATGATGATAATAAAATAATATTTGTAAATAGCAGATGATTTTAACTTCATAAATACGCCAACATTGCTCTTTTATTTTATTACAGAATACCTTCTTTTATTTTGATATTTGTTTGCTTTCTATTAACATACCTCTGTATTTAATTACTTGTAAAAAGGTAAATTTTGCCGGTCCTAAGACCGGATGAAGTATGAAGGAGAGGTTAGAATTTAGAAAATTAAATAAAGTAACTACATCACTTATTCTTTTCTTTCATTTTATTGTATAAGGTTACCTACATCATAAGTGCGACAGAGACAGAAGTCCACACACTTCAGATAAAGACACTCTGAAAAACATTTCTTCATGTCTATTAGCTTTGGACATCGCCGCAGTTTTGGTGGAGTACGGGTCTGAATTATTCCGTAACGTTATAAGTTGGCCATTTTCAATCAAATGTCCATCCATTACAAATCATTAATCTTCCTGTAAGGCAGTGCGTCATTCTGGCACCGTTTATTTTATCAAAAATGTCATATAACTTGAAGTTTCCCCTCGCTTTTAGAAGAATTTATGCGTTGAAAGCTGGTTACAAAATTGGTAAATATTTGTGCTTGTTATAAGTACATATATGAAAATTATATTATTATTTAGAATCTTTTGTTTGTTTCTTTCGCCGGAGACTACATTTAGCCCTTTGTCACGAAGATCCTTGACAGTGGTTATGAGGACTCAGTATACTTGAATATACTGTCTAAGCCATAGAATATCGCTATCCCTTTGGATTCTGTGGAAAAGCTAATATTCTGTCAAACTTGTTGTTTTTTAGGCTAGAAAGCAGACCCTGAACAACAAGGAGAAGGTTTCGGATGCAACTGGGATAACTCTAGGACGATGATTATGATGAATTTATTCCGACATCAGAGAGCTTCAGATATTGGTCACTAAAATTTTAATTGGTTTTAGGTTCACCTAGTTGAAGGTATTTCAGAACCGAATGCGTACTTCCACAGATTACCTCCTACTCACAAACTGTCAAAATTTCCCGCCCAATTTTATAATGGCATTGATATATTTACTCTTTTTACATACGTTGGTTTGAATTCACCCGTGTTATTATGATGGATGTTGGTATAATGGTCTGTGCCACTTTACCTCACAAAGCATATATTTTATTGCGCGCCAAACGGATATGAATGGGTGACATATTTTTTCATTATAAAAGAAGTGCGGGTTATTTATTCATGGATGGAGGGAGCATTTGTTTGCCTTTTTTTGTAATCGCTGTCTGTTCGTTTATTTAAATATTTGAACATTCCTTTTGTGTGAGTCTATCTCGTTGGTGAGTTTAGGTGTTAGTATAAGCCTTAAGCGGTTAGTGTTAAAATGGCTGGTTGTCTATGATAAGCTCTGAAAGTATATTGCATTTAAGAATTGTTATTTTAATTAATTACATTTGCTACATTTTTTTAATAGTTGGTTCATATGATACATTCATCCAGGGTTGACTTAAGGACAAAATTTATAATAAAGATTGTTTCATCAATACTTAATTGTTTACTTATTTGCTATATTTACGAAGTTGACGTTCTTCATGCATTGGGTACAAAAATACCAAAGAAACACTAAAAAGTTATTTGTATTTGTAGGAAAACAGACGATAATCGGCTTGTGTACCCTAGGCCACCTTATATTTATGTTTTTCTTTCTTTCTTTCATTGGTAAGATAGTTAGACAGTTATTGAAGCTTATAGTAAGATAGCAGTACATCTAACCTGCCTCTTTCTGTCCCTCCTCATAGTCCACTTTGATGAAGGTAGTGAGAGACACTTCGTACACCTTGTTTGATTCGCTTGAAGCGATCGAACGACGCTTGCGGCCGTATGCGATTTGACCGTTGCTGCATTGTACCTGAAAAAAAAAAGTGTTTAAGCAATTGTACTAAATTTTGAACAGCTGTCGCGACAAAAGAGATCCTGTTTACTCTCTCGAATAACGAATGACTTAATCCTACTATAATTATGATAGATGTCTGTTTGTTACTTCTTTCCGTGAAAACTGTTGAACGGAAGTTGATGCAACTTTGCAGCGATATTTTTCGTCGTTATATGAAATAACTTAATGAGTATACCTATAAGAGCGGCATACCTTTACCCAAATAAACCCTGAAACGTTTTTGAGTTATGGCAAATTCATTGCAGTATAGGTTATAGCGTGTTGGAAATAAAAATAAAAATTTCCTGATTGACACATCATATCGCAGAGAGCAAACTACTGAAGCTGGAACCGCAATTAGGGTAATGGGTTCTTTTTATAGTCGTGATATCCAATTTGAAATTTCGTTGAATATGAAAAAACACAATTAAGAAGCGGGCTAGATATAGCAGCAGACAGACAACATACCTAATAGCAAGGCCGTTTTTGTCGCAATATCTGACTATAGGCGATGTCGAGTAAAAATAGTAATATTATAAGGTTTATCATTGGTACACTTACCCCTTGGCATTTATCCAAGCACACGGTGACGGTACCCTTGAACTGTACGTATGTGGTGTCAGGGAACTTAAACGCTTTGAACTTGGCTGTCAAAGTGTCACCATCAGATGTCAGGAAGTTGTCGAACAAATAAGGATCTACGGAGCACCTGTAAACAGAAAAATAAGGATTAGATAACATGAAGAAGACAGGCAGAATTTAAGCAGCAGAAATATAAGTTTAGATAACATAGAAAAAAAAGGCAGACATATGCAGAAATGAGGCAGCCATAGCATAGTGGAGATAGATACCAACAGAGGATTCAAACCCATGTCAGTAGGTAATCTATCCACTGGTCAAAGGCATAGATAATGGCTATCCCCTTGAGTTGGCGAGTGCAGACGAGACCCGACCTAGCTACCTCTCAACGATGTTACAAGTAAAAAGAAGTAGATACGTTATAGGCGTACCATAAGCAGGACGCTAAACATAAGCCAGTTGGCAAGTATGACATTTGTGTGTGAGACGTCGCGAGCCGGCGTCATAGAGAAACTGACACGTCAACCGAAATTAAAATAACATATGGAGTTATCGATGTGAGCGTTAGTGTACCGTTTCTACGGATTGATTACTACGTAGTTAACGTATCTACGACTTTTCTAATATCATTGCTTCCTCCTATGAAAAGCTAATATTCAAATATGTTTAGATTAGTGGGCAAAACATGGGCTTTGAGACGAAAGTCAATAACATTTAGCATCTTGCACTTGTACCTGTGGTGACGGATCAAGAATACAAAATGTCATCACCCCATTTCATTCCGCTGGTGACATAAGAGGCGAAAAAGGAAAATAGGCAAAGGAAATAGCATCTTTACGAAGGTGGAGACCTCGACATCTCACTATGCTATCCGGTCACCAACGTGGTATCATCATCAGCCTTTAACAGTCCACTGCTGGACTAGGCCTCTCCTTTGAAAGGAGGAATTGGCCTATTACACCACACTGGCCAAACGGGTTGGTATAGGGTTTGTATCAAGTTTTCCTTCTCTTAAAGTGGTGTTCTCGGCATAATATGGTCCCTCTGTCGGCTCCTACGACACCCATGGGATGATATGGGGTGGTGACATTTTGTATTCTTAATCCCTCACCACACGGACAGCTCTCTCTGTCTACTTACCCATTCAATATAATAGTCTCCTGCTGTTTGCCTGTGTCGGTGACATGCATGTAGTTCACCAGTAGACCGTAGATCGGAGCTGATTGCTCGTTCAGGAATATCTCCATCGTTAGAGGAGTGCCGGGCTTCACGGAAATCTCGCCTGATACTCTGAAAGATTCATGGAAAGTAAGATATAAAGGTATTTTTAGGTTTTATTATCTATGTAAATGGTGGTATTTTACGTAACTCAGATATGTAAACTTAAATACATTATTTCGGGCAAAATAATCAATTGGATTTACCAATATTTCTTTGTATTCTTGTAACAATGTGCTTTAGTTAGTTCAAGGATCATAGGCCGAAATGTGGAGGTATGATTTTTTATGCTTAATTATAAATTCAAAGAATGCATAATCTTCTCTTAATATAATTATACGATCTGAATTAATCACATCAAAAGTTAAGGAAATCTACGCACAAACACACACAAACACACACACACACCCACTCACGCACATATTATGTAACACATTTCGAAATCTCATCTCTTCTGGGCTTGTTAATTTTAGGATCTAAATTAGTACTTACTGTTTGCCGTTTTGTTTGACGATGGCGCCGAGGATTGGTTCAGGAGCCTTGCCTTCTTCGTAACGAGTGATGTTCAGCTCACTGGAATATCAATAAAACAACATTAAAGGGTGCAATATTAGCAGCACATAAAAGTGTCATTGAGTGGTGGTGGATTAAGAATATAAAGTCCCACCCATTTAATTTCACGTAAGAGGCGATATAGAAAATTCACGAAGACAATAGAGACAGAATACTCGATATCAAACTACCACTAAGAAAAATACAAGAAGAAAATAATATAATTTTGGAAGAGACGGAACCTATGGCAATCCATCCATCCATCTGCTCACAACTAAGTAGAGGCCTCATTCCAGCAGCTAAAAAGCTTTACGATGATGATAACTTACTCAGGTTCATCGAAGTCCAGTGGGAGGGGTCGCACGTCCCTGGTGGTCCTGAGCTTGCCCGGCACCACACACCTCACCGCCACAGTCTCGTGGTACTATCACTATCTTGTGGTACTTACTTACAATCTTGTGGTATTTACTCAGGTTCATCGAAGTCCAGGGGGAAGGGTCGCACGTCCCTGGTGATCCTGAGCTTGCCCGGCACCACGCACCTCACCGCCACAGTCTCGTGGTACTATCACTATCTTGTGGTACTTACTATCTTGTGGTACTTACTCAGGTTCATCGAAGTCCAGGGGGAAGGGTCGCACGTCCCTGGTGATCCTGAGCTTGCCTGGCACCACACACCTCACCGCCACAGTCTCGTGGTAATATCACTATCTTGTGGTACTTACTTACTATCTTGTGGTACTTACTATCTTGTGGTACTTACTATCTTGTGGTACTTACTCAGGTTCATCGAAGTCCAGGGGGAAGGGTCGCACGTCCCTGGTGATCCTGAGCTTGCCGGGCACCACGCACCTCACCGCGACCGTCTCGCGCCCGCCCGCCGCGTCTTCTATTACTATCTTGTGGTAGAATATGCGCTTGCCCTGGGGAATAAAATATATAGGGTTTTTATCACATTTTTATTAGCCAGGAATTATATGCCTTCACATTTTATTTCCATTTTACCAATCTAGTGGGAGTTCGGGAAATGCTTTTCAAATTTCAGCGTCTTACGCATAGTTTTAGCTGTGCGCTAGTACGTTGCCTGTCAGACAAGAATTTTATAAATATAGCTATAGACAGATGCCTGTAATCTTCTTATGTATAAAATCACTTGTCCTGACTGCCAAAACCTCTGAAGCTACTAAGGTGTGTAGGCACCTACGAAGGAAGGATTTTGTAATATGTAACTAGGTACTTTTAAACCTATTTAGAACTAGGTATAATGGCTTATCTGTCTCTCATAAAATCAAATTAAATTACATCTGTATATCTGTATATATAAAATCCTTGCGTTACTGACTGACTGACAGACAAGCTACAGCCAAAACTATAGGGCGCAGGAAGCTGAAATTTGGCATGTATGTTCCTTGGGGACCGTACGGGTGCACTAAGAAGGGATTTCCCGAAGTTCCCACGGGATCGGCCAAAACGGTTTTACTTTTTTTTTTGTATATTTCATCTGCAATCAGCTTAAGCTTTTAGCGGATGTTCTGAGGGTTCCTTGTTATGCAGAGTGCATTCTCCAGTGAGAATGTCTACCCCTTTCTAATAAGTGAAAACGTCCTTCCGTTTCAATGTGCCCGGTACGGCAATAGGCTCGCCCCCTATTATTATACGTTTCCGGCCAAAACGGGTAAATTTAAAAAAATGCAGGCGTAGCTGCTGGCGTCCTCTAGTATTAATATAAAATTCTTGTGTCATGACTGACTGACAGGCAACGTACAACCAAAACCCCGGAACGCAATAACCTGAAAACTGGCATGTATGGATCTTGAGTAATATAAAGTAGCACTAAGTGAGAGTTTTTGGAAATTCCCACCCAGAGAGTTTAATAGTAGTCTACATTACAAATACTAATAATATAATATACTAGAGGACACCCGCAGCTACGCCTGCATTTTTTTAAATTTACCCGTTTTGGCCGATCCCGTGGGAATTTCGGGAAATCCATTCTTAGTGCACACCTACAGTCCCCAAGAAACATACATGCCAAATTTCAGCTTCCTGCGCCCAATAGTTTCGGCTGTAGCTTGTCTGTCAGTCAGTCAGTAACGCAAGGATTTTATATATACAGATAAACAAACCTATAAATTACCGCTGAAACGTGCTGAACATACAACAGTGTTACTTCATTACATTCGTACGTCCCAAGAGCAAAACAAATTATGTTACTGCGTAGAATGAGCGCGCTTTATGCATGTTTTACCCGTGTCATGATTTTACATACATACATACATAGTCTCACGCCTGTAACCCCGAAGAGGTAGGCAGAGGTGTATTTCTACACCCACTTTTCGCCAGATATACTTTAGTCCCACGTAATAAGGGGCGAGCCTATTGCCGTACCGGGCACATTTCCAGACTCCGTGCTGCTACTGAGAATTTCGTGACAGAAAAACCCAATAACACTGCTCGACCCAGGAATCGAACCCGGAACCTCTCGATCCCACGCGCATTTTTATGTCGCGAGACCAACGAGGCAGTCGTATGATTTTAAATTGTTTTTTTAAATAAGACTTTTGCTGAAATTATATTCCTGTAAACATTTAATGAGCATATATAAAGTAGATAATTATGATTATATGCATAATAGAAAATAAAATATTTATGGACAAGATGCGGTTGCAATTCCATTCATCGAATCGCAACCTTTGTGAAGCAATAAACTAAAACTGTTTTGTGCTTATATTTGACTAGCTGACCGGGCAAACGTTGTTTTGCATTTTTTTTTTTTGAAAAATAGATGTTGGCCGATTCTCATAGATACCGGATAAGCACAAAAAAATTCATCAAAATCGGTCAAGCCGTTTCGGAGGAGTAGGGGAACGAAAACTGTGACACGAGAATTTTATATATTAGATTTTATAGCGCACTTCTCGTTTTTAAACGGGAAATTTCTGAAAATCTCTTAGTATTCCTGCATACTCCAGTACGAATATACATGCGAAATATCAGCTTCTCACGCTTAAGGCTTCGCGCGCACTGGCGGCCAGGTCGCAGCGGCTAGTATGCCAGGCCGCAAGTGCCGCGACCAAGCATGCAGCCAGAACTGCGGCCAAAATTGTCAGTGCCGAGTACTAAGTGATTCGAAATGGCCGTGGAGGAAATAGCTGTGTTGGATTATCTTGCAAACGTAAGAAGCGAAAAAACAAGAAGAAAAGATTCTGTTCAATACGGGTCGCAGATTACGTCGCAGTGATCTCAATGGCCACAGCGGGTGCTGGCCGTTTGCGACAATTTGCGCGCACTGATGCATATTTCCATACAATGCATGTATTTCGCTGACCGCTGTGACCTGGTCGCCAGTGCGCGCCTGGGCTAATAGTTTTGGATGTGTGCTGTCTGACTGGCGTCAGTCACTCAATAACGGAAGAGTTTTATATTTGTACTAGCAGCCCGCAGCGTCGCTTTAAACTTTGAGTAGCATTCCTATTAAGGGGTGGCTGGATTCTTTAATGATACCGTTGCGCCTTGCATAGGTAAATAATATAATAATCTGAAAAATTTGAATAATTTTAGAACAAGAACTAAATGGGCGGGCCACGTCACCCGTACCGTAACAGGAAGGTCGTTGGGCAAGAATATCAACACTGTGGGTTCTAGAATAAAGAAGACCTCGCCGAGGCCGGCCTCGAAAGAGGTAAGAGAACCTGGATGGCTACCACAAGAGCTAGATAGATTAACTGGAAAGATTTAAGGGAATCTTAGTCCAGCATAGCGACAGCGTTGACTATCTTATACTAATATATAAAGCTGAGGAGTTTGTTTGTTTTGTTGAACGCGCTAATCTCAGGAACTACTGGCTCGATTTGAAAAATTATTTCAGTCTTAGATAGGCCATTTATCGAGGAAGACTATAGGCTATATAACATCGCGCTATGAGCGACGGGAGCGGAGCAGTAGCTTAAATAACGCGGGTGTAACCGCGGGCATCCTCTAGTTAAAAATAAAAGTTCAAAATAAAAATCTATCGAGCTGTTTCGACACTAAACGTGTTGAAATAGAAAGGAGTAAGCTAGTAGGCCGTAAGTATATTAGATCTCAATTTCTCAAAAGGTCTTTAAAGATCCTAATATTATAATTCCGACAATATTAATGTCGGTATATTCACTGGAGGCCTATATTGTGGCTCTACTTTAGTTCTAAGAGGCTGTTGATGTTTGTAATGTTCCGTTTTATAGGCGAAATTTTGATTATTTGGAGTGATACAAGAACACAGACACACATAAGTGATTATTGCTTTGTTTATTTATTTACGGAAAACTAGAAGTTGACGATGATGAAGAGCGGCGATAGCCCAGTGGTGTACATAACGGACTGCCGTGACGATGGTCTCGGGTTTGATCCCCAAGTACCCCGGGCACACACCTCTGACTTTTTGAAGTTATGTGTGTATTAAAAATGTTAATTATCGCTCGCTTATAGTGTGCCCGGTAGATGGCAATAGGCTCGCCTATTTTACATTGAGACCTAAACATAACTGGCAAAGCTACAAATTCATAACATCGCGAAATGTTGGTATAATTTTACACCTCTGCCTACGCCTTCAGGGATACAGGAGTGAGGCTGAATTTATCTAGTTAGATGATCCTTCCTCTACTTAGAAGGACACCCACACCCATATTCTTCCACAAACTCTAGCTTTATAGTATACCTATGTATTTATAGATTATTAGATAGGTTCATTTTAAATTTATTTTGAGTAATTTTCATAATAACATTACACATGATTAAACTATGTACATTAATATCTTAAGTAATTTATCTTAATATATAAAATCCTTGCGTTACTGACTGACTGACAGACACGCTACAGCCGAAACTATTGGGCGCAGGAAGCTGAAATTTGGCATGTATGTTCCTTGGGGACCGTAGGGGTGCATGAAGAAGGGATTTCGTGAAATTACCACGGGATCGGCCAAAACGGGTAAATTAAAAAAAAAATGCAGTCGTAGCTGCTGGCGTCCTTTAGTAAGAATATAAATGTATATAAAACTAAAAATAAAAGTAAAAATATATATGTACAGGTGTGTTTCGGCGTCGTATAATGCCTCCGCATGAACCATAGGGTAACGTGCCCAGAAGGCTGGTAGCATTGCCACGCTGGATGGCAATGTTGATTCTCTGAGCAAAGAATAAACCAAACTTCTGCCCGCCTAGGATACGCACCACGAGATATCACACGCGTGATTGAAGAAATATTGTCGTTATAGCTTAATATCTCGTTTTCTTTAACATGCGCGCCACGATAGACAAGCTTCTCGTCGAAGAATTCGCTCTTGTTGCACGAGTAACCGATGTTGCCCTTTGAAACATAGAATGTCAATTACGGCATTTATTAATGTAACCACACCGGTTTAGTTCATTCAATTTGTGCTCAAATGGCTCAAAAGACTTGTATCCACCTCTATAGTTTATCATATTATGTATGTAGGTACTATTTGACATTTGTAATTTGTATGTATTGTTGATTAGTTTTAATTCGAAACTGATGTCAATACCTACAAAGTATTAACAATTGTTACCTACTGTGTTGAATAAGAATGAGGTCCCATGCGCAGCATCGATAATAATGATATTAACTTATCTTTAAATAGACAGGCAGGCCATCTGAATGAGGCTCGAGATCCGTGGCAAGCCTTTCTATGAGAAACAGAGCCATTGGTTTTGATATACGCCAAAGCAACTGGAATTCTCTGTCGTTCAACGTAAAAGAGTCACAGAGATCCCTAATTCGCTTTCTTTGAACTTTTCTCGCGTGGCGCTCTTCATAAATAAGGTTATTAAATAATTATAATAAGGGACTGCCATTTTCTTTGTTGTTTTAAAGAAATATTTTTAGTTACTCGTGTAGTTCTCGTCGTATGAAAGCATGACGACTATTATTACTATTTTAGTTGTCAAAATCTGTCATAATCGAGTAATATTGGGGCGTCATGTTAGGAATCGTCGAGAGAAATGCCACAGATAAGTAAAAACGACTATTATAGCTACATTTGACATAACGAGTCGAATCGTGTGTGTAACCATGTTAGAGTCAGCGAGTTAATAGAGATAATCGTCATAAACACGAGTAAACGTGTAGAGATAATTTTCTCGTAATGCGTATGCTGGACGGGCTGGTCACGTGAGACGTCGACTAATCGTTTAGATATATTTTCTCAGTATACAGAACCAGCGCTCGGACCCCATCAGCCTAGCGTTTCCACCCCAAACGGCTCAAATACGTAATTAGCTACTAGATTACTGTATTTGTGCCGTTTATTAGATAGGTATATTTTGTAGTACTTACAGTTTTATTATGTAGCACCCGGGTGACTCCACACTTGTAGGGGTCCTGTAGATCTAGCACGAACATGGCAGTATTGCCGTCCAGCTCGGGTTGGCATGGTTTGTACTCTGGAAACAACATACAAGATAATTTTAAGTGAATATATTTTAATTATTTTGTCCGTGTGGTTACGGATTAAGAATACGGATTGTCACCACCCCATATCATACCATGGGTGTCGTAAGAGCCGTAAGAGGGAGCATATTATGCAGAGAGCAGCACTGTAAGAGAAGTAAAACTTGATACAAATCCTATACCAACCCGTTTGGCCAGCGTGGTATAGTAGGCCAATTCCTCCTTTCAAAGGAGAGGCCTAGTCCAGCAGTGGACTGTTAAAGGCTGATGATGATGATATGTTTTAACCAAAAAACCTTTCTTAAGCAAGCAGCGATAGCCAAGGGGAATCCACGGCGTACACCATTCACTTTTCGAGTTATGTGTGTATTTTTATTTTTACCTGTGAAGGAAACTAAACGGTGGAGGGGCAAATTGTGAGGCAACCTGCTTGTCTGAGAGTTCTTAATAATTTCTCGTTCTCGAAAAACATGTCAAGTCTGCCAACCCGCATTTGGCCAGCGTGGTGGTATAGTCGAAGAGCTCAGATATTTACATAGAGGCGCATTTCCTACGGGCGCTCTGAAGACAAACGTTCTGTGACCCAAATTGCCGCTTGGCGGCGTGGCAGTCGCGCTGTGACAGCTGTCTCTACGAGAGCAAGAGAAATGAACGTATCTCCTGTGCAACTACGAGAGCAAGAGAGACGGAGACCGACGCCAGCGCCGTCAACGGCGCCAACTACGAACTAAACTGGAGACAGTCCCCACTTGGAATCGGCACAAGAACTGCGCGTCTATGTAAATCTGTATTCATTGCTATGGTCCAACACTTCCTAGTATGGGAAAAGGATCGCCAAGCTGTGGGATAGATTTTATTTATAAGCAAGGTTCACGATGGTAATGCCTTTTTCTTATTTTTTTAACTCTATACAGGGTGTCACAAGACCCATCACCAAGCCGAAGTCTACTCGTTGTGGACATCATGCCAAGTCATACTAACCAAAAATAGTACCTGGGACGGTTTCTTTTTTAAGTTTTCACATTTTTTAAACCGCAATTAAAAGCGGGCGCGTGCAATGCTCGAAATACCTACTTATCCATGGGGTCATAGGGCATCTAAAGAACATATTGGCGGTGTAAATGCATCGATTTTGTTCCTAATTAGAAAAATGCCCTATTAACTTTGAACATCCATATCTCTTGAACCAGTAATTTCCAGGTATGGTGCAAAAGTAAAAAATGTTCGTAGTGATTGGTACAATATGGGATTTCAGTTTTCGTTGAGGGCCTTTTTACACCCTGTATATTTGATTTTATTTGTTGCATTGTTCCTATTTTCATCAATTATTTTTTTATTGACTTATGAACATATCAATAACTTATTTTTTTACATTTTGTACTTATCCTTTTTTAATAGACACCCATAAAAAGGCTGAAACGTACTCAGCCTTAAAACAGTCATCAACTATTTAAGAGTCGCTGCCCAGTGCCCAACTTCACTTAATCTGAGTATTGTTTTATTTATAGGTTATTTCGTACAGCGGGCACGTTCAGACGTAATTAAGTCCGTTCCCTGGTCGTAGTTATACAGGAGTAATGGTCGTCCAGCTAATTGGATTAGAATATGAATCCAAAATGGCGGCGATAGAATGTCTGATAGCAATGTTATGCAGTTCTTTATGAAATTAAAAGAATTATGTAAAACTTACTGATTCGTATCAAAAGGCTTGTGGCCTAAAATGTAATTAGTGATTGATTCGTATCTTTATAAGATGTCAAACTAAAGTGACTGATTTTCTTCAAAAATTGATCAGCAGCATTATTAATTCGTCGTCATCAGCCTTTAACAGTCCACTGCTAGACTAGGAAGACCTCTCCTTTGAAAGGAGGATTTGGCCTACTATACCACGCTGGCCAAACAGGTTGGTATAGGGTTTGTATCAAGCTTTCCTTCTCTTACAGTGCTGTTCTCTGCATAATATGCTCCCTCTGTCGGCTCTTACGACACCAATGGGATGATATGGAGGGGTGACATTCCGTATTCTTAATCCGTTACCACACGGACGTCGCATTATTAATTACGGCTTTTAAAAACCCATTTGAATTTGACGCAAAAACGCTGTAAACCATCATGGCTGTTGAGTGACGATACGAAGTGCAAAACAAAACGTGAATGACGTCTGGTCTGGTGTAAGTACCCACTTTTATTTCTTTTAATTCAATTTATAAATGAATCCCACGTTTTAAAAAATCAGTTTACTCAAATGCAGGTACAAAGTTTCACGTTTTAGTAGTATTTACTACCAATACATCAACGATTTTAATATTAATTTACTAGAAGATTCCCTGAATTGCCACAAAATTAAGAATTTATTCAAGTCATATAATCTTGCATGCTTATTTTTGGATATCCACCAGGATAACTTCCACGACATATACTTGTATAGACAATATGTATATTTACAGATATTGTACCAGTTAGAAAGCAAATAATTAACAAATTAACATCAGATCATTGTGGACAATCTATAACATTTGCTATGCAGTCTAAAAAAGTAGGTAGAAAGGAATTGAGTGTGGTGCCAAAAACTTTGCGTCGTCTGGAGGGACTTAAGGATAAACTCACAAGTACATTACCATACTTGCTATAATAACGATCCTAATAAGTTGTATAATTCTTTCTTTGACATGTACTGTACTATATTCAATTCTATCTTTGTCCCTAAGACGATCTCATTTGCTGATACTACAACCTTCAGTGAATGGGCAACCACTGGAATTTATAAAAGTAGAAATAAGCTTTACGAATTATATGAAGAGAAAGTAATTAATAAAAATGATGAACAATTTTGTCAATATGTAAGAAATTATTCCAAGTTATTTAAAAAGATTTATCGTGAAGCTTTATTACACTTTATTTAAAATCAAAAATTAAAAACAGTGACAATAAAATAAAAGCAACGTGGGATATTATAAACAATGAGACTGGAAGGGTCAAGATTAAAAGTAACGATTACACTCTTCAATTAAATAAAAAGAAATTAAAGTCAGATTTTGAGGTTGCCACAGCATTTGAAAATTTCTTCACAGACATTCCAGTCTCAACCACTAAATCCCTCAACTCGTCCCCTAATGACGCTGAATCTCTATTGAAACAACATGTAAATAGGTGTAACATTGAATTTAGTTTTAGTTATGTCACTGACAGAGATATTGTAAAAACTTTTAATACCCTTAATTTGAAGAAGACTACTGATCTTTGGGGCAATTCTGTTGTGATTACGAAATCTATAATCAACACAGTAGCACCGGAACTGGCAATGATTTTCAATAGATGCATTGACTGTGGTGTGTTTCCTGATCAAATGAAAAGTAGTAAAGTAATTCCGTTAATTAAATCAGGTAGCACATCTGACCCCACAAATTATAGGCCAATATCTGTGCTACCCACGTTTAGTAAAATTTTTGAAAAATGAATTCTAGGTCAGCTTCAAATTCATTTTAATAACAATAAGCTGTTACATGAAAAACAATTTGGTTTTACTAGGGGTCCCTCAACTACCGATGCTGAAGTTGAGCTTTTAGATAGTATTTTTGATGCCTGGGAGAAGTCGCATGATGCTCTGGGAGTCTTTTGTGACTTATCTAAGGCTTTTGATTGCGTGTTTCATGAAACATTGATCAGGAAATTACATTACTATGGAGTTAAGAACACTGCTTTGGATCTCCTAACATCATATTTGAGTAATAGGATACAGAGAGTTGAGGTAAATGGAAAAGTTTCTATGGGTTCAGTGGTCACAATGGGAGTGCCGCAAGGTTCAAGTCTTGGTCCATTCCTTTTCCTTGTATATATTAATGATTTGCCATACATTATGCAAAATAATGAAGAGATAGTGTTATTTGCTGATGATACATCACTTATTTTTAAACTAAGACGACAAAAATCAAATAATGACGATGTAAATAACGCTCTCTCTAAAGTAGTTCAATGGTTTACAGCTAACAATTTACTGTTAAATGAAAGAAAAACAAAATGTATGCGATTTTCAAGACCGAATGTAAAACAAGTTAAACCTAACATATGTTTGAATGGAGAAGAGTTGGATCTTATAGATAACACCGTATTCTTAGGCATAACCTTAGATTCTAAGCTACAGTGGGGCCCACATATAGGTCAGTTGTCGAATAGACTTAGCTCTGCAGCGTGCGCGGTTTACAAAATTCGTCAGTTAACTGATATAGAAACGGCCAGATTAGTATATTTTAGTTATTTCCACAGCATAATGTCATATGGCATTTTATTATGGGGCAACGCAGCTGACATTCAAACTGTGTTTGTACTGCAGAAGCGGGCTATTCGTGCAATCTACAGTCTTGGTTCAAGGCATTCACTGAGGGAAAAATTTAAAGAAATTAAGATAATGACTGTCGCATCTCAATAAATTTATGAGAACTTGTTATATGTCAGGAAAAATATAAATATGTTTTCTAAATTCAGCGACATTCATAATTTAAATACACGAAATAAAAACAAACTTGTTCTACCTTCAACTAGACTACAAAAAATAAGTAACTCATACAAGTGTCAAAGCATACGTTTTTACAACAAAATTCTAAACTAAGTATTAATAAATTCAAAGTATTTATTAAACAGAGCTTGTGTTCAAAAGCTTATTACACAGTTAAAGATTATTTATCAGACAAAAATGCCTGCAATTGAGTTAAAAAATTATGAATTTTGGCATTTTTAAATTAGTGACATGAAATTTTTATTTACATTTGTAATACTTATATTTTTACATTTTGACATTTTTAATTTGACATTTGTAATTTTATTTATTTTCTTTTGACATTGTTTGATTTGACATTGTTGTTTTATTTATTTTCTTTTGACATTTAAAATTACTTAAGTAATATATTATTATTCATAAATTGACATTCAATAATATTTTCTGACATTTAAAAATATTTTCTGACATTTTAAATATATGACATTTTATTGTTTAAATTTTTATTATTTTTACTTATTGTTCACTGTTTACTTATTGTTTGCAACATGTATTTTACTGTGTATTAGCATGTAAAGTTGTGAGTACGATGTGGGCATTATTAAACATATAAACAAATAGTTGTGGCAACCTGTCTGATGGCTTAGGCTGACATGCTTATGCATACACCTTCTGATGGCGTGGAGGCATAGTGATACAGATCGTGCTGGCTCGATTGCTGTTGAATGCGGGCCATCAGTGGGCCGAGTCAGTCAAAAGCGTCAGATAATTTCCTGCATTGTACTTGCATACTAAACCCTTTTTTTGTCTGGACTTTAAAAGATGAAGAAAAGACTAAAGAAATTGAAGTGACAAAAAAAAGCAATGACTCTGAGTTTGTTTCGGCCTTTCTTCTCAAGAAGTCATTTAGCTAGGAAAAGCCGGCATCATCTAGAATAGGGGTTTTGACATGTATAAGTGTTGTAAACAACCAAAATGCAGAAATAAATATGTCTTTATGTCTTTAACAACAACAATGGCGGACGCACCGTGTAACGTAATGCTCTCTGATTGGTGTTCACTGTCACAAGAATAAAAACAATATTTTAAGTTTTAAAACCCTGAAAATAACATTAATTTTAACTTTTTATAATAAATAATAAACTTAATTGACATCTACAAATAATAATGAATCTATAGATACTACAATCAAACCAATTTATTCTTAGTGGACACAAGCCTATTAACAAAGCATGTAAGACGCACGCACACACACAAATAATTATTTTGGACTAGTTCAAAATGTGAAAAATATCGATAATAGTTTTTCTTTAGACTCACGCGTATCCCCGAAGGGGTAGGCAGAGGTGTAATATTACACCCACATTTCGCCATGATTTTTTTAGGTCCCAATTCCCACGTAATAGGGAGCGAGGCTATTGCCGTACTGGGTACATTACCAGACTCCGTCCTGCTACTGAGAATTTCCTAACGGAAAAAACACGTTAATAGTTTGACAGTCAAAAATGTACTACGCTTCGCTACACGCCCTTAGTTAAGTGAGCCTTGCTTCGCAGGAATCACAGGGCTCCTATTTGCGGGAGTGGGGTCACAAGAAAACCTAAACCTAACGTAATGTCGATCTTCAGTGTGTCACACAAGCGTTTATTCGAACCATGGTGAGTCACAAGTGCGTTGCCGCTCCTTGGGGTTGGAAAAAGGGATAGGATGAGGAGTGGCATGAGGGAGAAGGAATAGAGGATAGGGCCTCCGGCACTCTCACTCAACGAACGAAACGCAACAGTTTAGGTACTGTTACTTTACGTCGATCTTCTGTGAAAGAGTAGTACTTCCCCGGTCGAGCCGGCCCATTCATGCTGAAATCAGCGAGGCTCTACTACCTTGGAAAGTCCTTGTGGTGGACTACGTCCTAAGCCTTCTTATAATGAGGAAAGGCATGCGAAGAAGCAAGGAATCCTTTAGAATCGATAATTTCTTTAATCCACAGTATTATCAATTGCAGTAAAAATATGAACGCACTTGGAATGCACCTCACATAAATTACATACAAATTACAAATGGCCCATTGATAACTCGTTGAAAAATAAAGATGTCGGCTAACCCGCGTAACTGACGTATCAATAGAGGAAGGGAGACGGCACATATATCTCAGCTGTTTTGATCGCACGTCGAACCTGATTGATGGAGCACGATTTCATCTGGGAAATCATTTTGAACTACGTTTGGGTAAGTTCTAAGGGAATTCTTCATTTGATAGAGAAAATATAGGCGCCAGGTTTTGTATTAAAGTCAAAATCCTGAAGTTGAATGTACGGATTTGCAAAATTTCTAATTGCTGTCGTTTGTTGGTGTATCTTTTATTTAATTTCCACATAATTATCACAAATTTATCCTTTTTTGGACTAAGTTTGCCTATGACAAAACATTTCCTGCAGTAGGAAATCCACAGATTTATTTCTGAATAAATCTAAATATTTTTGCAGTTTAGATAAGACTATACAAGACTATTTTTTTTATTTCTTTTTTATTTTTCATTTATAGACTCACGCCTGTACCTATCCCAGAAAGGGGTAGGCAGAGGTGTAATATTACACCCACGTACATACATACATAGACTCACGCCTGTTTCCCCGAAGGGGTGGGCAGAGGCATATTAAACGCCCACTTTTCGCCAGTGTTTTGATCCCACGTAATAGGTGGCGAGCCTATTGCCGCTTATCGGGATAATTTGTTTGCCAGAGCCTCGTCCGTTGATCGGCAGGTGCACCACTTGCAGGTGAGGTTGGCTTGGGACCCTAAGTTCTTGGTGGGAACCCTATGCACCCCATTTCGCCATGAATTTTTAGGTCCTACGTTATTACGTGGGGGTGAGCCTATTGCAGTTACCGGGCATCCCCAGACTCCGTGCTACTACTGAGAATTCGGCAAAACCCAGTAACACTTTTGCCCGACTCGGGAATCGAACCCGGGACCTCCGATCAGCAGTCGCATACGCTATCCACTGGACCACGGAGGCAGATATTTAAGCCCAAGGCAGTATAATATCATAATAATATTCTTTACAGATAAAAAATGCGGGCCCAGCTACCAGAGCGTACCTACAGTCCTTGTGTCGCAACCGGGATGGCACTTGGATAATGATGATAAGTATTATTATGGTGCATCCAAGTCGCAGTTACTTATACAAATCATCATCACCAGCCTTTAACAGTCCACTACTGGACTAGGCCTCTCCTTTGAAAGGAGGAATTGGCCTACTATATCACGTTGGCCAAACGGGTTGGGATAGGCTTTGTATCAAGTTTTCCTTCTCTTACAGTGCTGTTCTCTGCATGATATGCTCCCTCTGTCGGCTCTTACGACACCCATGGGATGATATGGGGTGATGACATTCCGTATTCCTAATCCGTCACCACACGGACAGACTTATACCAATACAAAGTAAAAACATATGATTTTAAATATAAACAAAACTAATTACATACAAGTAAGTGGGGTAATTTTCCCTCGCTTTCTAGACGCCATGGTGTGACAATAAACAAGTGGCGAATGTTAATTACCATGAGAACAACACTTTCGCTCGCACAATGAGACCGCTCAGCTCGTGTGTGAAGGCGTTATGTAAATTTATGATTTTGTGTTTTTTATAGCCCCGCCATATCCCTGAAGGGATAGGGCAGAGGTGTAATATTACACCCACATTTCTCCTTTTGAATTTTTGCTCCCACGTAATAGCGGGCGAGCCGGAAAACTTAGTAAACCTTTTTCCCGACCCGGAAATCGAAACCAGGATTTCCATTTTTTGAACCAGGAGAAGCAAACGAGCAGTTGCATCGCCTAACGGTAAGTGATTACATAATACATATTTGGATTGTTCATGATGTCAGCTGGTCAGTTTAAAAGTGCAAAGTAAAGTGCAAGCAGCGGCGTGCCCCAGGGCTCGATCCTCGGCCCTCTTTTGTTTATCTTATTCGTAAATGACATCGGGGACTGTTTTAGACACTCAAAATTTCTATTATATGCAGATGATTTAAAAAATATATAAGACCATTAAAAGTCCATATGATTGTGTCCTAATCCAAGAGGATCTAAATAGGCTTGTTAGTTACTGCTCCGATAATAAATTGTACTTGAGTATTTCTAAGTGTTTCTCGATTTCATTTACGAAAAAGAAAAACCCTATTATTACAAAATAGATAATTCATCTTTATCCAGGGTGACGTTAGTCCGAGACCTCGGGGTACTGCTTGACAGTAAGTTACATCTTGACCAACACATAGATGCCATAACAAAGAACGCGTATCGTTTATATGGATTCGTAATGAGGTCCGCAACTGAATTTAAATCGGCTAGCACTTATTGTCACCTTTACAAATCTTTAATAAGATCCCAGCTGGAGTACACCGTAACAATAAGGAACCCGTATTATAAAAAATATGTAGATATTTTAGAATCTGTGCAACGTAAGTTCCTCAAATCGATGCATTACAGATGTTTTCATAGATTCGTCACTTATGAAGAGCTACTTAATACTTACAACCTGGTGAGCCTTAAGTCCAGACGTCTATTTCTAGAAGCGATGTTTTTATTTGATATTTGTAATAATAGATATAACTGCCCTGGAATCACCAACAAATTGTGTTATGTTGTGCCAAGAACTGTCATTCGGCGGGAGGTGCGTGCACATCCCGTCTTTGCCGTTACCTCTTGTTGCACTAACGCTGGCCTCTACGTCGTTCGCGCACCTCTACGTCGTTTGTGTCATAACTATAATACTTTTTTTTCAGATTTCGATTTGTTTGCATTGCCTGCTAATAAATTTCGTAACAGTCTAATCCTAACTATCAATAGCCTCGTTGAAAAAAAGTTTGTATTTATATCAGTACTCTGAATTGTATAAATAATTGAATTTTTGAAATTAAATTGGAAATATGTAATAAAACTAGCTGCTGCCCGCGACGTCATCTGCGTGAACGCTATACAGCACCTAATTATTAAATAAATACCTACGATTATACCTTTTCAAAAAACATTCATTTACCCGTTTCTTCTTTATATTTCATATCTGCAGAAAGTGCAATAATAGAGGGAGACTGTCTTTTGTGAAATTGACCTTCAAAAAGTGCTGATTTTCAGCCTGCTTTGAATAAATGACTTTATGGCGATTCTGCTGAATTATAATAAGTTGTGACTGAAGCAGATGGAGAAAATAAGGAATACAGAATAGGGTAAAAATACATACTTATGGGACTTCTCGATAAACAACATTAGACTAAAGAAATTGAAGTTAAAAAAAAAAACAATGACTCTGAGTTTGTTTCGGCCTTTCCTCTCAAGAAGTCATTTAGCTAGGAAAAGCCGACATCATCTAGAATAGGGTTTTGACTTGTATAAGTGTTGTAAACAACCAAAATGCAGTAATAAATATGTCTTTATGTCTTTAAGTGGTTTGGCTCTCCGCAGCCAAAATGTAAAGAGAGTTAGGACTGGTGACGCGGGAGCAAGCGACGTACAGCTGCCCGTGTGAGAAGCAGCTCGTCCTGAGGTCGACACCCGCTGCCCTCAGTGTCTGCCCCTGCGACTTATTGATGGTCATCGTGAAGCAAACATTCACGGGGAACTGTACGTACTTGAACGGGAACAGGGAGTTATGAGGAGTGAAGGGAATGCGTGGTATAAATACTGCCTCGCCGACGCCACAACCCGTAAGAATTTCCGTTTCAATGGTGTTTCTGTGGAGCGAGATGACTTTAAGACAGAAGTTCAGTCAGGAAGTTCACTTGCTGGTGTGCGTTCGCGCAGCGGAATGTTGTTGAATTTAAAGATTTTAATTATGATGATATTTAGTGTATGACGTCGTATAATTGTGTATGGTAAAAAAAATTGTGCACGCAGCCATTGTGGAGAAATTCACCAAAAACTGATTCCGCTGGGCGAACGTTGTCCTGGCGAGATGTGTCCAAAATTTTGTGTGTATAGTCAGCCTTTCACAGTACACTGCTGGACTAGGCCTCTCCTTTGAAAGGAGGAATTTGCCTACTATACCACGCTGGCCAAATGGGTTGGTATAGGGTTTGTATCAAGTTTTCCTTCTCTTACAGTGCTGTTCTCTGCATAATATGGTCCCTCTTACGACACCCGTGGAATGATATGGGGGTGGTGACATTCCGTATTCTTAATCCGTCACCACACGGTTTCGGACGGTAGCTCGTCTTAAAGAATTAAAAGTAGTTTGAAGAGTTCTCTCACGTTCACAGTGAGAAGAGGTATGTGCCCAGCAGTGGGACAGTTTCTTCAAGGTTGATATTATAATTATGATGACTGAACACTTACGTTTCATATTATCCAAGTAGGAGATCTTCCTGTCGCCGTCCAAGGGCACCACGACTTTCATCACCTCGGGCGTGCATTCTACTGTCGTCTGCGAACCTGGAACAATGTAACGTATGTTAGTTTATCCACTGAGCTATTGGTGATAGTCTATCTGTTATTCAAACAATTTAACGGCCATTTTCAATATTCGATCCAAACATGGATTTTGAGATTCGAGATTCGTGTTTGACATATTTTGTATGGAGCTTATGTCAAAAACGAATCTAAAATCTACAAATCTATCTATAATTCGAATACTGAATTCCGTAGTAAGTGATTCGCGGTATGAATCGCTCATGCATTGTTTCTATATAGGACCATTCGCAAGTGGTAGAGCATTGTGAATGACCTAAAGTATAAAGGAAGTATATAAAGGCATAAAGGAGAAAAAGGGAGACAATACAAATACACCTATCCACCCCAGGACAATGCAACAGAAGGAGATTGATAGTATGCAAAGAGCGGAGGACCAATGTTCTAATACCAATATAACGCATCGAAAGAAAACCACTCGTTCACCATGTACTTCACCCCAATCCTCATCGTTTGATCCTGCCATTCTATCCGTAATTAGGGCTGAAATTCAATCGGCAATGCATGACTCCATGCAAACTGTAATTGAAACCATTTTAAAGAGAGAATTAGCACCCATTAAAGAAGAACTTTCAATCCTCCAAGAACTTAAGTCCGGAGTTGAATTTATAAGTGGAGAATACGACCGACTACAGTCTAAACTAAAAGAAACCGAGGAAAAAGTCATTACTCTTGCCAAACACAATACCACACTAGAGAACAAGGTAGAAGATCTTACCAAAAGAATTAATTTGCTCGACCAACATGCTCGAGAAACTAATATCGAAATTGGTGGCATACCAGAGAGTAAATCGGAAAATTTAATTACTGTGGTCAAGCAACTCTGTTCGACTATTTCGATGCCTATACAAGATATGGACATAGTTTCTTGCACGCGTGTCAGGAAGATGAATGAAGCTGACAAGAAACCACGGTCTGTTATTGTCAAGCTACCAACAACCAAAACTAGAGACAACATCCTGGCTGCAGTCACAAATTTTAACAAAACCAATTCTACAAACAAATTGAATTCTTCCCATCTAGGCTACGGCGGGCACAAATCACCAGTGTATGTGTCTGAACATCTCGCTCCTTTTTACAAAGCTCTGCATGCGCGTACTAGGCATCTTGCTCGTGAGAAGGGATACAAATACACATGGATACGCAACGGCCGCATATTTGTTAGAAAAGATGACAATTCGCCCGCTAAACAGATTAAATGTTATGATTCGCTTAGTGCTCTATAAAAAGTAAATAACCACGTATTCGTAATGGTCCGTAAAGCTAGTTTTTAAATTCAACATTTACTACCAAAATTTTAGAGGGCTTAAGTCTAAGACCAAAGAAGTTAATTTGGCAATCAGAACTTCAGACTACGACGTTATTGTTGGGACTGAAACTTGGCTAGACAATGGAGTTTACGACAATGAACTGTTTGGAGAAAAATACCATGTATACAGGAGGGATAGAAGTTCTAGCAGATTTTCGAATAAAATTGGCGGTGGCGTAGTTATAGCGGTATCCAAGAGTCTAATCTCAAGAAGAATTGAACATTTCGAAAGCCTCAGTGAAGACTTGTGGGTCACAGTGAAATACCAGTTGAACGATAAAGTAATGAGAGAAATTCTATTTGGCGCACTCTATTTACCTCCTCCGGTAACGGTATCGTCACTAGATTATATCTTAGAAAACTGTAATAGAGTCATGCAATCGTACCCTGGTAATAGTATAATTCTGGGTGACTTCAATTTGGGATTTATTGACTGGAAATATGATTCATCAGCTCCACCTAGACTGTTGCCTTTTAATTATGCCTGTAATTTAGGATACCAATTGATAGATTTTATGTCGTTCAATAACTTATTCCAGTGTAATGATATCAGAAATCACAACAATAGGATATTAGATTTAATGCTGTGTAATTTTGAAGGAGTATCTGTGGGACAGTGTCAGAATCCATTAAGTAAACTCGATGCTCACCATCCAGCATTAGACATCAATATCAATATCAATATCACTCGTTCTCTTGGTGCAAACAAACAAATTGCTAGATATAATTTTAGAAAAGCAGATTATTCCCTCATAGTTGCAAAGCTGAAGCAAATTGATTGGGTTTTAGAATTAATGCCTGTGAACGACGTTAATGTTGCTGTTCAAAAATTTTATGACATTCTTGAGTCTATCATCGCGTCCACTGTCCCCAAAACTAAACACCGTAATCTAAAATATCCATTATGGTTCACTCGCAACTTAATTAAATTAATAGCGGAAAGAGATAAGATTCATAAAAAGTTCAAAATCTATAAAAATCCCCGAGACAAGATTGAATTAAAACTATGTAGTAAACGAGTTACTTCCTTGATAGCCTCTTGCTATTCCGATTACATTTCTAACACTGAACAAGCAATTAATAAAGATCCTAAGAGGTTTTGGACTTTCGTTAAACAACAGCGTGGAGGAGGTTCAAATCTACCCGGGGAAATGTTTTTGAACGATGATAAAGCACACGATGGAGATGGAATTTGTAGAATGTTCGCCACACACTTTTCTTCCGTTTATTCTAAAGAAAATGTCACTTTTATTCCTGACAAAGGAGACTTACTTCCACAACTTTCATTAAATAACATAGAAATTACCGAACAAGCAGTTGAAAAAATGTTAAAGTCCATTGATGTCAGGAAGGGTGCGGGTCCGGATGGAATACCTCCTTTATTTATCAAAAAGACATATAAGCAATTGACACTGCCTCTTAAAATTATTTTCGAAAAGTCATTAATTTCTGGTATCTTTCCCAAAGATTGGAAAATCGCAAACGTGGTACCTATCTACAAAAAAGGTGATAAATGTAATATAAAGAACTATCGACCTATATCCATTTTAAGCATTATACCGAAACTTTTTGAAAAAATAGTTTGTCCAATTCTAACCTGTCATTTGGAGGTTGTTTTGTCTAACTTGCAGCACGGCTTTCGAAGACGAAAATCCACTCTTAGTAATCTCCTTAATTATGTGACCGATCTTGCCACTAGTGTGGATAAAAAAACTCAAATAGATAGCATATACACTGATTTCACTAGCGCGTTCGATAAAGTCAACCATAACATACTTTTATCGAAACTAAAATTCTATGGGATTCATGGCTGTTTGTTGTCCTGGCTGGGTTCTTACTTGACGGACAGAGTGCAAAGAGTTACTGCTAATGGCTTCACCTCTTTTGACATTATTCCTTCTTCAGGTGTTCCACAAGGATCTCACCTTGGGCCAGTCCTTTTTCTTGCCTTTATCAATGACATTTCAGATCATATCGCATACAGCAAGTGTTCAATGTTCGCGGATGACTTGAAAGTTTATAAAGACATTAACTCTCCCAGCGACGTTAACCTTCTGCAGGCGGATCTGGATGCCATTTTTAACTGGTGCTGTAGAAATAAAATGACCCTAAATCCTAAAAAGTGCGTTCATATCACTTTTACCAAGAAGAAGAACATAGTTCCGTCTTCATATTGTATTAATAATGATCAATTGGAACAGTCTACATTGGTTAGGGATCTTGGGGTGCATCTTGACCGCAGACTAAGCTTTGTCAACCATATCGACAGCATTATTCGGAAATCTTGGCAAATGCTCGGCTTCATTAAGCGCACGTGTAGAGATTTTAAAAATACAGCCGTATTGATTAACCTGTATAGCGCTTTTGTTCGCAGTATACTGGAATATGATACGCCGGTTTGGAATCCCCAATATAATGTTCACACTGCAAGATTAGAGCGTCTTCAACGCAGTTTTACTCGATATCTAGCGTTCAAAGATCGTCACTGTCCATATCGTGCTGATTATGATACAAGGCTCAATCATTTCAATATGAAGTCTTTAGAAATAAGGAGGCAGACCAATGACTTAATAACACTTCATAAAATAATACATGGTAGAATAATTTCCCCTGAAGGTCTCAGTTGCTTAAATCTGAACGTACCCCACGGTATACCTAGACGACCTATAGAAAGAGTTTTCAATCCATCTCGTAGTAGAACCAATTTGGGTAAACACGCCCCTTTGAACAGACTAATGAGCTCGTACAATAATATCACTTCTAGGAATATCAATATTGACGTTTTCCACATGGCAGACCTTAAGAAATTTAAAACAGAGTGTATCCAAGTGTTGTGTTCATAACACATTTTCTTGCTTTTTGATATGCATACATTTTAATTTTGCAAAGGTTTTTATAATTTGTATTATTGGTTTGTATAGTTTTAAAATTCTAAATGCTTTATGTCATTTTAAATGCTGTGTACACCTGTAAAGGCATCTCATTTTGTACAAGACCTAAATCTGATACTTATATTGTAATAGTATAGTGTTGTGTCGATGGTGTAACTAACCTAATAAATAAAAAAAAAGTATCTAAGGAATGAGTCTATTCAGACCAAGGGACAAAATCATCCAAGCTCTTCCTTCTTCTTTGAAGGTATGCTCCTATTGTGATGCGAAAGATAAAAAAGATAAAAAATATTTTAACGGTAGTAGAGCCTTGCTGATTTCGGCATTGGCCGGCTCGTCCGGGGAAGTACTACCCTCTCACAGAAAATCGACGTAAAGTAACAGTACCTAAACTGTTGCGTTTCGTTCGGTGAGTGAGAGTGCCGGCTGCCGGAGGCCCTATCCCCTATTCTTTCTCCCTCATCCCACCCCTCATCTTATCCCTTTTCCCAACCCCAAGAGGCGGGAACGCACTTGTGACTCCTGTGGTGTTGCTTGTGTCCATGGGCGGCGGTAATTGCGTACCATCAGGTGATCCGTCTGCTTGTTTGCCGCCTATTAATATATAAAAAAAAAAAGGATCTATTCAGAAAGAGTTCTTGGGAATTCTCACGGCGGATTGAAACGCTCGTAACATAACATAACGTAAACGTATCATCTCATAGAGATTTTCATGAGACTTTGCAGTACTTTATTAAATATCAGAATTGCATGTATGCGCTACATTGCAATAATCAACATTCATGCGAGCAGAAAGGCGTGTTGTAGCTATATTTGTACATATAATGCCAACTAAGGGTGCATAGGGTTCCCACCAAGAACTTAGGGTCCCAAGCCAACCTCACCTGCAAGTGGTGCACCTGCCAATCAACGGACGAGGCTCTGGCAAACAAAATGTCCCAATAAGCGGCAATAGGCTCGCCACCTATTACGTGGGATCAAAACACTGGCGAAAAGTGGGCGTTTAATATGCCTCTGCCTACCCCTTCGGGAAAACAGGCGTGAGTCTATGTATGTATGTATGTATGTATGTATGTATCATGCCAACTTTTGACCGCCCAAACATGTGAAACAGGTATTGCAACATTTAAAAACATTCTCCAATATTGGGTAAGCGTAGGTATTTTGTCGTCAACATAACAGGTTAGTATGCACACTGCATACGATTGCGTCAGCCACATTATTATTGTATGTAAAGAGGTATTTGTTTGGACGTGAGAGGTTATCTCCGAAACCGAAGATTATACAGAATATGGTGCTAATACATTAATAGAAAAGTATTAGATTTGGAGCAAAATGGCTGTGACATACTGATGGACAGACAGACAGACATGACGAAGTTTCAAGGGTTCCATTTTTTGCCATTTTGGCTACGGGACCCTACAAGTACGAACAAAATAATGCAAACTAGTAACGGTAGGTAATCGACTTGGGCAAAGAGTGTGAGAAACTAATTAAATGCAGGACAATTGATTTTAATTGCTGATAAAACTACGTTATGAAGGAAATTGGACATTCTTGCGACCTGGATATTTTGCGAATTAGACAACGTCCTTCAGTTGTGGACCTTAACACAATGACGTATTAGGTATAATATAGACGCGCCATACTCTCACAAAGCGGCTCTGAAAAACGGCTACAAATACCAAATTATATCTTGTATGAATAAAGAAAGAGAAAGTAAATAAATACTACTATAGGGGACACCTGTTGTTAGAGAGAGATAATTTTAGTTGTTTTCTTAATTCTTACACACAAATTATTGTTACGGAATGTACTATCACAACACAGGTTCCCGCGTAACTAAACGGAATGGCGGCAATTGCCTTCATTTCAGTTTGCCATTTTAATGTGCGGGCAACGCATCCATAGTTTTTATATATCTTTGCCTTAACAGACCAAGAACTCATCCCTGCAATCCACAAACTACCTCGTAATCATACCACGGAACCATCAAGATAGTGATCTACATATAACTATATGTATAGATGTTAAAGTAATACAACGAAAGCCGGAAGCAAGTACACGGTTCACGAACCATCTCCTAGTTAACTTATTGTTTAGATCGCCACGGTATAAACTTTGTGGAGGTCAATGAACTGCCGCCATCTTGGATTTTGAGCTACATTTTATTGATTTGAAGTATTTATGGTTGGGATTGCGAAATGTCATCATCGATGTTGGTCTTACTGCTTTGCGGACAAGGAGAAAAGTCGGAGAAAATTCACTGGTGACCGTAGTTCATTTTGCATATTATTGTGGCGACTACGGATATACCCCAGAACAGAAAAATGACATCATAGTAATCATCACGATATCGATAAATACATTATCATTTGTCTTCACCGACATCATCTCAAAGTAAAATCGGCTTAAGTTAGAAAATCTGGCAAAATTGTGGCTGAAGGTTAAATTTGAATATTTCTGGCTAGTAATATAATAAATGCATGTATGTCCCGTCCCGTCCTCTCGTCAAATTACTGAACCTAATTTGACTAATTGCAATAGATTAAGCTTGGAGATATACTTAGTCTATGTTTTGTAACGTATACTTGAAAGGGCTGAATATGTTTTTTTCATTGAAAACGTTACTTGAAATGCTCAATTAAATTTTCGTATATAAAACTGGGTCCTTATCATTCACATATATTTCTATATTACAGAATTAAATTTCCTACAAACACTTTCTCACCAAGACATTGAACCTGGGACTACATAATCGGATCCCAGGATAACTGGCAATTTATATCCCGCGACCAAATATACAGTTCTAATGCTTAAATACATTTCTGCTGATAATAGTTTATTATACAGAAGTTAAATGAATGTCAAAAGATTTGTTGAGGAAGAAATTTATGTTCCAAGTGTTAAAGATACATTCTTTAGATTATGTAGGGTGACCAACTATTTATGGTCATTATTAAATTGGCTTAAAACTATCGCTTGCCCCGTAGAGTTGTATTAAGCAGACCACAGGTTGGAACTGGGATAACGCTAGGAGGGTCTCTGATGAATTATTAAAATTAACACTTAAAATTGACAAAAGTCCCAAATGTGACACTTGACCCTTCTCATTTCATAGTTCCTTCTCATGAAGGGTAAGACTTCTGTCCACTATGAAAATTATATCTAATTGAATACGCGAAAGTCTTAGAAAGGTCAATGGCGCGTGCTGAGGACTCAAACCGAGACCCCTTGTGTAGCGATAAATTATTTTCTCCATCAGGCTGTCGCTGTAATAGTCAGTAAGCATATTAAATGAGCTAAGTACTACTGCACCCATGGCGCTTAACGTGATGTTATATAACCAACGACAACCCTACGCCTACTAGACACCCTAATGTTATCATTTCTACAAACAAACAATTCTGTCAAAGCGGTGAGGTATGCGGGGCGAAGGGGGCTGCAAAAATGCATTATAATTGGCCGATTCAAATTTGCGGTACGTCATAATTCATAACTAGTGTTATGATTGGTCTTATGTAAGACGTATAAGTTAAACGTGTTGTCAGAAAGTATTCGCCTTACGTCTGCCGTCTAGTAGGCTGGGTTGTCGTTGAATATAACCGACAGCCTTTATCAATAAATGGGCTATCTAACACAAAAACAATTATTCAAATCGCACCAGGACCTCCTGAGATTAAAGCGTTCAACCAACCAAACAAACTCTTCAGATTTATAATATTAGTATACACTATGATAAAATCTACACTTGTGCTACTAAAGCACACCTTTCAAGATAACTTGAGTATTATCAAAAAGGTGTTAAACATGTGTGTCAAGCATAAAACGCGGAACTAACGCCGCGCAGTAAATCTTTGTCACGTACGGGAATCAAATACGTGACCTCTAAGTTTAAAGGCCTTTGAGATTCGTATCGGACTTTAACAATACTATCTCGCAGACCTTGGGACTTCTGACACCAATACTTAAGATCTGTACCTAAATCTGCAAAGTCCTTTAAAATGTATATGGCGTTATGTATTTAAGTATACCAACAGAATGCTATGCAGCGGGTATATCTAGGTTACAAATCCACGGCGAAAAGGCAGTGGTGCGCACCACAAACTTTTCGTAGATACGTGTGTATTAAAATGTTATAGTTGATTGAATCAGGCGTTACTTGGCGGAACTCCATTTTAACCTAATGGAAGGAAAGAGGAACCCACCACGCACCCTCGGATTGAACAGCCCAACTATTGCAATAGAAAAAGGTTGACAATACCGAACTCCTCTAAAAGGATAAGGGATATAGGAATGGTATGGGTTCCAGGAAGATACTTGACTTGCAGTATCCTGCTGTATGCGCCGACTATTCTTCGACACGTGTTTCGCGTCTACACGAGGCATCCTCAGGAGCGATGGGCAACTACTGAGCCTGTCAGGTATCTTCCTGGAACCCATATCATTCCTATATCCCTTATCCTTTTAGAAGAGTTCGGTATTATCAACCTTTTTCAATTGCAATAGTTGAGGTGGTCAATCCGAGGGTGCGTGGTGGGTTACTGGGTTCCTCTTTCCTTCCATTAGGTATTAAATTGTTTATTACCGCTTGTCAGTCAGTACTCTTGAGTATACTGACACTGGTCTTAGTCATGAAAGATCGCTATTCCTTCCATTTCCTGGGTGGAGGTTTGACGTCAGTCCGTGGCAAAATCTGGTTTATGACTAGAAAGCGAACACCGCACCGGGCTCCAACAGTGCTATATTTAGAAAAGTCAATGTTCTTAGGCACTCAAAAAGTCTAAGTCTTGCGGCTTTTACGACATATTTAAAAAATATTTAGTCCAGTTGGTTGTAAAACTCTTTAATGCAATCAAATTAAAACTAACATAGCTAAATGACTATTTACACATAAAATAAAACAATAATTTCTATACTTAAATAACTTAAAATACATTAAATGAAAAAAAAAAGGAAAATTAAATTTAGAGGGCGTCATGGAAATCCTCCACATCGCCGTCAATTGGGAGCGTGCCCAGAATGCTGGCAGCATTGCCACGTTGTATGGCAATGCTGATCTTTTGCGCCAAATACAGGCCAGCCTTCTGGTCACGCGAGGCGTCGACCAGTCTCTTTGAGAGATCTCTTGTTGAGTTGGTTGTGTATTTTTAGGAATATCCCACATAATCCATACATTATGGGTGTACTACAGTCGTCCATCGCGATGCGATAGTTCGTCGTCCGTTCCGTCCGGCTGAGCGTTTGCGTGTGAAACTACCTTTATGTTATCTAGTATAATGCACGAATACAGAACTTAACTTACTTACACATTAAATATACCAGCATAGGCTGATCTCCCATTATTCACACTCGCCATACAAATCAGAGCTCAGTTTATACTGGACATTATTTAGCTTTCATGTCCATTACAAGTTGAACTACCATTGTTTAGAGATGCCGTACAAATAGAGATCAGTTTGGGATGGTGTTTAGTCTTGTGAGGACGGCCAGACAGCAATTATTTATTACGTAAGTAGTTCCGCCTCATAAATACAGGATGTGGCGAAAAAGTGTAGTGATATTTTAGGGTCATTATTTTTTTTTTATTAGACAACTGCCAACTCCCGCAATAGGAATAAACCCTGTGTCGCGGGCCACAATACAGACGTAAATGGGTTAAAAATATTTGTAGGTCTCTCGAAGTCTATTTCGCTTTATTTTTCGTGTGAGTGTGTGGCCAACTCTGGTGTTGGAGTTATTAGATCGCACGAAGTCCTAATGATTCTTGTCTTAAGACAAGAACCGGGGCTGACAGCTTTACGTTATTTTTTTTATTTTTTTTTTGTAATAGGCGGCAAACGAGCAGTCGGATCGCCTGATGATAAGCAATTACCGCCGCCCATGGACACAAGCAACACCACCACAGGAGTCACAAGTGCGTTGCCGCTCCTTGGGGTTGGGAAACGGGATACGATAATGTGCCGTGTGGTTGACGGCATAGAATACAAGTGTCACCACCCCCTATCTTCCCGCGGGTGTCGTAAGAGGCGACTAAGGGATAACATGATGCAAATACCATCTTTGCGTAGAGACGGGCAACTTGACATCAAACCTTATACGACTGCCTCGTTGGTCTCGCGGCATAAATGTGCGCGTGGTATCGGGAGGTCCCGGGTTCGATTCCTGGGTCGGGCAGTGTTATTGGGTTTTTCTGTCACGAAATTCTCACTAGCAGCACGGAGTCTGGAAATGTGCCCGGTACGGCAATAGGCTGGCCCCTTATTACGTGGGACTAAAGTATATCTGGCGAAAAGTGGGTGTAGAAATACACCTCTGCCTACCCCTTCGGGGATAAAAGGCGTGACGATATGTATGTATGTATGTAATTCTCAATTTGTAGTGTGTTGTGATAAGAGCAGCAAAGTTTAAGAACCCCCTATATAGTTTTACACCAGTAGATTTATATTTTTAAGGTTATTTGAGTAGTCTAGTGGATAGCGTATGCGATTGCTGATCGGAGGTCCCGGGTTCGATTCCCGGGTCGGGCAAAAGTGTTACTAGGTTTTACCGAATTCTCAGTAGCAGCACGGAGTCTGGTAATGTGCCCGGTAGGTACGACAAAAGGCTCGCCCCCTATTACGTGGGACCTAAAAAATCGTGGCGAAATGTGAGTGTAATATTACACCTCTGCCTAACCCTTCCGGGATACAGGCGTGAGACTATAAAAAAGAAAATCTAGGAAAAGTAAGTGGTGCACTGTCCACTGACTTTTCGCCGTGGATTTGTAACCTAGATGTGCCCGCTGCATAGCATTCTGTTTGTATACTTAAATACATAACACCATATACATTTTAAAGGACTTTGCAGATTTACAGATCTTAAGTATTGGTTAGCAAGTCTATGACAACAAGTCCACCACAAACCCTGCATTAAAAGACGAGATTCAATGCTGCATTTGAACGAAATTTATTCAAATTTATGCAAAATGATCATGGAAAAATTTAAAAAACGTGGATGACATTTGCCTGACTTGTTATTCCGTAAATAAGCCTATCTTATGTACTTTATGATTATAATAAAAAAATAAAATCAGGAGACTAAATTCTGTGGTTTCTATTTAATTCAAATTTTGTGTTAATTTTGGGACCTCCGTTAATATATAGAGCTGACGATGATCAAATATCATCCTTTAATTCACCAACACATAACATAATAAAGAGGAAATATTTGTTTTTTCGTATGTTTGTAACGTATAAATAAAAAGTACTAGATCCATTTAAAAAATTCTTGCACCATTGTAACGCTACATTATCCCTGAGTAACATAGGCTACATTTATTTAGAAAATATAAGGAAAAACGAAAATATAAGGACGCAGCAGAGGTAGGCCCCCCGCAAGGTGGACCGACGATCTCGTCAAGATCGCGGGAGGCGGTTGGATGCGGGCGGCTCAAGACCGGTCTGTGTGGAGAACCTTGGGGGAGGCCTATGTCCAGCAGTGGACGTCATTTGGAAAAATATATTATAAATGTCCACCCGTGCGAAGCCGGGACGAGCCGCTAGTATATAATATTGCTAAGATCATGATGGCTTCTTCCATTCTAAGTTTATAACCAGTAAATTTAACCAATAATAATTCAATATTACCTAAGGTGACTTAAGAACTTTGGCAACATTTGTACCAAAATCTATCTTGCTAGTGTTTATATTGCTATACCAATTTCAGCTTTATTTGGTATGGAATAGGTATCATATTTGCTTGTTTAGATTTTATTACTTAATTAGTACTTAACTACCTACTATTAAATTATCAAATACGAGAAGTTGAGGTAAATTGCTTTAGCTTGATTACAGTTTCACAAATATAATAAATGTGAAAGTTTGTTTGTCACTCAATAACGCAAAAACAGCTGAACGGAATTTAAAATAAAAGAGGATGAAGATAGTTCATTAACTCATTAAAATTTCACATTTTGTGGTAGCTTTTTGGCCTCTTTAGGCCTACCACAAAATGTGAAATTTTGTTTAATAGGTACTCAATCACTCAAAAATGGCTAAACGGAATTGGATGACATTTTAGCATATGGATAGTTTATTAACTTGTTACTCAACACCTTGGACTTATTCAAGGTGTTGAGTCATAAACTAATAAGCTAATAAACTTAAAAGCTAAATATTTTATTAAATGCTTATCTTAATATATAAAATCCTTGCGTTACTGACTGACTGACAGACACGCTACAGCCGAAACTATTGGGCGCAGGAAGCTGAAATTTGGCATGTATGTTCCTTGGGGATCGTAGTGGTGCACTAAGAAGGGATTTCCCGAAGTTCCCACGGGATCGGCCAAAACGGGTAAATTTAAAAAAAATGCAGGCGTAGCGTCCTCTAGTTAGAACTAAAATGGACTCTGGGCTCCAAGGCGACTGTCTTGGATGCAACTGGGATAACTCTAGGACGATAATTTTATCGCCCATTCTTTCTCATATACCTACGCCTTTGCATTGCGAACGTGCCACTAAATATTAATGTAGGTACATTAGGCGCTTGGTAATCCGGCAGGCATTTTTTTATGACGGATTATCGCAAATGCCGGATTATCGAATTTGTATGGGCATTTGGGCAGTGAAAGCTTTATACATAAAACTAGCTGACCCGGCAAACGTTGTTTTGCAAAATTCATATTTTTTTTTTTGAAAAATGGATGTTGGCCGATTCTCATAGATACCGGATAAGCACAAAAAATTTCATCAAAATCGGTCAAGCCGTTTCGGAGGAGTATGGGAACGAAAACTGTGACACGAGAATTTTATATATTAGATGTAAAATAAATCCTACATATCATAAATAGGTATCCACAATTAAAGACTATATACTATATGGCAAGGTCAAAACAAACATCTGGCTTCACTGTCAAGATTAGGCTCGGACTGCCGAGCAACAGCTAAATTAAACGAACAATTCAACCGCTCTTTACGGCATTCGGCTGTATAAAATGCCGGATTATCAAGAGGGTTAGCTGAGTCGCGGAGTGCCGGACTACAGAGCGTGCCGGATTGGCGAGCGCCGGATTACCAAGCACCTACTGTATATCTTTACGTAACATTCCGACCAAGTGATTTTGACTTCTTAACCTCATCAATATGAAACACGCGCGAAGCCGCAGGGTACAGCAAATACTTATTTATTGAAACCGATTCATAAAAATGTTGTAAAATGCAAAATAATGAACAAATAGTCCGCTACAACAATCGCATTGTCAGAGCACGAACCCGCGACATCCGGTGTCTGTGTTCGAGCGCCACTGAACGTGAGTCGCATAACAAGTATGGCGGCAAGTGACGTCAGTTACGAGCGTTTGATGTCACCGGTAGAGCATTTGTTCTGTTATTGGGACGTTGGGCGTTACATAATGTGTTACGGTTACATATACTTATTGTTGAATAATTTTGTAACATTGCTTCTGTACGCAAGTGACAAGTGGGTTTTTCATAGTTGCTAGCAAGATTGTTAAGGTTTTACCGACCTCGAGCTTTGCACACGCGCACTGTATATTGCGGCTTAGGAGGAAAGACTACGGGCGAGAGAATTAAAAAATAGGTATTTGTAAAATCTATTGCTGTCGCGCAGCCTCAAGCCTCCCCCGCAGAGCGCGATAGAGGCAACTGCAGCTTGGACCAAAAATACCTATTAAATGTACATAAATCAACGTTTCGTATTCCCTTGATTCCTTCTCCAAAACTTCATCGATTTAAGTAGTTTTTTCATATTAAATTAAAGAAAGGCTTTGGCCGTGTTCCTATGTTTTCCTTTTTTTAAATAATCTAGCCAAATTTGTTTTTTGGATGTTTGAACACAGCGGAAAATCTGGCCAATTTTTGAGGTATTTGAAGGTTCATATCTTTTTTAATATTTAATTTATGAGAAAAAGGAAAAAATAGGGACATGCCAATCGGGGCCATACATCTTTTGGAAAAAAATAATTGCTCTCTACTGGCGTTATCCAGGGAGAAAACAGGAGACTACGTTTGTATGGAAAAACGGCCGTTGTGTTTCCTCTTAAAAATGTTAAACCCAAAAAGAAACAATTTCGTTTACCAGGTATTATTTTTGCTTAGTATGACTTGGCATGATACCCAAAACGAGTAGAATTCGGCTTGTTGCCTGGTTTATTGATACCGAGTATATTTGAGACTTAAAATTTCTTGTCAGATTTCGATTAAATCTTCAGTATAAAGTCCGATAAAATGGACCATGTGTTCCCCGCACCTGCAGTAACGTCGAGTGCGACACTTGCGCGCAATTGTTCGATCACTGAGCTGGTGCATATCTATCTTAGTTTGAGTTTATAACTTTTCGATAGTAGATATTACTATAGACTCACACCTGTATCCCCGAAGGGGTAGGTAGAGGTGTAATATTACACCCACATTTCGCCATGCATTTTTGGTCTCACGTGGTATGGGGCAATCCTATTGCCGTTACCGGGCACATCACCAGACCCCGTGCTGCTACTGAGAATTCGGAAATACCCAGTAACCCGAGATCGAATAAGGACCCGATAGATAGATTTTTTTTAAATTGATAATAAATGTTCATGATGATGTTGTAGTACCTTTTAAAATTCCACCATCAAGTTTCTTGTCACTTTTCGATAATCTCTCGCACAAAATCCGGTACAACGGCCCATGTACCCCGCGTGCAGTAAAGCCGAGTGCAGACACTCGGGCGCGCAATTATTCGGTCACCGAGCTGGTCATTCTTATTGTTTCCGTGTTGCACGGCGTTAGGTACAGGCGATAGCGGAGTTTGAATAGCTGAAAGTTGTATGAAAAAGGTAAGGCTTCGGGTTAGTGATTGCGGTAGCTTTGAAACACGTTCCAACGACCACGTGTTAAACAAAAAAAGAAAGATATATCCATATAATCACTAGCAACTGAGCTAGATAACTGTGGGTTCGATTGCCCTTATCCCTTGGGGTTGGGAAAAGGGATAGGATGAGGAGTGGGATGAGGGAGAAGGAATAGGGGATAGGGTTTCCGGCACTCTCACTTACCGAACGAAACGCAACAGTTTAGGTACTGTTACTTTACGTCGATTTTCTGTGAGAGTGTAGTACTACCACGGTCGAGCCCGCCCATTCATGCTGATATCAGCAAGGCTCTACTACCTTTCAAAAGCTTGGCTTTGCCGTTTAACACAATGCGAAACGTTTTAGTTTCGAGACCTACACATGAAATCACAGATGTGTGATCTACCATTTGTTTTTTTTTGCTTTTGCAGAAAATCTTTATAACTATACTAAACCGCCGTCACACATGCCCTGTGCCGCGTCCTCACCTACCGTTTAACCCTCCCGTCGTCCGATAAGGCGCTTGTTGAGTTATGTGCGAGTCGCCGGTACATCTGACCATATACAGATGAATAAATTAACCGTGCGTCCCCTCAATAATAAGATAACATTACATTTATGCCTACGGTCTTCCTGATGCCGGAGAGCCTATAACACAGATACCAACAGTGTTGCTTGCGCTATTGACATTGCGAGGTACCTTATTATTGCATATTAATTTATCCTACTATTATTATAAACGCGAAAACTTGTTGGCATGGATGTAAGTTACTTTTTTCACGCAAAAGCTACTGGTTGTATTGGTATTATGGTTTTGATTAAACTTTACATTACTATTAGCTTGTAAATCGGTAAAGCAAAAGTGTTACCTTTTGTCGCAATGACTATGAAAACCTGGTCATTCTGAAAAGTACCTACATAGTTGGAATTCAGAATTGGATTCTCGAAGATATTTTTCCGATCCACTCGGCTTGACTATAGATTGTTCCCCATACCGTAGTATACGACAGATACCTACATAGGTACGCCCAGGAATGTGGTACTTGATAAAAAAGGTACATAGATAAAACTCTTTATTTCGCACCAAAATAATATTCTACAATACTTTTAGAAAGATAAAACTACCTACGCTAATTTTATCACATTCACAGATTATTCAATAAAATTAAAATATTGGCAAGACGTTAAAAAAAGTAAAATTTAAAGCGAAGGTCGCCCTTTTATATTAAAATTCCAATTACTTACAAGTAACAAATATCGCAACATGTTAAAAAATTATATCGATACAACTTTGCGGCGTTCCTGTTTTGATACTTTGGTTTTGACTAAGCCACCTTTCCAAATTAATTTAAATTATTTAATTTTGTAAACGTTTTCTTTCATGACGAATGGCACTTTTTACGTTTGACCAAGCGTTCCAAATACAAAGTCCTCTATTTATGAGCTTTCTAAAATGGCCGACTCCATTCTGAATAAAAGCAGGATATCTTAAAACTTGTGGTATATGTATATTCATACAGGTCCCGTAGTCCTGCTTCAGACCTGTCTAGCGTCTAGACAGCGAAAACGTGTGGCCTAGAACCATGTAATTAGCATAAATCAATTATTTATAGATTGATACATATTACTTGCAAATAACGTTGCACTGTTTTATGCTTTTTGTTAGAATGATAGCTGACTAATGAATATTCATGTTTGAGAAATTCGGGAAAAGCACATCAATATCTACACGACCAGTTATCACTACATAGTACAAAACAAAGTCTATTTTCTGTCTGTCTTTATGCTTAAATCTTAAAAACTATGCAACGGTTTTTAATGCGGTTTTTTAATAGATAGAATGATTCAAGAGGAATGTTCATATGTATAATTGACGCGGGCGAAGCCGCTTGCGACGTCTAGTTAAGAATAAGAATATTTATTTGGTAGAAACATGGCCAGAGTAATAATAATAAATAATAATAATAATATAAATAATAAAATTTTTTATTTTCATACATCACAAAAATATACATAAAGTTCTTAAAAGGTCATTTTTTTTTTTAAAGAGTAACAAGGTGTTGTAGATATTTTCATTTTATTTATACACAACCAAACTAAATTTAGTTTTTTAGTGTTGTACTTATGTATACCTTACACGATCTAATATAATTTGTTTTTTATTGCTATAAGTAGGTAAAGTAAAGTATATAATTAAAATTATTGGCTCCTGGTTCACTCGCGTTATTTAAGGCTACTGCTCCGCTCCCGTGGCACATAGCGTGATGTTATATAGCCTATAGCCTTCCCCGATCAATGGGCTATCTAAAAATTAAAGAATTTTTCAAATCGGACCAGTAGTTCCTGAGATTAGCGCGTTCAACCAAACAAACAAACTCTTTAGCTTTATATATTAGTATAAGATATAAGATAAATTAACTATTATAAGACCATAATTATAAGACCTATCGTCATGTGTCGTGAAGTTTATCGACTTAGCGGGATACGTGCCCTACAACTACATAGAGTAATTAACACATTATTTATAGATCGCAAGTACTTACAAATAGGTCTGTATACTTTTTTATTTTATTGGAATAACATCTAGAAACTGAATATTCATTTTGCTTGCATAGACTAATTGTTTCTTTTTCTTTAAGAAGCATTTTGTTTTAACGGCATTGCAATTTGACTGTACGTATGGCGGTGGCGGATTTGAACTTGAGAATTTTTGTGTGATGCACAAATTTTTGTTTCGAGTATTAGTGTTATTTTTGCCAATTAATTGCATGTTTTAAAATCGCCTGCGACACATAATTTATTCGTTCTTATAAAATAAAAAAAATGGTCAGTGTGGTGACGGATTAAGAATACAGAATGTCACCACCCCATATCATCCCATGGGTATCGTAAGAGCCGACAGAGGGAGCATATTATGCAAAGAACAGCACTGTAAGAGAAGGAAAACTTGATACAAACCCTATACCAACCCGTTTGGCCAGCGTGGTATAGTAGGCCAATTCCTCCTTTCAAAGGAGAGGCCTAGTCCAGCAGTGGACAGTTAAAGGCTGATGAAGATGATGATAAAATAAAACAGTTCGTTAAAAAGGAAATTTCCATATTTTTTCTATCATCTTCGCATATAGAAGTAGAGATACATTTACGAAATTTGTATTTTTATTTTATATTACAAACAGACACTCCAATTTCATTTATCTGTATAGTCTAGTATACTAAGTCATAAGATCTAGTTTGTATGAAGCAGGTGACACGGTCGAGGTCCGGTTCAGACATGTGCACATACATTATGGCATTATGGTATCACATACGATACATATCGTCTGTGGAAACTGGATACTTTGAATGATCGCGACGTGTATATTAATATTTATGTCATTGGTATATATATATCTCGTAACTTATTATAAGAAAACTAGGGTACACTTTGTTTTTGGGGTTCCGTAGGTACCTAAAAGGTAAAAAACGGGACCCTATTACTAAGCCTCCGCTGTCTGTCTGTCTGTCCGTCTGTCTGTCTGTCACCAGGCTGTATCTCATAAACCGTGATAGCTAGAAAGCTGAAATTTTCACAAATTATGAATTTCGGTTGCCGCTATAAAAATACTTAAAATAAAAAATGAAAATATTAAGGGGGGATCCCATACAAAAAACGTTTTTTTTTTCATATTATTTGCTCAAAATTACTAACTATAACAGGTAGACGCTTTAAATTTTCACAGAATATGTAGTTGTACCTTTCAAAATAAATAATTAAATAAAAAAAGTAAATAATAAAGGGGGGCTCTCATACAACAAACGTAATTTTTAAGCAATTTGTTACTCGATCTTAATAAACAGGTAGAAACTTACAACATGATTTACTTTGATACATGATATGGTGCGGAACCCTTCGTGCGCGAGTCCGACTCGCACTTGCCCAATATTTTCTTCTCTTGCGACCACAGTTCACACTGTCTATTGGTGAAACCAGTAAGAACAAAATCTGTTCGGTGGTTATTGAGGTTTTCGCGTTCATATAGACGGACAGAACCTACACAAGGCAGCGCTAGCATAGTGGAGATACCAACAAACTGCCATGCAGAGGGTATCAGGTTCGAAACCACGGCGCGCACCACTGACTTTTCGAAGTTATGTGCGTATTGAATTGTTAATTATCGCTTGTCTCGTGCCTCGAAAAGCACGTTAAGCCGTGGGTCCCAGCTGTCACAAAGATATTTGATCGTCGTTATAAGGCGTCAGTACCTCTAAAATAAACTGACACTAGTTTAAACCATGGAATATCGCTATCCCTTAGGGTTACGGCGGTCAGACAGGCAGTCGCTCCATGGAAAAGCTAAAATTCCGCCAAATCCGGTTAGACTAAGAACGCTAGGATGATGATAGACGGACAGTACACGTCAGGGACTTCCATTGTCACTACTCTATTTTATACTGTGGGTGTCGTAAGAGGTGACTAAAGAAAATTCACGAAGCAATCAATATCTTTGGGAAAAGACGTAAAACTAGGCATCAAACCTCATACCAACCGGCCTGGCCAGCGTGGTATAGTAGGCCAAATCCTCCTTTTCAAATTCGGAGCGACTTACATAACATTCGTACCTTCACGCCTTTTATCCCCGAAGGGGTAGGCAGAGGTGTATACACATCCACATTTCGCCAGTTATATTTAGGTCCGAATGTAATAGGGGGCGAGCCTATTGCCATCTACCGGGCATATTATTAAGCGAGCGATAATTAACATTTTCAATACACACATAACTTCGAAAAGTCAGAGGTGTGTGCCCGGGGTACCTGGGGTTCGAACCCGAGACCATCGTCAAGGCAGTCCGTTACGTACACCACACGGCACCATACCTGGGAAATTACTGGTTCAAGAGATATTGAAGCTCAAAGTTGTATGGAACTTTTCTAATTAGGTACAATATCGATGCATTTACCCACTAATAAATTATTTAGGTGCCCTATAACCCCATGGATAAGTAGGTATTTCGAACATTGCACGTGCGCGCTTTTAATTACGGTTTAAAAAATGTGAAAATTTTAAAAAAAATCCTTTCCCAGGTATTTTTTTTAGTTAGTATGGCTTGGCATGATGTCCACAACGAGTAGGCTTCGCCATGGTGATGGGTCTTGTGACATCCTGTATGTATGTGTAACTTGGAATAAAAAGCTGTATTGAAAAAAGAAACAGGTGTCCCGCTTAGAACGTTATAAAAAACAGGAAAATGCTCTGCTTGCTAATCCTACTAGCACAGTTGTAACTGGTTTAGTCGTTATAATATCCTACCGGCTATGTATATTTACTACCGTGTCATATGTGGCACGCAGTGTTTAGAAATATGTAGGTGCCCTAGTGGAGTGACTGACTTCTACGTAGAAGGTCTTGGGTTCAAATCTACGCGCTTTACTGACTAACAGATAACGCACAACCGAAACTACTGGGCGTGAAACTACTAGACTCATGCCTGTATCCCCGAAGGGGTAGACAGAGGTGTAATATTACACCCACATTTCGCCATGAATTTTTAGGTCCCACGTAATAGTGGGCGAGCCTATTGCCGTTACCGGGCACATCATCAGACTCCGTGCTGCTACTGAGAAATCGGAAAAACCCAGTAACACTTTTTGCCGGACCCGGGAATCGAACCCGAGACCTCCGATCAGCAGTCGCATACGCTATCCACTGGAGCACGGAGGCAGTCGGCCTTAAGGCCTAAAGCCCTTTGTCTATTAATCTTCTATGTAAAAGCAAAAAGTCACTCATCACGAAAGCCCAGAAACCGCTGGACCTTTAAAGATGAAATTTGACAGGAAAGTAGTTTATACATACGTAGTAGGCGTTCGCTAGACAGATTTTTGAAAGGTGGTGACGGATTAAGAATACGGAATGTAACCACCCCATATGATCCCATGGGTGTCGTAAGAGCCGACAGAGGGAGCATATTATGCAGAGAACAGCACTGTAAGAGAAGGAAAACTTGATACGAGGGTCAAACTGAAAGTTCTTAGAAAATCAAAAACTGATTACATTAGCCAGTTATTAGTTTTATTATATCTTTTCAAAATATTGTCCATTGACGTCAATACACCGCTGCATGCGATGGAACCACTGGGAAAAGCACTTTGCCCACTCGTCCTTAGGGGTCTCTTCAATGGCATCGCGATACGCAGCCACCGCTTCTTCAGCATTCATAAACCGCTTTCCTTTAAGTTTTTCTTTAATTTTTGGAAATAAATAAAAATCACAAGGCGCGAGGTCGGGGCTATACGGCGGGTGACCCAGTAATTCAACGTTTGATGTCGCCAAATAGTCGATCGTTCGCTTGGCGGTGTGCGACGAGGCGTTGTCGTAGTGAAGGAGGATCCTACAGCGAGGTCGTTTCTCTCGAACTTTTTCCAAGACAAGTGGCAAACAATTGGTAGTGTACCATTCTGCAGAAACTGTTTTTTGATCCTCTAACACAATTGTTGCGAAATGACCTATCCTTCCAAAGAACGAGGCCACCATTTTTTTTCCCGCACTTCGATCTCTCTTCACTTTAGTTGGCAACTCCTCGAAAGGAAACACCCACTGAGCAGATTGTCTTTTGGTTTCAGGATCATAACAGTAAATCCAGCTTTCGTCACCAGTTAGTATGTCGAACACAGCATTTGAGTTACCTCCGTTAAATCTTTCAATCATTTTACGGCACCAATCCACACGATGGAGTTTTTGAGCCTTAGTCAAATTATGAGGTATCCACCGGGCGCAAAGCTTCCTGACCGCTAAATGTTCGTGGAGGATTTTGTGCACTTGACTCATACCGATGCCTAAAAGCTTGTCCGAATCTGCTGATAGGTCACTCTTTTGTCAGTCTCTATCATACGCCGCACAACACAGATGTTATTTTCAGTCGTCGCCGTAGAAGGCCGTCCCTCACGTACATCATCAGTGAGATTAGTGCGACCACGTTTAAACTCATTAAACCAGTTGTAAACAGTCGCACGAGATGGGGCTTCATCGTGAAAGGCCAATCGTGGTCTATCATAACTTTCTTGTTGACTTAAATGACATCGAAAGTCATAAAAAATCATTGCACGAAAATTTTCTCGTGTTAAATTCATGTTGACGTGACACAGACAATTTTCAATTTGCCGCCAAATCGTAAACAAATGACAAATGAATGAAATATATACTCAGTAATATTGGCAAAGAGTTCTATTTTCAAATTTTAGAATATTTTTTTTATTATATTGTTTATAAGTGGCCAGTTCTAAGAACTTTCAGTTTGACCCTCGTACAAACCCTATACCAACCCGTGTGGCCAGCGTGGTATAGTAGGCCAATTCCTCCTTTCAAAGGAGAGGCCTAGTCCAGCAGTGGACTGTTAAAGGATGATGATGAGGAACGGGTTAAGAGACCTAAGGGCTCTCGCAATTTTAAATGAAAATTAATTAAATATCGGAAGTAAGAACTCCCGATATTTATTTTCCATACAAACAACAAAGGACAAAGTTCGTAGTACCGGAGTATTGAAAGTGTTTTTATTGGAAAAAGGAACAGGTATCCCGCTTGAACGTTTCTAAGTAAACCTACTAGCACAGTTCTAACTGGTATAGTCGTCATAATATCCTGTCTGCAAGCAGGTGGGACAGTCCAGTACCGGCTATGTATGTATATATTTATCATCGTGTCATATGTGGCACGCAATGTACCTATAGAAATAAGTGGAAAGTCTAGCCGGTTGGCGTAGTGGTTTTAGCCGCCGCGCGCCGCTTCGTCTGCTGACATTGCGTCGAGTCACGAGTGTTGTGGGTTCGATCCCCACACAAGACAACACTTTATGTGATTCATAAATTTGTTTCGTGTCTGGGTGTTCATTCTTTTCATAAATTATATGTTTGTAAAGTTGCCCGGGACTTACTCCCCTTTCCCTGCCGACTACCATGTATATACTGTCATAAACAAAGATATTGGATAATATACATAGAGGTAGTCCTAGTACTCCCAAATTGAACACAGTCAACTGACGTGTAAGATACAATTTAGACAATTTACGCCATCAAATTATATAACCCTAGTGGTTTTTCTTTTATAACAGTTCTATCATGATTTTGAATTTAGCCGTATAATATTTATATCGACTTTTCAAGTGTAAAAAATCTTATCGATATGTCTATCCACCGTATATTTTTACCTCGTTATTTTTTAGATTCTATGTGCACGTGATAAAGATTTATAAGATAAGTGGATTGCTGCAGTATGTCATGGAGAAAATTGGGTGCCTAAAAAGCACCATAGAATTTGTTCCAAGCATTTTACTGCGGAATGTTTTTATAGTAATGACAGATGGCTCCTCCCTTCTAAACATATCAGTGTGAGTGTTTATATAATTACTTGCTAATAATTAAACTATCAGCAACAGTAGTGAATTCCGAAGCTTGTTAGAATCCATCATATTACAAAAAAAAAATAATGCACCAATAGAAAAAATCTGATCTTTCTTTACAGAGACAGTAATATTTAAAGGACAGTAATTTGAAGGTTTGATAAGAATTGTCTGCTTTCATAGTCACGACTACTGAGTGGTTATGCATCAAAATAAGGGAATTTTAATTTGAAAGAAATTTTGTTAAATGTCATCTACCCAGAGACCAAAACTTGGTTGTTCTTGTTCGACTAGTGGACTAATAATGTGCCGATCCCAAGATAAAATCGAAGGGCTAGTCTAGCCACAATTTTTTTCTCTCTAAATATTCTGTGTGTCACATGTATGGTCGAAAAGTGTCCGATCCCGCACATACATTTTTTACACATAGATTTGTATTACCTACACTATGTAATGAGAAAATTTCAATAAAGTGATTATTGTTAATAACAAACCTTTGAGCACTATTCAAGGTTTTGTCTGATTTATCTATTTTAAGTTAATTTTTATGTTTTTTGCTTGATAAAATCCATGTTGACTATGTCCTATCCTTGTAAAGAATTAATTTGGATATGCCATTCTCAGTTATCATAATGCTTAAGCTATGAGTTTTGCTTTTTTCTTAATTATTTGCTTTCTCTAATAAAAGTATGTTATTTGGGGGTGATGATTTATTTATTTAATATTTATTAATACCACTTACAGCTATCAATACAGATGAAAAACTAACTATAAATAAGTATAAATAAACATTTATGCCGAGGGTGTCGTATGAGGCGACTAAGAGAAACACAAGAGAAGGAAATCTCGAAATAAAACCCTATACGAATACGTCTGGCTAGTGTGGTTTAATAGTAGGCCAAACCTCCACCACGGAAGGTTTAAGACCAGCAGTGGACTGGCAAAGGCTGTTGATGCGTACAGAAAAATACCATGAAAATTAGAAAATAATGCCTCAAAAGATTATGTGCTACTGAGTACCCATTTGAAACAAAAATATATAAGTTCAGTTTAAAAATGCAAGTTTGTGTAATTAATTATTTAATTAGTTGTGCTAGTTGATGGACAGTCTTTAAATAATATTTAAAGACTGTCCATCAACTAGCGTTCTGACTGCTGTGGACACAAAGTTACGGAATTTAAAATGTATAACATATAAATAATATACTTTACAAGTCCGTTTGATTTTGAACCTATATTGAAACTTTAATCGATATCGATAGCGGATTTGCTCAGTCACTATTAAATTAAAAAGTTACGATATTTGTGTTCAAATTGTCTTTAGCCCTAACTGACAAACATAGTGCCATCTTCTTCTGGCAACTCTAATTTATCATATGAGTGAAGAGTGTAGCTATATTCAATTTGTTCTTAAAAATATCGTTGCTTGCATGCTTCAGTTATTCTTCTGTGGTCATAAATTAACCGTGCAATACGGTAAAAAAGACTAACCCCACTAACATAGTTAATAGCCCTAGTAAGTAGTGCCAGTTCGAGGCCGGTTTTAGTCATGCAGGGATCATATTTTATCACACCACATGTGGTTGGTACTGGGAAAACTGGAAGTTGAAAGCTGTGGTCAATATAGAAGGGTATGATTTGTAAAGGGTTCTGTATGTAAAATGCCCTTCGCGACTGCGACCGTGGCAAGCCGGTCGAAATGTCGGAGAAAACGATAATAATAAAATATATAAATACCTGTGCATTATCGCGGCGGACCCAAATATGTAATCATCAAAGTTTAGAATCGAATAAAATTTTGTGTTTCTAACTATTAGGCTATAGCGCTGCTCAGCGATGGTATGTCATTCAGTCAGTACATGGATTTTTAATATAGGTGTTAGATGAGTCCGCGGTTACACCCGCTTCATTTAAGGCTACTGCTCCGCTCCCGTGGCTCATAGCGTGATGTTATATATAGCCTATAGCCTTCGATAAATGTGCTATCTAACACTGAAATACTTTTTTAATCGGGCCAGTAGTTCCTGAGATTAGCGTGTTCAAGTAAACAAACTCTTCAGCTTTATTTATTAGTATTCGATGAGATTACCTTACCATTTAAAAAAAATGCCTATTACAATTATTCTGCGGTACCCTAACCTGTTAATATTTCTAGTTTTAAATGCAGTTGCACATGTTCCATTTATCGCAACATACATGTACCATATAAGGTACACGATATATTTATGGCACTACACAAATAGGTTATGGGGTATCTAGTATAGAATGTCGTTGTAATTATAGTGCACTTTTTATAGAACATTGTTGTGGATATAAATATGGTGCTACTAAGTTGTTTTAGTGGATTTCGCTCGCGGCTGCGCCCGCGTTAATTTACCTTCTTTTTATAGGCTCACGCCTGTATCCCCGAAGGGGTAGGCAGAGGTGTAATTTTACACCCACATTTCGCCATGAATTTTTAGGTCACATGTAATAGTGGGCGAGTCTATTGCCGTTCCCGGGCACATCACCAGACTCAGAGCTGTTACTGAGAATTCGGAAAACCCAGTAACACTCTAATTTACCTAAAGAAAGATATATTAGATTACATTTAATTTTAACTAAATATCATTAGTAATGTACTATTATTATTATACTACATTTGTAAAGCTAAATCATCTAACATGATTAGACCTAGTCCACTGCTGTAAATTATGCTTTGAATGAAATAAATTACTTATCATTATTCTCCTAGCATGGGGTGCATAGGGTTCCCACTAAGAACTTAGGGTCCCAAGCCAACCTCACCTGCAAGTGGTGCACCTGCCGATGAACGGACGAGGCTCTGGCAAACAAAATATCCCGATAAGCGGCAATAGGCTCGCCACCTATTACGTGGGATCAAAACACTGGCGAAAAGTGGGCGTTTAATATGCCTCTGCCTACCCCTTCGGGGAGACAGGCGTGAGTCTATGTATGTATGTATGTATTCTCCTAGCGTTATCCCAGTTTCACCCCGGGGTCCGCTTACTAGTGTATTACCGGATTTGGCTGAATATTAGCTTTTCCACGGAGTGACTGCCTGTCTGACCTCCGCAACCCGAAGGGATAGCGATATTCCATGGTTTAGACTAGTGTCAGTTTATTTAGAAGTACTGACGACCTACGACTGTCAAAGATCTTCATGACAGCCGGGCCGGCGGCTTAACGTGCTCTCTGAGGCACGGGACAAGCGATAATTAACAATTTAATACGCACATAACTCCGAAAAGTCATTGGTGCGTGCCGTGGCTTCGAACCGATACCCTCTGCATGGCAGTCGGTTGGTAACTCCACTAGGCTATCACTGCTTCGTCTGCTCGTTTGTCGCCTATTAAGATAAAAGTAAATGTACTCGCTATGACGAAAATTTGTTTTGGAACATTGCAGAAATCGCGAAAACGCACCAGCTGTTCCATATATTTGCTTTTTATAGCTATATACAATATAATATAAACATTGTTATTTGTGTGTGCCTATCTACTTACGTTATTAAACGCGATAGTATCTTCACAATACATGTATATGGCGGGACATTTACTGGTCGATAAAAAGGCTCAGCTGTTAACGGTATTTAATAGTGCTGTACACTTGCTTACATAATTATATCGAATAGTATCGATATTATATTTTTTTCATAGACTTTTTATTTATGTTAATTTTATACCTATGTCGTGGGGCTTTACAAACATACATAGAACAAGCTGCAATATGTGAAGTTTTGGTAAGAGTTAGGCGACATCAAAGCCGTTGGTCTCGGCAGCCATGTAGAGCCAAGATAGTCGTTGCTGGCTGCAATACCATGCAATACCAAAAGTCATATTCTATGGTTTGACCAGCATAAGGACTCTAGTTTCACAACTATATCTACTCATTATACTGATCAAACCATAGAATATTTTTTTAGGATTGCAAAGATCAGACAACTATCTCTCTGTGCACAGGCTAAATATTCTGTCAATATGTTTAATTAAGAAATGGTACCTAGACCTCCAACTGCTCTAAGTCAAAGAAAAAATTTACTAATAACGACAAGTTGATAAAAATATACATAAAGTTATTTGCTTTAAACCTGTGTTGTATATACAGGATATATCCTGTACATAAGTTGTTTTATTAGTGCATGATTTGCGAGGACGGCGTACAAATATAATTAATGTAGTTATTATGTTAAATATAAGAACTATAATGCAAGTAATTGTAAGAATTACTTCAAATATTAATAAAATAAGAAATAATCAATAATGATAAATTCATTACATTAAAAGTCAACAACTAAAATTCTTACTAAACCAAATGCTAAAATAATGTTGGTTAATGAAATGTCATAAAAATAATGTCCAGATATAAAATGTAAATAATAATAAAAAAAATAATAATAAAATCAAAAGTCATCAGTGTAATAATAATTCAAGTAAAAAGTGTCACCTCATTAAAATATAGTTGATTGAATCAGGCGTTACTTGGCGGAACTCCATTGTAACCTAATGGAAGGAAAGAGGAACCCACCACGCACCCTCGTGGGCAACGACTGAGCTCTGATCGCTCCTGAGGATGCCCCGTGCAGAGGCGAAACACGTGTCGAAGAATAGTCGGCGCATACAGCGGGATACTGCAAGTCAGGTATCTTCCTGGAACCTATACCATTCCTATATCCCTTATCCTTTTAGAGGAGTTCGGTACTGTCAACCTTTTTCTATTGCAATAGTTGGGGTAGTCAATCCGAGGGTGCGTGGTGGGTTCCTCTTTCCTTCCATTAGGTTAAGTCATTAAAACTTTTTGCCAACATTTCTTTAACTTCTTTTAAAGATTTGTATTCATTTGGGAGCTTTTTATAAGTTTTCGGTGCCATACAAAACATATTGTTACGCAAATGAATAGTTTTAGCGCAGTGTATACGCAAGCGATCATTGTCACGTTTGTTGCGTTGAACAGTGTCTGATAGTTTTGGGAATAGTGACGGATTAGTTTTTACAAAAAATACATGTTTCTAGGATGTATAACGATGGCAGTGTTATGATGTTATAATTTTTGAAGTAAGGTTGACAACTGTCAGTGAATTACAAGCCAAACATAGCGGGGATACATTGCTTTTAGAGCTTAAATAGTATACTTTTGTCATTAGAGTTGCCCCAGAAAATTACTACATATCTTAAAATGAAACCTACTAGACCATGATATGCCGTAAGAAGTGTATCTATGTTTACCGTCAGAGTTGGTTTATACAGGGCGTAGAAATTTCTACTCAATCTATTACTGAGATTTTCAATGTGATGTTTCCAATTCAATTATGCATTTTTGTATAAAATTTGCAACTGTCGTCTTACCAAAGAAGATTTTTGACTAAACCTTTGTATCATATAGTTGCATCAACTCGATTTATTACCTGAAAATAAAAAAATCTATTTTAAATACATCATTTTATACGTACAGATTGAGACTACAAAAGCAGATCATAATCTCAGTTATTAAAGAAACAAAGAAACATACAATAGCAATATTTACAAAATTATGTTTCTGAAAGATTATAACGTATCATTTTAATATAAAATAAGATATTGTCTTAATGGCAGTTGTAAAATGTCTTTATAATTTTAATACGTTGAAAATTTCTTTAAAGACATTTTCAAAAACATTTTGAATTATTTTTGAATTAATTCATTGTAATTGAAACTATTTCATCATCATCATCATCATCAGCCTTTTACGAAAGAAAACTATTATTATTTTTATTTTTTTTATTTTTATTTTATATTATTATTTTTATTGAAACTATTTATCGATATTCTATCAATCGTTTTGTCCCATCCCTATTTAATCCTTTTTCACTTTCACGGACACTACACTATAATAGCGCATATACGTTTCCCACTTTAATAGTTTCTGTTTATCTATTATCCTTTTAATACCTGTGGGACTAGCAGACATATTGTTAGGGAGCTTCCACGGTGCAGCTAGTTAGCCAAAACTATAACGTGAAGTATAAGTGTATACTTTAAATAAAGTTAGAGGAGGTATAACGTGAAGTAACTTTAAATAAAAGTAGAGGGTGCTCGCAGCTATACCCGCACATTTCATTTTAACTAAACCGTTTCTTCTGGATCCCGCGGGTATTTCGGGAAATCCCTTTTTTGTGCACTCCTACTGTCCCCAAGGAACATACATGCATGCCAAATTTCGGCTTCTTGCGCCAAATAGTTTTCGCTGTACGTTCTTTGTAAGTCACTCAGTAACGCGTTTTATGTTAACAAATTACTAGTTTCCACCCGTTGCTTTGCTCGTTTTAGTGTCGGTCATCGCGACCCTAAGGTAGCCTATATTTGCAACCAAAAGGATGTCATGATAATTATTATTACAGCTACCGTGCTATTATGAAATAGATTACGAAATCGTAATATTACAATTGTTCAGTCTGTGTGTTATAATCATGCCAAGAGAAAAGGAAGGACAATGCATTACGCTTGCGCAACGAATTCGAATATTTTTTTCCGAATTCATCATCATCAGCCTTGTTTTATAGTTGTCCCACTGCTGGGCACAGGCTTCTTCTCACTATGAGGGAGGTTAGGCCATAGTCCACTACGCTGGCCAAGTGCAGGGTGGCCTTCATATGTTTTCCAAAAACATTATGGAGAGGCTCAGACATGCAGGTTTTCTCACGATGTTCACCGTTACACAAGCGATAATTTACAATTTAATTGGCACATAGCTTCGAAAAGCCTTCTGCGTAGCAGTCTGTTGGTCTTTGGTTGGTAGGCTATCGCTGTATCTTAATTCATAAACTAAGAATTCCGCTAGGTTTTCCGAATTTGTACCGATTTCTTTATTTCGGAGTGACCTTTCTTCGTTGTGGATACACCGTTATAGATGAGGGTGTAGGGGTTGATTGGGCATTCTTTGCGTGTGATAAACAGGTGTGGCAAACGTAGGACAGCCTTTTAAATTAAAAACTGTTTAGTGACGTGTTCAAAATAGGACGATATAAAGAATTGCCGGTAGGTGGTCCCTGAGTACACATAATTTTAAATAGATTAAGGCCTGTATGTATAGTATGCGTATACTTTAAAAACGGTGTCCACGGCAAGCGAAGGGGACTAATTAATGACTTATTTTAATTCGCAACAAAATACTGCGTATGTGTTACCAACAAAGAATCGAATGAAAATGACTCGGCGGAAAAAGAGAGTAAAAATAATGAATTAAATCAAATCTGAGGTTCCTAAATAACAGTCCCTATGTTTCAGCTTCTTGCGCCCAATAATAGGCTTGTGTCCTAATGTAATTAGCGATTGATTCGTTCCTTTATAAGATGTTAAACTGAAATATCTGATTTTGTCTTCAAAAATCGATCAGCAACATTACTAATTACGGCTTTTTAAAAACCTTTTTAAATTTGACACGAAAACGCTGTAAACCATCATGGCGGTTGAGTGATATCACAAAGTGCAAAACAAAACAAACCGTAAATGAAGTCTGGTCTGATGTACTTACCCACTTTGATTTTGTTATATTCGATCGGACAGGTAAAAAGTTTGACGTTTTAGTTGTATTTACTACTAAAACGTCAACAACATGAATGGCGGACGTACTATTTGACGTAATGCTCTCGGATTGGTGTTCACTGTCACAAGAATAAATACATTATTTTTAGTTTTACAATCCTAAAAATAACATTAATCTTACCTTTTTATAATAAATAATAAACTTTATTGACATCTTAAAATTATAATGAATCTATAGATACTACAATCAAACCGATTTATTGTTATTGGACACAAGCCTATTTTGGCTGTTCTGTCAGTCAGTCAATAACGCTAGAATGTTATGTATCAAACTAGAAGATGCCCGCAGCTAAGTACGCCCACTCGTTTCTTTTTCCGCCCGCTCCCATGGATATTTCAGGAAATCCCTTCTTAGTGCACCCCTACGGTCCCTAAGAAACATACAAGCCAATTTTCAGCCTCCTGCGCTCAATAGTTTTGACTCTGTGTTGTGTATCAGCTATAGGCCGTGCCACGAGAACATAGACTTTTTGTAAACAAAGAATTTCTACTAAGTGACTTAGCGATAGTTCTGTCAAAAACAAATAATGTCAAATCCAATGAGCGCAACGGTACATAGATACGTGTCATTGGAAACTAATATGTCAATGGATCGGGTTTTTAACGATATTATGCGCTGTCAACAGGATCTTTTAATGTTTTGAGGTACTGACACCTAGAATGACAACATTTGGCGTTAGTTCATTGAAATGTTACATTCTTCGGCTTAACATGCATTTATTAGAGGACAAAATTATTTTTTTTAGTTATCAAGAAGGGGTCAATGTAAAGTTAATACAAGTTTATAGTTAATACTCGTAAAAGCGGGTGCAGAATAACAGATGTGTGTGAAATTTTTATGCAAAGTACTTGCTTGTTATCTGCAATATTATTCATTGTTGGTCAATAATTTAATATTTTAGGATAGGTAGGCTACTTTGAGCAAATGATTTATTGTCTACATGTATGTACTCTATGATTAACATACATGGTACCTCAGATTATTAGAACAAAATTCTTGTTCTATAATCTGAGCATATTTTTCCTGAGTTTACAGAATAAATTACGTGTAAAACGACAAAACGATCGGAAAATTTATGAACATTCGACCATTCAAACACAAAATCAAATATTTTTATTGCAGTGAAATTTAACAATATAAATTAAAAAATATAGTGGCATAATTAGGCATTGAAAAAAAAACAGACTGTTCAAAAAGTATAAAATCTAAAACACAACTGTTTGAAAAAAGGTTGTGAAGCCCTGAATGTTTGTTTACAAAAAGTCTATCTTCTCGTGACACCAACTATAGTCACTAACACTTGTTTTTTTATACGCAGATTTTAACGATATAGACCCGTACAATCAGACAAGTCGGCGGTGGATCAGTTTGAAAAAAGTCCCTTGGCTCGCTCATGGAGTCGAGGAACACTAGAAACTGGTTTTTTATACGAGTGTCAATGTGTGTGTAAAGTAGCACTGTAAGCGACGGTGTCTTGCTAAGCGATTCGCGCCCTTAAGGTGGTCTAGCAGGAACTTGTTCGACTGAACATAAATGTGAGTATGTGAACAAACGGTGAATGATTGAAAATGTTTATGATTTTGGCAAATTTTAACGCGATAACAGAGTTCCACGAGCCAAGGGTCCGAAGTCTATCAAATAACATACATTACTGCAAAGTTTCATCAAGAGCCGTTCAGTAGTTTTGACGTAAATGAGTAGGTAATAAACCTCGATCTTCACTTTTCTCGTTACTAATAGTAGGATCTTGACTAGCGGGGTCTAAGTTTTCGTATAAATCATAGTGATTGCCACGCAGAGGTCTCGGGTACATTCTCACGGTGCGATACGACCTTATGAAGTGCGTATTCAATAATTAACTATCCATTTGCTTCAATGGTACAGGCATCGTCAGGAATGTTTAAAACACGTTCTTAGAGTTTGCCAATTCGCAGTTTCAGAGTCTATCATATATAGGTATAAATAAAATACGGAAAAGATTAAGGAACTATTTATTTCTAGGATTCACACATTTCAAAATCTATCTTCCATTATAAAAAAAACCAGAGGATGCCAGCAGCTACGCCCACAATTTTTTTTTATTCCTGAACCCGTGGTAATTTTGGAAAATCCCGTCTTAGTGCACCCCTACGGTCCTCAAGAAACATACATGTCAAATTTCAGCTTTCTGCGCCTGAAAATTTTGGCTGTAGCTTGCCTTTTATTCAGTCAGCAACGCAAGGATTTTATATTTACAGATTAGAGCTTACTGACAAATACATGTTATTTGTACTTAAAAAAGGTAGCAAAAGTTTGTAAGCAGGTGTGAAAGTCTATCTGTAAAGTTTGTAATCGTCATCATCATCAGCCTTTAACAGTCCACTGCTGGACTAGGCCTCTCCATTGAAAGGAGGAATTGGCCTACTATCTATACCACGCTGGCCAAACGGGTTGGTATAGGGTTTGTATCTAATTTTCCTTCTCTTACACTGCTGTTCTCTGCATAATGTGCTCCCTCTGTCGGCTCTTACGACACCCATGGGATGATATGGGGTGGTGACATTCCGTATTCTTAATCCGTCACCACACGGAAGTCTGTAATCGTACCTCAGTTTTAACAGATCAAGCATTTTTAAATTCAAGTGCGGGCGGCGCCAGGCGATATAACTAGTGTTTAAGACGTTTGTCTCCCACTAAGGTAATTATATGAATAACCGAGTCGCCTCACTTGCAAACAGGTGTCGGTAATAACTAGGTAACTGGGCACACTAGTGATGTACCAAGTATATCGATAATATTTATTTAACTATCAAATTACTGACACAAAATTAATAGTGCTAGTTAAAGCTAGTGATTTCATTTCATATCCCTTCAAAGTTTTATTAAAATCCGTTTAGTCTTTATGCGTGAAAGAATCTATTCGACAATCCTTAAAACATTGGCATTTGTCATACTTAGTGGAAAGAATAGGATACATTACTACAAAGTTATACAGCAGTACGCAGCTCTAGGTCAAACAGTAAATAGATTTCTGACCAATTTTTGATAGACTAAATGCCTCCGTGGTCCAGTGGATAGCGTATGCGACTGCTGATCGGAGGTCCCGGGTTCGATTCCCGGGTCGAGCAAAAGTTTTACTGGGTTTTTCCGAATACTCATTAGCAGCCCGGAGTCTGGTGATGTGCCCGGTAATGGCAATAGGCTCGTCCCCTATTACGTGGGACCTAAAAATTCATGGCGAAATGTGGGTGTAATATCTGCCTACCCCTTCGGGGATACAGGCGTGAGACTATAAATAAAAATATAAAAAATAAATGATATTAGAAATTACGCGCCAGGACAATATTTTTACTGTATGCGTAATGCGCGATGGCAATCTCTAGTGGTAGGATCTCCCCACCAGGCTCTAAACTCTACCCAACGTAGAGTGTGGACACCAGTGGATAGAGTGTATGCGGTGAAAGTGACGAAGTAGCTTCTTTTTGAAAACACTTTACGTATGGTAATCCAGTAAGAATACACATATACATGGCTGAGTTGGAAGCCACGGGGCAGCAGCAATCGTATATATATATATATATATATATATATATATATATATATACACGATTATAACTACAATCGTTTACTAAACTACAATCGTCACTTAAGATCTGCAGAAATGAATAGGCATGAGACCTATATATCAAAACGAAACTGAAATCCGATTGCAGTCAGAAATCGTATCGTATCAATATTCCAATATGAGAAAACCGATTTTAGAAAACGTAAAACAATACCACGATAACGCAAACAATCTAATCCAAACCAAACGGAAACTGTGCAAGCGCAACCAAACTACAAAGTAAATCTAAAGCTTACGTTTGCGATAGTTTTCATATTCATTCGTTCTCTTTCACTATACCCAACGACTACTTAGTTAGAATGAGAGAGAGCGAATTTCATATCTTTTTCTTTCTTACTTAGTGATCCGTTTAAAGAGCAAAAGAGATGAAGCGAATATCGATCGTTGCCAAGCAAGCCAGTCGTAGTACCTAGTGCGTTATGGATTTTGGCGGTTTTATGAATTGCAGATTGGATAGAAAAAATAAAACTAAACATCGAGGCGATAAGATCTAATTCAGATTGCAACTATTTAATGTTTGTTTTGAAAATTGCAAATAGTTTTAATAGTTATTAGGGATTTATGTTTGGAGAGTTTTGACTTGATCAATGTTTATTTGTTCACTTGACTTAGGTGACACGTGCAGTGCGGTGCGCGCGTAATAATAATAAAATTAAGTACCTATATTTGGTTCGTGAAAGTCATACTATTAGGATTTAAAAAGTTTTATTGTTACGTTGTTAGGATTGTAAAGTGTAAATAAATAGAAACAATTGGTGTTGCGTAATTTTAGTTTGTTTGGCGACTGAGTTTTTTAACAATTAGTTTTAGGTAGTTAGTAGGTTAGGATTGTAAAGTGTAAATAAATAGAAACAATTCGTGTTGTGTAATTTTAGTTTGTTTGGCGACTGAGTTTTTTAACAATTAGTTTTAGGTAGTTAGTAGGTTTTCTTTTTCAATATGTCACGCAAACCAAGCGAAATATGGACGCATGACATGACAATACAATAAGAATTCGATTGTTTGCGTTTGTCTACGCAACTAGTAACTACGCTCGTCGCTCCGACATCCGCTACAGAAATCGATTTCTTAAATCCGTTTTTGAAATCGATTTCAGTATCTGAAATCGAATTTGTATCGGTTTGCGGAAAAATCCGAAAACGCCCATGCCTAAATGAAATACTTACAATCAGGCTTTGCTGAACTCAAACCTCTGATAAACTCATGTCTGACAAGTTTAAATCGCGTTTTATATCTGTTACATTTAAGTTACCAATTGGTAAAGTTAACCCCATTAAAACGCCGCCGTTGAAGCAACAATCCATTCAAAATACTCCAAACTCGAGTCTCGAGTTTAAAAACCCATCACTATCGCCGTAAAAATCACCGTAATTGTACTTAACCAGTGATGACCAGTAATTGGGTAAAGACACACATAGCTAATTTTACGTTTGACATATGATGTGCTGTAAAAGGTTCACTGTTATTTTACAGTAAGCATTAAGCACTGCTGAACTTGACCTCGAATAAAGTGGAGTTCAACAAGTCCAATCTTAACATTTACAACTACGCAACTAAAACGAATGCTATAAAATCCCCATTTGGTCACGGATTAAGAAAACTAAGTGTCACACCCAATCTGGGGAGTGGGTATAGTATGGGAGACCGGGTATGATTGTCACACGGGTTAGTTGTCACAGAGGTCTTAATAGAATATCGAGTGGTCGAATAAGTCCATTAAACGGCATGTCGGAGTACGCTGCCATGAGGTACAAATGGATGTGCTACTCCCTCGCTCTTACCACCCCGTTTAATTGTCTGTTATGGCCTCTGTGACAACCATCCAGTGTGACAATCATACCCAGTCTACCCTAAGTAACTAAGGTGACCTAAAATTCAAAACAATCAGTATCTTTGGAAAGAGACGAAAAACTCGAGATTAAACTCTGTACTAATACAACTGGCCAGTGTGGTGTAGAAGGCCCAATCCAAATAGGAACTTCTTTTGACATATTGCTATTGTGACGCGAATTGGGAGAGGTCTTTGTCCAGCACTGGTCTGCGAAAGGCTGTATAAGAAATACTCTATAAACGCCAAATGCATAGTCCTTAGAAAAAAAAAAACAAACACAGACTTGAGTCTTATAAGTTGGGAGTGGCCTAAGTCCAGCACTGCTCTGTGTAAGGCTGTATGAAAAATGCTATAAACACGTTAAATCCTTACAAAATGTACTCGAGTACTTACGTCACGAGTCTAACTGATCCCATCACTACGCATAATGACTACGAGTGCGGTCCAGTAAGTAGGTAACATACAGACACACATGGCTGACCTTTAGGGCGCAGGATAGCGGACGACGTACTCGCCGCATGGGTATACTTATCGGTCGGTAAATCATTGCTTGTTACAACACTAGACCAGTTTGCTTTGTGGATTTATGTGGCCAGTATGGGGTTTCGATGATGTGGATATTTATTTATTTCGTACTTGTTGAGCCTGCGATTACATGCACGTTATTAAGAGGTACTGATCCTCGCCCGTGGCATATAGTGTGATATTAGATATATTTATATAGCCTGCCATAATATATGACTGCCTCCGTGGTCCAGTGGATAGCGTATGCGACTGCTGGTTGGAGGTCCCGGGTTCGATTACCGGGCTGGGCAAAAATGTTACTGGATATTTCCGAATTCTCAGTAGCAGCACGGAGTCTGGTGATGTGCCCGGTAACGGCAATAAGCTCGCCCCCTATTACGTGGGACCTAAAAATTCATGGCGAAATGTGGGTGTAATATTGACACCTCTGCCTACCCCTTCGGGGATACAGGCGTGAGTCTATGATGATATATAGCCTGCTTCGATAAATAAGTTACCCAAAGCAAAACAAAACAGTCCGATAGTAGTTCCTTTTTTTCTTTTTTTATAACCCGTGTTCCTCATATACCCGTGTGTCGGAGGGTCGGATATCACCGAAGCATTCCTCGCTACCCCCCGACGGGTATTGGCCCGCCAGATGGTCAGGCGGGCCCCGAACGAAACCCCCTTAGCGGCGGCTGAAGGTGTTGGGCTCCGCCTATAGTAGTTCCTGAGATTAGCGCGTTCAACCAAACAATGTCTTAATCTTTATAATTTTATTAGTGTAGTGACAAAAGAAGAAGAACCTTGTGCTACTCTGATAAAAAATATTACTGTAAAATTACATCACGATCCGTTCCGTAATTATTGCATAAAAGAGTAACAAACAACCCTACATCCATCCATCTTCACAAGCTTAGGCTTTTATTGTAAGATGCAAAGGCTACAGTTTTGTGTCTGAAATGTTGATAAAGATAGTTTAGTGTTAACTGTCTTCATTACCAGCCTTGCTTATAATCTGTCTGCCGTAGGCCTTTTCTCTTTACAGGAAGGTTTAGTGGCTCGGTCGCGCTCTTGATCAGAGTGGTGGAAAAATTTAAACTTTAAATAATTTTCTACCACTCTTTTTTTATTAAGAAGACAACTCCTGCATTAGACCTAAATCATGTGTCGCAGGGGACTTTACAAACAAACAACTAACGGACACAATGAACACCCAGACTCGAAACATATACAAAGTATTGTCTCGTGTGGGGATCGAACCCACAACACTTCAGCGCAGTGTCAAGCAGTGAGGCTGCCGCTTAAACCACTACACCAACCGTGCAGTCAGACTCTGATCGAGAGCGCGTTGGCAGACTTTTTAGGTACAAGTTTTTGGTGATCATTATGGAGAACTCTCATTCCTGCAAGTTATATATACTCATACCTATATTATCTGCATATGAATGCGTCAAACTACAAACGAGCATCTCTTTTCTGTCTATTTTAAAATGACTTCTCCCAGCTGAAATGTTATCGCAGAGCCATACATACATACTGAAGCCAGAGGCATTAATTTGGACATTGGGCTACTTTTATGTAAGTACGTCATAAAAGTAACCCGCTAAGTAGGTATGGATAAGGCATTTAATGGGGGTTGAAAGTTTTTTTTTAAATACGCTGGTTTTGTAGTTATCATTATTTTTATCCATAGTACAAGCTCTGCTTAGTTTGGGACTAGATGGTGTTGTGTGAATGTGGTAGAATATTATTATAATATTACTAGAGGACGCCAGCAGCTATGCCTGCAATTTTTTTAAATTTATCCATTTTGGCCGATCCCGTGGGAATTTCGAGAAATCCCTTCTTAGTGCATCCCTACGGTCCCCAAGGAACACACATGCCAAATTTCAGCTTCCTGCGCCCAATAGTTTCGGCTGTAGCGTGTCTGTCAGTCAGTCAGTAACGCAAGGATTTTATATATTAAGATTATTATTATAATGCAGCTAAGACCTAGTAGGTATCATATAAATCTCCTTACAAGCATGTATAGATATTTTCAGAACAATTGTGCAATTGTATGAAACTGTTTAAGTGCAGCTTCAATTCTTTGAAACTGCTACAGTTAGCATAGTAATCTCTCAATGTTATCTATTACTCAGAGATAAATTCTTCTCAGCAATATATTGACCCTAATTCTCTTCTTGGACTAACTAAACTAAAATTATACTACCTATTGCTGTTCTTTTTGAACCAATAATGCGAGAAAAGACAAGATAAATGTTTAAGAGACGTTGCAATGACTTTCGGGAAAGTAAACTTTTGTGGGCCACATTTGACAGATCATATGCTTCCATCTCCCGTGTTATTAAAGAGAACAAGAGAGAAATAGGCAAAATTTTATTAAATCTTGAACATCCATATTACTGTCATTGTAAATATTTGGATTAAAATACTAGCTAAAAGTCTCGCGTCAGCTTGGTCTTATATGACCCGAACCAGAACCAATTATTTACCTTTCCATTTCCAATATTCGTCGTTTTGTTAATCTGGTTTGCCTTCCCTTTGATAACAAAGATGCACACTCTGTTTAAATACTGTCGGTATGGTGACGTATTAATAATACAATGTTTCACAACCCCGTTTCATTCTGTAGGAGGCGTAAGACGCGATAAGAAAAATGCACAAGGCACGTAGAATCTTGCAAAAAAGACATAAAACTCGACAAATCCAAATGCCTATCAATTATACTGGGCATTGCATTTGGAGAGGCCTTTGTCCAGCAGTGGACTACAAAGACTGAGGTCGATGACACTGCATATCCATTTTTCATAACTTTTTTACTTTTTCGCCAATAGCAAACTCGTACCTATTTGTTATATTATAAGTGGGCTTTCAGAGATTTATGTCAGAATTGCGGTCGGCAGACATGTCTTTATGTAGAATGTGGCCTAAATAGAGCCTGTAGGCAATCGTGAGGGCACACTAATGTGAAGGGAACAGGCGCGCTGCACACGAGCGACTAAATTATATAAGTGAGATATATTTTTGTTGGTGACATGCTAAGGTAGACTGTAGTTATTGCTGTACTTAATTTCTTTTTTGGTAAAATGGTCCATTCATTAATTGCTTACTTAGTATGACTTATAGTCTGTACGGTCCTGATAAATACAATAAAAATCTTAACGACTATCTAATATCATAAAGAATAAATAAAATTATCCTTTAAATGTGACACACAGTTAACTAAAGCCTTAAATTTTTTAAGGTAGTAGAGCCTTGCTGATTTCAGCATGAATGGGCCGGCTCGACCGGGGAAGTACTACCCTCTCAGAGAAAATCGACGTAAAGTAACAGTACCTAAACTGTTGCGTTTCGTGCGGTGAGTGAGAGTGCCGGAGGCCTTATCCCCTATCCCTTTTCCCTGATCCCACTCCTCATCCTATCCCTTTTCCCAACCCCAAGGGGCGGCAACGCACTTGTGATTCCTGTGCTGTTGCTTGTGTCCATGGGCGGCGGTAATTGCTTACCATCAGGCAATCCGTCTGCTCGTTTGCCGCCTATTACCATAAAAAAAACTGATCTAGCAACCAGAATATGATAATTCTCTTTAAAATTACAACTCTTTAAAAGGACAACTCCTTAAAAGGACAATTCTTTAAAATGACTAAATCCTGTGTCGCGGGGGACTTTACAAACATACAACCAACGGACACAATGATCACCCAGACTCGAAACAACAATTTGTGAATCACACAAAGTGTTGCCTCGTGTGGGAATCGAACCCACAACTCGGCGCAGTGTTAAGCGGTGAGGCAGGCCCCACTACGCCAACCGTGCCATTAATATACTTCTAGATTGTTAAAATACCTTCAATTCTAGATTATTTCCTTCGTGGTAAAGATAAATTGCACACAGATACAGAACAAATGCGTAATCGTGCTCATCACTCAAAGATTTGTCGAGGGTGCGAATCGAATCTCCGACCTCCGGCTTAGCTGTCAGGCTCACTAAATAATCACGGTCGAATATTCTCTTTCAAGTATAGCACACATCACAATTTAAAATATTTTCCTAGGCTATAAACGAAGCCACTGCCTCCGTGGTCCAGTGGATAGCGTATGCGACTGCTGATCGGAGGTCCCGGGTTCGATTCCTGGGTCGGGCAAAAGTGTTACTGGGTATGCCGAATTCTCAGTAGCAGCCCGGAGTCTGGTGATGTGCTAGGTAACGGCAATAGGCTCGCCCCCTTTTACGTGGGACCTAACAATTCATGGCGAAATGTGGGTGTAATGGTTACATCTCAGATTACTCCTTCAGGGATACAGGCGTGAGTCTATAAAAAAAATATAATATAATAAACGAAGCCAAAATAAAAATGGTCATAGCTACACAAATTGATATCACAAAGCAGCGACATACCAAAGACTACAATACTAGTCGCTCAAACTAACTTACACCACGATGCAAAGACATACCAAAAACTACAATATTAGTCGCAAAGAAATCTAACGATTAATCGCAGGCGTGTGCGCGCCCTTACACTGACCCTTTGACCGCAGGCTAGTTATCTAGTACACACACGTCCGACTAGTCGCCGCCGTGATTGATGACCTACTGCCTGTGAAAGTTGCGGCCTAGCTTTACCAATGGACCTACGTACTAAACTAGTATTAAAGCTTAGGTTTGTAATTTGTATACACTTGCGACTTGTATTGTGGGACAAGTTTAAGGTTATTCGACTGCTAACAGATGAATAGGTAGCTATAATTATAATGTATATCATCATCAGCCTTTAACAGTCCACTGCTGGATTAGGCATCTCCTTTGGAAGGAGGAATTGGCCTACTGTACCACGCTGGCCAGACGGGTTGGTATAGGGTTTGTATCAAGTTTTCCTTCTCTTACAGTGCTGTTCTCTGCATAATATGCTCCCTCTGTCGGCTCTTACGACACCCATGGGATGATATGGGGTGGTGACATTTCGTATTCTTAATCCGTCGCCACACGGATAATGTATATAAGCAATTGAAAAATTGTACCGTAAAAACGTGGAGCTATTAACCGCGAGAATTTCGGGAAATCCCTTTTTAGTGCACCCTTACGTTACCTAAGCAACATACATGCAAAATTTCAGCTTTTTGCCTTCCAATAGTTTTAGTTGAGCGTTGTCTGTCAGTCAATCAGTAATGATAAAAATATATACATATATACTTACAGATGATCTGGGCTGATATTAGCGTATTAAAGATTCTACATTATTATCATCATCATCATCAGCCATGCGCACGGGACGCTTCTCATTATGAGGAGGGTTAGACTATAGTCCACCACGCTAGCCACGTTGGCAGACTTCTCATGACTTTCAAAAACATGATGGACAACTCTCAGACATGCAGGTTTCCTTACAATGTTTTCTTTCAGCGTTTAGCAAAAAAAGAACCATATAGAACTAACCATTGTATTTTTATATTTTCATCTGTGTGATCAGAATAAACTTATTCTGCTGTTTTCTGTTTTACAACAGTCACCTTGTGACTACGGCTGGTGTAACCCATACTGAAAACTTCGTGGCAAATCAAATATATGCCACATATCATATAAATAATTTCAAGATGGACTCCCATTACGGAACTCTAGTTTCTGTACAAATCGTGAAAGCAAGAAGCTTTAGTTTGATAAAAAGTCGCTCCGTACGGGAATGCTTGCCTACTAAGGGTGAATGAGTAAATTGGATTGGCTAATTAATATGAAGGTACATTCGCAGTAATTAGTCGTTACTTGCTTGAGTGTCAATGAAAATATCGCCTTCCTGCATACTTAACGTTACTAACTGGTTATCATTAGCTTAGCGTTCATATAAAACTAGTATGATCATCATCCTAGTGTTGTGCTGTCTGTGGTCAGCGTCTTAAATCTTCAATTTAGAGGCCAGGCGCGGAGCACTTCCCGTGGGGATAGCGGCAAAGTAAAAGTATGCGTCGCGACGAAGTAAAGTATGCTTACCGCGATTCGGCATGTACGAGGGTCAAACTGAAAGTTCTTAGAACTGGCCACTTATAAACAATATAATAAAAAAAATATTCTAAAATTTGAAAATAGAACTCTTTGCCAATATTACTGAGTATATATTTCATTCATTTGTCATTTGTTTTACGATTTGGCGGCAAATTGAAAATTGTCTGTGTCACGTCAACATGAATTTAACACGAGAAAATTTTCGTGCAATGATTTTTTATGACTTTCGATGTCATTTAAGTCAACAAGAAAGTTATGATAGACTACGATTGGCCTTTCACGATGAAGCCCCATCTCGTGCGACTGTTTACAACTGGTTTAATGAGTTTAAACGTGGTCGCACTAATCTCACTGATGATGTACGTGAGGGACGGCCTTCTACGGCGACGACTGAAAATAACATCTGTGTTGTGCGGCGTATGATAGAGACTGACAAAAGAGTGACCTATCAGCAGATTCGGACAAGCTTAGGCATCGGTATGAGTCAAGTGCACAAAATCCTCCACGAACATTTAGCGGTCAGGAAGCTTTGCGCCCGGTGGATACCTCATAATTTGACTAAGGCTCAAAAACTCCATCGTGTGGATTGGTGCCGTAAAATGATTGAAAGATTTAACGGAGGTGACTCAAATTCTGTGTTCGACATACTAACAGGTGACGAAAGCTGGATTTACTGTTATGATCCTAAAACCAAAAAACAATCTGCTCAGTGGGTGTTTCCTTTCGAGGAGTTGCCAACTAAAGTGAAGAGAGATCGAAGTGCGGGAAAAAAAATGGTGGCCTCGTTCTTTGGAAGGATAGGTCATTTCGCAACAATTGTGTTAGAGGATCAAAAAACAGTTTCTGCAGAATGGTACACTACCAATTGTTTGCCACTTGTCTTGGAAAAAGTTCGAGAGAAACGACCTCGCAGTAGGATCCTCCTTCACCACGACAACGCCTCGTCGCACACCGCCAAGCGAACGATCGACTATTTGGCGACATCAAACGTTGAATTACTGGGTCACCCGCCGTATAGCCCCGACCTCGCGCCTTGTGATTTTTATTTATTTCCAAAAATTAAAGAAAAACTTAAAGGAAAGCGGTTTATGAATGCTGAAGAAGCGGTGGCTGCGTATCGCGATGCCATTGAAGAGACCCCTAAGAACGAGTGGGCAAAGTGCTTTTCCCAGTGGTTCCATCGCATGCAGCGGTGTATTGACGTCAATGGACAATATTTTGAAAAGATATAATAAAACTAATAACTGGCTAATGTAATCAGTTTTTGATTTTCTAAGAACTTTCAGTTTGACCCTCGTATCGACCGCCACGAGACATCGAGTACACCGCGATTTAGTAAGTAGGGTCCAAACGCTTTTAAGGGCTCTCCCTTAAAAGCGTTCGGACCCTACTGGAGGCGCTCCTCACGCACCTTTTTTTGTCAGCAATTGGAACCACAGAGTGGCGATTGACGGCACGCAGTAGAGTTTCCACCACGAGACAATAATATTGTGTCGGCACATTTGTCCAACCACCATTTGACAGAATATTGTCTGGATTTTTCACGTTCAGCCATCTGAACTTCGCAACCCAAAGATGGCTATGTTTAAAAGCTATCTGTAACAATCAAAGTTAGGACCGCATTTAATAACTGACATGTTTGCTACACTTTGGTCTGACAACTCTGGCTGCAATCTCAATGGCATTAAGTCCGCCTATGTACAGAATTGTACTGTGCAAGATTTTTTTTTATAAAATCTATAGAGTATAGTAGTTTCTGGATATTTGAGGAGACAGCCAGTAACCAAAAACGTCCAAGCTTCTGGGTCGGAAACCTTCTCAGGACGATAACTAAACATATGATTTAACACTTTAAATCAGCCTAGCGTTATCTCAGTTGCGACCCGAGTTCCACTTACTAGTCTAATTGGGTTTGCCTGAATAATAGCTTTTCCACAGAACGACTGCCTGTCTGAACCGCAACCCGAAAAGACAGTAGTGCGCGCCGTGGATTCGAACCCAACTAGTGGAGATGTCAGCAGAATACCATTCAGAGGGATACCCTGTGCATGGTATTCATGGTCTGTTGGTATCTCCACTAGGCCATCTCTATCATTTAACACTTTACGTAACTTTGATAAATGTTGTTCGTTGAGGTTCATAGCAGCGTATTAAACTCCTCATTCTTCAAGTCTTTAAATATAGGTATAGACTAACCAAATAAGTGTGAATGCATCAGGCCGTTCACCAGAACCACAAAGTTTGTTATTTTATAAATGCTAACCAGAGGCGATTGTAACTGATGGCCCCTTTTATAACAAGACTTGGTTCGTGACTCTGCCCGCGCGATTTTGTAACCCGTTTTGGAAAGGAATTTTAAAAAACCGCTTCTCCGTCCTTCCTTACACTTCCCAAAGCACATACATGCCAAACAGCATCTTGTGCTCTGCAATTTCAGCTGTGCGAAAAAGTTTTTAGATATTGATTTTTAGGTAGGTATATATTGATGATTGTTAAAAAAGTTATAAATTAAAATGAAGCTTTAGAATCTAAGTTCTTAGAAAACTAATAGGGGATGCCTCAGGGTAGTACGCTTGGACCATAACGATTTTTACTCTACATAAATTACCAAGCAGCGGCATTTTATGAAATATATGTAAATCTAAATGTAGAAGCATTAAGTAATGTACATTAAAATTTGACGTTCATAAGCGTCACCTTGTGACCTAGATGAATAAATGATTTTGACTTTGACTTTGATATTTATTATTAACTCATTACTATTGTTTTTAATAAAAAGAAATAATATTATAGAGTAAAAGGGCATAATTAGTTAATAGGGAATGCCTCAGGGAAGGATACCAGGGCTGCACCGATTTCTATTTTACATAAATTATTATCAATCAAATGCCTTTTGTTCCCAATATACCGCATTAATTGAAAGAAACGTATAACGAAACTCTTTAAGGGTCTTTTTACAACCTATGTTTACCTACTTGTTGACTAAAATGTTTAAAGTAATAAAATAGAGTCGACACAAACTATACAGAATACTGAAAACGACATTGCACACAGCTTAACATTTTGCCATAGAGAACAAATCATCATCATCATCATCAGCCTTTAACAGTCCACTGCTGGATTAGGCCTCTCCTTTGAAAGGAGGAATTAGCCTTCTATACCACGCTGGCCAAACAGGTTGGTATAGGGTTTGTATCAAGTCTTCCTTCTCTTACAGTGCTGTTCTCTATATAATATGCTCCCTCTGTCCGCTCTTACGACACCCATGGGATGATATGGGGTGGTGACATTCCATATTCTTAATCCGTCACCACACGGAAAGAGAACAAATACGAAACATATATCTTACCGGAAGAAGGTACAAACTGGTATCTTATGATTGCAGCTATACAAAAAAATATTACCTGAAACAAAGAAGTGGTGTAATAGTTAATATGATATCAACAGGGAATCTTCTATGTATTGTGAGGAAAGATTTTGTCAAAGCTACTACATCTGAAACAATGGGCAATAAACCTTTTAAAATTATAGTACAAAAAGCACTTGAGTATTTCATTTTTAGGGTTCCGTAGTCCAGAAGGAACCCTTATAGTTTCGTCATGTCCGTCCGTCTGTCCGTCCGCAGCCTAGCTCAAAGACGCCTGGTGCTAGAAAGCTGATATTTGACATGAATATAGACATAAGATATTGCAACAAAACTGTAGAATAAAGTTTTGGAAAATATTTTTTTTAAGGGTATCTCACCTATATGTATAGTGGGGTTGATTTTTTTTTTGGTTGAGTACCCCATTGTGTGGGGTATCATTGGATAGGTTTAAAAAAATATTATTAACTTGCCTAAATCATTTTTCGATTAAATGATTGGTTTGTCAAATATCAAGCTTTAAAGTGAAAAAAAATTTTATACTCAAGTGTCCCCCCCTCTGCCGGCTAAACTATTGATTTGGAAGAGGTGAAAAAAATCACAAATGTAGTACATATAACGAATTTAAAAGGAAAACTGTCACGGCTAAGTAGACATCACTAGTTTACGAGTAATCGTCGTTTAACTTATAAATACCTATTTCTGTGAGTTTACATTGGGAGCGCTGGCTTAATCTTAAAGATATACGTACTTTGGTATGTAATGTACTACGGGGTAGAATGTGGGCCCGTTTTTAGTCCCATGTGAAACAGAAGTTATTATCAATAATGGCCATTATGGGCAACTACGGAACCCTACATTGCGCGTGGCCCGACACGCACTTGGCCGGTTTTAATTTATGACATAGTAGGCAAAGGTTTAGACGAACGAATGGTAAGCGAGTAGACGGGGTCGTCACAAGTACGTTGTTGACCTGGATATGAAAAGGAATACGAGAAAGAACGGGATGAGGGATATGAAAAAGGAGAAAGAGGCTGCTTATTGTGGAAGAGGAAATAAAAAAAGGAAGTGAGGAGAGAGATAAAAAGTGCGGGTGTAGCTGCGAGAATCCTCTAGTAAAAAATAAACAATGGGCAAATGTTACCAGCGAACGAATTACAACTGTAAGAATAATATAAATAGACCTGGTACAACCCGGTTATAACCCAATCGAGTAACCAAAGTAAGAACCCTGTAACCAAAAATATTCTACCACCAAAAAAATAGCATCACTCGCCAGCAATAAGACCCAAGCCTTCAAAACAACAAACCTAACCTAACCTAACCGAATCTAACCAAAAATATTTTACCAGCACCCAGTAAAATACCATCACTCGCCAGCAATAAGACCCAAGCCTTCATAACAACAAACAAATGTAATTTCCCATCTATAATGTTATTTAAAACGAGGTTTCAAGAACTGTCATAACCCCTGCTCCTAAGATTTCCATCGTGAGATTTCTTTTTAAAATTACAGTATTAAACCTAATCTGTTTTGAGATACGATCGGCGTGTCAACTCGCTGGTCATGGGATTGTATTGCCATGGGAAAGAATGATAATATACTGAATGATTATGGGCTAAGTGTCGTTATTTAAAAAATACGCGTAGTGTTGGAAGAAGATCTGTGGCCGAGTTAATGTTTTGTTAAGAGGTGGATATACGCCGTTGACCTTGCTCGTACTACTGGTTAGTTGTCCACGCGCGATTTGCGAGTATCGGTGACGTAAAAAATCCTTAGAAAATAATAAGTAAAGTTATTTGCAAAAATAAGCTGAAGGTTCCCTTGGTGTTCTAATATATAAGAGGCTGATTCAATTTAAACAATCTTATAATTGAAAGATTAGGAGAAAAAAGGTAATAACTACTAAAACAGAGATTACTTTGCATATTTTATTCAGATATTTAAAATACTTTTTTTAGGATTTGTTATCGAAGAGAAAATGCTTTATATGATGTAGATTAAGACATATTTTTTGGGATTTTTTCTATAACAATTACGGAGAAAAACGGTTTTAATGAACCCCTAATGACGCCCAATTCACATATGTCCTCGCCTTAAATCCTCTGTGACACAGGATACCTTGTGCTAGCGTTGTTTTATAAAAAGGGAAAAAACTTAGTTTAGTTTAGAATTATGGAAGGACTGTAAACGAAGCACAAAATAAATTTTGTTGGTTTATTGGATTTCGAAAGAAGATAGATAATAATAAACCATTGTTTCTCAAAGTCAATCGTTTAAAAGATAAGCGCTTCCAAAGTGCTAAAGCGGGCGTTCTAACTTTTAAAATAAGTGAGTGACAAATCTAAAATGCTCTATATAGATAACTATCGGATCTACAGTTTCGGTCGGGGCTAATTTTGTTATAAAACTTAATGTTTTGCTGGAAATCGCGAAAACTCAATTTTTGTGACTTTTACACGAGAATTTTTTTCCCGCCCGCTGTCGGATCGAAAAGGATTTTTCAGATATCATTTATGGTGGTGTTTTGGGCAATCCTACCAAATTTTCAGCTGAGTGCGAATTTTGTACCCTCAGATGTCTAAATTGACCGTATTATTAGTGCTCAATGATGTGCCCGATAGATGGCAATAGGCTCGCCCCCTATTATATTGGAACCGAAACATAACTGGCTAAGTGTGTGTGTGTAATGCACCTCTGCCGACCCCTTCGGGGATAAAAGGCGTGAAGTTATGTTATGTTGTTATTAGTGCTCAACTCCGCTCCCCAAGGAACACACATCCATACATGCATTACTGTGCGTTGTCTCAGCCACGCAAGATTTTTAAGTCTATGAATGATTTATCAAGTTATAAATATATCATAAATGGGTTAACTAATACTCCCTTTAAAGCTTACACTATAAAAACGAGGCCAACAGCTAATAATCTACAAAATTCCTTAACTTTAATATCTTAACGACTGTTAATTTTCTTTTATCATACAAAAGCTACTATTATAAGACATTATCTGTGCTATTATGGATCGTACGCGATAATTTACTTATTAAAGAATGCAACTATGCCAATAGATATTCATCTATTCTCACAGTTCTGAGATATGCATCAAGGTGATGATTTTAACGACCAGTATTAATTGCTGAGAAAGTATGGATAATTGCAGACGTGAAATAGAACTGCTGAGGTCAGAATACCGATCGGCGGATAGCAATGATTTTGATCTGGTTCAACATAACTAGATTAATTTTTTTTTGGTTTTTATTTTATTGTTACGGATGACGAAAGATTGACCAAGCAGATATACAAGGCAAGTGTGAATGGGACAGGACGAAGGGTAAGACCTAAGCGGACGTTCTCTGACCAGATTGGAGACATCCTAAAAACAGGACAGGTTAGAAGTACCCTGAACAGAAGAGCATGCATGAGGAATCTGATGGGAATGAATGAACACTCCTATCAGATTCCTCATGCATGCTCAAAAAGAGATGTATCAGGATCGTTGCAAATGGCGTTCCGTAGTCTCTGCCTACCCCTCCGGAAAATAAGCGTGAGTCTATGTATGTATGTTTTATTGTTACCTATCAAAATAACTCCTGGCTGTCTGTTCTTAAGCAGTCATGAAGAACCATGGCCTAGAGAACAGCTTTTTCACGCCTCGCTTAAAGGAGCCGGAATCATATGAAGATAGTGAGCTTATTGAAATGAGCTGGAGCAGACAATGGATCATTTGCTTATGTCTCTCTTGCCTGATCACCTGCGCTGTGTCTGAGCCACCACTGGCACGAAGAAGAAGACGTCAGCTTATTTGACGCATATACCCTTACTACTAAATATTTTACACGTTATTTTTAATGTTTTATTTCAGGAGTAATTGTACTCGTTATTATAAACAACTTATGTACATAAAAATACCAAGTATTATCATGTCAAAATGTGTATGAATTTTCTGTTTTCACTAAAACGACTGAACCAGATTTGATAAATTTTAGCTCACAAAGCCAGCCAGTTCATGTCGAAGCCATGATCAAGCTCTGAAGATTTAGAATTAATCATTTTATGTAAGAGCCATTATTGTCAGATAGACTGTTAAATTAAAACACATTTTCTTCCTCAGTACCGTCAGCAACACAAGCTCTAGACACTTAATAACCTTTGGTGCATTTTTTATAAATTAAAACTCTCTGAAAAATTATTACTTTCTATACGTACAAAAAAATGAAACAAACTGCCATGCCGAAGGTATCGGGTTCGAATCCACAGCGCAAACTACAGACTCTCCGGAGTTATGTGTGTATTGAATTGCTAATTATCGCTTGCTCCGGTGCTTCGAAGAGCACGTTAACTCGTCGGTCTCGCTGCCTGGATATATTTGAGAGTCGTTGTAGGGGAGTCAGTATCTCTTCTTTCTTTTCTTTTTAAAAGACAACTCCCGCACTAGGAATAAATCCTGTGTCGCGGGGTACTTTACAAACATACAAACAACGGACACAATGAACACCCAGACTCGAAACAACAATTTATGAATCACACAAAGTGTTGTCTCGTGTGGGAATCGAACCCATAACACTCGGCGCAGTGTCAAGCGGCGAGGCGACCTCTTAAACCACTACGCCAACCGTGCAGTCAGTACCTCTGAATAAACTGACACTAGTCGGAACCATGGAATATTGAAATTCAGTCAAATCCTGTTAGATCGACTAGTAAGGAGACTCCGTGTTGCAACTAGCAGAAACAAATTCCTATACGCAATTATAGGTATTGCTGGCCCTGGTCAAGTAATTTTTGGGCTCCTCTAGAGTCTGTGTGTACCCTGTTTTTGGGCACTGCTGGTTTTTATCCGGAACAAAAGAGGAGCCTATTTACGTCATCAAAGTTAAATCTATTTGTGTTCTAAATAAGTCGATATAACATGGACTGCTGTTAGACTAGTAAGCTAACGCTATGACGATGACATATCTATACACATAAATAAAATTGGAGTGTCTGTTTGTAATATTAAAATAACCGCTTTTTACTAAATGCATATGAATGAATACACGGTACATATACCTACCGAAATGTTTTTTTTTTTCAATTTTTGTCTGTATGTCTGTTTGCTAATCTCTGGAACGGCTGGACTGATTTTGACGGGACTTTCACTGGCAGATAGCTGATGTACCAAGGAGTAACGTAGGCTATAAATTAACCGGGTACGCGAAGTAGTCCCCTCAGGACGCGGGTGAAACCGCGGGAAACATCTAGTTATAAAATAAATTCCCCCCTTTTTTCTGACAAAAACTACCGACCAGATATATGTACGATTATCACCATTAGATAATGTGATCTTTAAGGAAGGTTTAATTGCATAATTCACGCAGGCGAAATCAAGTAGGTACTTTATAAAATACGATTCAGGTAAGTTATCTTTGTCTGAAAATCCTACAAGATATTTTATTTATTTTATTATTTTATAGACTCACGCCTGTATCCCCGAAGGGGTAGGCAGAGGTGTAACATTAGCGATATTACATCCACATTTCGCCATGCATTTTTAGGTCCCACGTAATAGGGGGTGAGCCTATTGCCGTAACCGGTAATCACCATCATCCTACAAGATATTCTTTTCATATATGGGCTCGTAATTATTTGGCACAATAAAACCTATGTTGTAACTACTTATGTTGCTGTCGGTACTAAAAAAGTCATAAAAGCACAATGGCGCTAACTTCATCAATCTAAAGAACTATTAAAAAGTAAAACAACACCCTCGATAGTTTTACAGTGGCTATGAAAACTTGATGATAGCAATCAGTGTTCCTTTACAATAAAATTATAATTATAACTTTACAATAAGTGTGAGCGGCGATAGCCCAGTGGTGAACGTAACGGACTGCTGAGACGATGATCTCGTATTCGAACCCAGGTACCCCGAGCACACACCTCTGACTTATCGAAGTTATGTGTGCATTAAAAATGTTAATTATCGCTCGCTTAATAATGTGCCTTGTAGATGGCAATAGGCTCGCCCTAAATTACATTGGGTCCTAAACATAACTGGCAAAGTTTGGATGTGTAATACACCTCTGCCTACCCTTTCGGGGATAAAGGAGTGAAGTTATGTTAGGTGTTAATAAGTTAATATTTTTTTTATCTTGACGCATGGTGGAAAGCTACAGTTTGGAGAGTCCCCTAGGCCGGCTCAAAGGTTCGACCCAGGGGGACTGTGAGACTCCACGACGAGAAGCGTCGGGACTACTCACTAAAGCCACCATGGTGTCACTCTATCCGATCCCATTGAATGGCGGGGTCACGGGAACTGCCACCATTTTCCGTGTGTGTTAATATTTGAATATGTCCAAAGTGGATGCCAGGAATGAAATATTATAGTTTAACTGGTAATCAGAAAACTCGATTTTGATCGCACTATTTGGTTTTTGAGAGAAATAACTACATTATATCCGCCTGCGGCTTCGCCCGCGTGGGACATGACACAGACGGCATCCGTGGTCCAGTGGGTAGCGTATGAATCAGCTTTTTGGGTGGCCCCGTTACGATTCCCAGGTCGGGCAAAATTAATAAGTGCAGAGTTTTTCCGCATTGTAACTAGCAGCACGGAGTCTGGCAATGTGCCCGGTAACGGCAATACGCTAGCCCTATATTACATGGGACCTAAAATTCGTAATATGTGTTGCGAAATGTGGGCGTAATATTACACCTCTGCCTACCCCATCGGGGACACAGTCGTGAGTCTATAAAAAGGTAGATATTTTGATGCCATCAGTGCAATAATTTATTTGACAATTAAAGAGGATCCTCACTTTAAAATAGAGTTATAGTCCGCCATAACTCATTTGTCTTTGGTTCGCTAAAAAGTAGAACTCCGGTCCCACGCTCCGACATTATACATTAACTTATGCTACGGGAGTTATAAGATAAATTTATAGTTTCACCATATCATTGTTCGCACGTAAAAGCTTTCTTTCACGAGTAGAGCAATTCATCAAAACTTATATTACCATCGTAAAATAATCTTCATTTGAAAGATAGGTCTTAATAATCATAGGTCATGTTATGATGGGTGTGTGATGGTTTTATGTCTAATTATTTATTGCGTTATAATTTAGAATCGTAAATGTCATAGTCTCATATATGAAATTGATGTTTATGTTGTTATATTGTTGTAACATGTAGCGCTAGTATGGTTTTATAGGTTTCTCACGAGTTTCGTGAGGTCCATATTGTGGAGTGAGGGTTGCTCTATGTGTTGTCGGTTCAACGTCTACATCCCATTCCCGGTGGGACATCCCATCCTGTGCAATGGGCTCTTAGGCCATTTTTGGGCCTTGCGTGCACAATTAGGAGGCCCCTACTTTTCAAAAGTGCTCCGAATTATTATAGTTACCTACTCAATCTCCTGAGTGAGTGATAGAACATATTTTCCCCTATGATCTTTTATGTTTAGGTAATTGACACAAATATTGTAATTAATTGATCGAAGACCGACACTGTATTTTGGACGAAATGAGATTTGATTTTGAATTGACTCGCATTTGGTATACTGTTACACTTATGTCAATGGTCTTATTTGACACAAGAGTTCTCAATCATCATCATCAGCCTTTAACAGTCCAAGGCTGGACTAGGCCTCTCCTTTGAAAGGAGCAATTGGCCTACTATACCACGCTGGCCAAACGGATTGGTTTAGGGTTTTTATCAAGTTTTCCTTCTCTTACAGTGCTGTTCTCTACATAATATTATTTTCACCACAGCAGCTCAAACATGCCGCTTTTGCTGCGAGACAACAGTGAACAAAACGTGATTTTGATTCGAGCGTGAGGCAAAGTAGCTTTTTAATTTTTCAATCTTCAGTGCTACGAATTGACATTGTTCAGCCACAAATTTGAAACATTCGAATTTTACTGTGCTCTGTCTCTTTCCCATGCATATAAAAAGTGAGTGAAAAAACAAACCCCTTCAAATTCGAAATTCGATTTTGGAATTCGACCTCAAAGAAAACACCTACTGCAACGAAAAAAAAAAGATATTTGTAATAAAGAAATTACATAATTATGTTATTGTTTACATGTCATGTTTAATTTATTATTGGATTTTAATAAAAATAAGTCTAATTAATAGTATAAAATTGGTATTTAACTAATACATTTTTATTTAGAATTACAACAATGATAGATTTGAAAAATAAACATCAGGGACGCGGTATTAAAACGCGATTTAAAAAAGTAGCGGGAACAAAAATTTCGCTGATGCTGATACAGTAGGTATAGCGTAACGTGTTAAATTATATTAATATATCAAATAATTTAAAAAGATGAGTGAAACTAGCGATGATGATTGTACTTTAACACCAGAAGAGTTAAATCAACAAGTGATTAATGCAGAATTCAATCTATTCCTGTTCATTTCTATGTCTCCTAAGTAATATGTGTTCTCACTGCTGTGGTGAAAAGTTATGTGTGCTACACGAGAGCAAAGTTTTTTGTATCTCGTGCTGTTGAGTCCCTCGCAACGCTCAGGATTCTAACTTTGATTCACTCGCTACGCTCGTGAATAAATCATAGAATCCTTCGCTTGCTCGGGACTCAAAATCAGCACTCGAAACAAAAAACAACTTTACTCTCTTGTTGCACAAATAACTATTGTGCAATGATACATTTGAAAAATGTTGATTTTTCAAATGTATCATTGTTGTAATTCCAAATAAAAATGTATTTGTTAAATACCAATTTTAAACTATTAATTAGACTTATTTTTATTATAATCCAATAATAAATTAAACATATATACAATAACATATTAAAAAAAGTAATTTCTTTATTACATTTTTTTTTTTATTTGCCTTTCCGAAGGTGTTTTCTTTGAGGTCGAATTCCAAAATCGAATTTCGAATTCGAAGGGGTTTGTTTTTTCACTCACTTTTTATATGCATGTGAAAGAGATAGAGCACAGTAAAATTCGAATGTTTCAAATTTATGGCTGAACAATGTCAATTCGTGACACTGAAGATTGAAAAATTAAAAAGCTACTTTTACTCACGCTCGAATCAAAATCGCGTTTTGTTCACTGTTGTCTCGCAGCAAAAGCGGCATGTTTGAGCTGCTGTGATGAAAATAACTATCTCCCTCTGTCGGCTCTTGCGACACCCATGGGATGATATGGGGTGGTGACATTACGTATTCTTAATCCGTCACCGCACGGTTCTCAATAATGTTCTCGAAAGATATGTGATGTCTGCCAACCCGCACTTGGGCAGCGTGGTGGACTATGGCCTTACCCTTCTATAGTACAAAGAGGCCCGTGCCCAGCAGCGGGACAGTTTATTAAAAGGGCTGATGATGATTTATTTCTAGCACCACCCGCACCAATCTCACCGTAATATTCACTATAAACATTTTATACCCGTCATATTACGACGTGAACAAAGCTGTATTCATAAATTCTATCGTCGTTTAGCAGACTCGTAAATCAAATCGAGTAACACAGAATTGATAGTCGGCTTGCAAAGAAAAATGGCGGCAAGAACCCTATAATTCAAGACACAACAAATTATAATAAGTCCACTGTGCTGTGCAGATACCTTGTACGTATTAAAAGTATTTTTTTAACAATGTGTAAACTGCAGCATAGATTCGATACTGGGTAGAGTCGGCGGGAAAATTCGATGCGGGGCTTAATTTTACATTGTTTGTTTACATGTTTCGTTTAATTTTATTACGTACTAGTTACTACTTAGCTATTAAGTATTTAAAAATAAAATACTTATGAAAAACTCATATCTGAATTCTCAGTTAAAAAATATCAAATATATTTTGCGAAGCAACGCTGCAACTTGCCTTTAAGGCGCTATTTAGCTGCACCCCCGAAACCAATTATAATCTAAAACAATAAGCAAATATAGATATTGCTTCTGATCCTGGTCAGCTAATTTTTGCGCCTCTCCTTGGTCTGTCTGTACCCTGTTTCCACCAACCGTTACGACACTGCACCGCCTTTTTTTTAAATTTAAATATTTATGGTTAAATATATTTATTTTCAAAGTGTACACACTTTTGACAAGGTACGTCCTATTTCCATGCTCTAAGTTTTATATTCGGCACAAAAGGGTAGCCTATTTATGTCTCCAAAGTCTAATCTATTTGTGTGCTACATTAGTCTTTATTGATTGAACATGGATTGCAGAGGGACTGCTATCTTCCGTAATCCCAAAAAATAGTAAAATTCTGTAGTTGAGACCAGAGTAACCGAGGTATAGATGGAAGTGACTTTTTGTAAAAATTCACTCTAATCGGACTTCGCCTCTTTACTTGTAAATATGAATAGAATATTACTTATTGACAGCCCCAAAAAGTTATCTGAGAATTTTAAATATAGTTGTGAATATAGCGGCAAGCATATCTCAACGTATAGTTATAAAATAATACTTGGAAATAAAACAATAATGTGACCAACAGCAAATATTTTATACATAACTCAGGTAATTATTGTTAATTTGTGAGGCGACATACGCGTCTAACTTTCTCACATATTCTGTGGTAAAAAGACGAGGCTCCTGAGAAAATATTAATGTCGCCATAAAAAAAAACAAAGGCAAAGGAACACGTTCTATTTTTATACCGGTGTCAATTTTACTTTTTTCCCGCGTCGCGCAATGTTGCCAAGTATACTTTGTTCTTATTTTAAAAATATAAGTTTTAGATAGTGTTTGTTAGAATTTATTTTTACTGGTGGTTTTATGTAATGTTATACTTTATCTATGAACTGGTGAATGTCTGGTGTATTTAGAAATACTACTAGCTTTTGCCCGCCGCTTCGCACGCGTTATTTTCGGATTTTTAATGTACGGATCATGTACTGATACTTTAATATTTACTTTATTTTGACAATGATGCGACATTACTGTTAGATATGCACAAATGACAGATAGCACATGCGCAGCACTCAATTATTACAGCGCATGCGTTCTTACTTTCAACAGTTAAATTTGTGCCCTACAAACTTCTACCCTCCCTACAATCCCTCCCAGTTTATTTTTTGCAACAAATGGTAGCCCATGTCCGTCTCCATGGTTCAATATATGTCTGTATTAAATTTCAACAATATCGGTTCAGACGTTATAGCGTGAAAACGGAACATACATACATACATAGACACTTTCGAATTTATAATATTAAGTAGGGAATCTTTATTTGAACTTAATAAGCATGTGCCGTACCATGTACAGATTGTCAATTACATGGTCCATTACAAATGAGGCTTACAAAATAGTTAACGATTTATCTAAAATAGGTAGGTAACAATAGCCCATCGTGAGTTAGTTAAGTGTTTAATCTTTGAAGTGATAATGTTTTAAGAGCTAAGAAAAGTCATTATCTAGAGTCTATTTCAAAGTTTCGATAGAGTTGGATACGAAAGTTTCAAAGTTTACGACATTGAAGTGCATTAAGCTAAAGTTCTAATAAGTTACCACCTTAATTTAAAGCAATGTTACCTTGTAAGTAACTTTGATAAAATGGAAGGTGTAAATTAGAAGTGGATGCCTTTTCTTTAATTAAATTTTCACATAATTGAAGCGTACAGGTATACTTTTTAAGCTGGCAAGACCCGAAAGGCCATTTTAGTATGTAACGAATTTATGGGACGGTATTTTTGCTGATATATCTTATACTTAATATATAAAGCTGAGAGATTGTTTGTTTGGTTGAACGCGCTAATCTCAAGAACTACAGGACAGATTTCAAAAATTATTTCAGTGTTAGATAGCCCATTTCTTAAGAAAGGCTATAGGCTATATAACATCACGCTATGAGCCACGGGAGCGGAGCAGTAGCCTTAAATAACGCGGGTGTACCGCGGGCTCATCTAGTTATATGATATAGCTAGCTAAATTAACTTATTGTACCTAAATAACCCCAAGAGCTTCACTAGATATTATTTATATAAAGGTAATCCTCAAACATACAGGTTTCTTTACGATGTTTTCCTTCACCGTTTAGCAAGCGATAATTAGCAACTGAATAAGCACATAACTTTAAAAAGTGGTACGCACCGTGAGTTTATACCTAAGAGAGTCTGTGAAGCGATCTGTTTGTCTACCCCTTTCTATCATATAAACTTACTGTTCTAATGATATGTGACAGAATGTCAACTTTTACACAGAGCGACTACCGTCTGACCTCCGCAACCCAAAGGGATAGCGATATTCCATGGTTTAGACCAGTATCAGTTTATTTGAGGGTACTTACTCGCCGTAACGAATGTCAAAAATCTTCATGACTCCTTAAAAGTGGTACGCGTCATGAGTTTATACCTAAGAGCATCTGTGAAGTCTATTAGTCTATCCCTTTCTATCACATAAATAACTATTTCATAAAAACACAATCTCATTTCCGGGCACACGCAATACCGATGCTACTGCGTCATCAATTTATCTGATACATCGATACACCGAAACATCGATAAGATCTCGATAGTTTTATGTTTATAACGATTATTGTTTGTTATCGCATTCCATTGTGGAGTTACTGTGACAGTGTTGCTATATTTCAGTTTCGTAGTTAGAATAAACAAACGTACGAACAGTAAGGAGAGCTTTGTGGGACCGGTGGTAAAATAATTTGCAGTGTTCGCTTACTGCCGTGGAGTATATTATTCGACTCCCCGTTGGCTTTGGTGTCTAGATAATATTAAGTACGTTGTAATTTTCAAAGACGGACATACGCCAACAGGTGACGTACTAAAAAGGGCCAAATTAAAAGTACCCATAACCGGCGAGCATGTACGAGGGTAGTCCCAAAAGTACCCGACCTGACAAGGAAAACAAAAGAAAATCAAATTATTTTTTTTATTATTTTTCTACATAATCTCCTTTAAGTTCTATGCACTTGGCCCAGCGATGTTCGATAGCTTCAACACCTTGTTTGTTATGAGATTTGTCGAGCTCGTGAAAATACTCATCAACCGCTGCCTCCACTTCATCATTGCTGGCAAACCTTTTACCAGCAAGCCATTTTTTAAATTTGGCAACAAAAAATAATCCGAAGGGGCCAAGTCGGGCGAATAGGGTGCATGAGGAAGTAGTTCGAACTTTAACTCGCGGATTTTGGTCATGGCCTTGGCACACGTGTGTACTGGTGCATTGTCTTGGTGAAACAAAATTTTTTTTTTCGCCAGGTGCGGTCGTTTTTGACGGATTTGTTCACTTAATTGATGCAACAGGTTAGCATAATACTCGCCATTGATAGTCAGTCCTTTCTGAAGATAATCTATAAAGATTATCCCACGACAATCCCAAAAAACGGGGGCCATGACTTTTCCCGCTGATGGAACGGTTTTCGCCTTCTTTGGGGCTGGTTCTCCTCTACGAGTCCATTGCTTCGACTGTTATTTAGTCTCTGTTATGAAATAATGCACCCACGTTTCATCCATAGTAATAAAACGCCGCAAAAACTCCGCTTTATTATTGTGAAATTTTGCCAAACACTCGGTCGAAATATCTTCGCGACGTCGTTTTTGGTCCTCTGTGAGCAATCGCGGCACCCACCTTGCGCACATCTTTTTCATATCCAAATTTTCGGTTAATATGCGATGTACAGCACTTTTTGAAATCCCTGCCATGTCTGCTAACTCGCGTACCTTCAATCGCCGGTCATCTAATACCATTTTGTGGATTTTTGCTATGGTTTCTGGTATGGTCACTTCATTTGGTCGACCACATCGATGTTCATCTTCGCAGATCAAGCGACCTCGTTTAAACTCTGCCACCCAATATTTTACTGTTGTAAACGATGGAGCATACTCCCCAAAGTAGAATCTAGCTCCGCTTTAATATCAGTTGGACTAAAACCTTTCAAATGAAAGTATTGTATCACATAACGATGGCCAATTTTCTCCATGTCTGAAAATTTGTTCACAGCGTCAACTATTGATGGCTACTAAACAAAAGACTAACGACGCTACGTGTTCCAATTTCAAATTTAAACTTTATGAAGTATATTATTTTTAAAAAGAGTATTTATTTGAGATAAAAACCTCTTTAAGTGTGTCAGGTCGGATACTTCTGGGACTGCCCTGGTATGATGAGGTTTATGAATGTCGAGGAAGCGAAAGAGGTGTGTTTGAACCGGAGCATTTGGCGTTCCATAGTCTCTACCTACCCCAATGGGAGACAGGCGTGACTATAGATAGATAATTTTCAAAGCTGCATTGAAAAAATGAGAATGGTAACAAAATTGTTATTAATTGTTCGCCGTGTGGTTGACCGCATAGAAAACAAGTGTCACCACCCCCTATCTTCCCGTGGGTGTCGTAAGAGGCGACTAAGGGATAACACGATGCAAATACCATCTTTGCGTAGAGACGGAAAACTCGACATCAAACCCTATACGACTGCCTCGTTGGTCTCGCGGCATAAATGTGCGCGTGGGATCGGGAGGTCCCGGGTTTGATTCCTGGATCGGCCAGTGTTATTGGGTTTTTCTGTCACGAAATTCTCAGTAGCCGCACGGAGTCTGGAAATGTGCCCGGTACGGCAATAGGCTCGCCCCTTATTACGTGGGACTAAAGTATATCTGGCGAAAAGTGGGTGTAGAAATACACCTCTGCCTACCCCTTCGGGGATAAAAGGCGTGACGTTATGTATGTATGTATGTATGTAATTGTTCTACAAAAGAGGTTCAAATACATGAATTTTAATAACTACTAAGGGGTCCTTGCATCTACATCCTAAGCCTTTAATTTGATCATTTCTGGCCGCTCCTATGGCAATTTCGGGAAATTTCTTCTTAGTGCACCTCTGCGGGTCCAAGAAACATACATGCCAAAATCTCAGGGTCTTGCGCCTAATAGTTGTACTGTATAGTGTTGTTGTCTGTCAGTCAGTCAGTAACGTTAGAATATTTTTATACGCTGAAGATATTTCAAGAATATTGCCATTGTACAAGCTCTGCTTAGTCTGGGATTAGATGATCATGTGCGTGTTGTTCTACGGTTTTTAATAAATTATTATAATTGTGTGTATTTAACATTCTAGATGACACAGTAGGTAATTGCTATATTTATAGGAAAACAAGTTTATTTTCTACGAGCAAATCAGCATAGAAACTGACTTGTTTTATACCAGTTGACCGAGAGAATAATCATTATTTACTACGAGTAGCTATTCTATATTCATGAGGTTTTGATTTCAATAAAGTTATCATAAAACTGCTTTTTAGAGTCCTACTTTAAAAGGTATAACTTAGAGGCTTATGTTGTTGACAGCCTATATTTCACATACTGATATAGATAGATAGATAGAGAATTCTTTATTGTACACCAGATACTATACTTACACATGCTATATGATACAGTAATTTTATAAATGTACAATAGGCGGCCTTATCGCTAAAAGCGATTTCTTCCAGGCAACCTTGGGATGGACTAGAATAGATCAGAGAAACAAAAACAGTGGTGTAGTCATTAGTATGTAATTAAGTTATACCTATTACTTTAACTGGTGTACCTAATATCTTCCGTGTTAATTTACTGGCCCACTGTTAGGCGTGGAGCTCTTCACATAAGGAGATGGGTAAGGCCATAAGTACACAACGCTGACAAAGTAAGATGGTTAAAAAAAATTACAATCAAACAAGTCGGCGCTGGACAAGTTTGAAAAAAGAATCCCTTGGCTCGCTCATAGAGTCGAGCCACACTAGAAACAGCTTTTGTATACGAGTGTCAATGTGCGTGTAAAGTAGCACTGAAAGCGACGATGTCTTGCTGAGCTATTCTCGCCCTTATGGTGGTCAAGCGGGCATTTGTTCGACTGTACGTGTCGTGAGTTTGAACCCAAAACCCTCTGTGTATCAGTGTCTTCTAGTGTCTCCACTAATTAGTCTAGGGCCTCTAGACTCTAGGCTATCCCCGCCTTCGAGCCCTAACATAAAATTTGAATACCTAAGAAATAGTCTACTGAAATTATATATCTCTGTCAGAAAATAGCTGTAATACTTTCTAACCTCAGAATCGAACTTGATAGCTAACAACCAGCAGTCAGCAACCACCATAACAAACCCCTCAGCACCAAAAAGCGTTCAAATCCAAGTGTTGCCAACTAAAAAAACATGGCCGACTAACAAGTAGGTACTACACAAAACATGTATAGTCATATACGTATTACACGCGTCGGCGTTTACAATTCTGAGAAACACATTGTTACTAAGTCCATAATTAAGGAGCGACCCACAAGCTATGCGAAAAATATTCCCTAAGTGCGGTTTCAGATTAGCGTTTTATACGCGCGTATAAGCTCGTTTTTGGAAGCGCATGTAGGCGCGTATAGGCGCGCCTTTTGGCACACGCGCAACTCGTACGAGCGTTGACGCGCTTCTAAGCTCGTATAGCCACGAGCCGTCAAAATCCATGTTGACACTGACAAGACGTCACTACCATTTCGAGCGAACACGCCCGTTTACGTGAGTCTGGTTTTTTGAAGCGCGTATTTTAGCGCGCGTGTAAGCGCGTATGCTAAAACGACCGTATACGCGCAGAAAAATACGCTAATCTGAAACCGCCCTAATGGCTGAACGGCGAACGCTCTTTACATGCGCGCGAAATAAAAAAAGAACAAGTTATTTTTAGTCTGTGCGTGATTTAAGATGGCGGTTTGCGCGGTAAACTTTCGATTTATGTGGTAATTTTCTGTTTTTGTTATGCAATATGATGCAAATACTTCCCATTTGCATAAGATATAATATATGTATACGTAGGTATGCCGTTTGCTTGAAGGAAATTCTTATATTTAGAATACATAATGCAAATAATTAATTAGAAATAAACTTTATTTATTTTTAAATTATAATATATACCTACTTATATACTTTCATTTGACATTTTAATAATTGTGATTAGCTGACATTGTACTTTTATAATTATTATTGATATTTTATAATTTCGTTTTTAATTATTTCATGACATTATAATATTCTTATTTCTACATTATGACATTTTGGACTCTTATTTGACATTGTATATTTTCACGTTAAACTGTAATAATTTATGTTGTTTTTAGGGTTCCGTACCTAAAAGGTAAAAAGCGGAACCCTATTACTAAGCCTCCGCTGTCTGTCTGTCTGTCCGTCTGTCTGTCACCAGGCTATATCTCATAAATCATGATAGCTAGAAAGCTGAAATTTTCACAAATGATGTACTTCGGTTGCCGCTATAACAACAAATACTAGAAAACAAAAAAAAAATAAGGGGAGATCCCATACAAAAAACGTGTTTTTTTCGTATTTTTTGCTCAAAATTACTAACTGTTACAGGTAGACGCTTTAAATTTTTACAGAATATGTAGTTGTATATTACCTTTTAAAATAAATAATTAAATTTAAAAAAAGTAAATAATAAAGGGGGGCTCCCATACAACAAACGTAATTTTTAAGCAATTTGTTACTCGATCTTAATAAACAGGTAGAAACTTATAAAGTATTTAAGTATAGAACAGCGAACGTGATTTTCTTTTATAAATGATGGTACGGAACCCTTTGTGCGCGAGTCCGACTCGCACTTGCCCAATTTTTAATATTATAATATGTTTCTGTGTTTGCATGCCTAATTGGTGGGATATGGTAATAGAACTATGTATTTATTATTAAGATTTGCAAATGTATACGGGTAAACATTTGAAAATCTAATACTATAATCTAAAAATTCATTTAATTAATTCATTAATTTGCGAATATGGGTCCATATTCGCAAATTAATAAATTAATTAAATTAATTCCTTTCAGAAGGTGATTGAATTTCACAAGACTGTAATTTGTTGGCGATATCCGGAGATTGCCACGGGTAAATTAAAAAAAAATGCAGGCGTAGCTGCTGGCGTCCCCTAGTACCTAGTCCATATAAAGCTGAAGAGATTGTTTGTTTTTTTAGATGTACCTATCAGAATTGGCGATATTAATTTTGTCAACACAAATAATTTTTCTGCGAATTTTATTTATGAATGTGTCCTCTTAATTTTGATTTTGTATTAGTACATTTTATTATACTTTTGTTGGTTTTTGAAGCTTTTTTATCTTTATTTTAATCTTCAATGTTCCTTCGTTATGGACCAAGATTATTGGCCCCAAAGGGTAGTAATATAGAGGTTGAAAAAGTTCGCAGGTGAAGCCACAGGCAACGGCTAGACACATACACATACATACATATCGTCACGCCTTTTATCCCCGAAGGGGTAGGCAGAGGTGTATTTCTACACCCACTTTTCGCCAGATATACTTTAGTCCCACGTAATAAGGGGCGAGCCTATTGCCGTACCGGGCACATTTCCAGACTCCGTGCTGCTACTGAGAATTTCGTGACAGAAAAACCCAATAACACCGCCCGACCCAGGAATCGAACCCGGGACCTCCCGATCCCACGCGCATATTTATGCCGCGAGACCAACGGCTAGACCAACCTATATAACAAAATGCTTCATCATCAACAGCCTTGAACAATCCACTGCTGGACTAGGCCTCTCCTTTGAGAGGAGGAATTGACCTACTATACCACGCTGGCCACGGGTATAGGGTTTGTATCAAGTCTTCCTTCTCTTACAGTGCTGTTCTCTGCATAATATGCTTTCTCTGTCGGCTCTTACAACACCCATGGAATGATATGGGGTGGTGACATTCCGTATTCTTAATCCGTCACCACACGGACAACAAAATGCTTAGCTAATCTCAAAAGCACTTACTCAAACTCAGGGTTAATCTTGGCACTTCCATGTTGTTACTAACAATAATTTCCTTACCGAAAATCCAATTGAAAACTTCCCCCGAATACAAAGCTTTAATTATTGCAACAGGAAGCGGGGCTAAAGAACTGCTTAATATCAAATATATTTATTAGGTAATAACACTAATAACCCTTTCAAAGGGTTAGCGGGAAGTAACTTTATGAAATTATTAAGTAAAGATTAGCAAGCGTGGTTAATTATCTCAAAGTAAACTTAAGTAAAAAGACTGCCTTGTTGGGTTTGCGGCATAAAATTGAGCGTGGGATGGGAGGTCTCGGGTTCGATCCCCGGGTCGGGCAAAGTGTTATTGGGTTTTTCCGTTAGGAAATTCTCAGTATCAGCACGGAGTCTGGTAATGGGCTCGCCGTGGGTGTAGCAATACACCCACTTTTCGCCACGGTTGGCGTAGTGGTTTAGGTAAGCGGCCGCCTCGCCGCTTGACATTGTGCCGAGTGTTGTGGGTTCGATCCCCACACGAGACAACATTTTGTGTGATTCATAAATTGTTGTTTCGAGTCTGGGTGTTCATTGTGTCCGTTAGTTGTATGTTTGTAAAGTGCCCCGCGGCACAGGATTTAGTCCTAGTGAGGGAGTTGTCTTTGTAAATAAAAAAGAAATATATGCCTCTGTCTACCTCTTCGGGGATATAGGCGAGAGACAGCAAAGACACGGGTTACTACTATATATACATAATGTATATTAGTCGCCCGTGTCTTTGCTTGCCCTAAATTTTCAACCTTTATTATACCCTCTTAGGGGTGGCATATTAAAAATCCTTCGTTAGTGGGTACCTAGCTCATAAAAAACTGTTAAAATGGTATGCATGCAATGGTATTTTGTATACTTATATGGTAATTTCTAGTATTTATCCGCAGATTTGCCTGCGTGCTTGTGGGTAATCCTGATGAAAGATAGCCCATGGGCTTCTGTGGGGTAGAGCAGAAGCCTTCAAATGTAAACGAAATGTTTCACACAAACACTTTAATCGCGTTTACTTATAAACATGGTCACAGGACTACAAATTAGTGACCAATCACACTGTGGGTACTATAGATCCCCTCGTTAGCCTCTGCGACTCAAAATTGGCTAGATGGCAGAGCACTATATCATAGCTGCTGCTTGTATACTACTATACTAAATACTATACTATTCCGCCACATTCACACAACACCATCTAGTCCCAAACTAAGCAGAGCTTGTACTATGGGTACTAGACAATGGATAAACATACATATATACTTTTTTTTTGTAAATACATACATATTATACATAGAAACACCCAGGCCAAGACAAACATGTTCATGCACACAAATGTTTGACTTGAGCGGGAATCGAACCCGCGACCTTTTAGCAGTCGCTTACACTCCCGCGGCGCCAACCGGTCGTCTAAGTGTATGACTCGCTACTGGCGTGAGTGCGTTTTTTTTTTTTTTTGTGTGTTTGGACTAGTTGTTGGCCGCTGATGGCCTTGACAACTTTACGCGGACTATGGGTGAGCGCAGAAGGCTCCCAACCCGTTAAAGTATACTAGACAGCGTTTTGACTCCCCAAGGGTGGACTCCCACGGACCTCGGCTTGGGGCGCTGCCGGCAATGCGGGACTGAGGTGTCCCGCGGTATTAACGTTAGCGCGTCGCGTATTCCGGCCTCGTCGGCGAGTACGGAACCGCGGTCGAAGTTGTATGGCTTCGCGAGCCGTGTGTGCTCTGATTTGAGCAAGTGTAGTGTTATCGTCAGGTTCGTCTAATACGTGCCTAGGTCTCCTAATCTTAGAAATCCTAGATGGTGTATAGTTTAACGCCGCAACCAATAGTGGGTTGGGGTGTGTCGAAGCAGAGTCAAAGTAGCTACGGGAGCACTGTTTCATGAATTGCCTGATGGTCGGCAGTTGTAAGTCTACATGTAACTCCTCGTTACGTACGTACCACGGTGCGCCCGTAGCTCGCCGCATGAACTTATTCTGAAGTGTTTGTAGCCTATGGATCCTGTGTGGCCTAGTGTGTGCGAAAACTACACCGAATGCCCACAGATTATATAGAGCGCAGAAGTGCTGGTGATGTGCGCGTATAATGAACTATTCTTAGTGTTGGGATTCCAACAGCTTCATTTGTGTACCCATACTTAACAATATTACCCATATATGCGAAAGCGTTTGTTCGTTTATGTTTGTCTTTTTTTATGATAGTAAGGTGACAGACAAACTGACGGCCCGCCTGATGGTAGTGTGCCCATTTAATTGATACACAAGCCGCTTCCTATCTCTAAACGTAAGATGTTAAGTTTTCTAATGCACAGTAACTCACTAAGCTACAGTGCCATTCAAACCGGTATATATCTTCTTAATATATAAAATCCTTGCGTTACTGACTGACTGACAGTCACGCTACAGCCGAAACTATTGGGCGCAGGAAGCTGAAATTTGGCATGTATGTTCCTTGGGGACCGTAGGGGTGCACTAAGAAGGGATTTCCCGAAATTCCCACGGGATCGGCCAAAACGGGTAAATTTAAAAAAATGCAGGCGTAGCTGCTGGCGTCCTCTAGTAACAGTAGTAACAGATAAATTTTTGCGTCAAAACGCAACAAACTTCCATCCACCCATAGATCAACCAACCAATAAACGTAGCTCATCTCATTTTCAAACTGTACTAGTTAGTGGGTAAGCAGAAAATGTATAATACTGGGTATGAACTCTAGTGGAGCGAAGCTGTCTGCAGCACATCTCATCTCTTGTAAACAGCATCCTTGCTGATAGTACCATCATTACTCATAGCAGACTTATATTTTCTTGGATTCACGCGATTGTTGCACAATAAAATAAAACGATTGTTTACTGATTTTACAGCGATATATTGGTTTTAGATAACACTTAAAACGAATGATGTAGAAACTAGTAATTGAACTTAATCTTCTTTACCTACATATACAGGGTTTTGATATGCATTTGCAAAACATTTTCAGGTGTGAATATACTACTATGAATACAAATATATATAAAATTTCGTAGTCCTACATCTTAAAAATCAGCTCAGTGTATCGACCGCTGCCGCACGCCGCCGTCGCCCAGCTGATCGCCGCAAGCTCGAATTGCAGTTACCTAACATATAAGCTCACGTACCTACCGTGCAGTCTTATTCTGCACGTTTCAGCAGTTTATTCTGATTTACTATCCTACTACTAGGGTTTCATCCCTATTTTCATTAAATGTTACTTCGCACACTGTTTGAAATAATTTCAGGTGAATAAGTATAATGTCTGGGATCCTGCCGTTTTGCCGAAAAGATTTTGACAAAATTTCATTACCCGAACAAATTTTAGCAACCTTTTTTTATACCATTGCAATATTTCGAATGATTTTAGTACGCATATTTTTATTTGGTCAAATTTTTACTTGGCAAAATATTACCAAGTATAATATCATTATGGCATTTGGTCTTTAATCAAATGATTTATCACAGCAAACAATCTTCAGACAATAAACTTTTGGTGATATTAGTTTATTAATGGAAGTAGTTAGAGTAGGTTAATTATTAAAAAAATGGTAAGGTTAGGTTAGGTTAGAACTGTGACCTCCTACGCACGAGCCGAGCGAGCGAAGCGAGCCGTGCCGCGATGGCGGCCGGCGAGTGCCAGAAACGACTTGCATTAATATAAAAAAGAGATTGTTTTTAGTAGGTTACCCGGAACTGAACTATTTAGATTAGGATAATTATTGATTTTGCGTCAAAACTGTTATTCCAACTGAAATATTTGACTAAATAAAAAATGTTAAAGTACTAGTTGGTAAATAAATTATAGTTTAAACGTTCATTTTCCAAACATTAGGTTTGCGTTACAATTTTTTGTGAATAGATTTTTTGCTAAGTAATAACTTGGCAAATGAAATTACGCGAAAAAATTTTTGGGAAGTGAAAATTTGTCAAATTCCTTTCGGTCAAACAAGGGAGACCCATAATGTCTACAGTGTATTACTTAAATATTTTGCAAATGCATATATCAACACTCTGTATAATTATTACATTACTGACTGACTGACTGACAGACAACGCACAGCTAAAACTATTAGACGCAACAATCTATAATTTGGCATGTATGTTCCTTGGAAGTAAATAATGAGTAAACCATTAAAGCCTTAGATGACATTGGTTTTGCTTATATAATTATCCATTCAATACGCTCAAAGCTTTCAAAATCAGTGGTGCGCACCGTGGATTCGAACCCGATACCCTCTGCATGGCAGTCTGTTGGTATCTCCACCAGGCTATCGCTGCCTTTAATAGTATTTCATATAAATGAGCTAACGGAATCTCTAAGAATAATCACTAATTAAGCTACTTAGTACTTACAAAGTAGCTTAACCATAACAGACCTATAAAACTATATATGCCACATCAAGATAGCTCCACCAGTTCTCAAGAATGCAACAAATAAACCAACAAACAGCATTCCCTTTTATTAATCTCATTTAATTCGCAATTAGTGCCGCGGTACACGTTACGACTAGTCGTTGCGTTTTTAATTGATACTAAGTCGCCAGTGTGTTGAGAGCATAATACTATTTATTGGCGCCTTAAATATGCAAAGAGTATTTAAAATGCAGATATGCTTAGTGGTGCGGTTAGTTTTATGCCTATTTTTTGTAATGTTATCGATAGCTTACAGATATGTAAATTTATTTGACTATATAGCGTAACGAGGTAGTAGTAATAGTTGCAAAAGCTTTTCATTTTTGTATATCGTTACTCCTATATCCCCGAAGGGGTAGGCAGAGGTGTAATATTAAACCAACATTTCGCCTTATAAATTTTAGGTCCCACGTAAGGGGGAGGGGGAACTTATTGCCGCTACCGGGCACATTACTGGTCTCGTGCTGCCACTGAGAAATCGGACAAACTCAGTAACACTTTTGCCCGACCCGGGAATCAAAACAGGGATCTCCGGATCAGCAGACGCATACGCTGTCCACTGGACCACGGCGGCAGTCTTCATAAAATAAAACTTTAAAACAATTATTGTTGTGTTATGTTAGAAACAACGGCCACAACGACATATTTAGTTTTCTAGAATGTCGTCGTATTTTAATGCTTCATCATGTAGCCTTTCTCAGTTCTTTCAGTTGAAAGAACTGAGAAAGGCTAATTTAGGGAGGTTAATTTAGGGAGGCCTATGTCTAGCAGTTGCTAGACATAGGCCTCCCTAAATTAACGTCACAACAACATTGTAAGTAGAAAAGAAGATTTGGCCTATTATACCACGCTGGCCAAACGAGTAAGAATAGGGTTTAATATCGAGTTTTCCTTCTCTTCGCAAAGATACTATTTGGTTCGTGTATTTTCCTTACTAGCCTTTTATGACACCCATGGAATGAAATGGGGTAGTCACACTTTTTATAGTATGTGCCATTTAACAAGAGGTCATTAACCCACATACATTTGTTCTTCATTTAAAAAAAAATGGACAAGTGCGAGTCGGACTCGCGCACGAAGGGTTCCGTACCATCATCTATAAAAGAAAATCACGTTTGTTGTATGTATACTTAATATTTTTTAAGTTTCTACCTGTTTATTAAGATCGAGTAATAAAATGCTTAAAAATTACGTTTGTTGTATGGGAGCCCCCCTTTATTCCTATTTACTATTTTTATTTAGTTATTTATTTCTATAATTTGATTTATTATTAAAATGTAATTTATTTTGAAAGTCAGATCCTTTCAAAATAAATTACATTTGAATAAAATTAATTATATTAAAATGTAATTTATTTTGAAAGGTAATATATTATACAACTACATATTTTGTGAAAATTTAAAGCGCCTACCTGTTATCGTTAGTCATTATGAGCAAAAAATACGAAACAAGAAACACGTTTATTGTATGGGACCCCTCCTTAATATTTATTTTTTTTATATTTTTAGTATTTGCTGTTATAGCGGCAACCAAAATACATAATTTGTGAAAATTTCAGCTTTCTAGCTATCACGGTTTATGAGATACAGCCTGGTGACAGACAGACAGACAGCAGAGGCTCAGTAATAGGGTCCCGTTTTTTACCTTTTAGATACGGAACCCTAAAAACTGTTGCATGTTAACGTTTTCTGAATGGATGTCTATCGTGAACCTTCACTTTTTTTGGGATGGGATGATACATTTAGTCTTTATTTTGGTTGGCGTGGAGAGATATAAGGGAAAGGGCCATTGTCTCTTTTGTTTTGTTAAATTAATGGCACATACTATAGGTTATCCTAATCTGGCACAGTACAGCTAGTTTTGTTTCTTTTTCAAAGCTTAGACGAATCTTTTCCATAATCTATGATACACGCTCTAGCTTCATAAGAGTGTTAGTAGCACTTCAGTAATTCGCACGAACTCCTTCATAAATCTTCAGCGTTATTAGAGTTTTGCAGAAGTAACGGTGGTATTGATGACATCACATTATCTTCTGTCTCGTTACAGAGATGAGAGGGATGATAATAGGACAAAGTTACCGAGGAGATCATTAAGAAACTAGACTGAAATGTAATGAAATTGTCCCGGTAAAGTGAATCTGTACAGTATTTTAACTTCCTACCAAACGGGCGCATTGCAAGTCATAACTATGCAAGTCATATAATTATATAACTTCAGTGTTAGATAGCCCATTTATCGAGGAATATAAAGAATAAAGAATTGTGTGATAAGAGAGTGTTGTGGGGTAAAAGAAGATGTAGTGACAAGCATCGAGAAAGATATGCCAAGATGGCTTGGGCACATGGAGAGGATGGATGACGAAAGACTGACCAAGCAGATATATAAGGCAAGTGTGGAAGGGACAGGACGAAGGGGAAGATCTAGGCGTTCTCAGACCAGATTGGAGACATCCGAAAAACAGGACAGGTGAGAAGTACCCTGAACAGAAGAGCATGCAAGAGGAATCTGATGGGAGTGAATGAAGCAAGAGAGATATGTCAGGATCGTTGCAAATGGCGTTCCGTAGTCTCTGCCTACCCCTCCGGGAAACAGGTGTGAGTCTATGTATGTATGTATTATATAGGCTACTTATATACCTAACATCACGCTATGAGCCACGGGAGCGGGGCAGTAGCCTTAAATATCGCAGGTGTAACCGCGGGCTCATCTAGTTTTAAATAAATGTCTGTCTAATCCGGGTCTCAAACTCGTGACCCCGCCAAAGCAAACGTTAGATCATCGTGTATAGTATTTTATTGACATTTTACCGTAAACGCGTCATTTAAATGAGCTCTACAACATTTTGCATTCTTGTACTAAGGTCAGTTAATATTTTACACATCATATGTGACTAGCTTTTGTCTGTATTGTTACAGTCATCATACAGTCGCGTAGTCCACTGCTGGACGCAAACCTCCCCCAATATCTGTGGCCACGCTAACCTGAGAGGTTGGTGTCAAATAAGACTTTTAAAAAAAAGTGTCGCATAATACGCATTGTGAGTCTATTCAAAATGTAATGTAATGTCTAATCATTGTATAATATTGTGCATGGGTCAGTGTGGTGACGGATTAAGAATACGGAATGTCACCACCCCATATCATCCCATGGATGTCGTATGTGCCGACAGAGGGAGCACATTATGCAAAGAACAGCACTGTAAGAGAAAAACTTGATATAAACCCTATACCAACCCGTTTGGCCAGCGTGGTACCTATAGTAGGCCAATTCCTCCTTTCAAAGGAGAGGCCTATTCCAACAGTGGACTGTTAAGAGGAAACACAACGGCCGTTTTTTCATACAAACGTAGTCTCCTGTTTTCTCCCTGGATAATGCCAGTAGGGCAATTATTTTTTTCCAAAAGATGTATGGCCCCGATTGGCATGTCCCTATGTTTTCCATTTTCTCATAAATTAAACATTAAAAAAGATATGAACCTTCAAATATTTCAAAAATTAGCCAGATTTTTCGCTGTGTTCAAACATCCAAAAACAAATTTGGCTAGATTATTTAAAAAAAGTAAAACCTAGAAACACGGCCAAAGCCTTTTTTTAATTTAATACGAAAAAACTAGTTAAATCGATAAAGTTTTGGAGAAAGAATCAAGGGAACACGAAACGTTGATTTTGTGTACATTTAATAGGTATTTTTGGTCCAAGCTGCAGTTGTCTCTATCGCGCTCTGCGAGGGGAGGCTTGAGGTTGCGCGACAGCAATAGATTTTTCAAATACTTATTTTTCAATTCTCTCGCCCGTAGTGTTTCCTCTTAAAGGCTGATGATGATGGAGCAAGGTGGCAGATGGGCAGATGGTGAAGATGTCGATGTTTACGCAGCCAGTGTCATCGTATTCATAAGCAGATTGGATGCTACATTGTTGATAGTAGTTGTTTGAATATTTGTTAACCGACAATTGGGTACCCCAGTACGTGACTTGCCTTTAAAACTAATAGATTCAACGTTTTAAAATGTATTTTATCTTAGTTTTACGCATGTTATAAATTGAAAAAAGTCTGTATTAGTGCCACTAAATCGAAGTATCTAAATCGTCTGGACCAGATCAAATAAAATTTAATTGTCAAATTAAAATTCGTTAACATAAATAAAGATGATAAGTTTTGTAAATGGTTGTTTAAGTCGATAAAAGTTGTTGATTAAGTAAATTCATATTTTATTTTGTTTATTTAAAGTCTCACGCCTGTATCCCCGAGGGGGTAGGCAGAGGTGTAAATATTACACCCACATTTCGGCATGATTTTTTTAGGTCCCACGTAATAGGGGGCGAGCCCATTGCCGATACCGGGCACATCACCAGTCTGCGGGCTGCTACTGAGAATTCGGAAAAACCCAGTACCACTTTTGCCCGACCCGGAAATCGAACCCGGTACATCCGATCAGCAGTCGCATACGCTATTCACTAGACCATGGAGGCAGCCACGGAGGTAAATTCATATGAATTAAAAATTAGGAATTTTAGTTGTTTGGCAGCAAATTAGGGTTGCCAGATCTAGGCGTAACACTTTGGTGGTTATTGGTGGATGACCCGGCTTAGTAGATCTAGGTGTTTGGAATCCGGGACAGTCAGGTGACTGCTTTTTTGTGGTCTGTGGTTACTGGACACGGGAAAAGACGCAAAATGCCGGATCAATCCCGGGATTTTCCGGCCATCTGGCAACCCTACACCTAATACTTATCTTGGGACTGTGCTCACTTTTACTGTTTTTTTTTTTTTTTTTATAGCATTAGGCGGCAAACGAGCAGACGGATCGCCTGATGGTAAGCAATTACCTTCGCCCATGGCTACAAGCAACACCACAGGAGTCACAAGTGCGTTGCCGCCCCTTGGGGTTGGGAAAAGGGATAGGATGAGGAGTGGGATTAAGGAGAAGGAATAGGGGATAGGGCCTCCGGCACTCTCACTCACCGAACGAAACGCAACAGTTTAGGTACTTAACGTCGATTTTCTGTGAGAGGGTAGTACTTCCCCGGTCGAGCCGGCCCATTCATGCTGAAATCAGCAAGGCTCTTCTACCGTAAATACTACTGTATCACATATCTAGCCGGTTCGGCAACAATGACCATAGAATGTATCCGCATCGAATTGAATCAACACTTTATTAGAGGACTTGGACAAGAACTATTCCACTTTCCATCTAAGCCAAAGCCAGAAAAAGTAAAGGCATATTGTTACAAAAGATACAATAAAAATTTTGGGGATCTATTAGGTAGAAGTAATATGTACAGAAGGGTTAGCCTAGTGGTACAATCAAACAAGTTCGTGGTCGATCAGTTTAAAAATGTTTCCTTTGGCTCACTCATAGAGTCGAGGCTCACGCACACCAATACAAAACCACTCCCCCATATTACGTTTGACTAGGGAACTGGACGCGACCATGTCTTGCTGAGCGATTTTCGCCTTTATAGTGTACTAGCGTCAAGTTTGGCCATTGTACGCTGAGGGTCTCGAGTACAAACCTATGGCGTGGACCACTAACTCTTTATAAAATAACGTGCGTATTGAATTGATAATGTTTACTTTTCAATATCTTAAAATTGTACTAATTGAGTGATATACTTATATATACATTTGGGTAGGTATATTATGTGTCTTTAAAAGGTCATATGGACTTACTACTGTGGTCTTTTATAAATCAGGTGTTCATTTTTATATTCAACTCATTCGCATATTTAATCAAAGCAAAATCCTAAATGGATAGGACATTTATGACGTCACCCGAGTGGGTAGCAAGGCTTTACGTGGGAAGGCAAGACCGTTCAAAATGCAACCTTAACGCAAGTTAACAAGGCTGGATATCCTTTGCAACTGCTATATGTAAAACCAAGTTATAAATGTAGTTGGTAAAGAGTTATGTAGTCGATGTTCCATTGGAATAATGTTGAAATTGTGTTTTGCCGACCGCAAATGCGCGTTGCCTTTTTTGGTTAAGGTCACTGGTGCAATGTAGGCGTCTGTCTGTTCAACAGTGTTGAAACCTTTGTGCAAACATATTTTTTTCTTATAGAACATGGCGTAAAGAAAAGCAGCTATGGATGTGGTTTTTTATATTTTGTTAAAGTAAAAAAGCATTGATTTAGGTTAAATTGGTTTCTTATTCTACAAAAGCTATTGGATATTACAGCATTATCATCTTCCTGGCGATTTCACGGTTACATTCAAGGATTGCCTGGGAGCTGGGGTCTGATTTTTAGTCTAGTTAGATTTAACAGAATATTAGCTTTGCCACAGAACGACTGCCGTCTGACCTCTGCAACCTTTAATATAACAGGAGATAGTATATGTCTTAGAACACTGTCATTATATTACAGGGTACCTACAGCTGGCGCTAGGCCTCCATAGAGGCTGTCGAAGATCCTCATGACAGCCGGGACCGACGTGATGGCATAAGGTCCTCTTTGAAGCACGGGGCAATCGATAATTAACAATTTAATACGCACATAACTTTTTAACCTGACATACTTTATTGAGCCCGAAACTATCTACCTTTTTTGGATCTGAACCGATATCATCATCATTGTCTTGCCCTGGTCCCAATTTATTTGGGGTCGGCGCAGTATGTCCTTCGCTTCCATACTTCTCTGTCACCAGTCATCCAATCGTTTATCCCTTTCTCTTTCATATCCATCCTCACACAGTCCATCTATCTTTTCCTTGGCCGCCCTCTCCCTTTTCGTCCTTCTACGTGCATATTCATCACTTTCTTACCTACGTACATCTCATCTCTTCGCATAACATGTCCATACCAGGCCAATCGACTCCCTTTTACCTTTTCATCAATGGGCGCCACTTTCATACTACCTGTAATGTAATCATTCCTAATTCTGTCCATTCTTGTCACTCCACAAATCCATCGTAACATTCTCATCTCAGCAACATGCAATCGTTTCTCATCTATCTTCTTTGTAGCCCAACACTCAGCTCCATACAGTACGACAGGCCTTAAAACCGCCTTATACATGCGGCCTTTTAACTTCACAGGCATTTTGTGATCGCATATTGTGTCTGAGACCTGTCGCCATTTCATCCATCCTGCGTTAATTCGTTGCCTAACATCCCGATCAATTTCGCCGTCATCTTGCAGGAGTGAACCTAGGTAGCGAAAATCGGAGCATACTGGTAGAGGTGTACCGCCGAGTGTAACCGGTATAGCATTGGAAAGACCGCCAAAGTCGACATATACTCTGTCTTGGTTCTGCTTATTCTCAGGCCTACATTCTCCAATCTCTGCCGCCACTCCTCCAGCGTGCTCTGCACCTTTTGTCCACTCTCTGCTACCAGAACGATGTCATCGGCAAACAGCATGCACCAGGGTGCCTCTTCCTGTATGTCCGATGATATAGCATCCATAATTAACAGGAAGAGGTGGGGACTAAGGGCCGACCCCTGGTGCAAGCCTACGGCCACATCGAATCTGACTGTGATACCGGCCGCGGATCGGACTTGCGTTCTGCATTCAGCCTACATGGCTTGAATTAACGTCAGGTATTTTCCAGGCACTCCTTTTTTCTTAAGGGCCCACCACAAGACTTCACGAGGCACTCGGTCATATGCCTTTTCAAGGTCGATGAATACCATGTGCAAGTTTTTATGTGCCTCCCTGTATTTTTCGCACATTTGGCGAAGTGCAAAAATGGTATCCACCGTACCTCGACCACGCATAAAACCGTATTGGTTTCGTGAAATCTCACTCTCGTCTCGCAGGCGTCGCTCAATTACTCTCTCCCAGATTTTCATACTATGAGGCATTAACTTTATTCTCCGATAATTGTTGCACTCTTGGATATCACCCTTATTTAAAAAAATGGGCACTAGGTAACTGTTGCACCATTCCTCCCGGTATGGTCTCCTCGTGCAACAGCTTATTGAAGAATAAAGCCAGCCACGCCCATCCATCATCTCCTAACATTTTCCATGCTTCAACTGTTATTCCATCTGGTCCTAACGCTTTCCCATTCTTCATTCCCCTAACAGCCTTTTTTACCTCATCTTTACTTATTTCCTTCACTAAACCAATATTCATCACCTCACTTTCAAGTTTGCCGCTCCAATCGTTCTCTTCATTCATTAACTTTTCAAAGTATGTCCTTCATCTTTCTTTTATTCTATCGTCATCCATAAGAATTGCTCCTGTTTCGTCTTTCATGCACTTAATATGGGATACATCCTTCGCCTTTCTCTTTCTCTAGCTTTAGCCTTGCTGTATAAATATTTATGACCCTCGGGTTTTTCCAGTAACCCGTATAAGTGGTCTAGGGCTTTGGATCTAGTAACGGCTACAGCTTATTTGGCTCTTTTTTACATTCATCGAATTCTTTCTTCTTACTTTCTTCCAAAGATTCATTTCCTCCTTTCACCAGCTGCCATTCCTTAAACCTTGCTTTCTTTTCCTTAAGCGCATTCTGTACATCTTTTGTCCACCACCACATGTCCTTATCTTTCATACGCTTCCCTTTTGACTCTCCTAAAACATCCTTTGCTACACACTTTATACATTCACTCATCTCTTTCCAACACTCATTGACACTGCTATCATTCATATCGCCCATTTCTAACATTTTATCTACCACTCCACAGATATGACAAGTATCAGATGTAACGCACGGCACAGTTGCGTGCGGCCACTAAAGCAAATACAAAATTGAAAAGCGAATACAAACTCGTCTCAGTGCGCTACGAAGCATCGTACAGTTCACGCGTCACGATCACGTCAACTTTTAAATTCTCAAAATGCCGTCTTGTGTTCTTTAAACACTGTAAAAGTTGTTCCTAAAAACAAAAACAGGAAAATGGAATATCTTTTCACAGGTAACTATTGATAATTTGACTGTTTCCTAATTTAATTTCGATAAAATTCGTATTTGTGCAAGAAATATGTAAGTGTTGCCAGTTTTTGTCGACGCCGTTCTGCCTGAATTAGGGAAAATGCACTTGTCAATTGATTATGTGATAATGATTGTCATGTTAATGAAAAATACATTACCGTATTATAAAAGTATACTGTAGATATATCTTCTTTCTCATAAATATAGTAATAGAATTTCAATTTCCATTAGTATATACCTTACATAATATTGTTTTGAGTTCGATCCCCAAACGATCCAAATATTCGTGTACACCCTGCTACTCGTCAAGCTTATAAACTTTGACCTTTGCACCGTTCTTATGGCGTAAAGAATAAGTATCAAAATCGTACAGCAACTGTTTAGCTTGACTTGGCGCCGTGTGTACATACATACTTATGGCGTAGGGAATAAGTATCAAAATCGTACAGCAACTGTTTAGCTTGACTTGGCGCCCTGTGTACATACATACTAATGGCGTAGGGAATAAGTATCAAAATCGTACAGCAACTGTTTAGCTTGACTTGGTGCCGTGTGTACATACATACTTATGGCGTAGGGAATAAGTATCAAAATCGTACAGCAACTGTTTAGCTTGACTTGGTGCCGTGTGTACATACATATTTATGGCGTAGGGAATAAGTATCAAAATCGTACAGCAACTGTTTAGCTCGACTTGGCGCCCTGTGTACATACATACTAATGGCGTAGGGAATAAGTATCAAAATCGTACAGCAACTGTTTAGCTTGACTTGGTGCCGTGTGTACATACATACTTATGGCGTAGGGAATAAGTATCAAAATCGTACAGCAACTGTTTAGCTTGACTTGGTGCCGTGTGTACATACCATACATACTATTTATTTCTCAACTAATCGACGCCAGCGGCTTCGCACGCACATATTTTCTTATTTCTCGTTTTGCCCGATCCCGTGGGAATTTCGAGAAATCCCGTCTTGGTGCACCCCTACGGTTCCCAAGAAACATACATGCTAAATTTCAGCTTCATGCGCCGAGTAGTTTCGGCTGTAGCTTGTCTGTCAGTCAGTCAGTAACGCAAGGATTTTATATATACAGATTTACGACGTAGTTAAAACTTAACTCGGTACCTACATTTAAGAAATGTATTTATAAAAGCATTAATTAAATCCATGGTAAATTCTTCAAAACCGCAAATTAATATAAGAATATTACATAACTATATGCAAAATACTGGGAGATTATTCATAATCTGGCAACTTTTCACACACATAGACGCGCGTGTCCGTACAGTGCCAGTCGCCAAAGGTCACGCACACATAGCTGTCAACGTGCCACGCTTAGTTGGACGAATACGCTACATCTGATTCTTGTTAATAAATCTATGTACCACTCTATCTCTGAATTTTTCTACACATTCATTCTTCTCTAACAAAATTATGCCATCTTATTTTTGGAGGCAGTTGTAGCTTGGTTCTTTGAGAGCTTAGTTGAATCTGAAGTTCAACCATCAGGAGCCTGTGCTGCGAGACTAAATCTTCTCCTGGTACCACTTTGCAGTCTTTGACCCAGTTCCAGTTAGGATCTGAACCGATATGCTTTATTTTTTTTATTAGAGAAATCCTATTGGATTTCCTCTGGTCGGCGATCGCTAGAGGGGTGTGCCGGACTTCTACCGGCTAAACCTCCACTGTGATTCACATTTTGCCTATGGCCGGGATTGCGGGATTGATCAAATGTTCACCGCTCCCGAGCCCGTATGCTACCATACCAATGATGTTACAAAAGTAAAAAGAAGTAGATATGTTATAGGCGTACCAAAAGCAGGACGCCAAACATATGTAAGCCAGTTGGCAAGTCTGACATATGTGTGTGTGTGACGTCGCGAGCCGGCGTCAAAGTGAAACTGACACATTTTGTCAACCGACAATAAAATAAAATATGGAGTTATCGATGTGTGCGTTAGTGTACCGTTTCTATATAGTTTCTACGGATTGATTACTACGTAGGTAACGTATCTACCCTTTTCTTGTAATATCATTGTACTATACCTATTCTTTATTTCATCATCATCATCAACATCATAGATTTCCTGACATCTAAGACCTTCAAAATGGAACCAGGTCTTCTTTTCTCATAATCTTTTCAATGTCTCATTACCTTCGTTACTCCGTGTTTTCGTATATTAGAGGAAAACTGTTGGACGTGAAAGGAGGATAGATAATGCTCTTGTTTTTTTTTCTTCTGAAGCTCTGAGGTTCAATTAAATACGTTTATATTGGCGTAGTCTGTTAGAAGTAAGCCTTTGTAAAGATATACTTAATTAATTTTAGTTTTATTAGATATTATTATTATTAGATTTATTTTTCTTTCTTTCTTTCTATTTATTTTTCTGCACGACTCTAAGTTAGATTTTGAAATCGGTCATTGTTTACTCAGTCTCTCTCGTCACTCTGTGTATACCTACATATGTATTATCAGCTCAGTCGAAAGACGTCTACAGCTGGAGATAGGCCTTCCCCAAAGCTTTCCACTGAGATCGATCTAGAGACCGCATCCAATCGCTTTTCGCGATCCCAATAAAATAGTCATTTTGAAGGTAGTAGAGCCTTGCTGATTTCAGCATGAATTGGCCGGCTCGACCAGGGAAGTAATATCCTCTCACAGAAAATCGGCGTAAAGTAACAGTACTTAAACTGTTGCGTTTCGTTCGGTGAGTGAGCGTACCGGAGACCCTATCCCCTATTCCTTCTCCCTCATACCACTCCTCATCCTATCCCTTTTCCCAACCCCAAGGGGCGGCAACGCACTTGTGACTCCTGTGGTGTTGCTTGTGTCCATGGGCGGCGGTAATTGCTTACCATCAGGCGATCCGTTTGCTAGTTTGAAGCCTATTATGTACTATAAAAAAAATCTTATATAATTCTCAAAGAAGACTAAAGACAGGCAACACCACGAGCTCGTTTGCTGCCTATTACCATAAAAAAGTCGGTCAACCCATTGGCAGCAAAGATGTACAAACAGTTAAAACAGAAGAAAATATCTATATACCCGATCAGTTGCCGATACATTTTCTTTTTTTCGCAGTTACCTAACTACTAAGAAAATTAAAATAATCTATGCTATGAAAAGTGTCAGAATTTCATCCTTTAAAATTATATACAATTTAAATAAACTGTTACCTCGAGTTCACCTAAAATCGTATAAGGCGTAGTCCACATTTGCGACTGTCGCAACCACTGACCCGATTAACGTGCGTCAGTTCCGCTCGCACGTTTGTCGGTCCGTGTGCAATAAGCCTTATATGGCTTACATTAACCAAATTGGGTGGTCCCGGTTTGCGTATGTTAATACTAGTGAATGTGTCTGTCTGATGTAAAAGTATTTCTGTCAAGATAATTTATTTATCTGTATTTTTGTGTATATTATAACGACTGTTGCAGTAGGTACGTAGTTTCATGACTTTTATGTTATAAAATAATCTTTGGAATAATAAAATCTCTTTTATTTTTATTTTATTTTAAAAGTTCTTGCACAATATAACAAAATAATGTACAAAGGCGGACTTAATGCCTGTGGCATTCTCTGCCAGTCAACCTTTGGGTGGTGCAGAGACAATTCAAGGTAGGTGCGTAAGAGAGCCGTAATGTTTAAGCAAAACTTACAGCTAGCTATTACTAAACATAAAATGAATAATAACTGAAAATATAATATATAGGTACCTAAATATCACAATATATATATAACATAATGTATATATATATATATATATATGTCACAAGACCCATCACCAAGCCGAAGTCTACTCGTTGTGTACATTATGCCAAGTCATACTAACCAAAAATAATACGTGGGAAACGATTTTTTTTTAAGTTTTCACATTTTTTTATCCGCAATTAAAAGCGCGCGCGTGCAATGCTCGATATACCTACTTATCCATGGGGTCATAGGGCATTTAAAGAACATATTGGCGAGGTAAATGCATCGATTTTGTACCTAATTAGAAAAAAATCATATTAACTTTGAGCCTCAATATCTCCTGAACCAGTAATTTCCCAGGTATGGTGCCGAAGTAAAAAATGTTCGTAGTGATTGGTACAACATGGGATTTCAGTTTTCTTTAAGGGTCTTTTTACAGTCTGTATATACCTACTAGTAATAAAAATTATAATATATAAAAATTTATACACATAATATAGACATACATAAATATATATAGTAATTACGATTATACAAATACACTGAAGATTCTGCCAACTGTTCATTATACCTACTGCCGACGGACTCTGGCCTTGAAAAGTTCACGAGAAGAAGACATCCTGATTTCAAGAGATTTCATCCTGATTTTATGTTATAAATAATCTGATGATGATGTTTAAAACATCACCATCAGATTATAAACTGTCCCACTGTTGGGAAGGCCAATTCCCATAAGCCAAGTGATGAAAATAAATTATTTTATTCTATTCATCATCAGAGGGGTTATGCTACAGTCTATCATGCTGGCTAAGTGCGGGTTGGCAGACTTCACATTTCTTTTTAGAACAAAAAGAACCTAGATACGCGGGTTTGCGCACGATGTTTTAGGCTGCACGGTTTTTTTGTTTTTTAAAGCGTCACGCCTATATCCCCCAAGGGTAGGTAGCCCCTTAAAGCGTTAAGCAAGCGACCACACCTCGAAAAGTCAAGAGGTGCGCGCATTTGGATTTGAACCCAGGACCCTCTACATAGCAGTCTGTTGGTCTCTCCACTAAGCTAACGCTAAAATAATAATAATAATAATATTCTACCACATTCACACAACACCATCTAGTCCCAAACTAAGCAGAAGCTTGTACTATGGGTACTAGATAATGGATAAACATACATATATATACTATTTTATTTTTGTAAATACATACATATTATACATAGAAACATCCAGAAATACCCGCTCATTTCAAACCGTTGTACCTAACTAATTTAATTACACATCGTAAAATAAAATTCTCATATTTTTCTTGCTCCTTTTTTACCTTAATTTGGTACAAAAGGCATAATTGCGTCTATGTTGCTATGGTCGAGTACATGCGAACAAAGTGATTTTTTTGTTCCTTTCCATTCGGCTTTGCCCCTCTTTGTACTTATATTGGCGGGTAATGTACCGAGTGAGATGGAGGGCAGCAATAGCCTAGTGGATATACCACCAGACTGCCATGCAGAAGGTATCGGGTTCGAATCCACGGCGTGCACCAATGACTTTTTGAAGTTATGTGCGTATTCAATTGTTAATTATCGCTTGCCTCGTGCCTCGGAGAGCACGTTAAACCGTCGGTCCCGGCTATCATGAAGATCTTTGACATTCGTTATAGGGCGTCAGCACCTCTAAAATAACCTGACACTAGTCTAAACCATGGAATATCGCTATCCCATCGGGTTGCGGAGGTCAGACAGGCAGTCGCTCCGTGGAAAAGCCAATATGCCGCCAAATCTGGTTAGACTAGAAAGCGGACCACAGGTTGAGACTGGGATAACGCTAGGAGGATGATGACTCGAGCAATTTAGCTTCCTATAACAGCGTACTTAAACAATTAAAACGACTTCTGAAAAAGTCTTGTGAGGTTTTGTTGAAAACATAATAGTATGTAATGATTACATAACAAAACTGACTGCACACGGCAGCCTTGGTTTTAAACAAGGTTGTCTCAATTATTTAAAGGGTAGGCCGCGGTCTCGATGAGAGCGAAAAGAGGAGCGGACAGAACGGAATGCCAATGATGAAAATGAATATATAACTATATTTGCACTGTAAGCACGTGATGAATATGAAGGTAGAGGGATGGAAAGGTAGAGGGATGGAAAGGGAGAGGGAGGCCAAGGAAAAGAAGGATGGACTGTGTGAGGATGGATATGAAAGAGAAAGGCGTAAATGATCAGATGACGGGTGACAGAAAAGAAAGGAAGCGTAGGACGTACTGATGATGAACTATATTTATTTATTAATACTTTATCGTAACATAACATAACATCTCTTCACGCCTTTTATCCCCGAAGGGGTAGGCAGAGGTGTATTACACACCCACACTTCGCCAGATATGTTTCGGTCCCAATGTAATAGGGGGCCTATTGCCATCTACCGGGCACATTATTAAGCGAGCGATAATTAACATTTTTAATACACACATAACTGCGAAAAGTCAGAGGTGTGTGCCCGAGTTACCTGGGGATCGAACCCGAGACCATCGTCTCGGCAGTCCGTTACGTACGCCACTGGGCTACCGCCGCTTTTTTTTACTTTTTCGTACACAAATATAAACATTACCTAAATATAAAAATCTTATCTAGTATACTAATACATAAAGCTAAGGAGTTTGTTTGTTTCTTTGTTTGACTGAACGCGCTAAATTCAGGAACTACTGAGGGCCTAGCCAAACGGCATTCGCTCTGATATCTATTTTCGCTAACGTTTGGTTGCCATGGCAACTTAAGGAATTCTCTCTTCGTTGACCACGTGATATAACGAAGGCTTATGTCAGTTCCATACATTTTTGCACTTAGCGATTAGCGATATCGTTAATCGAATGCCATTTGGCTAAGGGGGCTGGTCCGATGTGAAAAATTCTTTCAGTTTTAGATAGCCCATTTATCGAGAAAGGCTATAGGCTACCTATATAACATCACGGTATGAGCCAAAGGAGTGGAGCATTAGCCTCAAATAACACGGGTGTAACCGCGAGGTCTCGGGTTCGATTCCCGAGTCGGGCAAAGTGTTATTGGGTTTTTCCGTTAGGAAATTCTCAGTAGCAGCACGGAGTCTGGTAATGTGCCTGTTACGGCAATAGGCTCGCCCCCTATTACGTGGGACTAAAATAAATCTGGCGAAAAGTGGGAGTAGCAATATTCCTATGCCTACCTCTTCGGGGATATAGGCGTGAGACTATGTAATATAATTATTATTAATCTACGACAAATGCGTCAGCTTTTCATACATAACATACTGCATATAAGGAACAGCTAACCTCCAATCAGCTTACCAAAGCCTTAATTTGTAACAAAAAATACATCAGTCTTCCTCAATGGTTTTACGTAAATATAACTTCCTTTGACTTGTTAAAGGGAGAAAAAGGAAGATAAAATACCTTTTTATCTTGCAAGATGAATTTCTTTCATGTATTTGGGATTCCGGAACAGGAAATCAGGGAAAAAACGTGTTTTTTTTATGAAGCTTGCCGGAAGTTACTCAGTAATTCTGATGTATAGGTACATTTATTTAAATCTATGTAGTATAAATTACATATTTCAGGATCGTTGCAAATGGCGTTTCGTAGTCTCTGCCTACCCGTCCGGGCAACAGGCGTGAGTATATGTATGTATGTACCTATGTAGTCTATGTAAGAGAACCATGAGAAATGACTGCTTCTAATATTAAGAGGTTAAGCAACGTTTCAGCGGTCCATAATTGGATGGGTGACCAATCGTAATAATATTTTGATCAGAAAAGAGACAAAGCTAGTCTGTTTTTTTTCTTAGAATAAGAATCGTTCAGCCTAAGGTTGTTTTTGGTTAGTTCCTCCTTATATTTGACACCTGTACCTACTGACATAGAGCCTAATTATCAAAGTCCTGGTTTTAATCCGCATATTTTTAAATGAAATCATCCAACCACGTTTGTCTCTCTGTAAGTCTGAATGGATGGACACGATTTTGTAAAAAAACACCAATCATATTTTTATGGTTGATTACTGAGGAAATTTTAGTTGTATAATTCTTGCGGGTGGAACCGCGGGCGGCATCTAGTTGCCAATAATTTCACTTTTGGAATAAAAAACTGCGAGTCGTAAAAAACGCGTTATAATTCCTACAAGTTTTTGCACCAAAAACAGCTCTTTGACTTTTTAATTTATTATTTTACTAGCCGTTTCCCGGGGTTTCACCCGCGTCCTGAGGGAACTACTTCGCGTACCTGGAAAACCCAAATATAATACGGACCCCTACATACATACATAGACTCACGCCTGTTTCCCCTAAGGGGTAGGCAGAGGCATATTAAAGGCCCACTTTTCGCCAGTGATTTGATCCCACGTAATAGGTGGCGAGCCTATTGCCGCTTATCGGGATATTTTGTTTGCCAGAGCCTCGTCCGTTGATCGGCAGGTGCACCACTTGCAGGTGAGGTTGGCTTGGGACCCTAAGTTCTTGGTGGGAAGCCTATGCACCCCTATTTTTCTAAAATAAAATATAACCTATGTTACTCGCAGATAATGTAGCTTTCTAATGGTGAAGTAATTTTTAAAATCAGTCCAGTCGTTTTTGAGTTCATCCATTACAAACAAACAAACAAAAATACAAATTTTTCCTCTTTATAATATTACTAGTCGACGCCAGCGGCTTCGCACGCACATATTTTAGAATTGCCGGTTTTGCCCGATCCCGTGGGAATTTCGGGAAATCCCGTCTTAGTGCACCCCTACGGTCCCCAAGGAACATGCATGCCAAATTTCAACTTCTTGCGCCGAGTAGTTTCGGCTGTAGCTTGTCTGTCAGTTAGTCAGTAACGCAAGGATTTTATATATTAAGATTAGTGTAGTTTTGTCCAGAAATCGAACTCAACACTCCGAGCAAAGGCCATCAACATTAAAACCACTAAACTGTACAGCAAACAGTCTAAAACCTCTTAAACCATAAATTAATATTGCTAAATGCTACTTGAATACATAACTTGGGAAATGATTTCAAAGCAGTTCGGTCTCTTTGTGAAATATTTCAAACGAATTTCAAGGGAAATCAAATTAAGGAGCTCAATTTATTACAGAAATTGTAAACGAAGGGAAGCTGATATTCTGTCAGATCTGTTTAGACAAGCATTTCGGCAATGAATACAGATTTACATAGAAGCGCAGTACTTAAGGATTTCGTGGGCCGATTCCAAGTGGAGACTGTCTCCAGTTTAGTTCGTAGTTGGCGCTGACGTTGTTCTCCGTCTCTCTTGCTCTCGTAGTAAAGATACACAGTAGGAACGTTCGTCTCTCTTGCTCTCGTAGAGTCAGCTGTCACAGCGTGACTGCCACGCCGCCAAGCGGCAATTTGGGTCACAGAAAGTTTGTCTTCAGAGCGTCCATAGGATATGCGCCTCTATGTAAATATCTGAGCTCTTTGATTTCGGTCAGAAGGATTCGAAACACCACTGGGATAGCACTAGGTTTGATGATTGAATACGAACGAAATATAGTCTGAAGTCGACGAGATTAATTATCTGGATTAAAGAAACTGAATAATATATTTATTAGTAAACTTCCTTAAGAAATTGATAGAATAATATACATATTATCTTATGAACGCGATAGTCTCACAAAAAGTCACCGGGATTTTGTACAGTTTTCTTCAATAGATGGTGTGAATTATGATGAAGGTTTTGTTTACAAGTGGTAGGTTGGGGAGCTCAATAATCATCATGGTTAGCATACACATCCATGGTCAGAATAATCCAATCTCAAGAATGTGCTATCAGTACAACTCTATTTGTTCAGAATTTGATATTTTCACCACCGCTTGTATATTTATATTATGCTCTTTATTAAAAGAAAATATATCTGTGTTCTAATTCTGAAATTCTTTAATCTAAATTTAAAATAACAAAGCAAAAACAAATAAAAAAATCCCAAGCATTATATAAATTCGCATCATATTTATTTTCTCTTTTGTTTGTATAACTTAACTTTAACTATTTTGCATGTATTCACATTTATTCTCACATATACTTTATAATTAATTAATGATGTGTATAGTTATAATTGGGCATCAAGTCTAAAACCATTGTATTGATCTTTTTATTGTAATCAAGCTTGATTTGTTGTCTGTTACTATACCTATATGAAAAAAAATATTGGGCCGAGATCCGGTGGAATAACGAGGCAATGTTGCTTCGCTTTCAATTGTCTGCAATGTGGTCTTCCATAACGCCTTCTATATTTCTATTATTTGGACTGTGGATTCCTTTTGTAATATAAACGTCGTTCTTACATTATTTTGAGACACAACATACAGAGGATTAATTTTAATATTTCACTTTGCACCACGGGTATAAAATAAAGGTTGAAAGTTTATTTAAAATTCCCTTGCCTTTGAAGCTATCATTATAATAATATGAGACGTCTATGTAGTTGTTATATATGTACATATATTTTGCTGCCTTTTACTACTAAAAGTGTTAGCTGGCGAACCGAACGAAACGCAAAATCAATTTCATTTCTACATTTTGTCCGAGGCATGCTATTTGAGTTTATATAAATAATCACAGTATTGTATGACTTATTTGTTTTAAATATTTAAGGACAGAGAAAGGAGTTGGCTGCCTTCACATTTTTCACTTAAATGTAACTTTCCGTATTGTCTTTAGGCGTTTTGCCAAATTCCTAGGTACTGTTACTGAAAACTTGCCAAGAATACTATTAGTAATATAAAGTATTTTATCACACAGTATTTGAGATTTCTTGCTGTTGTTGAGTGTCAAGAACGGTTAAATCCTTAATAATAACTTCTAAAATTAGAATATTTAAATAATAAGAATATAATAGGTATTAAAACGAAGCAGTTCCTTCAACTGGTGTTTTATATTTCCGCGCGTATGAGCCGCGAATTTTGATCAGACTCCACTAAGATATAAATAACTACGTCGTCTTTAAATATTTTACTTCTTTATTATCAATAGATGTCGCTGTTTTATAGCCAGGAGCCATCAGTAGGGGATTCAGGATTTTGGTTTTAATTAGGGACTAATTTGGCTGACGGGAGGCAAGAGCACTTATTTTGGCCTATAGCTTCTTTAAATTTAGAGGGGAATGTTCTTATTTTGTATGGTGTTCTTATTATCTTACTAGGAAGCATAGATCCTGGTGAGGGTAGCTTTTATCAAGGGTAGCACTAAATCATTTGACTCAAGTGATTTTGGAGGAGGGGGCCTGGACGACCCCTAAGAAGAAAATACCAATACGCCGTAGGTGCAGTCGTATAATACAATGCTTAGTGTGATCTCAAGTCTTACTGACTGACTTCTCAAGTCACTTGACTTACTGTTAGTAAGAGAGTTGTGTTACTAAAAGAAGAAAAAAGGTAGATACATAACAATATTTTTTTTATTTATAGACTCACGCCTGTATCCCCGAAGGGGTAGGCAGAAGTGTAATATTACACCCACATTACGCCAGGAATTTTTAGGTTCCACGAAATAGAGGGCGAGCCTATTGCAGCACCGGGCACATTACCAGACTCCGTGCTGCTACTAAGAATTTCCTAACGGAAAAACCCAATAACACTTTGCCCGACCCGGGAATCGAACCCGAGACCTTCCAATCCCACGCGCACATTTATGCCGCGAGACCAACGAGGCAGAGTAATTATAATTATGCAATTTAAATTATAATACAATGCAAATAAACAAGTTTCAGTAAGCCACGCCATTCATGATAAAAGCCTTGATTGAATAGTCGTGATAATACGTTATGATGCAGTTGACCTTACGGAGTACAAATGGCCTAGAGTTACTTGCAGTCAATTGTGTATTGTTGCTCAGGTCATGTTCAAACTACAACGCTCACACATTTATACAGAGAGACCTACTCATATGGGTAACCGATATTCCGTGTGGATATCGTATGCGACTGCTGAGTGGAGGTCCCGGATTCGAATCCTGAGTCGGGCAAAAGTGTTACTGGGTTTTTCCGAATTTTCAGTAGCAACGAAGTCTGGTGTTGTGACGGTAACGGCACGTGGGACCTAAAAATCATGGTGAAATGTGGGTGTAATATTACACCTCTGCCTACCCCTTCGGGCATACAGACGTGGGTCTACTAAAAATACAAAGCAATTAGTACCTTTGCAAAGAGACGGTAATCTCGATATTAAACCGTATAATTACTAAGCTGCTGTTACAAAGATGACCTACATATGAAGTTAGTAGGACATAAAGAGAGGAGAGGTCAAGAAAAAGATGGATAGGCTGTGTACGGAAATGAAAGAGAAAGGGATAAATGATCGGATACCGGGCGACAGATAAGTATGGAATGACATCATCATCATCATCAGCCCTGTACATATTATACCGTCCCACTGCTGGGCACAGGCCTCTTCTCACTATGAGAAGGGTAAAGCCATAGTCCACCACGCTGGCCAAGTGCGGGTTGGCAAACTTCACATGTCTTTCGAGGACATTACGGAGAACTCTCACACATGCAGGTTTCCTCACGGTGTTTTCCTTCACCGTTAAGCAAATGATAATTAACGATTTAATACACACTTAACTTCGAAAAGTTATAAGTGTGCGCCGTGGATTCGAACCCGAAACCCTCTGCGTAGCAGTCCGTCTCTCCCCACTAGGCTATCGCTGCTTTTGGAATAACATACTGTAATGAAATAATGTTAAAAAAATCGACTTCAGATTTCTCAACCTTATGATGAGGTCAATACAAATGGGGTTGAAATTTTCTTGCAAACAAAAGAATAATTTAAAAAAAACCAAACCAAACTGGGTAATAAATGGCGGAGGTTTGAGGTACAAGGTACCCAAGTAACAAAAAAATCGAATAGAAAATGTCCTTTGTTTTTAAAGTCGGTTGAAAATATCCAAGCACTACCAGATCCCGTAAATCAGAAATAGATACCGTTGACATTCGATCTAGAAGAAACCACAGACTTATCTTAATATCATCTTCATCTTAATATATAAAATCCTTGCGTTACTGACTGACTGACAGACACGCTACAGCCAAAACTATTGGGCGCAGGAAGCTGAAATTTGGCATGTATGTTCCTTGGGGACCGTAGGGGTGCACTAAGAAGGGATTTCCCGAAATTCCCTCAGGATCGGCCAAAACGGGTAAATTAAAAAAAAATTGCAGGCGTAGCTGCTGGCGTCCTCTAGTAATCAAAATAAAATCAAGCAAAGGCAATGACGTGCAGGAAAACGCCTTAAAATAGTTTTTGGGACATTTTACTGTTAAGTTTTTACAAGAGTTAGTAGAATACACAAGCAATTAAGTAATTACGAGTACTTAAAATCAAAGTTTACGCGAGGTGCGGTAGGTACCTAATTAGGTGCGGTTTCCGAACGGATCAATGTCAAAACAAAAAGCTTTACCCAGTGGGAGGTTGAAAATCAAATGGATCAATGTCAAAAAAAATGGTGCTGCAAACGTTTCGTCCATTAGTCGTTATTATTTATTGAAGATTTATTGCCGCATGAATGAGGAAAATAATGTTCTGTAAGCAGTCAAAAGGAAGCGATAGCCTAGTGAAGAAGAGTTATCATCAGCCCTTTATACTGTCTCACTGCTGGGCACGGGCCTCTTCTCACTATGAGAAGGGTAAGGCCATAGTGCACCACGCTGGCCAAGTGCGGGTTGGCAGACTTCACATGTCTTTCGAGAACATTATGGAGAAATCTCAGACATGCAGGTTTCCTCACGATGTTTTCCTTCACCGATAAGCAAGCGATAATTAACAAAAATACGCACTTAACTTCGAAAAGTCATTGAGATTGATGAGAACCCGAGACCCTCTGCATAGAAGTCTGTCGGTCTTTCCACTCGGCTATCGCTGCTTGCAGATGCTTATACAAAGAGTATCAGCTTCAAATTTAAAAGCATGTACCACTGACTTTCCAAAGTAATGTGTGTATTAAATTGTCAACTATGGGTAGTATTGGTTGCTAAACGGTGAAGTAAAACGTCGGGAGGAACCTGGATGTCTTTTAAAAAGTTGTCCATAATGTTCTCGAAAGACATATGAACTGTAAAGTATGCTATCCTTATACAACGTTATTCTTATATGTATCTACCATAGATATAGTATCTACTATCGTTCTAGAATGAAACTGGCAATTCCGAAACCGCGAAAAATATTAACCATTCCATACATTTTGTCGAGGTCAAAGTTGAATTTAATAGCTGATTTGCCGCGATTCGTAGAGAAGAAAAATTGTATCATTATCTCGGCCAAATAACGTCCACTGCTGGACATAAAAATCTCCCCTAAAGCTCTCCACATCGACGAATCTTGAGCCAACCGCATTCATTCGCTTCCGGCGATATCAATAAAGGCAATAAGAATTAGAAAGGAAGAAAGAAGGAAGCCTACCTCTACAGCGACGTGTAGCGCTCATAGCGAGACTTGGCTTGCGGTTCGTAACAGATCGGCAAAGTTAAGCAACTCTTGCACAGGTCGCCACTTGGATGGGTGACCGTATGTGACATTTATATCTGAGCGCTACCGTGCTTCGGAGGGCACGTAAAACTGTCGGTCCCGGTTCTTGTCTAAGGATAAGGATCGTTAGGCCATGTCGGAGGCCTTGGGACGGTCTGAAAACTCCGACACCAGAGTTGGCCACACACTCACTCGAAAAACAAAAACAAAACTGCGACGTCGGGTAAAAGTTTTATAATATGTTTGAATTAAAGAACAGATTATTTGCTGCATCTAAATAAGCTTAGCTATTTGCATAACGATTATAAAAGTTGACAAAAATACTTCGTTATCTAGTGTGTTATTTATTTGCTTATAATAAACATTTTAAAATACCGTAATGACTTTTGACCTCTAAAGTAGTATTAGAAGTGTAAAGGTTATGAAAGAAAATACATAAAATAAATAAAGGTAAGTTTTACTGCTTTATTCAAATTGTTTTATTTATGGCAGACCAATTAACATACCTATTATGTAAATTCAGGCAGAAAGCATACAGGGTGTCACAAGACCCATTACCAAGCCGAAGTCTACTCGTTTTGGACATCATGCCAAGTGTTACTAAGCAAAAATTTAAACAGAAAACGTTTTTTTTAAGTATACCTACACATTTTTTAAGGTAAAAATAAAGGTGCGCGAGTGCAAATCCCGAAATACCTTCTTATCCATGGGTGCATAGGACATCTATAGAACACTTCGGCAGGGTAATTGCATCGATTTCGTACCTAATTAGAAAAAAATCATAGTGACTTTGAGCCCCAATATCTCCTGAACCAGTAATTTCTCAGGTATGGTGTCGAAGTAAAAAATGTTCGTAATAATTGGTACACTGTGGGATTTCAGTTTTCGTTAAGGTTCTTGTTACACCCTGTATAGTCTAATGGAGATACCAACAGACGGCCATGCAAAGGGTATCAGGTTCTAACCCTAGGTGCTAGGTGCGTACCACTGACTTTTCAAAGATATGGGCGTAAATCATCGATATTTTTTTTTATAGGCTCACGGCTGTATCTCCGAATGGGTAGGCAGAGGTGTAATATTACACCTACATTTCGGCATGAATTTTTAGGTCCCACGTAATAGGGGGCGAGCCTATTGCCGTTCATACACATCACCAGACTCCGTGCTACTACTGAGAATTTGGAAAAACCCAGTAACACTTTTGCCCGACCCGGGAATCGAACCCGGGACCTCCGAGCAGCAGTCGCATACGCTATCCACTGAACCATAGAGGCAGTCTTGTACTATATGTCAATGCCGTAAATAAATTATTAATTATCAAGTGATGAGACAAGAGGAAATTGCCTCGTACCTTGGCGACTATGTCATGTCGCCGATACCGACTGTCGAATATCTTCGTCTTTCGTTATGGGGTGTCAGTACCCTTGGATCAGGGCCGTTCCGACCCAATCCGGTGCCTGTGTGCGAAATCCATGAAGCGCCTGGGGTGCACTGGCGCATATCTCGGCGCGCGGCGCCCCTGTTACCCTGGCTGGCGCCTGTGTGCGCCGCGCACATCGCACATAGGGACGGTTCGACCCTGCCTTGGATATACTACCACTGGTCTAAGGCATGACATATCACACACACAATAGAAATTAGGCTAGCAAACTCGCTTGGCATATTCAAAAACTCATTGAAACAGCATTATTTCGCTATGTAACTGAATTTTATATTCTATTTCGTTCATGTCCCTATGTATTTTGTATGGCTATAACATGTAAATTATATTTTTTATGTATTTACGTATTGATGTATTTTAGTAATTATGTATTTATGTACTTATGTTTATATCTAATACAGTTAACTTTACTACTTTCTATGACTACACCGCTGTTTTTGTTTTCCTGATCTTTTCTAGTCCATCCAAAGGTTGCTTGGAACTTGGAAGAAATTGTTTTTAGCGATAAGGCCGTCTATTGTACATTTATAAAATTACTGTATCATGTAGCATGTGTATAGTATCTGGTGTACAATAAAGAATTCTCTATCTATCTATCTGTCTCCATCCTATTGGAAGCGGGGCTCAGACGGCAGTCTGTAGACAACTCCCGTACTAGGAATAAAACAAATCCTGTATCGCCAGGGCCTTTAACATTCATTCATCGGGCACAAAGAAAGAAAACACCCAGACCTATACTCAAAAAAAAAATTCCGACGAATTGAGAACCTCCTCCTTTTTTTGAAGTCGGTTAAAAAACAATTTGTGAATCACAAACTGTTGTCTCGTGTGGGGATCGAACTTCAACACTCGGCGCAATATTAAGCGCACATAGTGACCTCTTTAACCACTACATCGCACAGTCAATATGTCGGTGGGAGTAATGTACGCAGTATAGTGTTTTCTCTATATTCACATGTCCAAAAAAAAGAGGTAAGTACCGTTATAATTTATAGATACAGTGCAAAAAATACCTTACTCAAAATACATTAGAACATTAATCATACTATCACGAATGTACAGGACGATCTAAAATATACGAAGGTAAATTTTGCCGATTGGGTCTTTGACTATTAACGTATTATTGAAAAAAAAAATCTATCCCTTTCTCACCAACATATCTTCTTAATATATAAAACCCTTGCGTTACTGACTGACTGACAGACACGCTACAGCCGAAACTATTGGGCGCAGGAAGCTGAAATTTGGCATGTATGTTCCTTGGGGACCGTAGGGGCGCACTAAGAAGGGATTTCCCGAAATTCCCACGGGATCGGCCAAGACGGGTAAATTTAAAAAAAATGCAGGCGTAGCTGCTGGCGTCCTCTATTATATGTATATATATTTTTTATAGTAATAGGCGGCAAACGAACAGACGGATCCGCCGCCCATGGACACAAGCAACACGACAGGAGTCACAAGTGCGTTGCCGCCCCTTGGGGTTGGAAAAAGGGATAGGATAAGGAGTGAGATAAGGAAAAAGGAATAGGGGATAGGGCCTCCGGCACTCTCACTTACCGAACGAAACGCAACGGTTTAGGTACTGTGACTTTACGTCGATTTTCTGTGAGAGGGTAGTACTTCCTCGGTCGAGCCGGCCCATTCATGCTGAAATAAGCAAGGCTCTACTACTTCGGATATAATATTTGAGATAATTATTTTAAGGGCTAGGCTAGGGTTATGAAAATAGGCGGCGACGTGTTCTGACTCACCAAATACACCTACGTAAAATTATCATAAAAAATTGTCAAGGCGTTTGGGAAGAGTGCGATTACAAACACTGTGACATGAGATTTTTATGTTTAACTAGAGGAGGCCCGCAGATACGCCGCCCTTTATTGTAATATAACCGTGTTTGACCGATACCGTGGAAACTTCAGGAAATCCCTTTTTTTATAAACTCAAGCCTGTATCCCCGAAAGGGTAGGCAGAGGTGTAGTATTACACCCACATTTCGCCATGATTTTTTTAGGTCCCACGTAATAGGGGGCGAGCCTATTGCCGTTACCGGGCACATCACCAGACTCTGTGCTGCTACTGAGAATTCGGAAAACCCAATAACACTTACCCAACCCCGGAAACGAACAATCGGCAATCCCTTTTTAGTGTCCCCCTAAGTTACCAAAGGAACATACATGCCGAATTTCAGCTTCTTGTGCTCAATAGTTTTAGCTGTGCGTTGTATGTCAGTCACTCAGTAGCGGAAGAATTAGGTATATACACGGGAGATTAGATAAGACGAGTATTATTGAAATATCCTCCTACCTCCGTGGTCCAGTAGATAGCGTATGCGACTGCTGATTAGAGGTTCCGGGTTCGATTCCCGGGTCGGGCAAAAGTATTACTGGGTTTTTCCGAATTCTCTGTAGCAGTACGGAGTCTGGTGATGTGCCCGGTAACGGCAATAGGCTCGCCTCCTATTACATGGGACCTAAAAATTCATGGCGAAATGTGGGTGTAATATAACACCTCTGTCTACCCCTTCGGGGATTACAGGCGTGAGTCTATAAATAAAAAAATAAAAATCCTCATAGTTGACTTTTGTAACATCCTTTACTAACGGCATCAGAACATATAAGTGAGCGCTACAATATTTGCAATGTCACCGACCGTGCACACTGGGCCGAAACACGTTTATACTGGACAAAAAATACGTCTCGTTTGGACAGTGCATTAACCTTGGCAAGCTAAGTATATGCTTAGGAATAATTGTTTACACTGTGCGATGTTAGATTTTATCATCGTCATGGCTAATAAGCGGCAATGGCTATTTAGACGATTCTATTTTTATGTCTGAGGAAAATTGGTGGTTTCCGGGTTGGGTTATACTGTTTGGCGTTCATTTTTGACGACACCCTCAAAACGACACTCCTGGGGTGTCGTTAACAAAAAGCATTTGTTGACGACTCCACTAATAAATAGTGTTGTTACCCTGATGTTAATATTTTTTATAAACTTTTACATTTTATTATTTTTTTATAAACGTTATCAGCCAGTGCATTAGAGAAACAGTTTAAAAGATACTAATCCATTTGTATATCAACCATTGAGAGTATACTAGCTCGATAATCTTAAGCGATATTTCATCCCAAAATGCTTTTTGTTAACGACACCCCAGGGGTGTCGTTTCGGGGGTGTCGTCAACAATGAACGCTGTTTGGGATTTTCAGGGAAGGTTTATTTTGTTTGAATTTCAGTCATTTATCCATATATATCCTACTGTTAAATTATAATTAATTTGAAACTCTGTTATCATTACACGCAAACCTACAGAATGGGTTTTGATAAAACTTTTAGCCTCATATAGTTTTTTTATAGATTCACGCCTGTATCCCCGAAGGGATAGTCAGAGGTGTAATATTACACCCACATTTCGCCATTGATTGTTAGGTCCCACTTAATATATTAATTGTTAATTATCGCTTGTCCCGTGCCTCGCAGAGCACGTTAAGCCGTCGGTCCCGGTTGTCATAAAGATCTTTGACAGTAGTTACAGGGCGTCAGTACCTTCTAAATAAACTGACACTAGTCTAAACCATGGAATATCGCTATCCCTTCGGGTTGCGGAGGTCAGACAGGCATAGGCAGTCGCTCCGTGGAAAAGCTAATATTCAGCCAAATCCGGTTAGACTGTCAGCGGACCTCAGGTTGAAACTGGGATACCGCTAAGCGGATGACAAAACCATGAATAAAACACAGCTAATTAGACATTTCTTCTCAAATAACTTTTTCGTATATTTCGAGAAACGAAACGAGACGGTTTTTAAGGCCGCAAAACAGTTTCTAAAGAACAGTTTTTTCTTTTACATACATACATACATATCGTCACGCCTTTTATCCCCGAAGGGGTAGGCAGAGGTGTATTTCTACAGCCACTTTTCTCCAGATATACTTTAGTCCCACGTAATAAGGGGCGAGCCTATTGCCTTACCGGGCACATTTCCAGACTCCGTGCTGCCACTGAGAATTTCGTGACAGAAAAACCCAATAACACTGCCCGACCCAGGAATCGAACCCGGGACCTCTCGATCCCACGCGCACATCTATGCCGCGAGACCAACGAGGCAGTCGTATAGGGTTTGATGTCGAGTTTTCCGTCTCTACGCAAAGATGGTATTTGCATCGTGTTATCCCTTAGTCGCCTCTTACGACACCCACGGGAAGATAGGGGGTGGTGACACTTGGATACTATGCCGTCAACCACACGGCATTTTTCTTTTACATACAAGCTAAATGACAAAAAATTATATAGGTGCAATTTCCTATAAATTTATCACTACATCTAGAATGTAGATAGGTATCTTTATACCTATTTACAAAACCATGAATAAAACACAGCTAATTAAACATTTCTACACAAATAACTTTTTGATTGACTTCCCGATGATTAAAAAAGTTATCCACGTTGCTTAATATTATATTATTCAAAAGTGTCTACAAGAACCAAATATTTTCCGACAAGTAAAGTTATTCCTGCGAACTTTAATTAAGAAAATTATTGGAATGAAACTTTTTATACACAAACTTTCAGGTGTAATTCATTTGGTACCGCTAGAACTGGGCAAAAACATTAATTACTTTCGTAAAAAACAGAAGTTGCTCGGGGCGTTGCTTGTCATAATAAACTGAATTACTGATTTGAACTGAATTACTGATTTGTTGGACTAGTGGTTAGTCACCCTGTTTGCTAAATCAGATTGACAAATAGGTATTAAAAAAATACCAATGAGTACTACCTCGTTGGTCTCGCGGAATAAATGTGCGCGTGGGATTGGGAGGTTACGGGTTCGATTCCCGGGTCGAGCAAAGTGTTATTGGGTTTTTCCATTAGGAAATTCTCAGTAACAGCACGGAGTCTGGTAATGTCCCCGGTACGGCAATAGACTCGCCCCCTATTACGTGGGACCTAAAAAATTCATGGAGAAATGTGGGTATAATATTACACCTCTGCCTACCCCAACGGGGATACAGGCGTGGGTCTAAAAAAGAATATTAAAGAAAACAATGAGTATTGCAGAGTGACAATGAGGATAAAAACACCCCAGAAAAGATGTTCTTAAAACATTGCAGCTTGAATGGAGTTGAAGCCATTCAACTCAATTGCAGAGTGATCGCAAATCTATACACATAAATAAAATTGAAGTGTTAACTTAAGTGAAGTTAACAACGCTCGTCTTGCACCGAGGTCTCTCCGCGACCAAGCTCGGTGCAAGACGAGCGAAACCTCGGAAACAAATAGGTATTTATACCTTAAATAAGTTAAGTTAACGCGATTAAGACCCGCTAAATTATTTTGTATGATGTATACAAATCGCGAAAGTTTAAAATCGAAAATTGAAGTGTCTATTTTTAATATTAAAATAACCGCTTTTTACTAAATGCATATACACCATACTATACACACGGTACATATACCGAAATGACAATTTTTACAATTTTTGTCTGTCTGTCTGTCTCTCTGTCTAGCTGTCTGTCTGTCTGTTTGTTCTCGGATAGCTAAAAAAAGATTAATTAACCGGCTACGCGAAGTAGTTCTCTCAGGACGCGGGTGAAACCGCGGGAAAGAGCTTGTAATTTATAATACTTGTCCCCGACTGACATATCATCGCAGAGCCTAAACTCTGAAGCCTTAAACATGACATTTGGACAATTGTTTTCTTTTATGGGAAAGAAGGAATAATTTCAGGGAAGATTATAGGGGGGGGGGGGGGGGTATTGGAGCATTGGGCAGTCGGGAGCTTTGGGCACCCCCTCATTTCTCGCAATCTATGTTAGATATTTTTTGTTTTCTACCACAGCTATGGTGGTTTAATAACTGGCAACACCATTATCAAAAACGTCAGCTGTCATTTCACTTGGTTGTTAAGTTAGATACGGTTAACGGCAAAGAGTATACAAATACTACGTAAGAAGAGGCGGATGTGCCATAGATCATGCGAGACTTTCAGCTTTGTATGAAACGTGCAGGGAGAACTCGTACCAACATAAAGATACTAATTGACATCGTTTTTATGTTGTCAGCATTGTCATATTCGTCAACATAAGGATGTACCCTCTAGTGATTAACGAAATATCGATATCGATAATATTCGGTAAGATAAATAATTATAATTATGTTTCGACTAGAATTATACTTTTCCAACACAAATAAAAGATGTATTTAATATTTATGTGTTTATTCAAACAAATCAGCCTTTTCTATAAAGATATATGTATGTACATGTAATGGAAAGGTTTTCAACATTTCTTCTGTAATAGGATTTAAAGAAATGTCTATAGATACAAGGCACAGCTGTTTTTCTGACTTGAGTTCCCTTTTTTTAAGTCTTTCGGCTTAAAATGCTTGCCACACACATAGTTCAACTGATGTAATTTTTCAATGGGCACATAAATCAAGTCTTGGTTTCAAGTAGCAGCTACCCATTTTTACATCTAAAAAGAAAAAAAAGAATATAATTTTTAGTCCTTGTGCCAATTTATAATAACGGATTATCGATAGCTGACAGGCAGCACTATTGTTTACCTGCAAAGTACTAGGATATGAAACTTTAGAATATTTCCTTATTTTTTATGTTTCATTGAAATATATCACATTATATAACATTATAAATATTCATTGATCTTTATCTAGGGACATTTTGCCATAAATACCTACCCTTTTTTCATTGCTTGACCGGCATGTTGTTGTATGCCATATTTCACACGTTATTTTGCTTGTTTTCATTGCGCTCCTTTCAATGCTAATCAAATAAATATAGCAACACTAACACTAGAAGAATAAAATCACATTTATTTGGTATATACAAAGCACTTTTACAGTATGTTTTATAAACAAACTACATAACGCGGCAAAGTTCAATCTGGATAATAATGTGACAGTTGTGACATTTGACACTATTGACAGCCATGGCGGTGATGTACGTATAACCCGTCTAACTTTGAAAGAACACTGTTACAAGGGTACATAGTGAAGGATGCTATCGTCACGTTTTATACATATAATAGTAGCCATTAAAAAGATAGCACGTTTCATACATTCAGTTTTTTCTTAGGAACTTGCGCCAGGCTGGTTAACGGTTTGTTGCGTACAGAAGTAAATATTTTGTTTGTGATTTGGAGAAACATATCAAAGAAATCTGCAAGAAAGTGTAAGTATATATATTAGTTTATTCTTTTGTGTTTTATTAAAGATTATATTTACCTGTCAATTAGCATTCAACATTTGATAAAAATAAACTTATTCTAATTTATTTGAAAAGTGAGGATACGGGGAGCATTGGGCACGCAGGTCAGGGGGAGGTTTGGGCATGCCCTCCCTCTGTTTTTAGTGCATTTTGGTTTAGGTATATTATTCCACCGTTAATGGATTATAAACATCGGTTAAATGTTATACATTTGCTTATTTTGAAGTGTGTGCTATGTAAATGCAGGCAATACCTATTGAAATAATTATAATCACACTGCATTTTATGTAAGTAAAATTAATTTTCCAATATTAACATTCGTACATTAGAACGGTATGTACCTTCATAGTCAACGGCACAGGCGAAAAAGCTCTTTTTAGCATTTTCCTTTTTTTATTTTCCCACGTTTTCATATTGCGATTATTAAACATTTTATATTATCACCTCCATTGTATTTAACCCAGTTTTTTTCACGCCTTTGTACAAATAATAACATCCTCCCGTTATCCGATACCCTGGTAAATATTTTCGTAATTATCAATAAATATAGGTGAGCTATTAAACCTAACGAGGTGTACAGATAGGTAGGTAGTATATGCCTATATGCCCCTGGCTATGTCATGGCGGGGTATATATATATTAAGTTAAATATTATGATGAACCCTATTAAACTTAACGATATACATGTACATATTGGTAGGTACGCCCCAGGCTATGGTATGCCTTTATGGTAAGCATATATGAATATTTTCGGTATGTTATTTGGATTTTGTTATGCGGAAAAATATCAAATCAGGTTATAATTACAGGAAAATAACGTTTGTTGGTCTTTTACTATGTTTGTATAGCGCTGTTTTTATTTTTATTATAGCTTTGTTTAATGGAAATTTAAATAAAAACCTTTACATTGTCTTTTGGGTATATATTTGGGTGTTTCTATGTATCCGATATTTTAATCGATGGCGCTATTGTCAAAAATACACAACTCATTGAAGGTATTTGTCAAAATATTGTGTACAATTCTGATTACTTATGACAATGTGCTTTCTCACTCGAAGGAGGGTCGGATCTCCTATGTGGATCTAGTGAACTTTAAAAGGCTTTACTTCGCGCTAAAGTGGCCTGAATTGTGGTCCGAAATAGGTTAAGGGCAAGAGGGAGACGCAACGTGCCGTTTGCGCCATTATACTATCCCAGAGTAGGACGTCTAGTTAGGTTGAGGGACCCAAAAGAGCCTACGCAAGTGGGATACACAATTACCAAGATTCGCTCTGTTTTAACCTCAATGTTGGTAGGCCATATAGGTGGTGGGAGAACTATGGGTTTGACACAGTTCATCCCATTCGTATTTGGCCACACAGCCGCAAGTGATTCCCATTTAGTATAATTTGCAATCAGTTTCATTTACATTTGATTAAACACGTTTTTATCAAATTGTAATTTGTGAATAAAATGCAATTCGCAAATGGTCACACTGAGATAACTTTATAAGACCTATTAATGTTCGGGTGCTGAACCACTAGAAAACATAACATAACCTATTTCAGTGTGCTCATTTAGGTTCCTAATAGAAGAATCAGCGAATGCGCAATCGCGTAGACGCACATGCTTCACGTGCGTCTACTCGACCGAATGGGAATGGGAAGAACTGCGTGAAACCTAAAAGTATAACCTTTAATAATATACATGTAACAGCGTAGGAGAATAACAGAGGTATTTATGCCTATAAATAAGTCAATTAAATTATCGGGACAAAGACCCGCTAAATAATAGTGTACATGTATCATGTAATAAGCTTTTGATAAGTATATCTACATATATCTTCATTGTAATATAACTAGAACCATATTATTAATACTAGAATAACAATACATACGACGAAAGATCTTCACAAGGCAATGACATTCAACCCACAGTGTGACGTTCACAGAACAAGGTTTTTTGCCCACCTACGTCCGATCTGCCCACTGTGCATTATTTAAAATTACACGTTCCTTCAAATAGGTACTTATTATAATACAGTTAAGTTTAATGACTTATGTATACATACATACTTAGTTATTCTACAAAATCTTAGTTATTTTTCTATTACATGGGAAGGCAAACAAGCAAGTTGGTCACCTTATAAGTGATCACCGCCGATCAGCGCCGCCCATGGCGCCCATAGACACCTGTGTGTGTTAGTGTGAGTAATGTCATTTTTTAAATTTATTTCTAAATTGAATGTTAAATGAAAAGTGGAAGTGTGTGTCTCAGATTTTGGTACTATCAAATTACCATTTTAAACTTAATTGCAGCATTGCTTGCACTCGTTTCATTATTTCATTCAGAATAGTAATAGTAAAACAAATTTTACTTTTCAGATATAAAAATATTTAGATCATCGTAACAGATAACATGCCCAGTGGTCTTAAAATCTAAAATGAATAAGACCAAAAATAAAATTGCAAAATAAATGATAATTTAACATAATTTCTGCAGTAATTCACGAGCAAAGGAATTTACTAAAATAAAAATTGCCAGACAGAAAACATCTCAAAACCACTTTTAAAATTAACATTTAAATGCATTCTCGACGGCGAAGTAGCCCTAATTCTTTTAATAACATGCTATTATCCCATTTAATTGCTACCACATAACGATATTTTTAACGAGTAACAGGCCTATTTAACAAAACGTTATACGCATAAAAATTTATGTTTTCACACTCATGGTCTTAAAGAAACGGTTTTTTCTGAATGGAGACGAATCGGATTAATAAAATTTCATGGTACTGATTTTTGGCCGGCGCGTGAAATTCGGTCCACTGGCCCACTGGTACTAATGTCATTGTTTTAGTGCACAGTCGTTTGAATATGGAAAAAAATATTGTTTTTTGATGAAAGAATGACGTCCGTGTGGTGACGGATTAAGAATACAGATTGTCACCACCCCATATCATCCCATGGGTGTCATAAGAGCCGACAGAGGGAGCCTATTATGCAGAGAACAGCACTGTAAGAGAAGGAAAACTTGATACAAACCCTATACCAACCCGTTTGGCCAGCGTGGTATAGTAGGCCAATTCCTCCTTTCAAAGGGGAGGCCTAGTCCAGCAGTGGACTGTTAAAGGCTGATGATGATGAAATAAGATTATTGTGTTGGTTGGAAATTGTACCAATTAGGATAAATAAAGAAAGAGTTAGTGGTTCTAACAAAAATCAGTCTTACTTGGATCCATATGTATGCAAGATCTTTAAAAACTTGGATCCTTTAGCCTCAAATTTTCGACTCCAAATGGCTTAGATCAGTGGTTCTCAAACTTTATTAGGGATGGAACTCTTATGGGTAACCAAATATTTGGTAGACCCCTAACATAGCACAAAGCCGAGTCTTATGTGCACTTCAAAACCATTTATTTTACTGTCATGTGTGTTCGTGGAGCCCCTAGACATTCTTCACGGAACCCTGGGGCTCCGCGGAGCACACTTTGGGAATGGCTGGCTTAGATATACGTATAGTACTTTACTAGGTAGATATTTGAAGCAGCAGTAGCGCTCGCACATTGTAGCGCATCATCATATTACATTTCGCAGTCCATTCTTCCTATTGATGTCACGAATCTGTCTATTGTAGGATTTGGCATAACTTTAGACAACTCCCGCACTAGGACTTAATCCTGTGTCGCGGGGGACTTTACAAACATACAACTAACGGATACAATGAACACAACAATTTATGAATCACACAAAGTGTTGTCTCGTGTGGATCAAACCCACAACACTCGGCGCAGTGTCAAGCGGCGAGGCGGCCGCTTAAACCACTACGTCAACCGTGCAGTCCAACTTCGGGTTTGATGTGGAGTTTCTGTCCCTCCCCGAAGATATTATATGGTTAGTGATTTTTCTTTAGTCTTCTCTTGCGACACACACGAAATTAAATGGTAAAATTACACTCGGTAGGTACTGCTAATCTGTTAAGTACCATACAAAAAATATTGTAAAAAAACTGGTACAAAGACCTATAGTCTGCCACGCGAGGGATCTTCTTACCCAGCAGTGGGAGTTTATATACAGTGTTCATAATATTATTAGTAACAAAATATCCAAAGAATATTAAAACGCTAACCATGACATGCTATCTCCAATTAAAATATTAATTACGAAGCAACCAGTAATTTAAAATTAAATCTATCTACGAGATTATTCATACACCTGAGCTTTTAATAGCCTTAAAAAGAACACAATAATTATGACAGGATCGAACTTGAGACTCGCGTGTGGGTTACACGCCCACAACTGAACATAATTAAATATCACAATGATTTTTTTGTACCCAGTGAGTCATTTGCTAACGGTACTTTTGGTTCGATGTTCACCCGTTCGATGCGCTGTCCTTACATGGTCAGCCTTCGTTATTGTGGAGGCGAATACTCGAATAGGTACCGTCAGCAACTTAAGTCGATACCTTTACATTATAGTGACTTTGGATGGTTATATAGTTCGAATTAATCATTATTTTCAATAACTTGAAAGATTGCTAGGCAAAGTAAATTTATCAGAATGTAGCGCTCATAGCGAGACTTGGCTTGCTGTTCGTAACAGGTCGGCAAAGTTAAGCAACGCTTGCACAGGTCGCCACTTGGATGGGTGACCGCGTGTGGCATTTACATCTGAGTACTACCGTGCTTCGATGGGCACGTAAAGCTGTCAGTCCACGTCCTTGTCTCAGGATAAGAATCGTTAGGCCATGTCGGGGGCCTTCGGGCGGTCTGAAAACTCTGATACTAGAGTTGGCCACACACTCACACGAAAAACAAAAAAAAAAACATATCATTATATATATATAACTGTTGCGTTACTTACTGTCTGACAGAAAATGTACCTGTGCAACGCACAACCAAATTTACTCAGCGCAAGAAGTTGAAATTTGGCATATATGTTCCTCGAAAAGTGTAGGACTAAGCAGAGGGGTTTTTGCAAATGTCCTAAGCAATAAAAAATGCTACGCAGACGGCGCCGTGGTTAAAGTCTAGTAATGCATAATATAACCAGGGAAAAAATAATTCATAAAGGAGTCATCAAAGACTTTGAAGGGTGAAGCGAATGTTTTGCTGACGGTACATTGTAATAACAATTCTCTCAAGTAATTATGAGGTCACTCCCATGAAGTATGAACTTGTAATGATTGACGGCCATCAGTGTAAAAAATAACAAAACATAAGATATAGTATAACAAATTGTAATTTTTTACAAGACTTCAGCCGCAAGTGCCGCAACACTGCCCGCGTGAGACCTCTTTATTCCTTTAGGAAGGCAATTTCCAAAAATTATCTCATAAGGCCGACCTCACATTGGGCGACAGCGTTCCTCGAGCGTACGCCAAGCGGCGGCGACGTGCGCTTGCCGTTCACTCTGTAGGTAGTACAAAGTGAACGCCGGGCCCACGCCGAACGGACGCCGAGCGTACGCTCGAGGAACGCTCATGAACAATGTTAGGGAGGCCTTATGTCAAATTTCAATTTATTACGCCCAGTAGTTTCGGCTGTCTGTCAGTTAGTAACTGAAGAGTGTATGCGAATACATATGTATTGATTGTAACTATGCTACTATTATAAACGCGAACAGTTTTGAAAAGGCGGCGATAGCTAGTGGAGTATGACCTTTATTGGAAAAGGTCACAAAATAATAAAATGTTCTTAATTCAAATTTATTTATTGCCAGTGACATCTGAATTACACATTAACATTAAAGAGGTTTTGATACTTGAATTTTTGAACCATTGGCGAAGCTAAAATTCTAACTAGCGACTTTGGAAGTTGTCCGGGTACGAGTTCGACACTTTTGACAGCTCAATACAATTACCACTATAACCTCGAAGCAAAGTTGTATTGAAAGCTGTCAAAAGTGTCGTACTCGGACAACTTGCAAATTCGCCGCTAGAGGAGCGTGGATAATCTTTGCATCGCTAGTTCCAACAACCTTTACTGTAGGACGCAACGACTGCTTCAGTCAATGACGCAACGAATATTATAAATAGGAAAAAAAAATATTTTTGTTTCTTTGTTTGTTTGTAATGGATAAACTCAAAAACTACTGATCCGATTTAAATAATTCTTTCATCATTAGAAAGCTACATTATCTGCGGGTAACATAGCCTATATTTTATTTTAGAAAAAATAAGGGATCCGTAAGATATTTGGGTTTTTGGACGTCAAGTGGACCCTCAGGACGCGGGTGAAACCGTGGCAAACGGCTAGTTTGATATAAAAAAAAAAATACAAGGGTTTTTCAGCCAGTGCGGCCTCACTTTGCCGGTCTATGAAGAACAGCAAGTCAATCTATGAGCTACATCAACATCATAAAACATTTGTTTAAAATTATGACGTAGGTACTCCTAAATTGAATAGTTTTAAAGTCAAATGTATAGCTTACCTTTCGCCAAAGCTGCGTGTACAAAACCAAGACACAAGAGTATCTTCAACGCCGCCATCTTTGTTTTATGTATTCCTCACTGTTCACTTAATCACTTTGTGTACCTGCGCAAATAAAAAAAAAATATTAAAATCACACTAAGTATATAGACTATATAATAATATTATATCGACTGCCTCCGTGGTCCAGTGGATAGCGTATGCGGCTGCTGATCGGAGGTCCCAGCTTCGATTCCCGGGTCGGGCAAAAGTGTTACTAGGTTTTCCGAATTCTCAGTAGCAGCCTGGTGTCTGGGATGAGGAGTCTGGTGATGTGCCCAGTAACGGCGATATGCTCGGCCCCTATTACGTGGGACCTAACATTTCATGGCGAAATGTGGGTGTAATATTACAACTCTGCCTACCCCTTCGGGGATACAGGCGTGAGTCTATGAAAAAAATACTTTATAGACAGTCCGAAAGTATCCGACATGGACCAACAATTTTATACTAGTCCTGAGAGAACAACCAGGACGGGCGAATTGACATGTCCTACAAAGCAAGGTACTACCTAAGTAAACCTCATGAAGTGGTGTCCTGTGTAAACAGTGCTTAAGGGTTGAGCTACACCTATCAGCACCGCATCGCACTTTTCTATGCTTCTATCCTTTTCTGTCACTTAGGACCGCCATTTACTAGAGCGAGAAAGAGAGAGGGAACGCCGCGGAATCTATCAGCACGATCGATTCCGTGGCGTTCCCTCTCTCTTTCTAACTTTGCCTGTCTATTACGAACGGTAAGTTTTCTTTCTTCTAGCGTTATCCCAGTTTCAACCCAGGGTCCGCTTACTAGTCTAACCAGATTTAACTAAATATTAGCTTTTCCACGGAGCGACCGCCTGTCTGACCTCCGCAACCCAAAGGGATAGCGATATTCCATGGTTTAGACTAGTGTCCGTTTATTTTAGAAGGTACTGACGGCCTGTAACGATTGTCAAAGATCCTCATGACAACCGGGGCCGACGGCGATAATTAATAATTCAATACGCACATAACTCCGAAAAGTCAGTGGTGCGCGCCTAGGATTCGAACCAGATACCCTCTGCATTGCAGTCTGTTGGTATCTCCACTAGGCTATCGCTGCCTTACGAACGGTAAGTGAAATCATAATATACTTCGAGATATCTACCACCTCATCTTACAACAAAGAATTACTAAAAAATAAAACACAATACTCTTAATAAATATGACCCGGAAACCAGCGGTCAGTCTCAATTCTCATGCAATTAAATACACTTACACAAGACTAATGATTATTTTAATTAGCAATCAGTGCCCGGGAATCGAACCGACACGGTCTGGTGATGACCACCGATGCGTTCGAAATCTATTTACCGTATATTACTGTAACTTACATGGTAATAGGTTTCATGGAATTGTGATCTAGTCTAGAAAATTCTGGAGAAAATCTACCTATTTATTGTAAGGCAGAAGAGATGCCGTTTGAAGAACAAAGTTGTTTTTTGTTTCGAGTTCAAATTTTGAGTCCCGAGCAAGCGAAGGATTCTATGATTGATTCACGAGCGTAGCGAGTGATTCAAAGTTAGAATCCTGAGCGTAGTGAGGGACTCAACAGCACGAGATGCAAAAAACTTTGCTCTCGTGTAGCACACATAACTTTCACCTCAGCAGTGAGAACACATATTACTTAGGAGACATAGAAATGCACAGGAATAGATTGAAATAAGGTTTAACACGTCACGCTATACTGTATCAGCACTATCAGCATCAGCGAAATTTTTATTCCCGCTATTTTTTTAAAGCGCGTTTTGATAACGCGTCCCTGATGTTTATTTTTCAAATGTATCATTGTTGAAATTCCAAATAAAAATGTATTGGTTAAATACCAATTTAAAACTATTAATGAGACTTATGTTATTAAAATCCAATAAAAAATATTGGAAGTCATATTGCGGGCCTTTTTCTCTGTCACTCTAGGATTTGAGTTTGAGTGCGACTCTCGCATCGAGGCATCTAGAGCCTACTAATAAAAACCATCGCAATATCTTTCAACCACCAATGAAAGCGGGTTCACACAAATTGAAGTTAGCAAACTTTTGTAACAATAGAGGGGTGTTAGTTCCTACACTTATGTAGGGTAGTGAAAGTTGGGTATGGCAGAAGAGTCATGAAAGTAGAATAAATGCTGTAGAAATGAGAGCACTGACAAGTATGTGTGGTGTGTCTTTGACTGACAGAGTAAAGAATTGTGTGATAAGAGTGTTATGGGGTAACAGAAGATGTAGTGACAAGAGTCGAGAAGGGAATGCTAAGGTGGTTTGGGCACATGGAGAGAATGGATGATGAAAGACTGACCAAGCAGATATACAAGGCAAGTGTGAATGGGACAGGACGAAGGGGAAGACCTAGGCGGACGTTCTTTGACCAGGAGACATCCTAAAAACAGGACAGGTTAGAAGTACCCTGAACAGAAGAGCATGCATGAGGAATCTGATGGGAGTGAATGAAGCAAGAGAGATAATGTGTGAGGACCGTTGCAAATGGTGTTCCGTAGTCTCTGCCTACCCCTCCGAGAAACAGGCGTTGGTCTATGTATGTATGTATTTATGTAACAATTGCAGGGCTACGATTTTTGTTATGAAGATTTGATGATGGACGAACATTGTGGTCCTATTGATGGAAATTGACAACCACTGAACATAGATTTCGCAAGACCTTCAATTTACATAGATCTGCGTGTATTGAAGGATCAAGAATACTAAGTGTCAACGCACCGTTTCATTCTGTGGAAATAAATAATATATTTGGGTAGTGATGTAAACAAAATAAAGCGGCGATAACCCAGTAGTGTACGTAACAGACTGCCGCGACGATCTCCAGGTACCTCTGACTTTTCGAAGTTATGTGTGTATTATCAATGTTAATTATCGCGCGCTTAATAATGTGCCCGGTAGATGACAATAGGCTCGCCCACTATTACATTAGGACTGGCGAAAAGTGGGTGTGTATTTGCCTACCCCTTCGGGGATAAAAGGCGTGAAGTTATGTTATGTTATGATGTAAGTCTCAACCTATTCCCGGTAGCCTTATCCATAAATTAAAAGAATGAGATCTAGTTTACATTCGTCTATATTCTTTGACAGCGTAGTACCTATTTCTCTGGGCGAGACAGCCCATTCATGCTGAAATCAGCGATCATAAAATGAAGTCCCTTTTCTTTCCTATCTGTCTGTATGAACGCGATAGACTTAAAAACGGGGTTAAATATAATGACTGCCATAAAATGTTTTGTTACCCTTAGTTCTTAAACCAAAAATATATAGGTACTTAACACCAGAAAAATTAAGTCAAAAATTACAATATTACTAGCTATTTTAGTCACGACTGCACTTCAAATTGTATTCGAACACCAAATGTAGTAAATGATCACCAAATAAATAGGTTATGTTAGGTTCGAGCCCTGTGAAGCTGGGCTCCGTCAACTTAGTTTAATAAAGTAGCCGGTGGTGTAATCCAATTTATGTGTTGGTATTTCACACAACTAACAAAAAAGCTTTGGTTATAATTTTACATTAAAATGCTGGTTTAATTTTGGTGATCATTTACTACTTTTGGGTTAACAATGATTTATTTGGAGTTATTTTGCTTAAATAGGATAGCGAAATGTTAAAATTTTGGTTATACTTACTCTTACATTAAAATGCGGGTTTCATTTTGGTGATCATTTACTATTTTTGTCTGTTATATGTTACTATATCTGGTGGTAAGTTAAACATAAGCCCTTTAAAACTACCGATCGGATTCAAGCTCGAGTCTCGGTCGAATACTGGTACCTACAATATAATTTTGATAGACTGTTTACCACTGCTGACATACATATTCATGTCATAACAGAGTTAACGTGTTCTCTGAAGCGTAAGACGTGCTCCAACTAATATGATGTAATTATATGCCAATTGAATTGTTTAAGTGAAGGTTCGGAATGGTGGATATAATGCGGTGGAATTGAGATAACTATAGCAACGATAGGCTAGTGGGTAGACTATCTGGCTGCCACTCAGTAGGTCTTGACTTTTCGAAGTTAAGTGCGTATTCAAAATGTTAATTATTGCTTGCTAAAGCGAAGGACTGGAAGGAATTGGTCAGCGTGGTGGACTACGGCTTTATCATTTGCATAATATGAAGCCCGTTTATACCAGCGATAGCCCAGTGGAGATACCAACGGACTGCCATGCAGAGGGTATCGGGTTCGAATCCACGGCGCGCACCAATGACTTTTCGGAGTTATGTGCGTATTGAATTGTTAATTATCGCTTGTCCCGTGCCTCGGAGAGCACGTTAAGCCGTCGGTCCCGGTTGTCATGAAGATCTTTGACAGTCGTTATAGGGCGTCAGTACCTTCTAAATAAACTGACTCTAGTCTAAACCATGGAATATCGCTATCCTTTTGGGTTGCGGAGGTCAGACAGGCAGTCGCTCCGTGGAAAAGCTAATATTCAGCCAAATCCGGTTAGACTAGTTAGCGGACCCCAGATTGAAACTGGGATAACGCTAAGAGAAAGAAGAAGAAGAAGAAGCCCGTTTATACCAGATTTACAAGGCTAGTGGTGATGAACATTCATCTGTCCGTGTGGTGACGGATTAAGAATACGGAATGTCACCACCCCATATCATCCCATGGATGTCGTAAGAGCCGACAGAAGGTGCATATTATGCAGAGAACAGCACTGTAAGAGAAAGAAAGCTTGATACCAACCCTATACCAACCCGTTTGGCCAGCGTGGTAAAGTAGGCCAATTCCTCCTTTCAATAGAGAGGCCTAGTCCAGCAGTGGACAGTTAAAGGCTGATCATGAACGGTGTTGATACCTACTATTATCCGCTAAATGCAAGTTTACCTATTATTCTTGACTGAGCTACACTCAGTATTTTTTGGTTAAATCATCTTAACATGAATCTTCGTTAGACCGATTTATTGGCCCCGAAACCTTCCACATTAAATGAAAGTTCTTAAAAATCGTTGAAACTGTTACCGAGATTCAGATTACCTACATACCTACATATATAGACAAGGATTGCTCCTTTAAAGGTAGGTAGATAGATCATTGTAATTTGAGAGCTTAATGTATGCATGAATCCTGTCATAAGGAAAAATCATTCGGCATCCACGATGTTTATGATTCGTTCAATATAAAAAATATTATTACGGATGCTGAACACGTGTACATGATATTTTTATGTGGCAGCTCGGTTCAAGCAACAATGGCAGACACAGTACACCCTATATTACGTATGAAAACAATAAAAAAGACACAGCAACGCACTTTAATGGCATTTAAACTGCTAATTATCACTTGCCCTGTACCTTAGAGAGCACGTTAAAGCGTCCTTTTTCTTGAATATACTGTCTCAACTAGAGATGTTCACTGCAGGACATAGGTGTCACTCAAGGCCCTACACAGACAGATCTTGGTCCGCTCGCATCTAAACTCTTCCCGCGATCTTCACCAGATTGTCGGTCCACCTTGCGAGAGGCCTACCCCTGCTGCGTCGTCTGGTATGTAACCGCCACTCCAGAATCCTCCTGCCCCAATCCGTTGGTTATTTGAGCTATGTACCCTAGCCATTGCCACTTTAGCTTAGCTATTCGGAGAGCTATTTTTGCGAAATTGGTTCGCCTGCGGATCTCTTCATTTCTAATTTTATCTCGCAGGGAAACGCCGAACACAGCTCTCTCTATCGCTTTCTGGGTGACTTGAGCCTTCTGATAAGGCCCATAGTTAGCAAATATTTATACTGATAGTGGTCTAAACCTGAGAATAGTGCTATTCCTTTGGGTTGTGCAGGTCAGACAGCACTACGGCAGTCGCTCTGTGGAAAAGCATCATATAATGAATGACATGAATGAATAACTTAAGTGAACTTTGATTTAGGTCAGGTTAAAATCGAATCCCGTTTATTTAAAATAATTTCCTTCTTACTCTGTTTTGCGTAGTCCCAAGTATTTTATGTGAGGTGTGTAAAATATTATCGTTTTATGCGTTTATATGTAGGAAATGTATTCATCGTGTGAGGGCCTATTAGATAGCCTGTGTTTATAGATGTTACTATAAGGTGTAGCCATATTAATAGGCAATATTTTAGCTACTACATGGTCTATGAATTCCCTTCATACATTTATTTCATTACTAGAGGATGACCGCAGCTACGCACGCTCATAATTTTACGATTTGTTGGGCAGAAATGGTGAAATGAGTCGAGGCGATCCGTAAAAATTTCGGTTAGTTCCTTCTTAGTGCACCCCTATGGCCCCGAAGGAAAATACATGCCAAATAGGCTAGTTGACAAAAAAATAATTATAAGTCCGTCCTTTAGATTATTCAAAAATAAGCGATACGTATTTTTTATTTGTAAATTAAACCAAAAATGACCAAGATATAGCTCATTAAAGTTACGTATAACGTCACACCGTGCTGCATTTTTTCGCACTAGATGACGTCACACGTAACTTTAATGGGCTATATCTTTGTTATTTTTTATTTAATCGAAAAAAGAAAAAATACGTGTCCAAAATTTTTTATAATCTAAAATACGGACTAAATAAAATGTAATTATTTTGACCCTGGCAACTACCCTATTGCAGCTTTTTGCGCCCAATAGTTTCGGTTGTTCGTTGTCTCTCAGAAGGAAGTAACGCAAGAATTTTACACATCACATTATAATCATCAAATGAGAGCACTGAGACGTACATATGTGTGGAGTGGAGTGTATTTGAACGACAGAGTAAAGAATTGTGTGATAACCGAGTGTTGTGGGGTAAAAGAAGATGTAGTGACAACCATTGAGAAAGGTATGCTAAGATGGTTTGGACACATGGAGAGGATGGATGACGAAAGACTGACCAAGAAGTTATATAATTCATGTGTGAATGGGTCAGGAGGAAGGAGAAGACATAGATGGACGTTCTCTGACCAGATTGGAGACATCCTAAAAAAAGGACAAGTTAGAAGTACCCTTAACTGAATAGCATGCTTGAGAAATTTGATGGGAGTGAATGGAGCAAGAGAGATATGTGCGTTCCGTAGTCTCTGCCTACCCCTCCGGGAAACAGGCGTGAGTCTATGTATGTTGTATGTATAATCCATAAATGGGCCCATTTCGCCGCGTGGTGGACACCGGAGGGACGTCGTGTTCGGGGTGGACACAGGAAACGTTGGCGAGATGAGCTGGGTGCCTTCTCAAATACTTGGACAGTAATAGTTGGAGACAGGGACCTTTGGAGAAGTGTAGGGGAGACCTTTGCCCAACAATGGGACAGTATACTGACGGCTTAGACGGCTTACCCATAAGTTACACTCAGACAGAGAAAAATGGTCGTAAGCATCACACAAAAATTTGATATTTTTGGAATCGAACCCTCGATTGGATTGGATTTCTGATTTATTGGATTGGAAATCCAATCTACAACTTCCAGCTTAACCAACAAGCCTACTAAGCCGTTTTAAGACCATTTAAGGATACAAATATAAATGTTTATTACCAATGTAACAAATAACTATAAAATCTCGCATACGTGTGAGCGAAGATCGCTACTAAAAGAAAATTATTATCATTTCTGTAACAGCATTTTAATAGTACACAATTATTGTACGGCATAAACTTTTATGTTTTATGTAAGTTGGATAATTCACGTTGGATATTATGGCAAAGTGCTGTTTAATGGAGCGTACACATTGCTGTTATTTTTTGTTGCTATCATTTAGAAAAATGGCAATATTTGGTAACATGCAATGGATTTTAGTAACAATACCTACATACATCTAGCGCCGATAGCCTAGTGGTGTACGTACGGACTGTCGAGACGGTGGTCTCGGGTTCGATCTCCAAGTACCTACCCCGGGCACACATCTCTGGCTTTGCGAAGTTATGTGTGTATTAGTAATGTTATATATCGGTTCCCACCAAGAACTTAGGGTCCCATGCCAACCTCACCTGCAAGTGGTGCACCTGCCGATCAACGGACGAGGCTCTGGCAAACAAAATGTCCCAATAAGCGGCAATAGGCTCGCCACCTATTACGTGGGATCAAAACACTGGCGAAAAGTGGGCGTTTAATATGCCTCTGCCTACCCCTTCGGGGAAACAGGCGTGAGTCTATGTATGTATGTATGTATGTATCGCTCGCTTAATAACGAAGAGCCTATTGCCAGGTGGATGGCAATAGGCTCGCCCTCTATTACATTGGGACCTAAACATAACTGGCGAAGTGTGGGTGTGTAATACACCTCTGCCTACCCCTTCGAGGATAAAAGGCGTGATGTTATGTTACACCTCGACTATTTTTTATATAAATATAAAGTAATAGAATGCTTTTTTCTAAAAACCTCGAAATGTTTCATGGACGCAGCGATAGCCTAGTGGAGATACCAACGGACTGCTAAGTAGAGGATATAGGGTTGGAATCAACGGGAACGGGAAACCATCAGGACCATACTCTGTATGTATAAAATTATTGCGTTACTGACTGACACACTACGCACAGCCAAAACTACTGACCTCAACAAGCTGAAATTTGGCATGTAAGTTTCTTGAGATCGTAGAGGTACATTAAGAAGGTATTTTGCGAAATTCCTACAGTATCGGGCAGCGCTTGAATTAAAATAAAATGTGCGAGCATAGTTGTGGACATCCTCTAGGGTGTAAATATGTTATTTAACGCATTTTTTTGAAGAGCGGGCTCCTCTGGCACTCTCACTCACCGAACGACACGCAACAGTATAGGTACTGTTACTTTACGTCCATATTCTGTGAGACCACCCGTACTTCGGTCGAGCATATTAATGCCAAACAGCAAGGCTCTACAACTTACCTACAAAAATGATAATGACGATAATACTAAAAACGTCCAGAAAATTGACGTTACCAAATACACTGCACTCATCATCATCATCAGCCCTTTATTCTGTCGCACTGCAGGGGACGGGCCTTTTCTCAATATGACAAGGGTATATTCATAATATTCTACCACGCTGGCCGAGTGCGGGTTGGCAGACTAAGAGCTGAACTGTTGCAAACTTAATCGTACGAAAGATAAAAAAACTTTTCGACAAAAACAAGTTTTCAAGAGTATCATTATAGAACCAGTTTTTTAATTAAAAACATAAGTTCTCGATCGATGCATTGGATGGTTTTATGATCTCATAAGCGTCCTGATGATGTTTGGACAAAATCAAACGGTAAAGTTTAAAATACGACACATATTTCATGGTTTTTATTGAAGTATTAAATTTTATCTTTCACGAATAAACTTTGATGTAAGAATTTTGTTAAAAGTTATTTAAATTTGATGGCTGTAAAATTTACTGTTTGTTTGATATGCTGTGCTATAGCCAATCTTTCTAGCGCTATCCTCCTTGCCTCGAAGGTGTTCTTCCTTAGAGCCTGGGAACCACATTGTAGTCCAACTAGATTTAAAATTACAACACCTTCTGGTGTTATTAAATTTGACAGAATCAAATTCACAGAGTGACTGTCGCCACGTCTTCGCTACCGACAGGGAACTTAGAGAAAATACTTATTTAATATGTTTGGACAAAAGATAATTTTATACAAAAACACTTTTGACAAGATTTGAGTGATAAACATAAACGAAAAGACTCTTGCATAAAAATAAACATATCTTCACGCCTTTATCCCCGAAGGGGTAGGCAGAGGTGTATTACACACCCACACGTCGCCAGATATGTTTCGGTCCCAATGTAATAGGGGGCGAGCCTATTGCCATCTACCGGGCACATTATCAAGCGAGCGATAATTAACATTTTTAATACACACATAACTTCGAAAAGTCAGAGGTGTGTGCCCGAGGTACCTGGGGATCGAACCCGAGACCATCGTCTCGGCAGTCCGTTACGTACACCACTGGGCTACCGCCGCTTTTATAAAAATTTATAAAATTTATAAAAATAGTGTGAAAAGTAAAATCTATACTAATATACATTAAGTTGAAGAGATTGTTTGTTTGGTTGTTTGCTTGAACGCGCTAGTCTCAGGAACTACTGGTCCGATTTGAACAATTTTATTATGTTAGTGTTAGATAGCTTATTCATCGATGAATATCGTGATAGGTCCTATCAGACAGAGAGCGGTCACGCGGTCTATGTAACGTAATATAACACAAAGAACGCAAAACTGACCGCTTGAACGCTTGACCGCGTGACCGCTCTCTGTCTGAATGAGCCCTAATCAGGAGTGCCTTCACACAACTTGAGAAAGTAAATTTATGTTACCCCGACTTCAACGCACGCGAAGCCGCGGGCAAAAGCTAGTTACCTACTTAATAAAAATAAAGATACAAAAAAGTAAAATCTTAATATATAAAATCCTTGCGTTACTGACTGACTGACAGACACGCTACACCCGAAACTATTGGGCGCAGGAAGCTGAAATTTGGCATGTATGTTCCTTGAGGACCGTAGGGGTGCACTAAGAAGGGATTTCTCGAAATTCCCACGGGATCGGCCAAAACGGGTAAATTAAAAAAAAATGCAGGCGTAGCTGCTGGCGTCCTCTAGTTACATATAAGCGGAAAATATTCGTTACCTCACAATTTGGTGAAGATTTTTGAGTCAATTTACGTAAAAATGTTTGCGAATTCTTCGGGGAAAACCATGTGACTCTGCATATAGAAAACACACGTAATACCTAAAGTCACAAACCAGTATGCATAATTAATTAAATACAAATAGTGTTGCTGAAGGTTATTTAAGAACGAGACGGAAATACTAAGAATAAGTAAGATGATGTCATTAATTATTCACGTTTAATAATAATCTGTGAATGGCTGTTTTTAAATTACTTAATCTCAATCTTTGAATGTTTCTTATTGCTAGGATAATCTTTGTATTTTCTACTAATATATAAAGCTGAAGAGTTTGTTTGAACGTGCTAATCTCTGGAACTACTGGTCCGATTTGAAAAATTCTTTCAGTGTTAGATAGCCCATTTATCGAGGAAGGCTAAAGGCTATGTAACATCACGTTATGAGCGACGGAAACGGAGCAGTAGCCTTAAATAACGCGGGTGTAATAGCGGGCATCGTCTAGTGCGTTTATAAAGTAAATCTTTTATCTGCACAGTAATAATGTAGTATTATCCTTGTATACCTATAACCTGTCTCATTAGTGGCCACAGGTCTCTTTTAATCAGAAACATTAATTTTGTTTTCCGGCGCGAAAGAGAAAATGAGAAATAGAATATCAATTATTTCTTGACCCTGCTCCATTTTAGAAATCTCTTTGCCCTCCGAGTCTCGTGTCTCCTCTTTGTTGGTGGAGGCACATGTGCAGTTTTCTGTATCGAGGTAAGGTAAGTCATTAATAAGGCCGCTGTTTGCGGTGGAAACCAGCTTTTCCACTACAGTCCACCACGTTAGTCATGTAAGTTGAATAATGTTCATTTTTGTACTTTGTTTTTTATTATAATAGTCGGCAAACAAGCAGACGGATCGCCTGATGGTACGCAATTACCGCCGCCCATGGACACAAGGAACACCACAGGAGTCATAAGTGCGTTGCCGCCCCTTGGGGTTGGGAAAAGGGATAGGATAAGGAGTGGGATGAGGGAGAAGGAATAAGGGAAAGGGCCTCCGGCATTCTTTTACTCACCGAACGAAACGCAACAGTTTAGGTACTGTTACTTTACGTCGATTTTCTGTGAGAGACTTGTAGGTACCAAGTTTTGGTTGGACATGAAGTAACTCTATGGGTTTCTTTATCTAAAAATAATCTCGCCCGACCGTTTTATTATTGCTGTCTGATAATTAATGTCAACAAATATACTTATTTTGCAATTTTGTTACATTATGTTTACAATTTTTTTTTTCGTGGTAGCGTCCCCTTGGACATTCGAATGTCGAGTTTGAGGTGGGTAGATAAGGTATACGAGACTCACCTAAAAACGTTCGTGGCCTACTCACGAAAACTGCCGTGGTGTCCTTGACTTTTCATAGAGGCATAGCCACGTGAATAACTATCAGCATACCTTACCGCGACACCATTGAGAAGTATAAGATATTTTTATTATAGACTGTATCCCCGAAGGGGTAAGCAGAGGTGTAAATATTACACCCACATTTCGCCATGAATTTTTAGGTCCCACGTAATAGGGGGCGAGCCTATTGCCGTTACCGGGCACATCACCCGACTCCGTGCTGCTACTGAGAATTCGGAAAAACCGAGTAACACTTTTGCCCGACCCGGGAAGTGAACCCGGGACCTCCGATCAGTAGTCGCATACGCTATCCACTGGACCACGAAGGTAGACAGGCTATGTTCAAATTATTTAAAGTTAATAAGACATAACAAATTAATTTTGTAAACATTATGAATTTGTTACAATGTAATTTGAAATAAAGAGTTATTGTTATTAACATGACCTTCTGAAACAGATGTTTTGCACCTGTTAGCAGGTTTCAAATATTAGGTATGTAAGTTAATGTCTTTTTATTCGCGATAAGGAAGTAAATATTCTTAATCTTCTTTAGAATAAGCGACTGCCACGCTGAAGGTCGCGGGTTCGATTCCCGCTCAAGTCAAACATTTGTGTGCTTGAACATGGATGTTTGTCTTGGTCTGGGTGTTTCTATGTAGGTGTAATATGTATGTATTTACAAAAAAAAAGTATAGGTATAATATGTATGTTTTATTTGAACGCGCTAATCTCAGGAATTACTGGTCCGATTTGAAAAATTCTTTTAGTGTTAGATAGCCCATTTATCGAGGAAGGCTATAGGCTATATAACATCACGCTTTGAGCGACGGGAGCAGAGCAGTAGCCTTGAATAACGCGGGTGTAACAGCGGGCATCCTCTATTATCATCTTATTATATAAAATCCTTGCGTTACTGACTGACTGACAGACACGCTACAGCCGAAACTACCGGGCGCAGGAAGCTGAAATTTGGCATGTATGTTCCTTGGGGACCGTAGGGGTGCACTAAGAAGGGATTTCCCGAAATTCCCACGGGATCGGCCAAAACGGGTAAATTAAAAAAAAATGCAGGCGTAGCTGCTGGCGTCCTCTAGTATTATTATAAAAATAAGATTCATTTGCTCTAAATTGTACCAACATTTTGTACTTCCAGACCTTTCTCCTAGGTCATTCAGTTTACTTCGTCTGCGTTGGCAGACTTCACGTATTTTTCGAGAACATTATGAGGAACTTAAAACAGGAAAGGTTAGTGTTAGAAGTACCCTAAACAGAAGAGCATGCATGAGGCAATGATGGGAGTGAATGAAACAAGAGAGATTTGTCAGGATCGTTGCAAATGGCTTTCCGTAGTCTCTACCTACCCCTCCGGGAAACAGGCGTGATTCTATGTATGTATGTGTTATGAAGAACTCTCTCATAGATGCAGATTTCAAGAGATTTTCCCTTACCGTTTAGTACTTAAGCGATTGAACAGTTTAAAACGCACATAACTTTGAAAAGACACCGGTTCGGCACTTGGGTGTGATCATTAAATACTCTACATAGTAGTCTTTTATTTCCTCTATTAGGTTATCACTACACACACGCCACAATAATTATACCTGCCTCCGTAGCCTGATGGGAGGTCCCGGTTCGATTCCCGTGTCGGGCAAAAGTGTGTGTAACTGAGTGTTCCCGAATTCTCAGTAGCAGCACGGAGTCTGGTGATGTGCCCGGTAACGGCAATAGGCTCGCCCCCTATTACGTGGGACCTAAAAATTCATGGCGAAATGTGGGTGTAATGTGTAATATAACACCTCTGCCTACCCCTTCGGGGATACAGGCGTAGGTCTATAAAAAAATAAAAAAACATAGTACTCTTTTAGTCCATCCGGTCCAATAATTATAAAATGGTCACTCAATACGCATCACTTACGATACGCTCACTGCACAAGTACAAGCTAGTCCTAATGATGCCATGAGCCGTGCAAACGCATCGTGCGTACATTTGCAAGTCAAGTATGTGAACGTTTGTAATAAGCTATTAGGATGTTATCACACCAAGCGATTGATTCCAATCGTACTGTCGATCGAATATGAAAGTAAATACTCTGTCTAGGCAGCCAGACAGGCCACAGACAGACTATACAGGTTGTCACAAGCCGAAGTCTACTCGTTGTGGACATCATGCCAAGTCATACTAACCAAAAATAATACCTGGGAAACGATTTTTTTTTGGGTTTTCCCCTTTTTTAAACTGCATTTAAAAGCGCGCGCGTGTAATGCTCGAAATACCTATACCTATAACCCCATGGATAAGTATCCATGGGGTTATAGGGCATCTAAAGAACATATTTGCGGGGTAAATGCATCGATTTTGTACCTAATTAGAAAAATTCCTGAACCAGTAATTTCCCAGGTATGATGCCGAAGTAAAAAATGTTTGTAGTGATTGGTACAACATGCGATTTCAGTTTTCGTCAAGGCTCTTTTTACACCCTGTATATATGCTATGTAGAGGGTGACGGTTCAAAGCACAGTGCTGATTTTTTAAAGTTATTTGTGGACTAGAGGATGCACAACGCAATTTTTTTTCAATTTAATTGTTTCGGGTAATCCCTTCTTAGTACGGTCCCCAAGAAATTATATACATACATGCCAAATTTCAGCTTTTCGCACCTAATAGTTTTGGCTGTAGCTTGTTTGTCAGTCAGTCAGTAACGCAAGCATTTTATATATACAGATAATGCGATTATGGTCGCTTCTGACACGATATCGACTGTTTCGTTCTAGCGTCGTATTAACCTCTCGGGATATCAACTGTTTTATTACCATCCATGTAATGAATGTCCATCTCATGTTGCAACTATCAACAATCACCCGGTCTGTGTACTAAATCCATAGGCCTCCGGCACATTGAACATGCGTCTTCTTGGAGCAGGCGTGCGGCGGCAGCGGCACGGAATCTTAGCCAAACTCATAACTTGCGATAACAATTTTTAAGTGTGCCTAACTTTGTTCTTATCATGTAGGTAAGCAGAAATAATGGTTAAGTTAGTTGGAGTGCATTTTGTTTTGGGTTTGAACTTTTAGTGTAACCGTGTCATTTGTCCGACTAAGTTGATGTTTTAAATTGTGTTCTGAAAATTAAAAGTGTTAAGTTGTCGAAGTTTTTTTTTATTTTATTGTGATTACTGAACATCTAAAGGTGCCTTGGAATTCTTGGAAATGCCTTTAACACCAAGTCAGGTAGCAAAAGCAGTGGCGTTAATCGAACAAGGGTTGACCCATCGTGAAGTGGCTACTGTGCCTAACATACCCTGTTCTTCTATGCAATATGCTTTTAGACGGTATCAAGAGACTGGCCGCTACACCCGCAGACCAGGTAGTGGGGGTTTACGTTGCACATCAGCTCGTGACGATCGCTTTATCGTCTTAGAAATTTTAAGAAATTGCTTCCTTACCGCTGTCGAGATCCGTCAGCGCCTTCAAATCTTCAGGGGCGTAAATGTTAGTGAGCGTACGGTGAGAAGACGAACGGAAGAAGTTAATTTAATAGCCCGAAGACCAGCCCGTGGCCCACAGCTTCTCCCACAGAACAGAGTAGATAGACTTCGGTTTGCCCGTGAACACGCTAACTGGTCTCATGAGCAATGGGTAAGGGTTTTGTTTACAGACGAGTGCAGGATCGCTTTGCATGCTCCTGATTATCGACAGCGTGTGTGGAGAAGACAAGGAGAACAATATCTAGCGACTACTACCACTACAACAGTGAGTTTTGGTGGAGGCTCCATAATGATATGGGGTGGCGTTAGTTCTGGTGCTCGTACAGACTTGGTGATCGTCAATAACGCGTTAACTGCAACACGATACGTCGAGGAGATCCTTGAAGAACATGTTGTGCTCTTTGGAGGGTTTATTGGATACGACCAATTCATTTTAATGCACGTCCACACGTTGCCAATATCGTGAATGAATAACTTCAAGAGGTTGGTATTAAAAAATTGCAGTGGCCAGCTCGCAGCCCGGACTTAAGTCCGATAGAACACATTTGGGCCAATCTCAAGAGAATGATGAAGTCTGCATCGAATCCACCACAAACCACAAAGCTTCAAAATGCTGCAATTACTGCCTGGCGTGACATACTGCAAGTCGACATCAAAAATGTGAACCAAAGCATGCCAGACCGAATGCAGGCGATCATAAGGGCTAGAGCAAGAATCACGCGTTATTAAAAAGTACAGCGAGTCAACGAAAATTGAACATTTTTAATTCCTAGTGTCTAAAACTCCAGTGTTAAATTTTGTTAAAATGTGATTTTTCGATTAAACTTAATTATCAACGTGCAAAATCCTTTTTGAATGTGAAAAATTGGCTTTTGTTAATTGGACGTGTTCAGGTTTAAATAGGTCGAAACTTGTAGGGTGAAATGAAAAAAACTCAAGCTATCACAATTTTTATACTTGGCCAAGATTCCGTGTCGGTGAGTGTATTTTTACTACAGAGTGAACGCCGAGCGCACGCCAAGCGCACGCTCAAGGAACGCGCATACCCAATGTGATGAAGGCCTTAAGTATGCACATACAAACAGCTTTCACATGGACTTTTATTGTTAAATAACGTCGCTATTAGTCTCATGCATGACAAGTGCTGCCATCTAGGGTCATGGAATGTCTATCGATAACTTCTTTAAACGAATCATTTGTTCCAGACGTATCGTTGGGAAATTGCTATAGTTTCGATTTCTTTGTGGAAAGGTGACAGCCATATTTGGAATAATGCCACTGAGGCGGGGATCTTAGAAAGCTGTTTGGCTTGAATTGTTTTTTATACGATTGGTTTTGTAATGCTCTTCTCAGATTTGTTGCTGTTAAGAGAGCGGTACCAACGATGATGATTTACCATCAAGTAAAAGCAAGAAACTGTGCATAATTTTTCACCATGTAAGGATTAATTGCCGAAGTCCTTGTGCATTATATCCAAAACAAAACCTTGAGAAAATGTATGGATCAGCTGGATTTGTCGGCATATAGGTCGGCAAAGTTAAGCAACGCTTGCACAGATCAACATTTGGGTAGGTGACCGCGTGTGGCGTCTACATCAGAGCGCCACCGTACTTCGGAGGCTACGTAAAGCTGTCAGTCCCAGTTTTTGTCTCCGGATAAGAGTCGTTAGACCATGTTGGAGGCCTCCGAGCGGTCTAAGAGCTCCGAAACCAGACTCAAAAGCTATAGTGCAAAAAACTGAGTGCAAGTTCAGAATAGTCATAATTCATTGCTGGACTAGGCCTCTTCTTTGTAAGGAGGAATTGGCCTACTATACCACGCTGGCCAAACGGGTTGGTGTAGGGTTTGTATCAAGTTTTCCTTCTCTTACAGTGCTGTTCTCTGCATAATATGCTCCCTCTGTCGGCTCTTACAACACCCATGGGATGATATGTGGTGGTGACAATTCGTATTCTTAAATCCGTCACCACACGGACAGAATAGTCAGTTGCTTTGTAAACAAAGCCATTGGCTTCTCATCTAACAATTTTTAATTTCTTTTTATTCTACCACATACATACATCACCATCTAGTCCCAAACTAAGCAGAGCTTTTACTATGGGTACTAGATAAGGGATAAACATACATATATACTTTTTTTTGTAAATACATACATATTATACATAGAAACACCCAGACCAAGACAAAAATCCATGTTCATGCACACAAATGTTTGACTTGAGCGGGAATCGAACCCGCGACCTTCAGCGTGGCAGTCACTTACACTCTCGCTGCGCCAACCGGTCTGCATAATTATTATAGTTATACTACGAATGCAACACGGAGTGTGTGACATAAATGTCAATGAGTTATAACCTCAAAGCTGACCTGGACGATCGTGCTTGACCGGGTATCGTGTTAATGAATATATTGTATTTAATTAGGTTGACTGCTTCGTTGGTCTCGCGGTATAAATGTGCGCGTGGGATTGGAAGGTCTCGGGTTCGATCCCCGGGTCGGGCAAAGTGTTATTGAGTTTTTTCGTTAGGAAATTCTCAGTAGCAGCACGGAGTCTGGTAATGTGTCCGGTACGGCAATAGGCTCGTCCCCTATTAAGTGGGACTAAAATAAATCTGGCGAAAAGTGGGTGTAGCAATATACCTCTGCCTACCTCTTCGGGGATATAGGCGTGAGACTATGTATGTATGTAATAAGGTTCTGTGAGATAATATGTATCGACGTACAGTTCAATCAAAGGAACTATCAAATTGAAATTATGCTCACCGATTCTTTATGTAAATTTAATTTACTGGGAAATGATCTGTCGGGTGCATAGGGTTCCCACCAAGAACTTAGGGTCCCAAGCCAACCTCACCTGCAAGTGGTGCACCTGCCGATCAACGGACGAGGCTCTGGCAAACAAAATATCCCGATAAGCGGCAATAGGCTCGCCACCTATTACGTGGGATCAAAACACTGGCGAAAAGTGGGCGTTTAATATGCCTCTGCCTACCCCTTCGGGGAAACAGGCGTGAGTCTATGTATGTATGTATGTATGATCTGTTTTCTTCTCAAGGTTATTAGGGAATTACGTATAGAAGTTTTAAAAATGTACATGTAACAACGTTTGAAAGGAGGAAATGCGAGACTCATATTTTAAATCGTATGACAGCTCAAATGGGTAGAGTAATTTGAAATTATGTTAATAGTTGCCTTAGGTAACCAGTGAGTTAAAAGAAAGTTAACGGCTTCGAAAAACAGAGGAAATCTAAACTGGATGCGAAATGCGATTCTCTTAAAGCTAAACCACCAGCAGACATCGTTTACAACTATGTCGACGGTATCCTGACGTGCAACAAATGCTCGCGCACGTTTACACATATGATTGGATACTACAGCCATCAGAGAGCTCATGCAAGAGCCGATAATTTTAGCTCCTCTTCTTATAATGATCAGTAAGGGGGGGCCATAGCCGAAATCGGCTGTGAATGCACACAAACACACACACACACACCTACCAATAGAAAGCTACTACCTTGTTAGGCAGTTTTATATCCTCCTGGTAGCCAACTGGTTTTAGGTTTCAGTTAAGTTAAAAAATCTGCCCCTAAGGTTAAAGCTTGTATGAGAAAGTACTTATGAGTCGTTGTAGTCTACGTAGTCGAAGTCGCGGGGAATAGTTAGAGTGACTATAGTATTATTTAATAAATTTATTATTTAAAAAATTTAGTCTGTGAATTGACTACACGCATGGTGCAGGGATTTAAGTGGTAAACGCTTAGAACTGCGTCAGGTGTCCTGAGTTCGATCTTTGGACAACATTATCTATTTTTTTTATAGACTCACGCCTGTATCCCCGAAGGGGTAGGCAGAGGTGTAATATTACACCCACATTTCGCCATGAATTCTTAGGTCCCACGTAATAGGGGGCGAGCCTATTGCCGTTACCGGGCACATCACCAGACTCCGTGCTGCTACAGAGATTTCGGAAAAACCCAGTAACACTTTTGCCCGACCCGGGAATCGACCCCGATACCTTCGATCAGCAGTCGCATTCGCTATCAACTGGACCACGGAGGCAGTCACAAAGGACAATATTTTGTGTGTTTCATAAATCATTGAATCAAGTCTGTTGATTGAATGTTCGTCGGATAGTCTTAAAAATAAGGGTTGGACAAGCAATGAGTCAAGATTCTAAGACATTATATATCAGAAACAGGGAGTAATGTCGGTTCTCTCTTTTCCTTTTGAGAAAGCTGCAATAGGGTCTGAAGTCGACGGACCCTGTGTCACCTTATTTGTACTTTGAGCTGACTCAACTATTGAGGAAAGTTCATCCAATCAATAAAATTATAGTTCGGTCAGACCATTGAGAATTCGAGATTTTGAAACATATTTATAGCACTAATGATATGTCTTCCGATGAGCACGGTATTGGCAATTACGGATTTAGTGCTGATTCATCACAATGATGAGAAAGATTATGCTTAGGTAGGTACGTAAAATATGTAATGAACAACTTTTCTTTGTGTCCACGTGGATGAAGATAATAATTTCTTTCAGGTCTGCGATTTTTGTATATTCAATTTCTACTCGTTGACATCTATACATTGCTTGTACATCTACACAGTGCAGCTGTGGTTTATAATGGTTCCCTACCTATACGTGGCGCGCTGTTGTTTCTATTACCACCAGGGACAAAACTTCATGCAATGCTTCCTAAGTCCATAGTATAATTATTAACTATTTATGTTCCCACTCGGTCAAATGCAAAATCCATATCACTTATTCACTTGGGCAAAAAGCTCAGATATTTACATAGAGGCGCATTTCTTATGGGCGCTTTGAAGACAAACTTTCTGTGACTCAAATTGCCGCTTGGCGGCGTGACAGTCGCGCAGTGACAGCTGTCTCTACGAGAGCAAGAGTGACGAACGTTCCTCCTGTGTATCTTAACTACAAGAGCAAGAGAGACGGAGAACGACGCCAGCGCCGCCAACGGCGCCAACTACGAACTAAACTGGAGACAGTCTCCACTTGGAATCGGCACACGAAATCCTTAAGAACTGCGCTTCTATGTAAATCTGTATTCATTGACTTGGGTCATACTGTGACGCTTTTGAAGGTCAAATTACAGTGCCTTATGTGTCCCTTGTTTAAATGCTTACCAAGCTCTTATTCTTTTTCGTGTGTGGGCCTAAGCTCTTCATCATCAGCCCTTTATGCTGTCCCACTGCTGGGCACGGGCTTCTTCTCATTATGAGAAGGATAAGGCCATAGTCCACCAAGCTGGCCAAGTGCGGGTTGGCAGACTACACATGTCTTTCGAGAACAATATGGGGAACTCTCATACATGCAGGTTTCCTCATGATGTTTTCTTTCACCGATCAGCAAGCGATAATTAACCATTTAATACGCACATTACTTCGAAAAGTCATTGGTGCGTGCCGTGGATTCGAAACCGAGATCCTCAGCGTGGCAGTCCGTCGGTCTCTCCACTCAGCTTTCGCTGCTATATATGACAGGCTAAGCTCTTATGTCTCAGGAACTTAGCCTTGTGGGAGATCCGTCTTACTAATTGAGAAATACTTATTTTCTAATCTTAGTATTTCTTACACACTTTTCCTCAACGACATTGTTATTGAATATTAATGATTACTTCATAAACGATTTTCTATATAAAAGGTTCCCACGCATACCTAGTACTATGTACATAATTATGTGCTCGTCACATAGGCAGTATAAGATGTATGTGTGATGAGCACGATTATTCTGTCTGGGTGTAATTTGTTTATGAAATGTGTTTAATTAAGAGTTAATAAGTATGTTTATAAGTTTGCTGGTTGCTATAGTGCAGGTTCTACCTTTTTTTTCGTTCACTACTGTGGAAACTCTCCTTATGAGCCATCTCAACTCGAAGCCAACCCGGCCAGAGTGTGTTCGACCGGGCTGGCGGAGGAGGTGTGTGGAGGCTCTCCCCTATAACGGGGCATGCCCACTAAAACCACCGCGGTGTCCCTACGGGTCCTGTGTAGTGGCGGAGTCACGCGATTCGCGGATAGCATACCGTTAGGCCCGCCGTTGGTGTTGGCGGGCCCCGTCTCGTTATGACTTGGGAAGCGGTGTGGACAGTACGCCGCCTCCTTGCCTTTTGGCGGACGTGGAGCAGCCCCAGCGCTCGCCGTCCGCAGGTACTAAAACAGCCGCAGAGGATAGGGAGGACGCCAACCGACGGTGACCTATGTCCAGTGGACGTCTATCGCCTGATATGTTGATGATTTATATTAGTATGACAACATTTCTTATTTATCTGTAGAAAGAAAATATAAGTTAACGTTGATACTAGCTATTGCTCGCTGATTCACCCGCTGTTATTTTCTATTGATGTTTATGTTGTTTAGTTGTTGCCTCATTTTATTTGGGTTGCATAGGTTAAGCCAGGATCAAACCAACGCGTTCAGCTCGCGTCCGCGGTGGCGTGCGCGGTGGCGATTATTGCGCGTGCAAAAGTTGTGCACACTGTCGCGTTCGTTCATGCGTTCACCAGGCTGTAGTCGCGTCACTAAAATGCTGTCTGATACAGATAGTGAAATTGAAGAATTGTTACTTCTGTCTGCTATTATTGAAGACGAAGAGGAACAAGAAGTGAACTTGAGATTGGTATGATATACAGTGCCAGTGAAGTAAATACCTACCATCATTCGATAACGCCTTATCAGAATGAGACGTATCATACAACAATGGGTATTTGTGGAATTAATTTATAATTTCTTTCGTTTCCATCATACTTAAAATCTACAAAAACACAGTTTCCTCAACAAATAATAGCTGCGTGCAGCGTCCTAACGCAACAAGCGCGATCTGATCGCCACCGCCGCGTGCAGACGCTGCATCGGACGCCGCGTGCAATCCGAGGACGCGTAGATGTGAACACCGCGCTATAAGTTCGTACACAACATCTGATCGCCACCGCGCACGTCACCGCGGACGCAAGCTGAACGCGTTGGTTTGGTCCTGGCTTTAGGCAGTCGTTTCGTGGCAAAGGTAATATTTGGCAAAAATCCGGTTAGCTTTTCTAACTGAAATTTGACTGAATATTAGCTTATTAAGAGGACCATTCCGTGTGGAGACGGATTAAGAATACGGAATGTCACCACCCCATATCATCCCATGGGTGTCGTAAGAGCCGATAGAGGCAGCATATCATGCAGAGAACAGCACTGTAAGAGAAGGAAAACTTGATACAAACCCTATACCAACCCGTTTGGCCAGCGTGGTATAGTAGGCCAATTCCTGGGTTGGATTTCGAAACGAGTCACCTGAATTTGAGGGTATTGGTGGTGTAGGGGGCGGGCTTAAGTGAGTTAGTTTTGATCCCTTTAAGTAATTTTGGCTGCCGGAGTTGCGTCTAAATATTTTTAAACAATTTCCAAAAATTCTTAAATACTTCAGCAATTATGCAAAACGGAACGTAATTTTTATACTTTAGTACAGTTTTACAAATGTGATTTTTAGGTTTTATGTGAAAAACGTCAAACGAAACGCAACCCGCCATCTTGGAGGGATGATATTGACAGCAAATGTCAAATTTGTGTGTCATTGCTTTCGAGTACCTAGGGTTAGGGTTAGGTGTGACTGTAATAAGTAGGTAACTAAATAGGTTATGTTAGGTTCTCTTTTGACCCTTAATCCGAAAATAGGAGCCGTGTGAAGCAGCGCTCCGTCCACCTTAGTTTATTAAACTAGTGTGAAGAATGTGTAAGTTAACAGTGCCATACACACCGATGTTTGGAGATAATTTTTTTTTTCAGAGGAAACCAAGTATTTCCGGCAAGTGAAAATGGTGAGGGGGGGTTTCGAGACCTCATCACTCACAACCCCTAAAACGGCGACGTATTTCGAAATTTTTACCCAATTCCTCCTTTCAAAGTAGAGGACTAGTCTAGCAGTGGACTGTTAAAGGCAGATGATGAAGAGGACCACGGGGTGCAACTGGGATAACGCTAAGAGGTTGACATTACTGTTGCCTAATTTTCAATCAGACTTCTAATCTATTATTTACTTTATTAGGAGGGGAATACCAAAATATCCTTCTTTCTTCTCATGTCTCTAGCTTTATTAGCTTAGACTCTACGATGAAAATAAAGCGGCTACTGGGCTATCCCAGTGAAGTACGTAACGGACTGCCGAGACGATGGTCTCGAGTTCGATCCCCAGTTACCCCGGGCACACACCTCTGACTTTTCGAAGTTATGTGTATATTAATAATGTTAATTATCGCTAGCTTAACAATGTGCCCGGTAGATGGCAATAGGCTCGCGCCCTATTACATTGGGACCGAAACATAACTGACAAAGTGTGGGTGTGTAATACACCTCTGCCTACCCCTTCGGGGATAAAAAGCGTGAAGTTATATTATGTTCCTCTACGATGATTTGTCAGTAAGAGCACGTCTTTTAATACAGCTAGATTACACACATCTAGTGTCCACGACTCAAGGACAGTCTAACTTTCTATCGCAACTGGTCGCGTCCCACGTCTTTACTACTGTCGACAGACACCTATGTAGCCAGGTTCAACACCAGCTACTATTGATGACAACGAGTTTTGACACTTGCAAAGTCCTGAGGAAAATAAACTGTCTTGGATCCCCCAAATCTAATACTAATATATAAAGCTGAAGAGTATTTTTGTTTGATTGGTTGAACGCGCTAATCTCAGGAACTACTGGTCCGATTTTAATAATATAACATCACGCTATGAGCCACGGGAGCAGAACAGTAGCCTTAAATAACACGGGTGTAACCGCGGGCTCATCTAGTACTAATATTGTATAAAGCTGAAGAGTTTGTTTGTTTGGTTGAACGCGCTAATCTCAGGAACTACTGGTCCGATTTGAAAAAATCTTTTAGTGTTATATAGGTAATTTATCGAGGAAGGCTATAGGCTGAATAACATCACGCTATGTGCCGCGGGAGCGGAGCAGTAGCCTTAAATAAAGCGGGTGTAACCGCGGGCATCATCTAGTAATTTATATAATATGACACAATTGGACACGACAGACGATGTCCTGCCTGTCCTAATAATCGAGGTGACACTCCTACCAGAGGACCAGATGGTCCAATTGTATTTTCAAACAATCCAAAAACTCATTGAAATATACCTATGCACAGAATGTTTTCCGAACTGGTCCAGCCCTTTAGGAGGAGTTACGTGACATACACACGAACAGTGGAATTATAAATAGCTACTAAGATTACAATACCTTATAGACTCTTTTATATATATTTTTTATTTTTTATAGACTCTTACATTAAGAATTTTGTATGCGATGTTACTTCATTAGCTAATACCGTTCTTATAAATCGATATACTGTTTTCACTAACACCCCGTTAAAAGATTAACCTTAGATTAACGCCAGACTAACGCTATCCCTCTCACGCGTAGAGCCTCTATCACCTGTCTCGCTCTCTCTTGTTCAAAATTCAACAAAGTTCCTGGAACTGATCCAAGACAGTTCGATTTTTTTGACTCACAGACAGAATTACTTAAGGTTATATATATAAACATCTAAGAAAACTTTTGAAATTCATTAAGTTAAACAACTAATTTAAGTAAAACTTTATGTTATTTTCGTTACTTGAAACAATAAAATAAGTTGAAACTTAATTTCACGATTTAAATCACTCCACCCAACTTATATCATAAAGCAACCAAAAAATACCTATTCTTACGTAATTATCAAACAAAAAAAAGCATAAAAATACTCACTTTTCAACTAAAACTTAACACACTCACACACTTACACCAGAAAAACTATAACCTCAAAATTCTGACAGCTGTTCAAACTAAACTTCTAACTTGCGTAATTATTTGACTATTTGGATTAGAAATACATGTTTATTGGATATCTTTGTTATTTTTGTTAATGGAAGCACACGTCCGGCCCGGGCGAAGGCGACAGAGAGACTGGTTTTACCTTGGCTTGAATGCTTGATTGACTAAAGGTGCGTATACGCAGTTGGTCAGTAAAGGCACAGAATAAAGAATAGTACTAACGTGTAAAGGTTGCGCCAAGCATGTGTGCTATTGGAAGAGGTATTTTTGTTGGACTTGTCAGTCTGATTTGGAAACAATTGATGGAGGAAAAGAATTGGTATTAATGAAATTTAAGTCTAGCCATATTTTGGACGTAGAGGTATAACTCTTGCTTTTTTTTGTTGTTTGTTGTTTACTAACCTTTTTGTTTATTATAATAAATTTTCAACTTCTAGTAATAAGTCTATCTAGGGTAATTTTTTTTGATAAAAACCATAAATTCATGTTGAAGACTCCAAAGTTACAATCTTTCATGCTTTGATATCTAAATAATGTAGAGTTCTGAGAAGTTATTTTAAGAAAACGTCCACTATACTTAAAACACTGAGACTGAAAATATAGCGAGAATATAGAGTCATTGGACCAATGATCGCGATGTACAATTAAGAAGGTCATTCTAGAAAAATATATCCCCTACGTAATTGAAGTGGATACATTAATTACCAGTATTTTGATAGGTGTCCGTGTGGTGACGGATTAAGAATACGGAATGTCACCACCCCATATCAGCCCATGGGTGTCGTAAGAGCCGACAGAGGGAGCATATTATGCAGAGAACAGCATTGTAAGAGAAGGAAACGTTGATACAAACTCTATACCAACCCGTTTGGCCAGCGTGGTATAGTAGGCCAATTCCTCCTCTCAAAGGAGAGGCCTAGTCCAGTAGTGGACTGTCAAAGGCTGATGATGATGATTTTGATAGGTACTAAACTAAATGCGTGCCAAACCATATTGTGTAAAATTCGCCACTAAAGGTAGTCGAGGACACCTCAGTGGTTTCTAGTACGTAAGATAAACTTTTTAGGGACTCGCACATGCTCTTTATGGGATGAATGGACTGCTAATACTAGAGTTTTCCAACATGACATACATAGGTCCCTGCTAGATCAAGTTTGGTTACCAGGATACCAATCGAATAAGCAGAGTAATAAGCTGTTTCGTTGACAAAGGATCATGGGCATTTTTGTATGAGAGCTGGGCGTAAAACCAACAGAAATAAAATCTGTTGTAATTTACTTTATTGTACTTCTAAATACCCCCTATATACTTGTTAACCCGAATATCGACCGGGTATCACAGCAAAAAAATCCCAAAGATTGGTTAAATAAAACACACATATTTGTTAAAAACTACTATATATTGATACCTTTTATTTAAATATCAATGGTTATCATCAACTATAACATCTAATAAATGTTCTGGGGGTGCAATGAAAGGCTCGTGCCGTCCTAACCCCAAAAACCACAAAACTGAAACTATGTGGGCACAACTTCCTACTGTTCTTCTGCCTGTTAAGCAAGTACAGTAATGCTCAACTATCGCATTTCTACCGATTTGGTCTCTATCGATCAATATGTAAGTATTATATGTGCGCGATCTGACATGCTGCGACTGTATTTTAATTCGAAGCAACCACACATTCGTTTGCAGAGTATTACATCTGTCTAAATCATCTAATGACTCCTCTCTGTATAATTCTATTAAATTTAAAACACCATCGCGGACCATTGCACTTAACAAAAACAGCAGAACGCACGTTGCGAAAAGTTCAGTTATAATTATAACAACAGTCCAATCAGAAAGCGATAACAGGTCAAGAAAGCGATGGCAGGGGTCAGAAGTCGTATAAATAAACCGATGATAGCAAAACGTGAGCAAATAACAAAATATGAATAACGACTGACGCGCATTGCCCGGCCTGCCCGCACGCTTGTTTTTTGGTCGGCCCCTGAGTAAGAGAGACGTTAGAAAGAGATGGAATGTAATAAGATTACCAACCAATAGATTGTTTTTTTTTGGCTTAGCTCTGCACAACATCGTGTCGTGTTATCTCAGTTGTATTAGCGATTGTTTAAAATGGATTCTATAAAAAATACGTTTGAACATCACTGAATATCTCTGCTCACCGGTTGTTTGGGTGATTGCCGTCATAGTATAAAATTAAGTAATGGTCACTAGCTTTCACATAAAATATATTTTAAAGCTGTTGGTTTTACGCCCATTTTGACTGTGACCCTTTGCTTTTGTCCCAAACTTAGCTAGCTGGAGAAATGAATACGTGGGCGATCTCTGATAAATAAAACACAGATTTAGAAGTTAGATTAATAAGGTTAGATGACGCACACAAAGTTACGTAAACAAAATAAATTGACAATAGATTTAGGCTTGCTACCATATACAAAAATGAAAAGCGGTTTTTTACTGGTGTCGCTGGGAAATCTTTACAAATATCGTGTAAAAAATATATTAAAATGAAATTTTCAAGAACATTCGATTCGCGAGACGCGTCCGCGATACCGTACCGCTCCGCGCCGCTCCCGTATAAGTTATTACCGCATATATAATCCGCTCGCAAGTGGAAGTGACTGTGTAGTGAAGTGAAAACAAGCAGCTGCATCATGAAACCACCAGGAGACTGCCCTTCGGAAACGAAGAAGATTGCCGTATAAGGTAAGTGCCCTCCATCCTTGAAATATCCTATACCCACTCACAATCACCTCTTCCCGTATCCACTCCTAGGCGGATAAAACCCGCTATGCTTTGTATACAGTCCATTAATCCTTCCCAAGTCGCCTATAACCTACCTACGGTTTCGGTGTATCGCCGAACCACAAGCAATACCTTTCCGAAGAGACGGATAAATCAATATTTCACAACTCTTTACCAACTCATCGGCCGTAGTAGGCCAAATCTATTTCATTATATTTTCAAGGTAGTAGAGTCTTGCTGATTTCAGCATGAATAGGGCGGCTCGACCGGGGAAGTACTACCCTCACACAGAAAATCGACGTAAAGTAACAGTACCTAAACTGTTGCGTTTCGTTCGGTGAGTAAGAGTACCGGAGGCCCTATTCCTTCTCCCTCATCCCACTCCTCATCCTATCCCTTTTCCCAACCCCCAGGGGCGGCAACGCACTTGTTACTCCTGTGGCGTTGCTTGTGTCCATGCGCGGCGGTAATTGCTTACCATCAGGTGATCCGTCTGCTCGTTTGCCGTCCATAACTATAAAAAAAAACTCTATACCAACCCATTGGCCGTAGTAGGCCAAATCCTCCTAATGACTCACAATGCGATTGTGACGGTATTATCGAGTCCTTTGCAGTCCAGCAGTAGATTCAAAAACCTGAAAAATCAGAAAACGAAAACATTGCCAAACTCTACAACAAAATCCCAAAAACCGAAAATACCACTTCTCTCCGAAAATCGAACCCATAACCTACACCACTACCAACACGTCTACTCCATAAATAGGCTAGTTGACAAAAAATTTTTTATAAGTCCGTCCTTTAGATTATATATATTTGTAAATTAAACCAAAAATGACCAAGATATAACGTCACGCCGTGCTGCATTTTTTAGCACTAGATGACGTCACACGTAACTTTAATGGGCTATATCTTTGTTATTTTTTATTTAATCGAAAAAAGAAAAAATACGTGTCCAATATTTTTTTATAATCTAAAATACGGACTAAATAAAATGTAATTATTTTGACCCTGGAAACTACCCTATTATAACCAAAGCGCACAATAGCTGACACTATTTAACAGATACGACTATCTATATATGTATAACATTATGCAACAGCCTTTATACCTCACGATTGCGAAGTAAACCTTTGAAGGCTCTTCACACCTCAATGACGAAAGGACATATAAACCAAAACTATCCAAAGAAAACCCTACCTTCTGTTTTTAATACTTGGAGGTATTTTCGCATAATCTCTACGAAGGCTTTCACGCTAACCAATTTTGGGTTTTATTTGTATAGTGTTGAGGTCTGTTTTTGCTTGGGTTTTCGGTTGGTCAAAAACTTTAAGTCCCATTCGTGTTAATACAAAACTCCTTTGGTAAACCGACTGTGGAAAGGGAAGTAATGAGTGACTGTTTTTGTTATCTTTTTGTGGTGGTGATTATGAGTTTGAAGTGAAGATTTTACTTGTAGAAATGTGTTATTTTCTTGTGGCTGTTTAGCTGGTCTGTTTTGAAGGAAATGCTCATGCAGTCTCGCTGTAGGGAATTTGATTTCGGTGTTGCGTAAAATATGTGTTTCTTTTTATCTTATTTATTTTTTTAGGACAACCAGTAGTTGTTACATTGTAATCTTAATATATAAAATCCTTGCGTTACTGACTGACTGACAGACACGCTACAGCTGAAACTATTGGGCGCAGGAAGCTGAAATTTGGCATGTATGTTCCTTGGGGACCGTAGTGGTGCATTAAGAAGGGATTTCCCGAAATTCTCACGGGATCGGCCAAAACGGGTAAATTAAAAAATAATGCAGGCGTAGCTGTTGGCGTCCTCTAGTTAATGATAAAAATCAGAAGTAATGACATAAAACTAAATGTTCAACATTCTAAGGTGTTACAGCAAGCACCGAAAGGTAACATTTACGTATAGATATAAAAGAAAACAGGCAATTAAATATCAAAGAACTAAAAACTAAATTGGAAAACACGATGAGAAAAGAAAGGAAAAAAGACAATAGGGTATTTGACTAAAAACATCGAATTAGTCCGTCAGATAGATTTCCAAAAAATATTGGACACGTATATTTTCTTTAGTCACGTAAACAAAAAATGAAGACGACAAACTTCGCTGAAAACTCGTGTGACGTCACTTGCCATTACACTTTTTACTGGCGAGTGACGTTACAAGCCCCCACTCTTAGGCGTTTCTCCATCTTTGATGCGTTTTATCTTCGTAATTACTTACTGATTTGATAAAACAAAAAATACGTATCCAATATTTTTCGATAATCTAACTGACGGACTAATTCAATTTTTTTAGTCAAATACCCTATTAGAGACAATTTTAGTAATAAGCTTAAATTAATCTTAATAACCTTAGAAGTGATTTTTTAATGTGGAGAGCTTGTCATACGCGGTAAACCATCAAACGGATCGCCTGATGGTAACGTATTACCGCCACACAAGCAACACTTAAGGAGTCACAAGTGCTTTGCATTAGGAGAGGGACATAGGAGAAAGAGAAGAGGATTAGGCCTCCGGAACTCTTATTCACCGAACGGAACTCAACAGTATAGATACTGTTACCTTTGTAGCGCTCATAGCGAGACTTGGCTTACCGTTCGTAACAGATCGGCAAAGTTAAGCAACGCTTGCACAGGTCGCCACTTGGATGGGTGACCAACTGACCACGTACGGCATTTACATCTGAGCGCTACCGTGCTTCGGAGGGCACGTAAAGCCGTCGGTCCCGGCTCTTGTCTCAGGATAAGAATCGTTAGGCCATGTCGGAGGCCTTCAGGCGGTCTGAATAACTCCGACACTAGAGTAGACCACACACTGACACGAAGAAGAAGAAGAACATGATGTCGATATACTGTGCGTACGAGCCACGTACAACGTAGCGTATATTGGCCTAATTATTCCTTTTGTAATGTCAGCAATTTACTCCTTTCATTATTATAATTAATCATATTAGAATTTAGTTCGCGTTCACGTCTTAGCATCAACTGACGTACCGCGTCTCACATATCATTTCGCGATCGATAATCATTTGTAATCGCGTATCATTATCATATCATCTTTTATCTTATTTTTCTATATATTCATATAGTCAGTTAAATTTATTTCTGAGTTTTACTGATTATACCTTACAACCCCGGGTGTACGGATCGTACACTGTGAGAGGCTTTTACTTCCTCGGTTGAGCCCATTCATGCTAAAATCATGAATTGACCATCTACCTACATAGTATATCTTGGTATTCAATAACCATCTGGCAGAGGTGGCTCCCAAATTACGTAGATCCTGTACAGTACTTTAGTAACAGCCTAGAATCAAGACTGCCGACGGAGGCAGTCTTGATCCAGTGGATAGCGTATGCGACTGCTGATCGGAGGTCCCGGGTTCGATTCCCGGGTCGGGCAAAATAGTTAATGGTTTTTCAAAATTCTCAGTAGCAGCACGGAGTCAGGTGATGTGCCCGGTAACGGCAATAGGCTCGCCCCCTATTACGTGGGACCTAAAGATTCGTGGCGAAATGTGGATGTAGTATTACACCTCTGTCTACCCCTTCGGGGATACAGGTGTGAGTCTATAAATAAAAAAATGTTGTAAACACCCTTGGGGTTGGGAAAAGGGATGGGATGAGGAGGCCTCCGGCACTCTCACTCACCAAATGAAACGCAACAGTTTAGGTACTGTTACTTTACGTTGATTTTCTGTGAGAGGGTAGTACTTCCCCGGTCGAGCCAGCCCATTCATGCTGAAATCAGCAAGGCTCTACTACCGTGAACTACTACTGTATACTTAGAATAAGGAAAATACAACTGTACCTATATTATCTTGGCACGGCCGTCGAAGTCACAGACCGGCTACCCATCTATAAACCGGATGGTGACAAACTTACCCTCGCAAATGGGAAGTTTTTTCGATTGCCACTTTACCAATGACTCACATCAGTCGAGCAACGGAGGGAATTAGAAAGTACAATCGTTTATAAGACATGCACACGGTAGGAAAGCGCTCAGTCGTTGCCCATCGCTCCAGAGGATGCCTCGTGCAGAGGCGAAACACGTGTCGAGGACGAAGAATAGTCGGCGCATACAGCGGAATACTGCAAGTCAAGTATTTTCCTGGAACCCATACCATACCTATATCCCTTATCCTTTTAGAGGAGTTGGGTATTGTCAACCTTTTTCTGTTGCAATAGTTGGGGTGGTCAATCCGAGGGTGCGTGGTGGGTTCCTCTTTCCTTCCATTAGGTTACAATGGAGTTCCGCCAAGTAACGCCTGATTCTATCAACTACTTTACCACGGGTCTTTTTTCGATGTTAATATTGTCCTTTCAAGGTGTTTTTCTTTAAAGTGACGACACATCGTATCTAGCACCCAACATTAATCTTTTATTGTTGACAGCTTAAATTGCCTTTGCATTGACTGCCTCTGTGGTGGACCACAGAGGCAGTCAATGCAAAGGCATATATACAGGCAATATATATATATATAGGCAATGCATACGCTATCCACTGGAGTGGATAGCGTATGCTACTACTGATCGAGGTCCCGGGTTCGATTCCCGGGTCGGGCAAAAGTGTTACTTACTAGGTTTTTCCAAATTCTCAGTAGCAGCTAAGAGTCTGGTGATGTGCCCGGTAACGGCAATAGGCTCGCCCCCTATTACGTGGGACTTAAAAATTAATGGCAAAATGTGGGTGTAATATTACTACCCCTTCGGGGATACAGGCGTGAGTCTATAAAAAAAATGCTTAGATTAATGATTGGTATCGCTTCGCTATACGATACCAATCATTAATCTAAGGTTGACAGGTTTTAAAGAAAATCAGCTGGTCCATACTTTTTTATCTTCTAAAGACAACTTCCGCTCTAGGAAAAACCGGGATTGTGTACAGGCGACTTACAAACATACAATCAACGGATACAATGAACATCCAGACTCGAAACAACAATTTATGGATCACACAAAGTTTTGGGCGCGTGAAGATCTAAACCACATCACTCGACGCAGTGATAAGGCAGCAAGCCGGCCGCTTTAAAAACTGCGCCAACACTTACAGTACAGTAGGTAACTACAGTTTACGGATTTTATCACGATAATACCAATAATTTTATAGACAGAATACGGAACACTGAGCTGCGGTCTAGAACAGGCATCAAAGACGTGGGAAGAGAGGCTGCCAGTCTCAAATAGAACTGGGTGGGCCACGAATGCACGAGGATCGCTGGGCAAGAATATCAACACCGTGGGTACCAGAGAACAGACGACGTCGCTGAAGCTGGCCCAGAATGAGATGGCGGGATGACGTGGACGCCTACCATAAGAGCTGGCATAAAATTGCGTGCGACAAGCAGGTCTGGAAAGATTTGGGGGAGGCCTTTGCCGAGCAGTGGGACAGCGTAGGCTATTAAAAATATATATATGTATATATTATGATTATTTTATTTAAACCGAATGATCTAAAAATCTGCAACATTCGCGTAAACCCAAGAAAATTATACGCATATTTATTGTTTGAGTATAATGTTATGTATGAATTTGCACCTAGTTTAAATAAGGGTCCCCAAGGAACATACATGCGAAATTTCATCTTCTTACGCCCAATAGTTTTGGCTGTGCGTTGTCAGTCAGTCAGTCAGTAACGCAAGAAATGTACCTATATAGGTACTAGATGAGCCCGCGGTTACATCCGTTATTTAAGGCTACTGCTCCGCTCCCGTGGCACATCTCATATAGCTCATCATAGCGTGATGTTATATAGCCCATAGCCTTCCTCGATAAATGGGCTATCTAACACTGAAAGAATTTTTCAAATCGGACCAGTACCTGGTTCCTGAGATTAGCGCGTTCAACCAAAGAAACAAACAAACTCTTCAGCTTTATATATTAGTATAAGATAAGGTACAGATGTGGCAGGTTTTTTTAAAATCAATGAATCAATATATTAAACTATTTATGTAACAGGTGGTAGCCAGTAATCGGATATCCGGCACTCTCGCCATAGGAACGAAACACTTTTATGCTTGTTAATTCTATGAGATCGAAGTACCTACACTCCATCTGGGACCGGTACATTAGTGCAGTTAGCGGAAACAACTAATACTTTTCATACTGTTCTATTAAACTTACAGCATAATTATTTCAGCCTAGAGACGTCCACTGCTGGAAATAGGCCTCCCCCAAGTTTCTTCACACAGACCGCCAGACACGCAATTTGGCTCAATTTCAAATATACATACATACATACATATACTCAAGCCTTTTTCCCGTCGGGGTATGCAGAGACAACAGATCGCCACTTACTCCTATCCTATCCTTACAAACCTCACGCGCTTACTCTACATTTATTACTCTTTTTTACATGCTCGCCGGTTACGGGTTTCAATTTCACATATCTTCTATACTAACTAATATAATAAAGGTAAAGCGTTTGTTTAGTTGAACACGCTAATCGCAGGAAACACTGGTTAGGTTTGTATAAAATTATCTCTGTCGGATAGCCCACCTATCGAGGAAGGCTATAGGTTATAACATCACGCTTAGAACGACGGGTGCCGAGAGTCCATTTACTAGTCCCACCAGATTTGACAGCATATTTCTTTTCCAAAATGCAACTGCCATCGTGGCCTAATCTAAATATATAAAATCCTTGCGTTACTGACTGACTGACAGACACGATACAGCCGAAACTATTGGGTGCAGGAAGCTGAAATTTGGCATGTATGTTCCTTGGGGACCGTAGGGGTGCACTAAGAAGGGATTGCCCGAAATTCCCACGGGATCGGCCAAAACGGGTAAATTTAAAAAAAATGCAGGCGTAGCTGCTGGCGTCTTCTAGTTCTCGTATATATGACATTGATATTATATTTTTTATGGACTGAAAAGCGGTATTCTGATAACCGAATGGCATTATCGTATAATTTAAAATAAACAGTTCGTCTGTTTCAATTTACGATTTCGTTACCATTTCATTCAATTATAGAAGAATACGATTTTTGTGACGTAAGTATGACACTGACATTATATCGAAACTGTATTTATTTAGGAGAATTGGGCCTCTGGCCTGCGCAAGAGATGCCACGGCTAAGACCAGTGACAGTAACATTTAAGCGTACTGACTCCCCAAAAGACTGTGGAAAACCATCATAACACCCTGGAACGATGGCTTTACATGCTCTCTTAGGCACGAGCAGGGCCGTGCCGACCCAATCCAGCGCCTGTGTGCGAAATCTATAAAGCGCCTGTGCAGTGGCGTAGGCTAGCTTGGTTGGCACCCCGAAGTTGGCGGATGACCTTTTTTTAAAGCGCCTTTTTTTGGCATCCTTTTTCGAAAATAAGTGTTATACTTATAATTAACGCATATCTCGGCGCGCGGCGCCCCTGTCACCCTGGCGCCTTTGTGCGCCGCGCACATTGCACATAGGGACGGTTCGGCCCTGGGCACGAGGCAATTCATTTTATTTTTGTGATTCAGTGACGCCACTCAATGGACCTGTCAGAATACCATCGCTGCGACAAAGTTTGTCACAGCATTAGCTGAGGCAGGCTCCAATTTTGGCCTCACTAATGCTTTTCCTTATAATTTCTTGTATTAGATTTAGTTTTATTTCGTTTTGATTGTGTTTCCTATTATTTATTGCTGTGAAGCACAAAGATAAGGTACGCAGATAACTTGTCTTAATCATAAAACTGGCACTGGTCTAAACCATGGAATACCTATAGCTATCCATTGAGAATAGCTAACATTCAGTCTAATCCGGTTAGACTAGGAAGCAGACCCCAGGTTCTAACTGGAATAACGCAAGGAGGATGATGATAGAATCACGCCAGTATATTCCCGAAAGGGTAGGCAGAAGTATAGTATGACACCCACATTTCGCCATGAATTTTTAGGTCCCACGTAATAGAGGGCGACGTGAATGCCTCCGTGGTCCACTGGACCACGGAGGCATTCAGGATGATGATAACTTCGAAAAGTCAGTGGAACGTTCGTAATAAGTAAAAATACTACAGAGTGACTTGCACAAACAAGTTTATTAAATAAACCGCGTTGCATATTTCGACAAAGTTCAACAAAACGAGCCCCGGTGTTTGTCCGTTTGTGTACATCCTAAAAACCTGTCCCGTCCATTGACCCCCGAACTGACTCAGTAATTAATTCACGTTAGGTGTGGGAAGTGGATCTGTTAGCCTCACGGCTAAGTGCGAGATGAATACTAAATGGTTTTTCTTTGGATTTAAAAGTGACTGTGGGCTCCCACGGTAGTATATCCTTCCTGTATCGTGGGATCCTGGATTTAAGAATACCTAATAATTAACTGGAGCTCTTAGAGAGTCCTATATCCAGTCGACTATGTCAAGTTAATGGTGATGATGATGATTAATTAACTATTGAAAAATATAAATATTAGAATTTCTTCCTAAAATTGTATTAAACATGGACAGCAATAATATCAAAAAACCGGCCACTATTTATTTATTTTTATTTATCACTAGCTGCCGCCCGCGACGTCGTCTGCGTGAACGCTATACAGCACCTAACTCTTAAATAAATACCTACGATTATACCTTTTAAAAAATACGCGGCGGCGATAGCCCAGTGGTGTATGTAACGGACTGCCGAGACGATGGTCTTGGGTTCGATCCCCAGTTACCCCGGGCACACACTTATGACTTTTCGAAGTTATGTGTGTATTACAAAATATTAATTAATTATCGCTCGCTTAACAATGTGCCCGGTAGATGGCAATAGGCTCGCCCCCTATTACATTGGGACCGAAACATATCTGACGAAGTGTAGGTGTGTCCCCTGCCTACCCCTTCGGGGATAAAAGGCGTGAAGATATGAGAAGATAAACCTTTTAAAATAGCATTAATTTACCCGTTTCTTTTCCGTGTGGTGACGGATTAAGAATACGAAATGTCACCACCCCATATCATCCCATGGGTGTCGTAAGAGCCGACAGAGGGAGCATATTATGCAAAGAAAAACACTGCAAGAGAAGAAAAACTTGATACAAACCCTATACCAACCCGTTTGGCCAGCGCGGTATAGTAGGCCAATTCCTCCTTTCAAAGGAGAGGCCTAGTCCAGCAGTGGACTATTAAAGGCTGATGTGATGACCCGTTTCTTCTTTATATTTCATACCTGCAGAAAGTGTAGTAACAGAGGGAGACTGTCTTTTGTATAATTGACCTTCAAAAAGTGCTGATTTTCAGCCTGCTTTGAATAAATGACTTTATGGTGATTCTGCTGAATTAAGTCATAAGTTGTGACTGAAGCAGATGGAGAAAATAAGGAATACATAACAGGGTAAAATACATACTTATAGGACTTCTCGATATACAACATTAGTGGTTTAGCTCTCCGCAGCCAAAATGTAAAGAGAGTCAGGACTGGTGACGCGGGAGCAAGCGACATGCAGGACACCCGCTGCCCGCAATGTCTGCCTCTGCGACTTATTGATGGTCATCGCAAAGCAAACACTCACGGGGAACTGTATGCGCTTGAATTATGAGGTATGAGAGGAATGTGTGGATTTAAATACTGCCTCGCTGACGCCACAACCCGTAAGAATTTCCTAAATGGTGTGTCTGTGGAGCAAGATGACTTTCAGGCGGGTCACGTTACACAACTTCGGAGGAGATAGGTTCCGAAGAAGCGTAATCGGGACACCGACCTTCAGCTTGATGCTATGCGCTGGAAGTTTACTTGCTGACTGGGAGTTCAGAAATTCCACGGGATAATGTGTGGCGTTTTCTTGCTCGACGACAGTGTTTATAGACGTGTAGACCACTTCATTCCTCTCAATTTCCGAGAGAATGCATTCGGTAATTGCTACAGCCTGATCATTTTTGGGCGTCAAAATAAGCCATTCACACACTCACGAATTCTGCTATTACGGTATACAGCTGTATAATTCTAAGCTGGATACAACTCTACTGAGAGACTCTGGAAGCACCACCTGTCCACCTCTCTCCTCTGGTAGAGTGTCTTCGCCAAGACTTAGAAAGACATCTTAGAATTGTTGAGCACGTGCATTGACGCCAAGCTGAGCTCTCATAGTAATGGTTAAGCGCAGCATACGAACTCGTGACCACAACAAAGATAATTTCAACGAAGCACTCACCTTGTCCGTGTGGTGACGGATTAAGAATACGGAATGTCACCACCCCATATCATCCCATGGGTGTCGTAAGAGCCGACAGAGGGAGCAAGAACAGCACTGTAAGAGAAGGAAAACTTGATACAAACCCTATACCAACCCGTTTGGCCAGCGTGGTATAGTAAGCTAATTCCTCCTTTCAAAGGAGAGGCCTAGTCCAGCAGTGGACTGTTAAAGGCTAATGATGATGATGATGATGACTCACCTCGTCAGCCCTCAATCCCCGCGTCTCCACGGGAAGGGTTTGTCGAGAATCATCACTGAACAGAACTGTGAATACCCATTAAATGCTCGTTCCTGCGGATGTCCTGCAGGCTTCTGTCCATGGCCTGACCTGCCTTCCTATTGGCCATCGTACGCTCATCCCATACGATCAGAGAGCAATCCTTGAGCACGTGTCCCTTATCACTGTTACGTGACACACCACAAACTTGTGTTACGGCGCTCTCTAAATCGATGGGAAATTGAAACATGGTATGTGCTGTCTTGCCACCCGGAAGCAGTTTGGCAGCGATTGCCGGCGACGCTACAGCAATGACAATTTTGCCTTGCCTCCTGACCTCTGCAAGTATACCAGTAGTAACAAATGTTTTTCCTGTTCCACCAGGAGCATCCAAGAAAAACATTTTAGCCTGGCTTTGCCCAACGCTTTCAAGGACGGTGTCGCAAAATTCGTAAGGTGGTCGTTTCAAATTGTCTCAGCGTTATACTCCCAATTTTCACGGTCTTGATGCGGTGATGATTGGGAAGAAGGTAACAAATATTTGACCAGTGGATTGCCGCTGATAGAAATGACCACGTCTTGAAGTGAACTGAGATAGGTGTTCAGCACGCGGTCATCAGTTACTTCGACTTCGTCTCTAGTAACATGCCTCAAAGCTCGTAGAAAATCTTCAGACAGATGATGGCGATAGTTCTCCATGAAAGCTACCGGGTTCGCGACTCCACAAAACACCAAGATGACGTCAAACAGATGACGCATGCGGCTGGGACTGTCACTGACGCTCGCCTCCGCGAGGTTGTCATCCCAGTATTGGTCACCGTCGAGAAAGTGACGTACTACGCAGGCTGTGCGGTAAGTGGGATACTCCAAGCCATCAAATGTCCTCAGAAAGGCGAAAGACGTTGGGCCTCGGACCGTGTGAAGTAACAACCGCAGAAAATAGCATTCGACATTATTTGTGTGTACGGTATAAACTCTACAAAATGCGGTGTCCTTGAAACTTCCCGGAAAACCTTCCACAGCACGTCCTCGTCAACGTCGGTTAAATACACCCTTTTGCTTGTCGTACGTGTAATATGAAGGCATCTCGTCATACGTAAGGGACCTCCCAAACTAAACGATTTTACAGAGCCTGAAAAATGCCAAGAGAGTTGTTTGACGCGGATTTTCCAAGTGCTCAGCAACGCTGTTGGGATCAAAATATATGCGCTGGCCGTTCTCTAGGTGGTCGTGTAAATGCATTACGGTAGGATGCTTCTCATGTATAGAGAACACCAGTATCCGCCAAACCGCTTCAGACGTAACAATAAATAAATGGCTGTGTGTGAGTAAAAATAATCTAGCTAGTTCCACAACGCACTAATGTTTATATACAGTTAATCCAAACAAAGGTACGTGCTATATATCTCGACCTGAGACGCATTAGGTCTGATGTGGAATTTTACAAGTTTAGAGGAGAGCCAAAAGAAAAATATTGACAAAATCGTGTCAAAACTTTTGTCTATTATCGAATAGGCTAACAAAAATAGTATAGTACCTTTGTATCAGTATAGTAATAAAACCAGTCACAATGAAATAAAAATACTTTATTAGTCAAAAACATTTTTTTGGTTACATCCAACCTTATGCTTGTACAGAGTTATTAAACGACGAATGCTTTTAATTATATTTACTGATCGAACTTTATGCCTGCAATTTTTTTGTAAATTCAATGCGCATTTTTAGCTTTTTTAAAAGATGTAACATTATGTTTGGCCAAAAGTATAAATTTAGTTAAGTCCGATCTTATCATGTATCTATTTATAAGGCATTTAAATGAATTATTATTAAGTACATAAGGTCGAAGTTAATAAAATCAAATTAAAAAAGTAATAAAAACTTATAACTTAAAAAAGAATGGAAACAAACAAATTTAATCCACTTTAGGAAAGTCTGCCTGACTCCCGGAATGTTTTAACTTTTTATAATATGTGTGGAATTCCTGTGGAATCCACTGCAAAAGACTCATCAAATCATTGTATTTTGCCGTTGATATGGGCTTTTCAGTTTGACTTACACTAGGTAAATGTTCAGGGAACTGAATTCGCTTAGAAGCATTTCGGATGAAAGATATTTCGGTAAAATCTTCTTTAAATGTATTTTTATAAAATAACATTCCAGGCTGGCCTTGTTTAACCTGAAGCCAAACACATTCTGATATTTTAAAATCTTTACCATCTGAATTCTTCTTTCTGAAAACAAAAGGACCATTTTTCTTATATAAAGACGTAACGTCTTTAAAGTTATGAAGCTGCATATCATAGACGTCAAAAGTTCTTCTTCCTCCACAAGTTCGAATAAACTGAGACCAGTCTCGAGGTATCGCAATCTGCATTGTTTTCAATTGTTTCTTATTTTTTTCGATTTGTGAGTGTATTTGATCTACTTCCATGTGTGTATGACCTTTCAGCATAAATTTGTGGTTTATTATTTTCAACTGGGGATGTTTGTGCAATATCCACATGTAAGCCATTACGACCATCAAATTTCGGTTTTGGCCTGCACAGTTATCAGACCACAGAGTTAATTCCCTCACGTTAGAAAGATTTTCACAATTTTCTTCAACCCATCGAATCAGGCAAGACGCTATCTCGTTTCCTCCTCTGCCACCTATATTTTCAGACCATAACATATTTGCAGCTCTATTAGCTGTAGAATCAAATATTGTCAAATTTAACGTCCAAAGCTTTCGTAGATAAAAAGATTTACTATTAGTTAAATTCGGTGTAGCCAAACACTTCTGCAAATCAAACATCAATACTTTTTTTTCGCCTGAACTTGATTCTGCTTCTATTTTGTCATTTCTCTTCAAATTATATCTTTCTTCAGCAGTCTTAGCATGAATTTCCTTTTCTTTTTCTATATTATTTTCAGCTCTTCATCCACAACATCTAATAGCTTTCTCTGAAATGCATCCAAGTGTCGACCGACGGTAGTTTGAAGCTTAAATTGAATTTGGTGTTGAAAATGTTTCGGTAAACCAATCTTTGGCTACCAAATTCGGAGGGACCTCTGTAGATTCCATTCTCTCTTTATACTGTTTGTACATAGTAGGGATATTCAAGTCCGGTCCTAAAAATTTTCGTCCGCTCTTTTGTCGTGAATAATGACTCTCATAACATGGATATAAGTTAATATGATCTACCACTGATTGTACTACCACATCTGAAGTTTATTACCAGGAATATGCTTTCCCCTCTGATCTGGAGCTACCAACCCTCCATCGAGCTGTTTCTCCAAACTCACCTTAACAAACTTCTCTCCTATAGATAGCGTGTTAAGAAACATATTCCTGCATATTTTTTCGCTCTTAGAATTTACAATAAGTCTATATTCGTACGTAAACTTCCTTCGGTCAGTATCTAAGTTCCCGGTTGTTCTCATTGTGTTTTTGTTTTTTTGTGACGTTAGAGGCTATAAACTGGCGACGTTGATCCCAACTGGTGCATTTTTTCCAAAATTCATTAAATATTTGTATTCTTGTATCATTAGACAGTTTTTCGTAACATTTAGATTAACACTTACATGGAGATTTAATTTCACGACCGTCTATTTCAGGTTTTTTTTTGCTACAGTTGAGTGATAGGGAGAACCTTTTAGCCTTGCAATTTTAGCCGCAACTCTTTTCCATTTAGTTACGTTTTTAACTTTCTTTCTTGTGTTAGATTTTGAAGGGATGGCTGTAATGGTCTGCTGTATGTCTTCATTATTTCTTATTTGTCGGTCATCTGGTATATAAACGTCCCCATTCATATCTGCGACCATAATACCGTTTGAGTTAACTGTATCTTCATTCATAGTAGTATCGGAAATAATAGCACTGTCATAATCATGGGGTACAATTAAAAAGCCTGTAGTATGGTCTTTGTCTGTTAAATTACGGTTTTCAATGTGATCAGTCTTATTAGCAGATGTACTCGCCCTTACTTGAATCAACATCATATTATTGGAATTCGTACTTTTAGGACTACCTTGATCAAATAGTGAAGAGTCATTAAGGTTATCTACCGACGAATATACAGTAGAGGTTGCTTGTGCAGTCATTGCAGCAAAAAAACGGTCGTTTTCTTTAGGACTTTCACTAAAAACTGAAGTTGCAGATATAATTATTTTTCGTGGACCTATAAGATCGTCTAAAGTGATTAAATTAATATCTTCAATATTTGCTACTTTAGCTTGCCTTTCAGGTGATTTTTCTGAAAAAGAAAGCTTTCTTTTCACCTTCAAAGACCTCGATAGGACTAAGACTTTTTCTGGCGAACCACTGACGTAGCTGCCATCCGAAAGATCTTCATGTGGTTCGTAAGTCTTGTCTTTAACGCTATCATCACTATCATAATCGGAAAATTCTCGGCCAGGATCTGTAACATAATAATATTATTTTATTTTTAATGAAATGACAATATTTTATTTTTATTTTTATAAGCATAGTGTAAGTAGGTACAGTTATTTATTATAGTAGAAGCCGAATACAACATGTTGGGAGAAAGGCTAGACAGATTGATTGGTTACATTAATAAAACAAGAAGTAGTGGATAAATAAAAGTATTAACCTAAACAAGCACGTTCAAATATACGCGGATTGCCTTCATGTCTTTTCTTCTCATAACAATAACTTGGCCCTGCAATTGGATTCTCGTATAAATTTCGTGTGTCGCCCTCTACAAAAAACAAAACAATTTGATTATAATTTATATACCTACTTATACCGATTTACTTCTAAAACGAGTAGGAATGTAAGAAATTAACTTACCGGCTACTAAAGCACCTGTATCGCTAGCTATAGCTTCATTACTACGGGACTGAATCAAATGTCGAAGATTGACTAATTTGCGTCGTTTATTCAGTAATTGGGTGAACATAACATCCTGCGAAAAAACCACGTAGATACACCTAAGTTCACAATATATTTAAATGAGTACCTACTATCTTAATATATAAAATCCTTGCGTTACTGACTGACTGACAGACACGCTACAGCCGAAACTATTGGGCGCCTGGGTCCTTGAGGACCGTAGGGGTGCACTAAGAAGGGATTTCCTGAAATTCCCACGGGATCGGCCAAAACGGGTAAATTTAATTTGCAGGCGTTACTGCTGGCGTCCTCTAGTAACCGATAAAATATCACCAAACTCATCCACACTAAACGACTTGACAATATAAAATCTGTAGGTACCTATTTTTGTACTCACCTGATCTTTGCCATCCATTGTTTACTATATTAAGTGCTTAAAAATCCTTCAATAATTATACACAGATATAATTTTTATTATCACTAATTCACTCACAGACAATTAAATAAATCAGAAGTCATTAAATTCACTAATATTTCGGCACAATAATAAAAACTCGCGCGCGAGTAACAAGACTTGTACTGGTCTGTGTTTGTAAACAAAATGCACGCGCCACGCGTTCGGTGCTATGCGCTGATAGGTCAAGCCACTGTGGCGCCGAAAACGACCGAGTGACCGGCGATAATGTCCGATGTCATTCTATCGCGTCTGTGTGCGGTCACAAAGTCAATGGAATAGTGTTTCTTCTTCACATAGGCATTTCTGTACAACGATAAAGTAGCACTTTTTAAAGGTATAAGGACTAATTATGCGTGTAGACCTTAACCAAAGAAATAAAATTTTCGGAGCATAACACTATATCTCAAGGTACAACATCTTATTATTTAATTTCAAGAGGCATAAAGTTCTATCTGACAATACGTATTATTTTTACCAACAATCCTTGTAGAATAAAGTTGAATGACAAAATAGTCCCTTCGTTACGCATAAAATAATTTAAAAGCATAAAAGTTGAAGTCAATGTTCGACCTTCTAATTAAACCAAAATTTTAAGCATAGATACTGTAGTTGCTATTAGGCCTTATTCCACAATATAATTGTGTAAATTAGACAGATTCGACATTATGCATTTGTATTATTAGCAGAATAAAAAGAGATAGAATTACTCGGTATCGATAGTAGATCACACCCCAAGTATTCTTTAAAAAAAATATTCAATGTACAGTTTTGACTTTCCTACCATTTTATTATATGTATAGATATACTTTACTGTACACCTATAAAATTATTACATAGCATAAACTTAGACTATAAGAAAAGTACAGTGGGCGGCCTTATCGCTAAAAGCGATTTCTGCCAGGCAACCTTTGGATGGATGTGGTTTGCAAAGGAAAATAATGGTGGTTGTAGGCGTACCAAGTAAATATATTACAAATAGATATTTATAATATATATATATATATATATATGTATAATATACATAAATACTATGTAGGGTTTCGGGTCCAATGTAGAACGCCTTATATTTTCAACATGTCCGCGGTTTTACGCGAAAACTATAGGTAAGCGAAAGGGTTGCAATTTGGCAGGATTATACAGTGTGATTACGTGAACAAAAGTGTACAATCAAATTCTTTCATCTTGTCTTACATTTGATTCATCATCAGCCTTTAACAGTCCACTGCTGGACTAGGCCTCTCCTTTGAAAGGAGGAATTGGCCTACTATACCACGCTGGCCAAACGGGTTGGTATAGGGTTTGTATCAAGTTTTCCTTCTCTTTCATTGCTGCTTTGGATAATGTTCTCCCTCTGTCAGCTCTTACGACACCCATGGGATGATATGGGGTGGTGACATTCCGTATTCTTTATCCGGATTCTTCATACAAAGTATCTCAAATATATATCTCTATTAGTAGCCAAAAATGGGAACGGGCGTTATACGTGGCCATGGGGTAACCCATATAGTGGCCAATAAAATTGGGCCACTTACCATACTAAGATAGGCACCGAACCCAAGACCTCCAACTTCGCAATCAGCGTCTCCACTCCACCCACAGGCCAGTAATAAAATCAACATTAAACAAAACTCGGGTCCATCTTTAAGTATAAAAGTTTATATTTTACTGCCACTAGGAAACTCGAGCACAGATGCTATCGTGTCAGACTATGAGAAAAGTTTTCTACTACCACTTTAAAAGAGCAAATTGTGTTACTACATAGAATAATAAATAAAATACAGGAATATGCTAAGGTACAGTTTGCCAGCATGCTGCTCAAATATACATCATCATACTAGCCGTTTCCCGCGGTTTCACCCGTGTCCTGAGGGAACTACTTCGCGTATCCGAAAAACCCAAATATCTTACGGACCCCTATGTTTTCTAAAATAAAATATAGCCTATGTTATTCGCAGATAATGTAGCTTTCTAATGGTGAAAGAATTAAAATCCGTCCAGTAGTTTTTGAGTTTATCCATTACAAACAAACAAACAAAAATACAATTTTTTTCCTCTTTATAATATTATAATATAAAGTGTAGGCAGAGGGTGACGGGTTCAAATCCATGGCGTGCACAACTGCCTATTAGGAGTTATGCGCTAATTGAATTGTTAATTCGGCAAAATCTCGGAGAGCACATTAAGCTGTCAGTCCCGGCTATCATGAAGATCTTTAACAGGTGTTATTGGGAGTCAGTGTCTCTGTATAAACTGACACTTGCCTAAACAATGGAATATCGCTATACCTCCATTTTTCATCTTCTATGTAATCGGTATTCATTGCCCATAGGCAATGAATACCGATTACATAGAAGCGCAGTTCTTAAGGATTTCGTGTGCCGATTCCAAGTGGGTACTGTCTCCAGTTTAGTTCGTAGTTGGCGCCGTTGGCGGCGCTGGCTTCGTTCTCCGTCTCTCTTGCTCTCGTAGAGACAGCTGTCACAGCGCGACTGCCACGCCGCCAAGCGGCAATTTGGGTCACAGAAAGTTTGTTTTCAGAGCGCCCTTAAGAAATGCTCCTCTATGTAAATATCTGAGCTCTTTGCTTTGGGTTGCAGAATTCAGACGTCAGTTACTCCGTATAAAAGGTAATATTATGTGAAATCCAGTTAGACAGACTTAGGCGGACCATGGAATGCAACTGGGCTTACGATAAAATGATGATGAATACGGAAGGTGAAGATTGTATGCCGCAAGACAAGAAAAGTTTCTGATGTCAAATAGATGTACAGATGTTTGTTGCCTTTTCACTTGAAGAAATTGTAAGTACACTGATATATATATATGCCGTGTGGTTGACGGCATTGAATAAAAGTGTCACCACCCCCTATCTTCCCGTGGGTGTCGTAAAAGGCGACTAAGGGATAACACGATACCATCTTTGCGTAGAGACGGAAAACTCGACATCAAACCCTATACGACTGCCTCGTTGGTCTCGTGGCATAAATGTGCGCGTGGGATCGAGAGGTCCCGGGTTCGATTCCTGGGCCGGGCAATGTTATTGGGTTTTTTCTGTCACGAAATTCTCAGTAGCCCGGTACGGCAATAGGCTCGCCCCTTATTACGTGGGACTAAAGTATATCTGGCGAAAAGTGGGTGTAGAAATATACCTCTGCCTACCCCTTCGGGTTAAAAGGCGTGACGTTATGTATGTATGTATGTACTGATATAGCATGGCGAGACGTTATGTATGTATGTATGTACTGATATAGCATAGACATCAAAATTACACATGAGCTACCTGCCGTTCCGATAATTGATGTCTAACTCAAAAACTAGTAGACGTTTAGTATAGTACCACATCCGCTCTCCTTTCTTTCATAACTCCATAGACTTTAGAAACTAAAGTAATCCTAGTTTATTCTACTCGTTGGACCCACATCTTTATTACTTAAACCTGTGTACGTAGAAGATGGTTTAATGTACCTACATTCAGCGTTTAATGTGAAGATATGTTTTATGCAGTTTACTGAGGAAACCTGTGGCTTTCGTTGTGATATACTCTTCTATCTTAATATATAAAATCCTTGCGTTACTGACTGACTGACAGACACGCTACAGCCGAAACTATTGGGCGCAGGAAGCTGAAATTTGGCATTTATGTTCCTTGGGGACCGTAGGGGTGCACTAAGAAGGGATTTCCCGAAATTCCCACAGGATCGGACCAAACGGGTAAATTAAAAAAAAATGCAGGCGTAGCTGCTGACGTCCTCTAGTTTATAATATGCGGTCTACGTCTAGCGACGTTTCGAATCCACGGCGCGCACCAATGACTTCTCGCAGTTATGTGCGTATTGAAGTCCCGGCTGTCACCATATCTTTAGTTTCAACTTTGGAATATAGCTATCCCTTTGGGTTGCGAAGGAGGTCATACAGGCAGTCGCTATGCAGAAAAGCTAATATTCAGTCAAATCCGGTTAGACTAGAAATGGGATTCTGGGTTCTAACTGCGATAACGCTAGGAGGAGGATGTAATGACGCCCTTTGACGCCCGTTACAAATTCCTTCGTGTTCCTTATTCTAATACTATTAACATTTCAAGCATGCCCGCAATATCGAGCTTCCGAAAACTACCCGCCGTAGTCCTTATAATATATCAGGCTATTTGTAACTCATAGTTAACTTAGAGTTATTGCACTTACTGATAAATTGACGGGAACTACGGTTATTTACCTCCGAGGGGAGAGCTACGACGCCTGACAAATTGTCAGCCATTTTTAAAGTGACACAAGGCGTTGCCAATTTACATAATTCTTGCGATCGAAGTGTTCAAAGGTCTTTAGTCATAGACCATAGATATTTACATAGAGGCGCATTTCTTATGGGCGCTCTGTAGACAATCTTTCTGTGACCCATATAGCCGCTTGGCAGCGTGGCAGTCGCGCTGTGACAGCTGTCTTTACGAATGCAAGAGAGACGAACGTTTCTCCTGTGTATCTTAACTACGCAAGCAAGAGAGATGGAGAACGACGCCAGCGCCGCCAACGGCGCACGGTGGGCTGAAAAAGTCCGCTAGTGGACTTAGAGATTTCGAAAAAAATAAAGTGGAATATAAATAAACTAATTCCATTTTTGGATTCTATAATCAAATACAACTCAAAATTATTAATACATTTTTTTTTATTAAACGCGTGTTTTTTGATTTATTTAATTTTAAAGATTTTTTTGTATGGAAGAAAACAATAAAATGAGAATTGCTCGTAATTCTTAAACTATCTTAAGAAAACAATGAAAGTTTATGATAGAAGATATTTTTTGGCTATTTATGCACTATATCGCGAACTGCGTTTCTTTGCGTTTTGGCGGTAATATTTTTTTTATCTTTTATTCGACACCACCCAGAGAGGTTAAATATTAGGCGCGTTTTTTTATGTGATATCCCCAGTAGGCCTAATCCACTTGCTACACTTGAAAAAATCACCATTAGTCATATATCTAAAACTTTAACAATTTATTAGTTTACCTGATTTTGTCAAAATTCCGAGAAAGCATAATATGTCGTGACCTGTAATGGGTGGTGTGGATATTTTATTATTTCATTTTTGTTGTATTGACTTGTTAACAGTGGTAGTATTAAAAAATCGATTTCGTTTTTTTTTATTTTCCACTAGTTTCATACAAACTTCAAACAATTTTATCTCGGTAAGTATGTACTTTATCAAAAAAAGTCAAAGAATAAAAAATATTGTTTTCATTAGTAGAATCCGAAAACAAGTCTCTTAGCCCCTAAGTCCACATTTTGATTTTTCAGCCCACCGTGCGGCGCCAACTACGAACTACACTGACGACAGTTGCCAACTCGCCACTTGGAATCGGCACACGAAATCCTTAAGAAATGCGCTTCTATGTAAATCTGTATTCATTGCTTTAGTTATGAAATTGGTATAATTACTAACTAGATAGCCCATAGCGTTAAGTATGAAGCGACAACCCAGATGACACAAATGAAAAAAAAAATTGTTTATTTCTAGTAACAAAACTTTTCGAGTAGTTGAAGTCACCCTTCAAGCAAATACTTAAAGGACCTCAATATTTCTAAAATATCATCATATCAGCCGAAAGATGTCCACTGCTGGACATAGGCCTCCACAAATCTCTCCACACCGATCTGGAGCCACCCGCATCCATCCGCTGCCCGCCATTCTTACAAGATCGTTAGTCCACCTTGCGGGAGGCCTACCTCTGAAAATATATTTAATCCAAATTGATCCACCTAATTATATTTTTATAGATGGTTTAACGTAGCGATAGACGAGTGGAGATACCAACAGACTGCCATGCAGAGGGTATCGGGTTCGAATCCACTTTCCACGAATGACTTTCGGAGTTATGTGCGTATTGAATTATTAGGTAATTATCGCTTGTTCCGTGCCTCGGAGAGCACGTTGAGCCGTCGGTCTCGGTTGTCAGAAGATCTTTGACAGTCGTTACAGGGCGTCAGTACCTTCTAAATAAACTGACACTAATCTAAACCATGGAATATCGCTATTCCTTCGGGTTGCGGAGGTCAGACAGGCAGTCCCTCTGCGGAAAAGCTGATATTCAGCCAAAATCGGTTAGACTGGTTTTAGATTGAAACTGGGATTACGCTAAGAGGATGATGAGATGGTTTAACGTGTAAGTTCCTAAACATACCTAGGCCTGGGTTTGGTAGGTAGGTATATGTATTCAATCCTTGTTTTATAGGCCCAGTAGTTGCTTGCTAATTGACGGCAAAGAAGAGATTACCTTGATCTCCTCTAAATTTCGTTTTTAGGGTTCCGTACCTTGAAATGAAACAAACGGAACCCTTATAGGATCACTTTGTTGTCCGTCAAGTCTGTCAAGACACTTTTTCTCAGAAACGCGTGGAGGTATCAAACTGAAATTTATTTAATATCAAAATAAATAAGAAATAATGAACAAACCCATTAAGAAAACCATTAGATTTAATAAACGCCTACGCACATAATAATAGCAACACAACTCAATTCACATCGGCGTGCGTTGTTACAAACCATGCTCTAGGCGATACCAGTTACCGAAAAAAATAACTGTTTGTTCAGTATAATAACGTTGTATAAGAGGAATGGTGCATATCTAATTAGTGGTCGGAACTTTCAACGCCTAAGGGTTTCTGTTCAGGAGTAAACGATATTTTGTTTGATTTTAGTTTAAGTGTAAAGAAGTTTAGGGAACTATTGTATTTAGGTGCTTTGGGATGTTGTTTATAACCTATTACACATATTTATTATATTATAATCCAGACCTTATAATATATCAACGTTTAGCAAGCGATAATTAAATCGTTAATTATCGGTTGCTAAACGGTGAAGGAAAACATTGTAAGGAATGTCTGAGAGTTCTTCATAATGTACTCGAAAGACATGTGAAGTCTGCCAACCCGCACTTGGCCAGCGTGGTGAACTATGGCCTTACCCTTCTCATAGTGAGAAGAGGCCCGTGCCCAGCAGTGGGACAGTATAAAGGGCTGATGATGAACCCAGAGCTTAAGGCAGCGATAGCCTAGTAGAAATGCCAACAGAATACCATGCGGAAGGCAGTCAGTGGTTTTGCCACATCACTCACCACTGACTATTCAAGATATTTAAACTGTCGTGTATTAGCAGCATAATAAGAGCATGTTGTAGTCTCTCTCTTACGGTAGTAGAGCCTTGCTGATTTCAGCAGGAATGAGCCGGCTCGACCGGGGAAGTACTACTACTACTCACAGAAAATCTACGTAAAGTAACAGTAACTAAACCGTTGCGTTTCGTTCGGTGAGTGAGAGTGCCGGAGACCCCATCCCCTATTCTTTCTCCCTCATCCCACTCCTCATCCTATCCCTTTTCTCAAGCCCAAGGGGCGGCAACGCACTTGCGACTCCTGTGGTGTTGCTTGTGTCCATGGGCGGCGGTAATTGCTTACCATCAGGCGATCCGTCTGCTCGTTTGCCGCCTAGTACTATAAAAAAAAAGAAAAAAGAAAAAGAAAAGCTAATATTCTGCCAAACCTGGACCACTAGCGGACCCCGGGCTCCAAGACAAAAAAACATGAATGCAACTGGTATACTTCATACCTACTACTTGTGATACTACGGAGATCATAATGGCACAGTATGGGCATTGGGCATGCAAACATGTTTGACACCAAATTTCGTTAGTGTTACCTACTACTAACGAAATTTGTAGAGCCTAACCTTTCATCCGCGCGGGAAAACGTGGGCAACAGCTAGTGCTATATATTACGTAACCTAGGTACGTAGGTCACAGATCTATATAGATATCCTAGCACCAACACCCACTTGGCTGGCTCGATGACGCAATCACCGAGTCCCGGGCGCTGCATTGATTGCACGCGCACTGCAGATGCGCTGTAACTACTATAGTGATGCTACGCTATCGATGATATTGACAATCGATACGTAAGTAATATTATCGACATACTTGTACACTCAAGCAGCGATATCCTAGTGGATATACCAACAGACTGCCATGCAGCGGGCATCGGGTGCGAATTCAAGGCTACCACTGACTTTTCGGAGTTAAGTGTGTATTCAATTGTTTATTATCGCCTGCCCCTTGCCTCGGAGAGCACGTTAAGCTGTCGGTCCCGTCTGTCATGAAGATCTTTAGGTACATAGGTCTCAGATATAGACATCCTAGCACCAACACCCACTTGCCTGGCTCGATGACGCAATCACCGAGTCCCGGCCGCGCTGCATCGATTGCACGCGCACTGCAGATGCGCTGTAACGACTGTAGTGATGTTACACTGTCGGTGATATTGGTTGTCGATAGGTAAGCAAATATTATCGACATATTTACGCTGTTTAAAAGCGCAAGCCCTATATGTAAGCTGTTTAAAAGCGCAAGCGATAGCCTAGTGGAGATACCAACAGACTGCCACGCAGAGGGCATCGGGTTCGAATCCAAGGCGCGCACCACTGACTTTTCGGAGTTAAGTGCGTATTAAATTGCCTGCCCCGTGCCTCGGAGAGCACGTTAAGCCATCGGTCCCAGTTGTCATGTAGATCTTTAGGTACGTAGGTCACAAATATAGTATCCTAGCAACACCCACTCGCCTGGCTCGATGACGCAATCACCGAGTCCCAGCCGCGCTGCATTGATTGCACACGCACTGCAGATGCGCTGTATCGACTGTAGTGATGTTACGTTGTCGATGGTATTGGTTATCGATACGTAGGTTTACTACAGCACATACTGCCGCAGAATTTATAAACGCAGTAAGTAATACAGAAATTAGAAGCACTGAGAATGTGTTTATAAATTACGGCAGCATTGAAGAATGCTTATCTGACTAATATTAATTAACTGCACGTCTGGCGTAGTGGCCGGTATATAAAGCGACGCCTCACAGCTAGTTACTTACGCCGAGGGTTGTGGGTCCAATCTTCACGCGGGAGAACGTTTAATTATGCACAATGTTATTTGTACTGGGTGTCCTTTGACTCCATTGGATTCTTTTCAATGATTAGTTAGATGTAGATAGGAGCACCCTTTTTCTTTTAAATGGTCAGATTTTTGGCAGTTGTGTCATAACAGCAATATCGCCTGCACTGCCAGAGCACTAAGCAGTATTGTACCTTACAGTGTAATAGTAAAATATTGTGGATTAGCTGTAGACTTTCCTATCTACCTTTTTTTCTCATAAGATCCTCTTATCCTATGATGGATAGGAGGAAAGTAAAGTACTGATTTTACTTAAGTATATTTTTGTCTGATATAGCCTTATACTTACCTGGATAAAAATAGTGTTATTTCAATGCTACCAAACCGCAGCCTGAATGTTTGACACCAATGAGGTATAATGTCACCGGAGCGTAGAGAAATAATCACCTTTCCACCGTTCCTGCGGTAGTGTAAGCGATTGCGTACCATGATGTCTTGGGTTCGATTACCGGGTACAACAAAAAGTGATATTGGGTTTATCTGTTATGAATTATCCAGTGGAAATTCGGAGTCAGGGAGTTGGACATCTTCATGTTTCGGAAAGCACGTGCAGCTGTTAGTCCTGCGTCCTATATATATCTCCGGTCATGTTGGATGTGCCGTTCCATCTGACTATGGGAGTGAGTGAATCGCGTGTGCACTGCACACACAATTGTGCACTATTTCTTTTTTGTACAGTTTTCTTTAGCTTTATCCCTATCTTGGCCAAATTATATGTTTGAAATATTTACAGTCTAAATACAAAATATTTGAAGCTCGTTCTTCAGATTCTTAGGACGTGTCCGTGTTGTGTAGTAGACACGCAACCTCTTTGATGAGTGTTGTGATTAAAAATAATAAACAGTTGTCAACTCGACTTATGTGTTTTACTTACATTACATGGTGGCAGCGGTGAAAATAATTATATAATAATTAATCTAGCCAATGTTGTGAACGATATTGAGGTAAAATCGAAATGGAACACGCCCGGCCTCCGCCGGAACTAAGTCTTGAGGGCAGCTCCGTCAGCCGGGCTGACGAATGGAAACGATGGCGGACGCAATTTTTATTATTTTTAAAAGCATCGGGGGTGCATAAAGAAGAAACAAGCGTGCAGGCCAGTCTTCTAATAAATTTAATCGGACCCGAGGGGTTCGACGTCTTTGAGACCTTTACATTTGAACAGGATAGTGACAAGGAGGATGTCACTTTACTATTGAAAAGGTTTGATAAATATTTTGGCGTTAAGCAGAACATTACTTTGGCCCGATATAACTTCTTTACCAGGGATCAAGAAAGTGGTGAGTCAATTGATCAGTATGTAACTGCGTTGCGCCTATTGAGCAAGATTTGTGAATTTAAAATCTTAGAGGAGGAACTGATTCGTGACCGTGTCGTTTGTGGCATACGCAGCACGGCCGCACGCGATCGTTTGTTACGAGCAGATGATCTGACGTTAGATAAAGCGATTAAGATAGTTCAGGTTGATGAGATATCACAAGAAAATAAATGTCTGTTGGAGACACGTGGTGCAGCAGGCACATCGACATCGGGACAAGTTGATGCACTGGACATACGTCGTGCAGACAGTCGTGATGAAGATGATTGTGAGTCATTTTTTATATCTGTCTTGTATAATATGTCTGAAATAATATCCTCTTCTGAGGATTGGTATGAAACCCTTCAAGGGGAATGTGGTTACGAAAAGTTCAAATTGGATACGGGGGCAGACATTAATGTTTTATCATACAAACGTTTTATATCCTTAGGTTACGACAGTAAATTAATTAATAGTAAGCAGCATATTAAATTGCAATCATATAGCGGTGATAATATCCCAATAAAAGGTATTTGCAATTTAAGATGGCGCTATAAGAATAACTCTTATGAGTTAAAATTTGCAATTGCTGTTATTAATTGTCAGAGTGTGCTGGGACTGCAAGCTTGTTTATCTTTAGGTTTGGTAAAAAGAATACATAATATAAATTTATCCGAATATCAAGACTTGTTTAATGGATTAGGCTGTTTGCCAGGAGAGTATCACATTGTTGTCGATAGAACTGTCACGCCTGTGATTTGTGCAACCCGCAAGGTACCTTTAGGAGTACGTGATAAGTTACAAGATGAGCTGAATAGGATGACTGAATTAGGAGTCATTAGAAAAGTGAGTCATCCTACTCCATGGGTGAATTCATTAGTGATTGTTGCTAAGAAAAATGGCCAGTTGCGCATATGCATGGACCCAAGGCCGCTCAATAAGGCCATACAACGTGCACATTTTCAATTACCAACAATAGACGAATTAGCTACTAAGTTTTATGATGCTAAATACTTTACCGTTTTAGATGCATACTCAGGATTTTGGTCAGTTAAGTTAGATAAGGCTAGTACAGATTTATGCACGTTCAGTACACCGTTTGGGCGATATCAATATTTACGACTACCGTTTGGTTTGAATTGCGCACCCGAAGTGTTTCATGCGAAGGTCAAACAACTACTTGAAGGCTTAGAGGGAGTAGATTAATTTATCGATGATATAATTTGTTGGGGTAGAAATAAAGAAGAACACGATAGGCGCCTACGAGCTTTGTTAGATAGGGCTCGAGAAATTAACCTTAAATTCAATAAAGATAAATGTCGCATATGTGTTGAGGAAGTTACATATTTAGGTCACATTTTTAACAAAGATGGAATGAAAGTGGATCCCGAGAAAGTAAGGGCTATTACTAATATGCCGGAGCCAACGGATAGGAAAGGTTTAGAACGGTTTATAGGGGCAGTTAATTATCTTTCTAAATTCATACCGAATTACTCAGAACACATTTTTCCACTAACAAGATTGTTGAAAAAAGATGTAATTTGGAGTTGGGAAGCTGGTCATAAGGACGCATTCAATAAATTAAAAGAACTAATAAGTAAAGCACCGGTTTTAACTTTGTTTAATGTTAGGAGCCCTGTGGTGCTGTCAGTGGATGCGAGCAGTGTTGCTTTAGGTGCTGTGCTAATGCAGGAGGGACGTCCAGTCGAATATGCGTCACGTACACTCACTGAAACACAGCAACGGTACGCACAAATAGAAAAAGAAATGTTGGCGATCGTTTTTGCGTGTGAGAAATTTCACCAATATATTTATGGTAAAAGTAATGTGGTTATAGAATCAGATCATAAACCACTCGAAAGTATTTTTAAGAAATCTTTGGATTCAGTCCCAGCACGCTTGCAGCGTATGTTGTTAAGAGTACAAGGATATGATTTCTATGTCATGTATAAGCCTGGGAAGTATATGTATATACCAGACACACTGTCGCGAGCGCCTCTTTCAGATTTATATAACGACAATATTAGTAGGGCTATTTTGTGTCAACTTACAATGGCAGTCAATAATGTGCCGATGTCGCGTAATAAGCTTACTCTTGTCAAGAAAGAAACTAGTAAGGATGAGTGCTTGAAAGTGTTGCTAAAATATATTAATCAGGGATGGCCTGACAAATTTAATATACATAATGGCTTAAAATATTACTGGCCTATAAGAGAAGAACTATACTGTGTTGACGGTGTAATATTCAAAAACAAGCAGGTTTTGATACCGTACTCTATGCAAAAAGAAATGTTGAAGATTGTTCACGAAGGGCATTTAGGCATTGATCGTTGCAAAAGACGCGCTCGTGAAGTGATATTTTGGCCGGGTATAACTAGAGATATTGAGAATTATGTAAAAAGATGTAGAGTATGTCAGGAAATAGCAAACAAACCAAGTAAAGAACCTATGATTCCAGTAGCTATACCAGAATTGCCTTGGAATAAAATTGGAACGGATATATTTGAATATGGAAAGAAGAAATATTTAATTTTGGTTGATTATTTTTCTGGTTTTATTGAAATAGCATTTTTAAGGGACACTACATCTAAGTCCGTAATAAATGTCATGAAGGAAAATTTTGCGCGTTATGGAATACCGGATACTGTAATCAGTGACAATGGGCCGCAATATTCAAGCCGTGATTTTAGTAAATTTTCTTTAGAATGGGGTTTTAATCATATAACTTCATCACCGTATTATGCTCAATCTAATGGAAAGAGTGAAAGAGCAGTGCAAACAATTAAGAATATGTTGAGGAAATCTATCGATAGTGGATCTGATTTTTTTATACATTTATTAAGTTATAGGAATACACCACGGGAAAATTTGAATTCTCCCGCACAGCTAATGATGGGACGTCGTTTAAATTGTAGACTACCAGTTCATCCTGATTTATTAAAACGAACAAATATTAATGATAAAGTACAGCACGATAAGCTAATGGAAAAACAAATAAAAATAAAGAATTATTATGATCAGCATTGTAAATCACTACCTGAGTTAAGTGTAGGCGACGACGTTATAATGTTGGCAAATAAAAACGGCCGAATGCGTGGCAAGGTTGTGGGGAAAGCGCCTACCCCACGTTCCTATCTAATAAAAAATAGAAGGGGTATTTTCCGTCGTAATCGCCGACACTTGATGAAGTGTATTGGTCCTGTAGAAAAGATAAAAGATGATGATAATTTTGTCGATGTAGACGAAGAGGAATTTGTGTCGGGAAGTGATGAGGGTGATGATGAGTATAAGCCAAATTGTAAAATTGATCGTACATTATACTCACCACCCTACACTCGAAGTAAGAAGAATAAATAGTATGTTGGGTTGGGTTAGTAGAAGTATTATTGAACAGTTAAGTTTTTAATAGGTGGTATTGTTTCATTTTATTTTATGGGGAAGATGTTGTGTAGTAGACACGCAACCTCTTTGATGAGTGTTGTGATTAAAAATAATAAACAGTTGTCAACTCGACTTATGTGTTTTACTTACATTACAGTCCGTCTACCATTTTCCGGAATAAAAAAGTCGATGTCGCATTTTCCCTTTGATAAATTAATATATCACCGAAAAGAAATGAATAGCCTTCCTACAAAAAAAATATGTACTAGTTATAAATACCTTAATGTGTTTATAAATTAAAAAATAATAAATGTCCAGCGTATAATTTATACTGATTAGTATGGCGTAAGCTGTTCTTGACCGTACTTGGTCAGGTAATGATTATGAGAGTCTGGTTTCCCGTGCGGGGGGAAGCTAGTCATGCTTCGGACGAGCTAGAAGGTCTACCTGCAGCTGGATGGCTTAGATCAGGATCTAAGCCATCCAGCCGCAGGTAGACCTGTGTGTGTTACGACTGATTACAATGCCTACTTTATAAAATTTATTTTCTTATTTTGCAACTTCAGTCTGCGTTTCGAGAGACGATTTTAAGTTATAGATTCGTGTAGAAAAGTGTCAATACTAAAGTCTGTATATATGACGAGCTATGCGTGATTGTAGGCAAAATCCTGATTCAACTGTGCCTAATTCGTATAGTCAAAACACCATCAAAGGAAAAATCAAACAAAGTGAATAATATATTGTAGCAATCAAGTATAATATATTTTGTACCTAAAAGAATTGATTATATTACAAATATTAGCAAAAGTTATTTTTTTGTTATATTACAATATTCCTAGCTTGCCCATAAAAAACAACTTTTTAGAGTTTCAGAAGTGCTTTTTTTACGTGATCACTGATAATAGATTTTTATAAAAAAATATTATTATAATTGTTAAAATAAAAGGGTAGTTCTTCGAAATTTCACTCTTCGACTGATTCATCTGGCCAGAATTTAATTCCACGTTCAGCTCTGTAATGCATGTTCATATGAAAATAGGTATACCAAAGAACATAATATATTTGAATGAGGGACTCTTATTTATAAAGTGGTTTTCAAGATATCGACGTTTAAATATTTTGTGCCCAGATGAATCAGAAACAGAAATGAAAATGAAAAACTTTATTAAGAAAACAATCATAAATATGTCCCGTGCGAGACGGCCCCCCGTGGCCAAAATTCGGTCGAGGGACATTATACATATATACGTCGAATCGGCCCAATGCCTGTCGTTTCTCGACGAGTTCGCCCATCACTTGTTGATATTTGTCGATATTGACAAACAATTTATATTGCTTTTCCCATCACTATTCGTCCTGCTTACGTCATACCTGTTCTTGACCCCATGGTATCTATGTAGCTGGAGAGAATCTAATATAAAACAAACCATTCCAAAATAAACTTTATTTCATTAACATACAGCTGAAAATCGTTCAGCAAAGCCCTTCACAAATGTTTATCACGCAAATTTTGTTGTTTTGTGGTTGAAAATAAAGTTCAATTTCCTGTGGCCGATTTTAAGTGGGTTAGGTAAGTTACTTAAGCGCTAAATCTATTTCAGAAGAATCTGTTTATCTGTTTTCTTAAAAAGTTAAAGGAGCTTATAAAGGCTTTACAGATATTAACGGAATGGAGTTGAGTCGACGCCGTTTTTCTTTTGTCTTTTTCAGTCAATGTTGCCACCTGTTGGCAAGAGGACGATTGTCATGGTTTTCTTCTCTTACATAAACCATATGAGGAAGAAATCCTTTATTCTAAAATTTATTTTTCTTTTTGTCATCCAATATCGCGTGGGTAAGTTGAAGGGGAGGTCTTTGCCCAGCAGTGGAACACAAATTTATAGGCTTGTAGGTAATAATAATGTCGCTTGGGACAGTCATCGTACCTAGATGGATATTTTAGTAAGTACTAAGTACATTACATTTGTAGACATATGAATGCTGTGAGTGCAAACTATCACGTACAGCAGGCTGTATAAATAAAACTGTTACGTTACTGACTGACCGACAAAGCACAGCCAAAGCTAATTGCTTGCATAAGCTGCAATTTGGCATGTATGTTTCTTGGGGACCGTACGGGTGCACTACGAAGGGATTTCCCGAAATTCCTACAGGATCGGGAAAAAATGGTTAAATAAAAATAAATGTGCGGGCGTAGCTTCGGGCACCCTCTTGTCACATATACCCAAATAAAAAATAAAATTTTGATAATCGACTCTGCCTCATTTTAAGACACATTTTAACAAACTGCCTTTTAAATTTATTGATCAATCCCCTAAGAACTTGTTAAATAATATTTATTTATTTTTTATTTATTTAACTTCCTGCAAAATACATTGCACAAGGCGGACTTAATGCCTATAGGCATTTTCTCCCAGTCAACCTATGGGTGATGCAGAGATGGTCATGGCAGGTACTTACTTACACAAAGAGAGTAAAATAAAATAGAATACACGGTATAATACATACTATAAATACATACAAGATCCATACACACGCATAAATATATATATATATATATATATATATATATATATATATATATATATATATATATATATATATATATATATATATATATATATATATATATATATATATAGACATACATATGTATAATATATACATAAATACATATAAATGTATACAAATAAAAATAAATATTTAAATAATATATCTACTCTAAAGTAACATAAAGATTTCTCTGAAAGCAAAAATAAAATCTAATGTTTCGCAGGAGAAATTCTTAGCAAAGTAAAGTAGATTGTTTTAATAATCAGGTGCATTTTCAAGTAAATCCTAGACGTTCTTTAGAAAGTCTTGTGTATGCTTTTGCTATTTAGATCGAATGTTTCGTACCAGGGCATGCTCGGGGTACATATTATAGTAAGGGATCCGTCGAAGAGCGACCTTCACCCATCTGTTTATTGGATGAAAAGTATTTTGTATCAAATTTTGCATATTAAAAAATATATCGCGAATAGGTTGGTAAAAAAAATCCGGTCCAGTGTAAAAAATATTGTCAACCGCTTTTCTTCGTAGACAACCCAATATCATCGTGTTCGTAGTGAAGTAGCAGTCATTCTAATATAAGCTTTGACTATAAAACAAATTGATAAATATAACTAGTATCAACTTAACAGTCGAAGTGTTTATACCTGGCAACCCTATAAATACGCCAGGAAAAAATGACAACCCTATGTTTACGTAACCTTTAATCTGCGCGTCCACCGGATCGGAATCGGAGCGTACGGAGCGGACGGAGCGTCGTCATTTACAAAATGCCGATGGGGTGCGTCCACTGCATTCGGATTCAGCATCGGCAATTCCGATCCGGTGGACGCACAGCTTGAGTGTTCCTACATTCGGTTAGTACTACATTTATTAATTAAACGCGTTTATGTAATGTTAAATGAAAAGCCAAATACATTTTTTCTACTTATTCTGTCTGGACCGGTTTTTTTACCAACACATTGGCGATATATTATTTAACATGCAAAATTGGATTTAAAAATATTTTTCATCCAATAACCAAAACGGTGAAGTCGCTCTTCTATGGACCTTAGACTATTTTAGTCATCATCAGCATCATCGTGTTAGCGTTATCCCGGTTGCACCCAAGGCTTTTTCTTATTCTTCTGCTTCTTCTTCTCTTGTCCATGGCAATACTTGTCATACGGTTTTAGCCCAGTACTCGGGCCTAAGCCTTGCTTGATTTGGCGACCGGTTGGCGCCGCAGGAGTGTAAGCGACTACTACGCCGAAGGATGCGGGTTCGATGCCCGCTCAAGTCAAACATTTGTGTGCATGAACATGGATGTTTGTCTTGGTCTGGGTGTTTCTATGTATAATATGTATGTATTTACAAAAAAAAAGTATATATGTATGTTTATCCATTATCTAGTACCCATAGTACAAGCTTCTGCTTAGTTTGGGACTAAATAGATGGTGTTGTGTGAATGTGGTAGAATATTATTATTATTATAGTACATGTCGTCAAGTGTGCACGATTCGGGGCTTGTGGTGCACGTCAGTAGGTATATGGCTCTGTGGTGATACGCCGCAGTCGCACTTATTTTTACTTGGGTCGATATAATCATATATTGGGTCGCACAATCCGCTTACTGAACTAGCCAACGTGACAGAAATTTAGCTTTTTCTGCCGTCTGACCTCCGCTATACATAGGGATAGCGATATTGCATAGCTTAGACTAGTATCAATTTATTTAGAGGTACTAACTCCCCATGATGACTCAAAGATCTCTATACCAGCCGGGACCGACGGCTTAACGTGCTTGCCGTGGCATAAGCGATAAATACTAGTAGCTATTAAGCTTTTTCAGAGCCACATAAAAGAGTCTTTTAGTAAACTTCTAAGGATTTTTGTAGCTTCACCATCTCCGTTCAATTTTCCGAAGTTCAACATAGGAATACAACATTGGTCTATACCTTTTGGCGCCTTTTACGGAATCCCGGTCAGAAACTAAGTAGTCATTAAATAAACTCGCCATATGATATAGGAATTTAAACTTTCCTCTTAGTGTTATCGCAGTTTCAATCTGGGATCCGCTTACTAGTCTAACTGGATTTGGCTGAATATTAGCTTTTCCACGGAGCGACTGCCTGTCTGACCTCCCTAACCCGAAGGTATAGCGATATTCTATGATTTAGACTAGTGTCAGTTTATTTTAGAAGGTACTGACGCTCGGTAACGATTGTCAAAGATCTTCATGACAACCGGGACCGACGGCTTAACGTGCTCTCCGAGGCACGGGATATATATGATTAACAATTCAATACGCACATATCTCCGAAAAGTCATAGGTGCGCGCCGTGGATTCGAACCCGATACCCTCTGTGTGGCAGTCTGTTGGTATCTCCATTAGGCTATCGCTGCCTTTTTTGCCAATTTAAACTTTCGTGGTCACTTAAATTGTCTTTCAGGACATATACCACGTACCTTTGTTTGGAGAAGTCGATATTTCGGCACTGTTGCAAGCACCATGTACAAGAATGTATTCCTTTGATTATATTCAAGTTTATAATCAAAGATGTACTTCAAACAAAGGTACGTGGTATATATCTCGCCATATAAATTACAGAGAACCCTTGCAAGTACTACAAAGGCACAAACACTATATACATAATTATTACGCGACATTGCGGAGGTAATTAGCGAAACGTAGCCCATTATAAAACCACCCCGAAAATTAGACACAGGAAACACAAAGGTATGGTAATTTTGATATAATTAGAAGTTTTGGTAAGCAAACCAAGTTCACAAAGAAACACCGGAATGTACATATAGGGCCACGCACAGTGTAGGGAGCCGTAGGACCCCTTATGGTAGTCACACAAGTTACCAAGCCGAGGTCTACTCGTTTTGGACATCATGCCAAGTCATACTAAGCAAAAAAAAAAACGTGGGACACGATTTTTTTTAAGTATTCACTTTTTTCAAACCGCTATAAAAATGCGCGCGTACAATTTTCGAAATACCTACTAATCCATGGGACGCATAGGACATCTGTAGAACAGTTTGGCGGGGTAAATGCATCGATTCTGTACCTAATTACAAAAATTCCATAGTAACTTTGAGGCTCAATATCTCCTGAACCAGTAATTTCCCAGGTATAATGCCGAAGCAAAAAATGTTCGTCTGCGTCAATCTAGACTTGCGCAAGTATACTGCTCCGTGAGTTGGGAGAAATTTGCGCAATTGTCTTTCGACATCCATTCTAGTATACTTGTACAAGTCTAGATTTGTGTAGGTGTACTTTAAAGTATAAGGTTGCAAGTACCTAATGTTATAAGAATTAAATAAGGAATCGGTCACAATATTCATTTTATCGCCGTAACTTGTGGCATGAAAAGCATGCTCCTCCTGAGTCCTATATTGTGCCCGCAGAGGAGCTTCCCCCAGGGCAGGACCTGCCCTGGTCCACCTGGAAGTCCCTAAACCGACTCCGAAGACAAGTGGGTCGCTGCAGATACAATCTGTATAGATGGGGCTATGTGGCTTAAGACTCTGTCCGGTGCGACTGTGGAGCGACATGCCACACTTGCTTTCTTGCCCCTCCTGTCCGGTTAAATGCTCTTTGGCTGACCTGTATAAGGCCACAAACAATGCAGAATACTGGTCGTCTGTCATCTGAAATCACCATTAATACGACAAGAAGAAGAAGAATCGCTGAAAAATTTAAGTTGATCCTGAAAGTGGCCATTGAAGGTTCACCTATGTATGTAACTTTATAGGATAGTTTTTGTAATAAAATTATACCCTATAATTCTGCCTTACCTACGACATAAAATATATTTTCCAACTCGCCAATACTTTAATGACATTGTTAAACAAACTCTGTTTGCTTTTATTTAACACGTAGTAGAAATATTTGACCATAACAAACGTCAGATTTGTGAGTCAAGTGGCTTAAATATTTGACGCTAATGGCACAAGCCGTACTTGCTTTCGTGTCATTGTTTCGTCAAGTGTACTTAACCTCTAGGTTTTATTTGAATAAGCGTTGTTTTAAATATTTGCTTAAAGGACAAATATTCATAGAAATATCTAAAATCTAATAATTAGATGTCGAATCCTGTCATTTGTCATCATCGTTCCAGCTTTATCACTAGCCGGTTGCAAACTAAACTTACTCCTTAAATTGTGGTCCACTATACAGGGTGTCACAAGACCCATCACCAAACCGAAGTCTACTCGTTGTGGACATCATGCCAAGTCATACTAACCAAAAATAATACCTGCGAAACGATTTTTTTTTAAGTTTTCACATTTTTAAAACCACAATTAAAAGCGCGCGCGTGCAATGCTCGAAATACCTACTTATCCATGGGGTCATAGAGCAACTAAAGAACATATGGGCGAGTTCAATGCATCGATGTTGTACCTAATTAGAAAAATTCCATACTAACTTTGAGCTTCAATATCTCCTGAACCAGTAATTTCCCAGGTATAGTGCCGAAGTAAAAAATGTTCGTAGTGATTGGTATAACAATGGGATTTCAGATTTCGTTAAGGGTCTTTTTATTTTTACACCCTGTATTTATTTATTATTAGCTTTGTGTCGGAGTATGGATTATTTATTTTCAAACTCCTCCAATATACCTACTGCTGATCAAGTTCGTTGCGGGTTCTAAGACAGTTTAACTTTCCAAGGGCCTTGACAAGACTTCAATGGTCACGGCTGCTGAACCTCACTACACAGGTATCACAAGTAGCACAGTTTAAAGATTGTGGTAGTATCCATGAGTGTGGGACTATTTCCGAAAGTAGTATATTATTATTAGCTTTTTACAAAGCGATTGCCGTCTGACCTCCGCAACCAAAAAGGGAATCTGATATTCCATGGTTTATGACGATTTCCCACACCGTCAAAGCTTTTTATGTCAACCGCAGCCGAAATCACTCGCCACTGCCGGCGCCGCTATAGGCCGTGGCCGGACCGTTAACGTGCTCTACGGGGCACGGGGCAAGCGATTATTAACTATTTAATACACACATCACTTTGAAAAGTCATTGGTTCGTGCCGTGGGCTTGTACTGGATACCCTCTGCATAGCAGTCTGTGGGTATCTCCACTGAGTTAACGCTGAATTTGGGTATCGAAAACAAATATCCTGAAAAATATAATCTTCTACAACATTCACACAACACCATCTAGTCCCAACCTAAGCAGAAGCTTGTACTATGGGTACTTGATAATGGATAAACATACATACATACTTTTTTTGTAAATAAATACATATTATACATAGAAACATCCAGACCAAGACAAACATCCATGTTCATGCACACAAATGTTTGACTTGAGCGGGAATCGAACACGCGAACTTAGGCGTAACAGTCGCGGCGCCAACCGGTCGTCATATGCAATATCAAATGACGTATTACCTACTAGATTTATAATAATAATTTCTTCAGTGACGGCATGGGTTAGTTCTGTTCTTTGTAGAACTCCCACATAGGTAATCCCCAAGCGACATGGCTTCCCACATGTATACAACGTTACATTGCACAAGTAATTAGCGAAATTTTGTTGCACGTGTTAACCGATGTGTTCGCAACGCACACGATATAATTATGCTCTCACCAAATACACGATACAAAAACGACCCTTAACGAAAATTGAAATCCCATATTGTACATTGGTACACGTCAAGAACATTTTTTTTAAATTGGGAAATTACTGCTTCAGGAGATATTGAGACTCAAAGTCACCATATATTTTTTTAATAATTATTACAAAATCGATGAATTTATCGCGCCAATTTATCCTAAGCATGTCATATGCACCCAAGAATAGGTAGGTACCTAGAAGCATTGCACGCACGCGCTTTATATTGCTTCTTACATTTTTTTAAGCCTAATATTTTTCTTCGTTTCCCAAATGTCATTTTTGCTTAGTATGACTTGGCAGGATGTGCAAAGCAAGTAGACTTCGGTTTGTGGATGGGTCTTTGACACCGTGGATATTACTATAAAATCACACAGATAATTATTTACTTATAGGTGACTAGATTCTACACAGGCAGCGATAGCCTAGTAGAGATACCAACAGACTGCCATGCAGAGGGTATCGAACTATCGAGTTCCAATCCACGGCGCGCACCAATGACTTTTCGGAGTTATGTGCGTATTGAATTGTTAATTATCGCTTGTCCCGTGCCTCGGAGAGCACGTTAAGCCGTCGGTCCCGGTTGTCCTGAAGAGCTTTGACAGACGTTACAGGGCGTCAGTACCTTCTAAATAAACTGACACTAGTCTAAACCATGGAATATCGCTATACCTTCGGGTTTCAGAGGTCAGACAGGCAGTCGCTCTGTGGAAAAGCTAATATTCAGCCATATCCGGTTAGACTAGGAAGCGAACCCCAGATTGAAATTGGGAATAACGCTAAGAGAATGATGATGACTAGATTCCACACAGGTAATAGAGGCTCGCTGATTTCATTATGAATGTTGCGTTTCGTTTAGTTAGTGAGAGTGCGGGGGGGCTTCATCCCCATCACTTCTTCCTCATACTACTCTTCCTCCTATCCTTCTGCCCATCTCGGAGGGCGTCAACGTACTATTTGTTACTCCTCCAGTGTTGCTTGTGTCCATGGGCGACGGTAATCGCTTACCATCAGACGATTGGTCTGCTCGTTTGCCATCTATTAAACATAAAGGTATTCGCGATATCTAAGTACTAAAAGTAACCTTTGTCTCTCTCCAGCCTTTTAAAATATGTCTTGATACACAAAATGCATACCATAACATCGATCTGACACGACAGGAAATTGCGCGAATCCGCGGGTCAAAGTTAAAGCCATGTATTCACTAGGGGACAAAGTCGCTCGACTTATCGCGAACAGACGCAGGACATTTACGTGCGACTGTCCCGCGACAATGTCGACCGACATTTCGCTCGTCCACATACCGGCATTGTGATCGAGATGTCGCCTAAGTGTTAACACAGTTTCGTTGGTAGTGTGGACCAACGAAGTGTGCTATAATCGCAGGTAGTCACGGAACAAATAGCAACACACGTCCTCACAAGTCAAATGCCGTCGGAAACTGTCGAGGGACACGAAGTCGCGCAAGGTCGACGCTATCGGACCGTCGACAAGCGACTTGTTCCCCGACACGTAGATGTCGCCTGCGATGTCGGGCGATGGCCCCGCGACGTCGCTCAACACGTAGAATTCGTGTCGGGCGACAAGGTCGCGGGACAAATGTCCCCTAATGAATACGAGGCTTAAAGCCATGTATTCACTAGGGGACAAAGTCGCTCGACTTATCGCGAACAGTCGCAGGACATTTACGTGCGACTGTCCCGCGACAATGTCGACCGACATTTCGCTCGTCCACATACCGGCATTGTGATCAAGATGTCGCCTAAGTGTTAACACAGTTTCGTTGGTAGTGTGGACCAACGAAGTGTACTATAATCGCGGGTAGTCGCGGAACAAATAGCAACACACGTCCTCACAAGTCAAATGCCGTCGGAAACTGTCGAGGGACACGAAGTCGCGCAAGGTCGACGCTATCGGAGCGTCGACAAGCGACTTGTTCCCCGACACGTAGATGTCGCCTGCGATGTCGGGCGATGTCCCCCGCGACGTCGCTCAACACGTAGAATTCGTGTCGGGCGACAAGGTCGCGGGACAAATGTCCCCTAATGATTACGAGGCTTAATTCATAAAAGTGTTGCGTCACCCTCAAAGTTGATAATTAGATTAAAGCATGGGTTAAAGTATGTTTTTTCGTCCGTGTGGTGACGGATTAAGAATACGAAATGTCACCACCCCATATCATCCCATGGGTGTCGTAAGAGCCGACAGAGGGAGCATATTATACAGAGAACAACACTGCAAGAGAAGGAAAACTTGATAAAAACCCTATACCAACCCGTTTGGCCAGCGTGGTATAGTAGGCCAATTCCTCCTTTCAAAGGAGAGGCCTAGTCCAGCAGTGGACTATTAAGGCTGATGTGATGATAAAGTATGTTTTTTACGTTTTATATAACTAAACTACTGAATCGATTAACTTGCTTTAGATCGTGATCTAGCGAGCGCTCATATCTTTACTTGGCTTGTCTTTCATAATAGTTCGGCAAAGCTAAGTAAAGCTTGTACCTACAGGGCACCAGGGGCGTCGCCAGCCGATGGCCTAGCGGAGGAGGGGGGGGGGGGGACAAGTTGATGTGGAAAATTAGAAAAGTACTGGGAAAAGTATGATTTGTAGGATTTTTCAGTCTTTGGGGCAGCTTCCCCCCTCTGCCCCCTTTGTGCGACGCCTTTTCAGGGCACCACTTGAATGCGTGACCGCGAGTCGCATTTATATCAGAGTGCTACCGTGTTCAGAGGGCGCGTAAACCTGTTCGTTCCGGTTCATGTCTCCTCGCGTCATCAAAGGTATTTTCCCTAGAGCATAAGAATATCAATATTATTGTTTGAATTTGTATTATCAGTTTGTTAGCTAACACTCGCTAATGTATGATGAACGGGTTTGCTTGTAGCCAATGTCATTTTTATTAAAGTAGCTTTGTTGGTATACGTTTTATATGGTACAGTTTTATAGGTAGTACAGTCTTGCTGGTTTGAGCATGAATGGGTCGGTTGGAGCGGGCTATCTCATCATGGAAATGGACGTAAAGTAACAGCATCTATACTGTTACGCTTGGTTGGATGAGTGAGAGTGCCGGAGGCCTCATACCCTATTCCTTCTCCCTCATCCCTCTCCTATTCCTTTTCCCAAACCAAAGTGCGGCTGTACACTTGTGATTCCTCTGGTATTGCTTGTGTCCATGGGCGGTGGTAAGTGATCCGTCAGCTCGACAAATGAGCCTATTACATAAAAAAAGTAGTTACAAAGGCGATTTAATGATGAAAGAACTTCCTTCCAGCCAATCATAAGTTAAAATGGCATATGACCCATGGCATGCACCACTGACTTTTCGAAGTTACATGTGTAATGTCCGTGTGGTGACGGATTAAGAATACGGATTGTCACCACCCCATATCATCCCATGGGTGTCGTAAGAGCCGACAGAGGGAGCATATTATGCAGAGAACAGCACTGTAAGAGAAGGAAAACTTGATACTAACCCTATACCAACCCGTTTGGCCAACGTGGTATAGTAAAAAAAATGATTTATGAAAAATGATTTATTTCTGCCACAACCAGACAAATTACGTGGTAAAAGAAAGGTACACACAGAATAAAAAATATATATATAAAAAGAAACAAAAAAACATCGTTAACAGCTATAACACGCTAAGGCCAGGTCGTGGCAGCAATGGGACCCCGTTCAGCATAACACCAGACTCGCTGGCACTGATATTCTACGCCAGTACGCCAATTCGCTAGTAGGCCAATTCCTCCTTTCAAAGGAGAGGCCTAGTCCAGCAGTGGACTGTTAAAGGCTGATGATGATGATGTGAAAAGTTTAGGCTTGCAAAACAGTACCTAACAAAATTGTGAGTAAACCTACTAGTCTACATACAACGAACAGATGCCTGTCATGTGTGAAACACAGTTAAACAGTGCGAAAATTGTTAAAAATAATAATTGTTGAATTCCTGGTTTGTGAGCTAGTTCATTTTGAATGTTGCAATGTGACTTTTTGTAGAAATTAGTGGGCAAACATACATACATACACAAACACATACATATGAAAATTAGCACATCTGTTTAGAAGCTCACGTTGCGTTAACAAATATTGTGCAATCCAATTTATCAAATTATCTCATTGCTATTATAAACGCGAAACGGTATCGGGTTCGAATCTACGGCGCGCACTAATGACTTTTCGGATTTACACATAACTCATAAATGTATTGAATTGTTAATTATCGCTTGCCCCGTGCCACGGAGAGCACGTTAAGCCGTCGGTCCCGGTTGTCTTGAAGATCTTTGACAGTCGTTACAGGGCGTCAGTACCTTCTAAATAAACTGACACTAGTCTAAACAATGGAATATCGCTATCCCTTCGGGTTGCGGAGGTCAGACAGGCAGTCGCTCTGTGGAAAAGCTAATATTCAGCCAAATCCGGTTAGACTAGAAAGCGGACCCCAGGTTGGAACTGGGATAACGCTAGGAAGATGATGTATTATAAACGCGAAAGTTTGTAAGGATAGAGTTTATCCTCTTTCACGCAAAAACTATTACTAAACTTTGCAGTAGTCTATATTTACGCACTAGGAATATGTATAGGATAAGTGTTTAGCCAAAAGTGCTAAATAACGCCTAACTAGTTTAAGGAAAATACACCAAAATTACATAAGAAATTAGACTATTGCTAAATATTAGGTAGAAAATCCAACGATTTTTGGTACTTCCTTGTCTAGATAGTAGAGTCCAAACAGCAATAGCATAGTGGAGATACCAACCGACTGCCATGCAGTGGGTATCGGGTTCGAAACCACGGCGCATACCACTGACTTTTCGGAGCTATGTGCGTATTGCATAATAATGCTCTCTGGAAATCTTAAGTCAGTCCTCTGAATAAGCTGTCTCTAATCTTAACCATGTAATATCGCTATCCCTTCGGGTTGCGGAGGTCAGACAGGCAGGCACTACGTGGAAAAGCTAATATTCAGCCAAATTCGGTTAGACCCGTTAGACTATAAGCGGACACCGGGTTGCAAGTGGGATAAGGCTAGGAGGAGGAGTATATTCTTGTTGGTTTTAGAATAAGCTTATCAATCACTCTTCTCTTTAAAATAATCATACAACTTCTCCTTAAAGCTTCCCCATTAGTCAGTGGCTAGCTATGGTGCATGGGTTCGGAAGGTCTCAGTATTTGGTCGGTAGCGGTATAATAAAATTATTGATACTTTGGCTTGTAAGCTAAATTACCTAAACCTTAAGTGGTTACCTTGGTTTGTTAACTTAAGTAAATATTTTGCAAAAAACGTAGTTTGGAATCGAATTATTAACCCCACCGCCCTAGCAACCCCGTCACGTTTAACCACATTCAAACATCCTCGGTCGATGCCTTCCAGTATTATTTTAGGTTACAAAATGCCTTGTCATGTATGTATTTATAAAAGAAGTTGAATGGCCTTCAATGTCCTTAACTATTTATACCTAGCAGACTCGCTCGAGTGAAATTACGTTAATGGTTACCACTTCGTATCCAGTGGTCGCAGTTAGGTATTTAAGCTCTACTATTCATCATCATCATTATCAGCCTGCCATTAGCCACTGCTAGCCTGCTCGCCTCTCCAATGGCACGCCACTGAGCCTAATCTTCGGCGCTTTGTGTTCAGCCGCTGCCAGCCACTTTGCGTATATACAGGGTGTAAAAAGACCCTTAACGAAAACTGAACGCTCATGTTGTACCAATCACTACGAATATTTTTACTTCGGCACCATATCTGGTTAACCACCTCACCAGTTACTATTGACGGCGAAACATTAAAACTCGTTGACCGATATATTTACCTTGGCCAAAATCTTTCTTTTGATAAGGAACAGCAAAAAACTGTGATATCAAGGAGGATTCATCTCGGTTGGGCTGCATTTTCGAAACTGGACGACATCTTAAAATCATCTAAAGTCCCTCAATGTTTGAAGACCCGTCTCTATAACCAATGTGTTTTGCCCACAATGACTTACGGTGGCGAGACATGGACGCACACACAAGAGGCGGTATACAGATTGAGAGTCGCACAAAGAGCCATGGAGCGCTCCATGCTTGGTATTCGTCAAATAGACCGAGTTCCCAACGTTGAAATTCGAAAACGTACAAAGGTGCTTGACGTGGGAAATCGAATAATGACATTGAAATGGGATTGGGCAGGACATCTGGCTAGCCGTGGTGACAACAGGTGGAGTTGGGCCGTAATGGAATGGTGGCCACGGATGGGGAAAAGAAGTGTCGGCCGGCCCTTAGCAAGATGGGCCGACGATATTGTTGCGATCGCGGGCCGAGCTAGATTACCACAAGATAGAGGGAAATGGCATCAACAAAGAGAGGCCTATGTTCAGCAGCGGACAAAGTCAGGCTGTGGATGATGATGATGATGACCATACCTGGGAAATTACTGGTTCAGGAGATATTGAGGCTCAAAGTTAGTGTGGAATTTTAATAATTAGGTACAAAATCGATGCATTTACCCCGCCAATATGTTCTTTAGATGCCCTATGACCCCATGGATAAGTAGGTATTTCGAGCATTGCACGTGGCCGCTTTTAATTGCGGTATTATTTTTGGTTAGTATGACTTGGCATGTCCACACCGAGTAGACTTCGGCTTGGTGATGGGTCTTGTGACACCCTGTATACTCTACTATTATAAAATTGTAAATAAAAAGCTTAAAAACGATTCCAAACTGGGTACATTAACAGTTCAAAGTTTGTATCAAGAAAATAGGTTCTACGTAATAGTCCGCACTACAAACATACAGTTACATTCACGGCATAAAATCTCATCGGTATAAGTGTTTCTAAGTTTTCTGTGTTCAGCTAAACAGACAAACTCTTCTGCCTATTATAGGTAGAGTATTTTCAACATCAGACACATTCTACATAAAAATATATAGCCTATAATAATGTAATTTTCACATATATATGTCAGGTCAAATAATGATTTAATACTTCTATAATAAAATCGGTATTTAACTAACCAAAAAGCAGTTCAAAAGTTTACCTTATACCTTTGTAATAAGGAAAACGTCCAGTTTTTACGACTGCAAATGTAGTCGGTTCTTCCTGCTATATATTAGTGAGTATTGCTCAATGTTCGACTGTTATCAATATATTTAAGTGAAGCATAGTTTTTATAATGTCTGTGGCGAAATTATTGGTTTTGGTTGTTTTAGTTCTGACATTGGTGCAGGTTAGTGAAATTCACTTGCATTTTTATTGACACTTTTTTAATTTGCTTGTTCATTGTTACTTGCTAAATGGCGAAGGAAGCGTGAGGAAATATCAGCTCTGTATATACATAGATTGACTACTGCTCTCGCCTCTTTCCACGTTAAGAAGCCTTAGATTGCAGTTCACCACGCTGGCCAAGAGCGGGTTGGCAGACTTCACACCATTTTTGAGAACTTAGTTCAGAACGAAGACATGCAGACTTCCTCGCAAAATTTCGTTCACCATCTAGCAAGCAATAAATAACAATTTAATACGCACATAACTTTGAAAAGTGAGTAGTGCGCGTATTAGGAGTTGGAGTTGAGACGCTCTCTGTAGTCCTTCTGTTTTTTTATTTATTTTTTATTTTTCAAAAGACAGCTATACCCGCAATAGGAAGAAATTCCTGTGTCGCGGGGGACTTTACAAACATACAACCAACGGACACAATTTTTAACCCTCCAGTCTGTAAGTCTCTCCACTAGACTATCGCTGATCTACATTATTATGTCCGAGAGATGAAGGACTTTACACCGAGCAAATTATATAAGCAAAGAGTCTCACTCTTTACTTAAGGGGCCTACAAGAGCTAAACGCAAGTTTTATAATGCTTGATATGAATCAATGCAGTTAACACAATGAGAAAAATATATGATATTCTTCAGGATATAATCTAGTTAAGTACTGTGTTGAAAACATAATACAACTAACTTTATTCTCTAAAAAAATATAAAAACCATATTAAAATACATACAATCATTCTGATTTTTTGACAAATTATTCAACAAGCAACATACTAACGAAATACTGTTTTACTTTTTTTAATCCAATCAATACATTTTATGTAATTAATTTATTTTATGGTTTGTAAAGAGTTCTGAACGTCCCGTCGTCGTCACGCTTCTCTGTCTTATGTATGCAATCCGACAGGGACAGCGAAATAGCTCTTGTAGTCCCCTTAAATAGTAAAAAAAGAGCATGCATGAGGAATCTGATGGGAGTGAATGAAGCAAGAGAGATATGTCAGGATCGTTGCAAATGGCGTCTCTGCCTACCTCTGCGGTAAACAAGCGTGAGTCTATGTATGTATGTACCTACTTAAATATTAGTATCCGTACGATCAGTCTTACTTTCCAATTCCTGCAATAAATTTCGGATTAAATTCGTTGCGGTCTATCCTACTATTATCATTAACATATCACTGCTTTAAATACACATTCAATCAACTTGTTCTAACTGATATAATATATTATCGCTGAGCCTAAACTACTCAAGACATGACAACATGACTCTTAGAGCGAAGGTTCTTTTTTACGAGCTTTTATTTACTTTCACCTATCCTGGTGTCTTACAAGATTAATTGCCCGGTTTTCTATTAAGCTGAAAATTTCTAAATCACGCGTGCAATAAATACGATATCATGGACAAGGGCTTCAGCCGATGGCCTAGTGGGCGGGGCAAGTTGATATGAAAAAACCGGTCAAGTGCGAGACTCGCGCTCCGAGAGTTCCGTACAAAACTGTAGGTATAACTAATTATTTCCCTCTCCGTGGGATCTCCACCTTGTCGTGGTGGGGAGGCTCAGTAACCGTGGTTTGGACACCCACAGTGAAGCCAAGCGGGATCCCGGGAGTGGACGCTCCACGTGGGTTTGGGTGACGCTTGCGTAGGATGCGTCCCAAGGTGCGGGTGCGGGGGACAGTTCTGTCTGTCCCTACGCAGACGGGGACGGTCGCGGGAGGAGAGGCGTTTCGGTGTTGCGTTGCCGCGCGCCCTATCTTCCGCGACCAAATGGGGGCGCACCATTTGATGCGTTGCGGTGGGTCCGCGGAGGAAAAGGAGATGCGGTGTTGTCAGGTTGCTATCCTCCCTATGCTCTGCAGCCGTTTTAGTGCCTGCGGACGGCGAGCGCTGGGGCTGCTCTTCGTCCGCCAAAAGGCAAGAAGGCGGCGTAATGCCCGCGCCGCCTCCCAAGTAGCATAATGAGGCGGAGCCTGCCAAGACCAACGTCGGGCCAGTCCCGGGCGGGGTCACGGCAAAGTATGCTATCCGCGAATCGCGTGACCCCGCCACTACACTACACTACACTACTGCCTGGGGAGAGCCTCCACACACCTCTTCCACCAGTCCCAAGCCCGGTCGATCACACTCTGACCGGGTTGAGATAGCTCATAAGAGGAGTTTCCATCGTAGTCAACAAAAAAAAAAGATTCTAGATCGACTGGAAGTACCCTTTAGTTTTGACTTGAGAATTTCATATGAATTTCAATTTATACCTGTACAAGCTCATGAAAAAAGGGGTAGTAACTTTAAAATTATTAAAAATATTTTAATTATACGATGTACCTAACTGCAAATTTACGGTTTTCGCAATTTTTACTTTATCTGTGCTAGACGTTGTTTCGTGCCCAATTTCATAATTCTGTGTTAACGGGAAGAGCCCTGTAAGGTTTTGATTCCCTTGCGAGTAGTTCATCATCATCATCAGCCCTTTGCAGTACAAAGGGCTGATGATGATGATGATCCCATTTTTTAAAGCACTCCTAGCGCAAAGTAACTGTAAAGCAGGGTTTCTTAAAGTGGGGTCCATGGACCCCTTAGGGATCCGTAGCCTGAGTAACAGGGGTTCGCAGTGGCTCAGTTAATAGGTTCTCAACATATTTAATTGGAATTTGTGCATTAAACTCACGCCTCGAACAAACTCGTAGCTACGAGCGTCGGGCAGTGAAAGTATATTTTTTATAAATAAGATTTGTTTTTTTTTACTTTATGTTATTCGTTAGTAGTCCGTTGAAATTTTTACGTGCTGAAAGTGATCCGTGACTGCAAAAAGTTTAAGAAACCCTGTCAGTCCATACTGCTAGAGGGCGCATGTAGAAAATGTATGGAAATTGTCTACATAAACCTCGGACTGGACCCCTAGGGCAGTGCCTCACATAGGTATTTCCTAACACTAAGAGAAATTAACCGCCATTGTTTTAAATACCACCGGGGGAAATCAGGACTGTTTGCTTGTTATTACCAAAACTATGTAAGCCTTTTGCTAATGGATTTTATTATTTTTAAGAAGATTCGGTTTCCGCTGTGTATTTTACATACATAGACTCACGCCCGTTTACTTCAAGGGGTAGGCAGAGGCGTAATAGGTAAAAATATCAGTCGACGACTTTTTGCCGCCGCTGCGTCACTGAGAAGATTACGCAATATCCTTCCCATACCTACTAAAATTGCACTTGTGCAATCTAATCTTCTTCCCATTCTTGACTATGCCGATGCCCTGCTATCTAGATCTCAATGAGAACCAGCTAGATAAACTTGAGCGCCTCCAAAACTTCTGCATAAGGTTCATATATGGCTTACATAAATATGACCACATCACTGAATTTCGTAACAAGCTCAAATGGCTGCCAATCCGCCTTCGACGGAATACTCACATCCTTTGCCTTCTTTATAATATATTATTTAATCCATTATTTCCTTTTTATCTTAAACGTCGATTCGAATATCTTCACGACACACATTCAAGGTGATTGAGATCATCAGAAAATCTTAAATTGAAAGTCCCTACGCATTCTACAGTTTTCTTTCAAAATTCCTTCACAGTTCAAGCTGTGTGGAATGAGTTCCCGGAAACTATCAGATGGGCTCAATCACTACTCATATTTTTCAAAATCTGATCACAAACCACTATTTGTCACAAGATGGTCACAAGTATCACGACTGTTTATTGTTGTATAAATATATTATTATAGTTTATATGTATAGTAAATAGTTTCTTTATTTATTTTATAAAAGTATTAAGTATAGGTTTGTTTAGTATTTGTTTTATTGTAGGTATGTACAATTTATAGGTATTCTATGTCTCATCGAAAAATGTTTTACGCATTAAAATAATTTATAAATTAATAAAACAATAATATTGTATTATGTAATATAATGATGAGTAAATTGAAAATAATTATATGTAATTCTCTATTTTAAAATATCAATCTAAATGTTATAATATTATGAATAATGCTATGTTTAAAATTATTATGTTGACATTATATAAGTAGGTACCAAGCATGTTTTCTGTTGTTCATATAAATAGTTTATATTTACGTTTTAAATTTACTTAATTAATAATTTAATTTTAATTATAATTATTTAAAAAAAATCAACAATACATGACTCATCTAAATTTTCGCATGCCTACTGAGGGTGAGTTATGTTAAGGACAAATAAAAATATAACACCTTTGTAACCAGATCTCTGCGAATAAAGATTTCATTTCATTTCATATACTCTTATAGGTAGCGATAGCCTAGTGGAGATACCAACAAACTGCCATGCATAGGGTATTGGGTTCGTATCCACGGCGGCGGCGCGCACCACTGACTTTTCGGAGTTATGTGCGTATTGAATTGTTAATCATCGCTTGTCCCGCGCCTCGGAGAGCACGTTAAGCCGTCGGTCCCGGTTGTCATGAAGATCTTTGACAGTCGTTATAGGGCGTCGGTACCTTCTAAATAAACTGACACTAGTCTAAACCATGGAATATCATTATCCCTTCGGGTTGCGAAGGTCAGACAGGCAGTCGCTGTGGAAAAGTTAATATTCAGCTAAATCAGGTTACACTAGTAAGCGGACCCCGGATTGAGACTGGGAGCATGATACACTTATATAATTGTATTGACATAATAATAATATGTTCTATTGGTTTTGAACACACTGTTCCACAAGGTACACAATAGTCCGTAACCCACACAATTGTACTTTTTATAAATATCTATTTCAAACTAGATAGTTTAAAAGAGATCGCATTTTGCGATAGGACCGCCCTGCTGTGCAAGTTTACAGTACAAGTTTTAAGTTACTTTTACCAATGTAATTTCGTATGTAAGTAAATTGGTGTACAATAGAGTGTTAGTCTATCTATCTAATCTATCTAAATAAATAAATAAAATGGACAGTGGAAACTATGGAACATCACTATCTCTTTGGATTACGGAATTTAGACAGCAAAGCTATGCAAAAGCTATATTATTTATATTAACAAGCCGAGCCCGGACTCCTAGGTCTAAGGACGGCAGCGGCACCGCCATAACGCTAGGACCATAAAGGAAATTATTCTTCTTCACCAAATATTGCACGTTTATTTTGTCGTCAAGTATTAAAAACCACGTTCAGTGACACGAAAATACAATTAACATGTATATTCAAACAACTTTACTCACGTCACTGATTTTTCACTCTACAGCGCGTGATAACAGTAGGCAAACAAACTTAGTTTGTAGAACTAAGTTTATATAAAAGCGATCTTTAACCAAGTTAGACATGATAATGTTTTTGTATAATTATTATTTTGTTCTTAGTATCAAAAACACAAAGATAATTACTGCGTATAGACCACATTTTCAGAGAGCTAGTTCAAATACTTAGCTGAAAATGAAAACCAGTAGAAATAACAAGATACAGGCATCATCAGTTGTCTCAACTGCCTGTCTGATTAAATATAATAGTAATAATAAAACCTCTCTGGGGCTGTCGTTATCTCACCATGAGACTAACGCAATTTCAGAGGGCAGAACATAAACCGAAACATAATTTCGCCAGTTATGTTAACTGGCGAAGTTATGTTTCGGTTTATGTTATTTTATTTTCAAACTCGCAACTGCTCGCAAAGCAGCGATACCCTAGTGGAGAGACTGACAGACTGCTACGCAGAGGGTCTCGGGTTCAAATCCACAGCGCGCACCGATGACGTTTCGGAGTTATGTGCGTATTAAATCATTAATTATCGCTTGCTAAACGGTGAAGGTAAACATCGTGAGGAAACCTGCATGTCTGAGAGTTCTCCATAATGTTCTCGAAAGATATGTGAAGACTGCCAACCCGCACTTGGCCAGAGTGGTGGACTATGGCCTTACCCTTCTCATAACGGGAAGAGGCCCGTGGCCGGCAGTGGGATCATCATCATCATCAGCCCTTTGTACTGCAAAGGGCTGCGGCACTTGGCCATAGTCCACCACTCTGGCCAAGTGCGGGTTGGCAGTCTTCACATATCTTTCGAGAACATTATGGAGAACTCTCAGACATGCAGGTTTCCTCACGATGTTTACCTTCACCGTTTAGCAAGCGATAATTAATTATTTAATACGCACATAACTCCGAAAAGTCATCGGTGCGCGCCGTGGATTCGAACCCGAGACCCTCTGCGTAGCAGTCTGTCAGTCTCTCCACTAGGGTATCGCTGCTTTGCGAGCAGTTGCGAGTGTAAAAATAAAATAACATAACATAAACCGAAACATAACTTCGCCAGTTATGTGTTCTGCCCTCTGAAATTGCGTTAGTCTCATGGTGAGATAACGACAGCCCCAGAGGGGTTTTATTATTATATTTAACTATTATATTTAATCAGGCAGGCAGTTGAGACAACTGATGATGCCTGTATCTTGTTATTTCTATTGGTTTTCATTTTCAGCTAAGTATTTGAACTAGCTCTCTGAAAATGTGGTCTATACGCAGTAATTATCTTTGTGTTTTTGATACTAAGAATAAAATAATAATTATACAAAAACATTATCATGTCTAACTTGGTTAAAGATCGCTTTTATATAAACTTAGTTCTACAAACTAAGTTTGTTTGCCTACTGTTATCACGCGATGTAGAGTGAAAAATCAGTGACGTGAGTAAAGTTGTGTGAATATACATGTTAATTGTACTTTCGTGTCACTGAAAGTGGTTTTTAGGGTTCCGTACCTCAAGGTAAAAAAAGGAACCCTTATAAGATCACTTTCTTGTCCGTCTGTCTGTCTGTCTGTCTGTCTGTCCGTGTGTCACCACCGATTTTCTCAGGAACGGGTGGACCTAGCAAATTGAAATTTATACCAGATACTGAGGTCTATGGTAGCTATTAGGTGTATGAAAATCAGGGTCCTGGGTCAAGCGAATAAAAAGATATGGTCAAAATTAGATTTTTGCGAAAACTTGTAAGTACCAAAATTAACCTTAATTTTCAACTTTTTTTAATTTTCTGAATTTTTCCTTTACTTGTGCTGTAAGACCTTGGTTTTGACCAAAATTGACAATTCTAGGTCAACCGTAAGTACCCTATAGGTTTTGGGCCAAAAACCTATATGGTAGTTCCCGTTGAACTAGAATCACGAAATTTGGCCAAAAGCAGGGTCTTACAGCACAAATAAAGGAAAAATTACAAAAAATAAAAAAGTGTAAAATTTAAGGGTGTCCCCATATTTACATAGTAGACTCCATTTAAGATAGTCCTCTAAGTTGTATGGGCGCTCATACAGATTTAGAGGACTAGCGTAATTCAACCTCAAATAAGGTAAAATGCATACGGAACCCTCGGTGCGCGGGTCAGACTCGCACTTGCCCGAATTTTTTATTAATACTTGAGTACAAAATAAACGTGCAATATTTGGTGAAGAAGAATAATTTCTATCATCGTCCTAGCGTTATGGCGGTGCCGTCCTAAGACCTAGGAGTCCGGGCTCGGCTTGTTAATATAAAGAATATAGCTTTTGCATAGAGCGATTGCTGTCTAACTTCCGTAATCCAAAGAGATAGCTATTTTCCATAGTTTACACTGTCCATTTTATTTATTCATTTAGATAGATTAGATAGATAGACTAACACTCTATTGTACACCAATATACTTACATACGAAATTACATTGTTAAAAGTAACTTAAAACTTGTACTGTAAACTTGCACAGCAGGGGGGTCCTATCGCAAAATGCGATCTCTTCCAGACTATCTAGTTTGAAATAGATATTTATAAAAAGTACAATTGTGTGGGTTACGGTGTACCTTGTAGAACAGTGTCTTTAAAACCAATAGAACATATTATTAAGTCAATACAATTATATAAGTGTATCATGCTCCCAGTCTCAATCCGGGGTCCGCTTACTAGTGTAACCTGATTTAGCTGAATATTAACTTTTCCACAGAGCGACTGCCTGTCTGACCTTCGCAACCCGAAGGGATAATGATATTCCATGGTTCAGACTAGTGTCAGTTTATTTAGAAGGTACTGACGCCCTATAACGACTGTCAAAGATCTTCATGACAACCGGGACCGACGGCTTAACGTGCTCTCCGAGGCACGGGACAAGCGATAATTAACAATTCAATACGCACATAACTCCGAAAAGTCAGTGGTGCGCGCCGCCGCCGTGGATACGAACCCGATACCCTTTGCATGGCAGTTTGTTGGTATCTCCACTAGGCTATCGCTACCTATAAGAGTATATGAAATGAAATGAAATCTTTATTCGCAGAGATCTTTTTTTTTTTTTTTTTTTGGTATCGGGTTGGAAAATCCTCATGGAGTCCCTCCGCCCCGGGGGGGAAGGACGAAGGGGACTGTCAGACTCTTACTGACTAAAAACCAACCCGTGCTCCTCATGTACCCATGTGTCGGAGGGTAGGGATTCACCAAAGCATTCCTCGCTACCCCCCGACGGGTATTGGCCCGCCAGATGGTCAGGCGGGCCCCGAACGAAACCCCCTTGGCGGCGGATGAAGGTGTTGGGCTCCGCCGCCAAAACACCCAGCGGCCGCAGAGGATAGGGAGGACGGCAACGCAACACCGCATCTCCTCTTCCTCTGCGGTCCCACCGCGACGCAACGATGGTGCGCCCCCATTTGGTCGCGGGAGATAGGGCGCGGGGCAACGCAACACCCACACGCCTCTCCTCCCGCGACCGCACCCGACTGCGAGGGACAGACAGAACTGTCCCCCGCACCCGCACCATGGGACGCATCCTACGCAGGCCTCTACTAAGCCCACGTGGAGCGTCCCCTCCTGGGATCCCGCTTAGCTTCACCGTGGGTGGCTTCTAACCCACGGTTACTGAGCCCCCCCACCACGACAAGGTGGAGATCCCACGGGAGGGATTCGCAGAGATCTGGTTACAAAGGTGTTATATTATTATTTGTCCTTAACATATCTCACCCTCAGAATTATAATTAAAATTAAATTATTAATTAAGTAAATTTAAAACGTAAATATAAACTATTTATATGAACAACAGAAAACATGCTTGGTACTTATATAATGTCAACATAATAATATTAAACATAGTATTATTCATAATATTATAACATTTAGATTGATATATTAAAATACAGAATTACATATAATTATTTTCAATTTACTCATCATTATATTACATAATACAATATTATTGTTTTATTAATTTATAAATTATTTTAATGTGTAAAAACATTTTTCGATGAGACATAGAATACCTATAAATTGTACATACCTACAATAAAACAAATACTAAACAAACCTATACTTAATACTTTTATAAAATAAATAAAGAAACTATTTACTATACATATAAACTATAATAATATATTTATACAACAATAAACAGTCATGATACTTGTGACCATCTTGTGACAAATAGTGGTTTGTGATCAGATTTTGAAAAATATGAGTAGTGATTGAGCCCATCTGATAGTTTCCGGGAACTCATTCCACACAGCTTGAACTGTGAAGGAATTTTGAAAGAAAACTGTAGAATTCGTAGGGACTGAAAGTCCCTACGAATTTAAGATTTTCTGATGATCTCAAGCACCTTGAATGTGTGTCGTGAAGATATTCGAATCGACGTTTAAGATAAAAAGGAAATAATGGATTAAATAATATATTATAAAGAAGGCAAAGGATGTGAGTATTCCGTCGAAGGCGGATTGGCAGCCATTTGAGCTTGTTACGAAATTCAGTGATGTGGTCATATTTATGTCAAGCCATATAATATATGAACCTTATGCAGAAGTTTTGGAGGCGCTCAATTTTATCTAGCTGGTCCTCATTGAGCTCTAGATAGCTGGCATCGGCATAGTCAAGAATGGGAAGAAGATTAGATTGCACAAGTGCAATTTTAGTAGGTAACTATGGGAAGGAAATTGCGTAATCTTCTCAGTGACGCAGCGGCGACGAAAAGTCGTCGACTGATATTTAGGGAGTGCACAGTCCAAGACAACGTTTTTTCAATGATAATCTACAGATTCTTCACTTCATTAATAAGAGGAATTGAAACGCCACCAAAAGACACCTGGGGAAGTAGAGACCAAGGAACCTTTGACATTAATCTAGAAATGCCGATAATTGTGATCTGGGTTTTCATAGGATTTATCGTAAGTCTATTGGTCCATTTTGATATTTCAGCCAGATCGTAATTTATCATGGAGTTAGCCGATGACAAATTTTCATAATTTGCTTGGTTGTTTTGCATATCATCAGCATAAAGGTGGTAGGAAGTTAAATACACTTAACAGAGGAGGAGGGGCTAACCGGGGTACTTGCCCCGGGCGGCAGCATCATGAGGGCGCCAAAATAATGTCACGACATAGAGCGAAAAATTCGCACTGGTTGGAAAACTGTTGGGAAGGGTGCCAGTTTCAAGATTTGCCCTTGGTTCGGGTTGTGAACATGTTGAGGCAAACATATATGTAAATGCAATGGAATTAAAAAAAATAAAAAGTAGATATTTATCAAGATGAGTAATTAGGAGAGTGGAAAATGATAATAAAAAAATAAACTTATTATGTTACATTAACATAACTACTAGTGTTAAAAGCTTAAAAGTAAACAGTTTATTGTTACATAGATCCAATTTGAAACTGTGTTTAGGTAGTAAGTCATTATAAAGACGGCACATCCTTTCTATATGGTTGTAAAATGACGTATTACTCAGGTTCTTATCTTTGCTCTGTGTCTTCAACCAAATGCAGGGCATTCAAGGAACAATTATTTTAAGTGAGACCTAATCCTGGTCAGAAAATATAAAGAGCAAAAGATTTGTTTTAATTAAAACGTAAATAAAAATGGCAGATGGTTCTAGTCTTGCGTAAAAACGTAAAATACACGGGTGCTTAAGTTTTTTTTAGACGTTCTCTATTGCGAAGGTATTATGCAATGTATAAGTGTTTTTACAAAATAGTTATGCTAGGTTTCGCCCGCGCCTACTCTTTTATAAATTAAATACCTATATCTAACGATACCTAATACAACGTAGTAAAAAAACCGGCCAAGTGCGTGTCGGGCCACGCGCAATGTAGGGTTCCGTACTTGGGCAACTACGGAACCCTACATTGCGCGTATAATGACTTGCTGCAAAGGGTATTAATGTACAACAAATCCGACTGGTTATTTTGCTGAAAAAATAATTTTAATAACACTATTGTAAGAACCTAAGTTTTGTTTAGAAAAATACTAGGTATGTATCCAGTTATGTATTGTAAACATAAAATGTGGTTTCCAAGATATACTACTACTATACATACGTAGTACCGTAGTACATTACATACCAAAGTACGTATATCTTTAAGATTAAGCCAGCGCGCCCAATGTAAACTCACAGAAATAGGTATTTATAAGTTAACCGACGATTACTCGTAAACTAGTGATACCTACTTAGCCGTGATAGTTTTCCTTTTAAATTCGTTATATGTACTACATTTGTGATTTTTTTCACCTCTTCCAAAGTAATAGTTTAGCCGGCAGAGGGAGGGGACACTTTAGTCTAACAATTTTTTCACTTCAAAGCTTGATATTTGACAAACCAATCACATACATACATACATAGACTCACGCCTGTTTTCCCGAAGGGCTAGGCAGAGGCATATTAAACGCCCACTTTTCGCCAGTGTTTTGATCCCACGTAATAGGTGGCGAGCCTATTGCCGCTTATCCCCTATGTTCTTGGTGGGAACATAGGGTTCCCACCAAGAACATAGGGTCCCAAGCCAACCTCACCTGCAAGTGATGCGCCTGCCGATCAACGGACGAGGCTCTGGCAAACAAAATATCCCGATAAGCGGCAATAGGCCACCTATTACGTAGGATCAAAACACTGGCGAAAAGTTTTTTTATGTATGTATATATGTAAAATACACAACGGAAACCGACTCTTCTTAAAAATTATAAAATCCATTAGCAAAAGGCTTACATACTTTTGGTAATAGATACGAGTACCTAAGCAAACAGTCCTGATTTCCCCCGATGGTATTTAAAACAATGGCGGTTAATTTCATCATCGTCTTAGTGTTGGGAAATACCTATGTGAGGCTCTGTCCTAAGGGTCCAGTCCGAGGTTTATGTAGACAATTTCCATACATTTTCTAAATGCGCCCTCTAGCAGTATGGACTGACTTTACAGCAGGGTTTTTTAAACTTTTTGCAGTCACGGAGCATTTTCAGCATGTAAAAATTTCAACGGACTACTAACGAATAACCTAAAGTAAAAAAAAAAACAAATCTTAATTATAAAAAATACTTTCACTGCCCGACGCTCGTAGCTACGAGTTTGTTCGAGGCGTGAGTTTAATGCACAAATTCCAATTAAATATGTTGAGAACCTATTAACTGAGCCATTGCGGTCCCCTGTTACGGATCCCTAAGGGGTCTATGGATCCCACTTTAAGAAACCCTGCTTTACAGTTACTATGCGCTGGGAGTGCTTTAAAATATGGCTTATTGTTCTTGTCGAGAAATGACTTGTTATTCGATCCAAAAGAGAGTTCAGTTATACTCTCTGATTGTGTTCGTGATCAAAACCACCGCGGTGTTCTCTACCTTCTTAGCACATCATATTGTAAAATCACCAGGGAACCCTGAGTTCACTTACTAACCTAAACAGATTTGTCAGAATACTCGTATTACCTTTCCACTGAACGACTGCCAGCTGACCTCCAAAATAGCCACTTCTTTTGCATGGTAGTTTGTTGATATCTACACTATACTATAAACCTAACTTTTGATTTGGTATATAGTCCAAATCTATATCATCCTCCTATTAATGTATTTCCTATTCCAGAGTATATCTGCCCACTACTTCGGCGGGGTCCCGTACTACCCAGGGTTCGGCTACGGCTTCCACGTGGTGCCTCGGCCATACGGCTGGTACGGAGGATATCCTCCTTTCTATGGACCTCTACCGCCGCCGCCACCGCCGCCGTTCTTCGGATGAAATTGGACCGTATTTGCGTTGACTCTGAGTTGCTTTTTGACTGGCTGATCTGGATAAATAAATGTATATTGTTGTGAAGCGGTTTTATTTTCATTCTTTTGTTGCTTAAGTGTCTCCGTGTGGTGATGGATTAAGAAGACAAAGACTCACTACTCTCTTTCATTCCGAGAGTGTAGTAAGAGGCGATTAGCCTCGAGATCAAACCCTGTACCATCCTGTGTGGCCAGCGTGGTCAATAGGAGTATTTGGCCTACTATACGGTTAAATATTCCTTTGACTAACAGTAATTTTGTGATGCAAATATTGAGAGGCCTATCTGATGCACTAGACTCCATCTTGGTAAACCTAATGTAATACGAGGTATACCTTCGGACTATTTCGGCGGGGTCCCCTACTGCCCAAGCTTTGGCTACGGCGTTTGCGTCGTGCCTGGGCCGTACGGTTGGTACGCAGGACACCCTTCTTTTTATGGACCTCTACCGCCGCTACCGCCGCCGTTTTATGGATAAAATCCCGGAGTTTCAGTTGCTGACATACATGTCGCCCTCTACTCTACCGTGGCCGATATCGTGTCACAATAGAACGCGCAATGGACTTCAAAATCCCTGCCGTCCACTGCTGTAGGCTGTGACCGGGCCTTTAAGCGTCTCTGTGTGGTCTTCTTCTTCTTCGTGTCAGTGGTTTCATTAATGTAAACTATATCATCATCATCATCAGCCTTTAACAGTCCACTGCTAGACTAGGCCTCTCCTTTGAAAGGAGGAATTGGCCTATTATACCACGCTGGCCAAACGGATTGGTATAGGGTTTGTATCAAGTTTTCCTTCTCTTACAGTGCTGTTCTCTGCATAATATGCTCCCTCTGTCGGCTCTTACGACACCCATGGGATGATATGGGGTAGTGACATTCCGTATTCTTAATCCGTCACCACACGGACAGCATGTAAACTATATGGGACCCGCATAATACTCGGTCACACTCATTCATCAATCAGACACAGTTCAGGTGCTCGGGCAAGAAGGACACATCAGCAAATGAGCATTTGGAAAACTCAACACCAAACCCTACAACCACCTGTCTGGGCAGACAAGCCAAGCTGGCCAGCTTGGTTTAATAGGCCACATCCTACCTCTCGGAGTCTGGTAATGTGCCCGGTACGGCAAATAGGCTCGCCCCCTATTACGTGGGACCAAAAAAATCATGGCGAAATGTGGGTGTAATATGGCAGAGGTGTACCTCTGCCTACCCCTTCGGCGTATACAGGCGTGAGTCTATAAATAAAATAAAAAAGAATAAAAAAAACCTACCTCAATGATATCGCGACACACATTAAAATAGCCTTTTCCCAGCAGTGGACTGTGAAAAGCTGTATGCATGACTCCATCTTGGTAAATAAAATGCCAACACGAGTGAAACTGCGTCATTGTTGTTATCAGCCCTGTATATAAACTGTCCCACTGCTGGGCACGGACCTCTTCTCACTATGAGAAGGGTAAGGCCATAGTCCACCACGCTAGCCAAGTGTGGGTTGGCAGACTTCACATGACTTTCGACAACATTATGGAGAGCTCTCAGACATGCAGGTTTCCTCACGATGTTTTTCTTAACCGTTAAGCAAGCGATAATTAACTATTTACTACGCACTTAACTTCAAAAAGTCATTGGTGTGCGCCGTTCATTCGAACCCGAGACCCTCTGCGTAGCAGTCTGTCGATCTCTCGACTAGGCTATCGCTGTTACGTCATTAATAATTAGTAGTAATCTTACTTAACCTAGTTTAAAATTTTATATTATTAAGTAATCTTAATATATAAAATCCGCGTTACTGACTGTCTGACAGACACGCTACAGCCGAAACTATTGGGCGCAGGAAGCTGAAATTTGGCATGTATGTTCCTTGTGGACCGTAGGGGTGCACTAAGAAGGGATTTGCCGAAATCCCCACGAAATCAGCCAAAACGGGTAAATTTAAAAAAATGCAGGCGTAGCTGCGGGTGTCCTCTAGTATGTTATAAAACCGGCTCAGTAAAACAATAAGAAGAAAGGTTTCAGATTACTTCAATCATAACAATGTGCGTATTTTCAGACGTCATATGTAGCTAATAGTAGAGTTATGAATTAATATTGCGAACATTCACCTTAAAGTTCATAAAGGTATTTTTCACTATACCGGTTTTGTTTTACGGGTGGAAAACGTGAGATACGTATGCATCATTCTATTCTTTTGCAAGAAGGAACAAGAGGATGAGGAAAATGTTAGAGCATATACGAACTTAGCTTAAACTAAGCTACCTGGTGTCCGGCATACCTATACCCAAATGGCGCAGTTTTCATAATCTACAACAATCTGGTATTTAAAGGCGATCCGGCCATTTAGTCTACGTAACCTTTTTTTATTTTTGCTATGGTGACAACCAGGCTGCGGGCCGTGACCTCCAACAAATGAAAGAGAGAGAAAAATATCTAGTTGCCACCTAAACTCTACGACCTAAGTTTGAAACTTGTTGTTTCAAGTTTCACACAAAGTGTTGTCTCATGAGGGGATCGAATTTAAACGACAAGGCAGCCACTTAAACCAATAGATACTCCACACAATCATTGTTAAAAGCTTACCCTCACAAGAAGCAACATGTTATGTTACACTGCAGTCAGCGTGTACCTTTATTATTACAATATCATTCACTACATTAATTTCTTCGACGTACATTATAAAGCTTTCTACAAAAAATTAACAATACTACATAAATATTATTTTATAAATAAATTACTTACTTCCATACCGATGAATAATAACTTATTCATGCAAATCTAGATTATGACTTACCCAGATGTTTTACTATTTTAGATCGACATAGGAATAATAAAGCTTGCACGCATATTAGCGGCAATAAAGAACTTTTTCTAGCTGTTATATAAAACGGTAATTACACGATAATCCTTTTCCCATAATGCGCGTTTTTTTCAGACGGACGCGTACAGCACGTTTGAAGTTACACCGCAAGTCGGGTATCGAATTCAAGCGTTCAGCGCACACTACTGATTTTCCAAGTTTTTTTATTTAATTATTCAAGACAACACAATTATAACAGGTTTTACCCAATGCGATTGACATTGTTACAAACATATAAGTACACGTACAAAGCAAAATTAGAACACTAAATAAACAACAAGATAATGAAATAAAATATAAAATTTGTCTATTCCAATTTTGTGAGTATCTCAATAGCTATCTTTACAAATTCCGCCAGTGTACAATTTAAAATATCAGTTTTACAGGTAATTTTATAAGTTATCGGCGTATATTTTGTTTCGTGCCCTTAAAAGCTTGACTCGCTAAAGCTATCGGTCCTGGATGACTACTATTGCCAAGGCGCGGTTTCCACTCTAGAACACCACTAATCCAACGGTTGTCAGTTCTTCGACAATTAATGTGCCCGGTCCACTGCCACTTTAGCTTGTTAATTTTTTGAGCTATGTCGATTACTTTGATTCTCTGTCGGATCACTTCATTACGAATTCGAACCTTCAGAGGAACTCCGAGTATAGCTCTCTCCATAGCTCGCTGAACGACCTTAAATTGATGGACCAGTCGCACCGTCAGTGTCCACGTCTCTGCTCTGTAATACAATATTTTTAATAGTAGGTACTCTACAACTTTTTTCAGCCTTAGATAAACATTGCACTTTCAATATAAACATTCAACTTTATTTGTGATCGAAAAATGTAAAAAACGTTCAATTGATCGCGCTGAACTCTGAATTTATATTGTGCCTGAATTTTTCGTTGCATTTAAATTCACTTGTATTTTTAAACTAAAACGAAACCTGTTAGTTTCTATGTCCATTTTAGAGCTCACTAGGCCACTCTGAATTTACGTAGGTTAGTGGCTACATTAATAAAAACACTAGTTTCTACTTCTGGAGCAGATCGCGTGGGTGTCAGTAGCCACGACAAAAGGTTACCTATGTCAATGTGTTATTTGACACTACAGAGTCCTGCGGTAGTGTAAGCGACTGCGAATTATGAGGTCTCGGATTCGATGCCCGGGTCAATCAAAAATGATGTTTTGTTTTTCTGTTAGGAATTTTATTATACGTGGGTAACTAGGAAAGTTTTGCGATAGAAAAAAACAAATAAAGATAGAACTTTTAATTTATTTACATTATCTCAAAGTACTCTCCATTGGTTTGTATACAACGATTCATTCGCCTAAAGCACGAACTAAAGCATTGGCGATAATCTTCTTTAGGCTCCACCGCTGCTATGAACACATCTCGAGCATTCTCGGGACCGTCGAAATTAATTCCACGAAGTCCAAATTTCACTTTCAGGAAGAGAAAGAAATCGCAAGGCGGTAAATCGGGACTATAAGGCGGGTGGCTCAATTGTTGGATCTTTGTACCTACTCTTCAAAAACTTTTGCGTCGATTTAGCTTTGTGAGGTGATGCGTTGTCACGATGCAGAAAAAAAAAGTTCTCGCAAACCTGTATTTGGACGTTTTTGGCATAAAACATTAAACACAGTCGGTAAACACACATTATTGTACCACTGAGCATTAACAGTTTTCTGGGACTCCATAGAAATTGTTGCCACATGACCACTCGCACCAAAAAAGGTTGCCACCATCTTCTTACCTTTCGAGGAGATTCCTCGTCCGGAAACACCCAAACCGTGGACGGTGCAAGCAAATACGGTGCTCCAAATGCAGGTATGAGCCTATTTTGACAAACTCTAATGCACTCAAACCAACTTTAAAATCGTACAGAATCATGGCGCAAAAATGGTCTCGTTCCAATTCCATTGTTGCGAGAAAAAGCGCGCAAAACGGAATAATGAAATGTATGTAACATTTTTGATATTTTTTATTACGTCAAATGGCTAACAACATTCGAATTTCAAATAGTTCGAGATTTTAAAAAGGTTTAATTTTAATTTAATTCTTTTTTTAAATTGGTGTATCTCAAAACTTTTCTAGTCACCTAAAGTACGATAGTAGTTCGGAGTCAAGGAGTGTGGTGTTTGTTGCAAAATTACTGCACTGATTGCGCATTTGCTTAGTAATATGGCTTATACATCAGAATAGTACATGGGCTACTTTTTGTCCCGATAAACGACCAAAAGTAGGTGAAGGCACGAGGAGATACCAGTAGGCTTTATAACTGCCAAGTTTTATCAAAATTCGTTTAGCAGTTTTTGCATAAATGAGAAACAAACATTCATGCATCCATTCTCACAAACTTTCGCGTTTATAAGTACTTACGTATGTGTTATTTAGTTTAGTTAGATTATTGCTTCGGCAACATAATATCACTTTGCCTGACGCATCAATTCGCTTGCAGCGTACATTGAAATTGTAGCGAATGTAGCTGCAACGTGCTGCTATATCGCCTGACCTTTTAGAAATACGAGTAGAACTATACTACATAATGTGGCATTCAACGCTGACCTTTGCACAAACAAATTTACCTGAAATATTTATTTATACTTTAGGCAGCGATAGCCTAGTCGAGATACCAACAGACTGCCATGCAAAGGTTATCGGGTTAGATTTCGCGGCGCGCACCACTGTCTTTTCGGAGTTATGTGTGTGTTGAATTTAATTATCGCTTGTCCCGTGCCTCGGAGAGAATGTGGTCGCGATTGTCAGCCAAAACTTTGACAGACGTTACAGGGAGTCAGTACCTCTGAATAAACTGGCACTGGTCTAAACCATGGAATACTGCTATCTCTTTCGCTTGCAGAGGTCAAACAGGCAGTCGCTTTATGATAAAGCTTATATTCAGTCAAACCTGGACCAGTAAGCGGACACAGGGTTGCAACTGGGATAACCCTAGAAGGATGATGATGGTGCTTGGAATATTTATACAAAATTTGGAGACACACGGGTAATATCAAGTTCCTCAAATATAGTTTTAGGCTTAGTATGATTTTAGCCATCGGACGTTCCATCTCAATCCGATCGGGGCTCACCACATTGCTTTGCCCGATTTTTTTTAATGTTATAGACGACAATTGGATACGTGTATAGTGGCGGTAAGCATTTACCGCCGCCCATAGACACAAGCAACAACTGAAGAGTCACAAGTGCGTTGTCGTCCTTTGGGTTGAGAAAAGGAATAAAAGAAAGAGTTGGATGAGGGAGAAGGAATAGGCTGTGGAACCTCCGCCACTCTCACTTCATCATCATCAGCCTTTAACAGTCCACTGCTGGATTAGGCCCCTCCTTTGAAAGGAGGAATTGGCCTACTATACCATATATCAAGTTTTGCTTCTCTTACAGTGCTGTTCTCTGCATAGTATGCTCCCTCTGTCGGCTGTTACGACACCCATGGGATGATATGGGGTGGGGTAGTGACAATCCGTATTCTTAATCCGTCACCACACGAACAATCTCTCAGACCACACTCTCACTTACCGATCGAAGAACGACTGAAGAGATAATGTTACTTTTCGTTAATATTCTGTAAGTGTATAGTACTTCCCCGGTCGAGTTAGTACATTCATGGTGTAATCAGCAAGGCCCTTCGATCTCCTCCTCTCCTCGATAAAAGTGCATTACCGTGCATCGTGGCATAAGGCAGCCGCGGATCTCTGATGCACTCACTTTGTCGACTTTCGAGTGTAAGTGAAATGTGACTTCACCAAAGTATTCTACTACTACGTTTACTTATATTTACTTCTCAGTCTAAGCCATTTTTTTATATTTTTTAAGTAAAAAAACATATTTTAAGTTAATATCACTGCTACAAATATTGGTAAAGTTTGCTGCCAAAGTAATATATGGCCTTTAATATGAATGTTGAGATGAGTAATATACTGAAAATCGTATGTTAGTATACCTACTAGATTACGAAGATAATAAGTACATAAGTTTTGCTCTGGGACAACTAAAGCTTTTTCATTATCATTATTTCGTTTTATTATTAACCCTTATTGTCCAATGCTGCAAAGGTCTCCCTTACACTCCTCCAAGCATCTATCATGTGCCAATGTCATCTAGATAGCGCCATCGTTTTGAGGGTCGATCAAATACGAAATACAGTTTGGATGCTGACGGGTACTGCTGATGAAGGAAGAAACACTGCCACCCTCGAGGCGGAAAGGGTTGGCCACGTTGTCCGGATGCAACCTAGCCGATGGGCAAAGATAGTCACGTAATGTGTGCCGCAAGACAGACGGCGGCATAGAGGCAAACCAAAAACGGATTGGTCACGCAATTTGGTTTATTAGCATTATTTATAGTTACGGCAGCGAAAGCCTTGCACGGACTACCATGCAGGGGTGCAAACCTACGCGCGCACCACTTTTCGGATTTATGTGCGTATTGAATTGTCAATTATCGTTTGCCTCCGTGCCTCGGAGAGCACGTTAAGCCGCCGGACCTGGCTGTCATGACATACATACATACATAGACTCACGCCTGCTTCCCCGAAGGGGTAGGCAGAGGCATATTAAACACCCACTTTTCGCCAGTGTTTTGATCCCACGTAATAGGTGGCGAGCCTATTGCCGCTTATTGGGACATTTTGTTTGCCAGAGCCTCGTCCGTTGATCGGCAGGTGCACCACTTGCAGGTGAGGTTGGCTTGGAACCCTAAGTTCTTGGTGGGAACCCTATGCACCTTATGCTGTCATGAACATCTTTGAAAGACGTTTAAAGGGAAATACCTCTCAATAAACTGACACTAGTCTAAGCCATGGAATATCGCTAAGCTGTCGCTCTGTGGGAAACCTAATAATAAGGCAAATCGGTTATACTAGTAAGCGGATCCCGGATTGCAACTGGGATAACGCTAGGCCGATGAAGATGATTAGCATTATTTTTACTTCTTGTGATCAGGATTTCGTTAGTTTAGTTTGTAAATTTTCAATAAAAACGACATTGCTGACATAATTTATATAATTTTTAACACATATTTAATACACAAGGTTTACAATATAGTCTTATGGTAGCTAACAACTTACGATGTCAATTGTCAACGTTCGGTCTACTTTAGGCCACAACTTAAACATTGGATAAGATATCTCATATCTTTAACAAATCTTTGGCGAAAAAATATCTCAATTTTTATATAGTTTCAGAAAATAGGTGAACATCACAGTTTTTAGGCTAATTTATGACTATTTCCCAAACAACAACGGTGACTCGAAACTGTGATTATTTAAGTTAAAAAGGTGATTACAGCTAGATTTTTTAATTAAAAAAACGTTTTTTTTTTAGTATCACCTAGGCACCTAGCATAGTTCAAGAGTTTCACTAAAATATAAGCGAATAAATTAAAAATATATCTTATAGCAGGCCTGGCGCACTTCGCATTTTAGGTACAAACTTACAAGTACCTCGGCCGACCACGTCGACGTGGTTGGATTTAGTGGGTTGCCGCGCGCCGCTCACATCAGACGTCACGCAACGCAACGAGAGCGACCGCTCCGTATTCTCACGCGCTGTGTTCATACACTGTTCAAATTATATACCTAAACGCCTTTGACAACGAAAATGTTTCATCACAAGTCTAATGCAAAGTATTGCTCAATTAACTGTGTGTCGAAAACGACTTGAAAATTTGATTTTATTTTATTTATTACGAGAGCAACTTGAAAATTTGATTTTTTGTTTGTTGAGATATCTTAACGATTATGGTGTCAAATTAAAGATCTAGTTCAAAAACCATTTTATCTGTTTGAATCATGTAAATCGGTCCACGCGTTTAGGAAATAACTAAGAATCAGTATAGTAAAAATGTAAACAACCAGAATTTTTGTGGTATTTGTTCTACGAGCTCAGAAAGTGGGATAGGATACTTATATGATAATTATTTATTATAAGTTATAAGGTACGTGGTCAAGTAGGTAGATAGACGATGAATAAATATATGTTGCAGCGGCAAGTCAACAACCCTAGCGCGCCACTCCGCGCCAGACAGTGACAGCGTTATGTGTTAGAAAAGAAAGGGAACGGTTAGGTTAATATCGCATTAGGCACTGAGTGCTTATGCGAGTTGAATTGCACTTTGTTGCTTAGTAGCAAGAGTCGCAAATTCAATAAATTGGTTTGACAAGTGAATTTTCTGTACGTTAGTACTATTCTTTATTCTGTGCTTATAGTTATATCTTATCTTAGACTAGGATATAATGATATGTTTAGTTTTAGTTTTCATTAATTTTAACATCAATAATTTCTAGTATAAATGCCTCAGCCAGTAAGATATGTATTTGTTTCATTGAAGACTTATTTAATTTAGATTTAATATTAATCTATTTATAATATTTAGAGATTAAACACATTAAAATGTTTATATTATAATAAGACACGACTACTGTCGCCGTAAATTCTAATTTTTAAATGACATTCATAAGTATTTAATATTGAAACATTTATTTTCCGATATTTCTAATACTACTATAAATTATAACATAAAAATGATATGTCGCATTTTGTTCTATTTACTTTTTTGTATTTTTTTTTCAAAGCCATTTTTTAAATAAAATGCTGCATCGTTGACCGTTTTCCGAAGCGAAATTTTCATTTTTTTAATATCCATTTATGATTTTGTACTTACGCACAAGAAGAATAATAAAAATTCATAAATAAAAATATCATTTTATTAATTTAAAAATATATAAGCTTAAATAAAGTTTTTAGAGAATTTTACCATTTAATTGCGCGTAATTACAAAACCATTTATTTTATAACTTCAAATAATTTTACGAGTTATTCGTGTTTTATGGAGAAACTCGTAAAACTTTTCTTTTCCTTTTTTACTAATAAAAACCTAAATTTATTAGGATAAGCTTTATTATTTCGCAAATCATAGATGTTCGGGTATCAATTTTTATTAGTAAAATAGACTAGTAGGGTATTTTTATCTTTTCCTCTCGTAAAATGGTACAAGTCATTTAAAAACACATTCAGAATAAAAAACTATCTCAATAAATATTCTTACTCAATAAATAACCCAAAAACAATACGCAACAACAATAAACCGAATAAAACATTCCAGCCGCAAAAATAATTCGAATAAATAATTTTTACGCGTTATTCTTGTACCATTTTACGCGGCGCGTAACGTGAATAATTTAATGGAACTTGTAGACGGTGCCGATGCGCTTCTCGCCGGCGGTATGTTGCACGTATTCACGGATCTGGTCGGTGGCTACAGGGCCGATGCACACTAGGGGCTCCTTGAAGTATCCGCAGCTCTGAGGACAAAGGGGAACCATTAGAAAATTGGAAGTTTATGTAAGAAATCTATGAAATTATTGATTTACTCTGTGACTACAGCCGTCGAAAGCCTAGCGCTATGGACAAAGGGAAACAGTTAAAAAAGTGGAAGAAATCTATGAAATAATTTATTCCCTCCATGACCACGGTGGTTGCAAGTAGGTCGAAACGTCGGCAAGGAGTATTTATTATTTCAGATAATTAATTTACGTAATTAAGATCCTTAAATAAACTTGTATAATAATCTATTATGATATGTTTTTGCAAACTCGCTGATTTTTATGTCTGATAATGAGCAAATTATGTTAAGAATCTCGATCAATACATTTGCATAGTACAATGATGTATAAAAACAATGTGCACACTATCAATGCACTGACTTGCGGGACAGACATCAGACATTTTCATGTGCGCAATTGTATTTATTTAATAGATAATAGAAAAGGAACACTAGGAGGATCGGGATGAGGAAGACAGAAAAGTGAAATGGAATCTCTGGCAGTCTAACACACTGCACAAGCGCTACAAAATACATAGAACCGTTATTTACTTCGGTAGTCCGTGAGATGAAAGTACGGCCAATATGGTGAATACATATACCATATTGCCCGTACTTCCCTCGGCCTTTATATATAGCGGACCTCGGGCCTTTAAGGTCATAAGGTCTTGCATCGCGATCAGGACAACGCTAGGATGATGATGACGACTATTTAAAAACATGGATCGATCGTCTCAATTTACCCCTTTGAAATTTAAACATATAAAAGTCCTTTTTCACGACTTTAATAATGAAATCTGTAAATAATATTTTCGCCAGCCCATTTACCAAGAACCCTTACACAAATTACATTTTATAACCGCCAAGTATTTCTACTACAAAACCCGTCTTCAATGAAATGCTTTAACGAAATACGTCAAATTTCAGAAGCCTTTGATATTCCAACAACCCCTTGATTCCAATTTAACCACAAAGAAAATTCCAATAAATTAATGGCGGCCCAACTTGTTATGAAGGGACCAAACCATTCCAACTCGAATAAATTAAAAGTCATTGAAATTACTGAATTATTTGCTGGAAATAAATTTGTTATCATTGTAAATAAATTCTTGAGACGACACTTGAATAACTAAGTAATTAGAACTGAATGTTAGTACAGAATTATATTTATTTGGAATGAAAAATATATAGGCAATCTTTTAGGAATGTGGGTTTATTTGGACTTTAAAGGACTATACTTCGTTCGCGGCCTCGCCTGCGTGGGAATCGCGCATGTTGGAGATACCAAGATCTACCACTATCACTACCATATCTACCACTGATTCAAACCCACGGCGACTTTTCGTGGTTCATCAACATCAGCCTTTAACAGTCCACTGCTGGACTAGGCCTCTCCTTTGAAAGGAGGAATTAGTCTACTATACCACGCTGGCCAAACGGGTTGGTGTAGGATTTGTATCAAGTTTTCTCCCTCTGTCGGCTCTTACGACACCCATGGGATGATATGGGGTGGTGACATTCCGTATTCTTAATCCGTCACTACACGGACGTTTCGTGGTTACGTGTATATTAAACAATTAATTATCGCCTAAATACCTACGTGGCTCAGAGAGCATGCTAAGCCGCCGGTCCCGGCCGTCATGAAGATCTTTGACAGTCGTTATAGGGACTCTGTGCCTCCGTATAAACTGACACTAGTCTAAACCATGGAATATCGCTGTCCCTTTCGGTTGAGGAGGTCAGACAGGCAGTCGCTTTGTAGAAAAGCTAATATTCAATCAAATCTGGTTAGACTAGTAAGTGGACCTCGGGTTGTTACTGGGCCAACAAACCAAAATCACAAAGTACATCTTTGAGAACGTACTTGTAATTATATAAAATAAACTTACGCCTGTATGCCCGAAGGCAGTGGTGTAATACAAAAACCTACATTTCGCCTTTTGAAATTTTGGTCCCACGTAATAAGCGGTGAGCCTATTGCCGTTATTGTGCACATCGCAAGACTCCATGCTGTTACTGAGAACTCTGAAAACTTGCACTTTTGCCCGACCTGGGAAGCCAAACGGCAACCTCCTGGCCCGCAACCACATACGGCACCCACTGTACCACAAAGGCAGTCGTTTTAATAATATTCTTCAGAGTAAATAAGTTTCAAACATCTCTTAAATTGGACGTATTTCTAACTTAACGAGGCATAAAGATGACTTTACAACCATAATGAAGCACCATGTTTTAATACAAAGAACGGAAGCTAAATAGAAGGTTGTTCAGCGAAGTACATAATAAATAATAACGTGACGTGTTAGGAAATGTATATTGTAAAGTTGTTTTTATTTTATGGTGCCTTGTTAAAAAGCCAGGCCTTACAGTTTGAAGTTCCAGAAACATAACCTAACCGTGGTAAAGCAAATAAAATGGACATCATCGAATAGCACAGGCCTAACCGTTTGTCACGAAAAACTGACTGCCATGCGAGCGAAGCCCAGGGCAGAAGCTAGTTTAATATAGTAAGTCAAATACGCTATTTTGAACAATATCGTCTTACAAAACAAATTCACATAAATACAAAAGAGAATTACGAAGCGGCGACAATCTTTAGATTCCGTTCTAAAATATTTCTGAGAAATTTTATTGTCCCATTGAGCTTAGTAAATAAAGGTCCTTAAGAAAAGCTTTTTAAGACCCGAAATAAAATACAATAAGAGAATATTTTTCAGCGAAGTACTTATTTATTTGTATATTTTGTAGCCGCTTCTATTAAATTTGATGATTTTTAATATTGTGTTGCTTGACGGTTTTTAGGTTTGAGTTAGAGCTCTTTGCGCAAAATACACGCCAAGACGTGGAGTTGCGGAAACAGCCCGTGCCATCAAGTATCAAGTAAGTATCAAGTAGAGCTCTTTAGTTTAGATTTAGTGATTTGCTTAATTTTAAATTCAAGAACGCACTAATCCTATATATAAATCCTGTGGGTTAAAAGTATTTGTTTATAAAATTACCAGTTATAATTTTTGTAAGTACGCCAGCATGTCTCATCATTCGAAATGTGACCTATCGTACAATGGCGAACACAACTAACACTGGCGTCATCTAACGGGCACGATGGAACTAGAATCTGTGCTACTTCCTGTCTCGCATGCGATGGCTATATATTAATATAGACAAGTTCTCAGGTGCTACCGTCAGCCTACAGTCCACCAGGCATGATCACGGAGCCTGATCAGAGGACCCATCCTCGAGCTTCAAGAACACACTTATTTCCACCACAATCTAGTCCCAAAATTCATACCAATCCGTGCTTTCGAGAGCAACATCTTAAAATTACTTTTATAGACATTATTTAGTTCTGTATTTTGGTTGTTTACAGTACAAATACAAGTTAAAATCCTATTTATGACGATTGCCAGCTTTGCCTAACTAAATTACTTCTTGAGAAGAAAGGCCAAAGCAAACTGAAAATGATTGCTTGCCTTTTCCGTTATTTAATTTTCTTTCATCTTTTCTTAATCTTCAAAGTCCAGACAAAATGGGTTTAGTATGCAAGTATAATGCAGGATATCGTTTGACGCTTATGACTGACTCAGCCAACTGATGCCCTATAGCTATTCGTAGAGCATGGTTACAAATCCTGGTGGATTTGTAAAGCAGGGTTCAGCTTACCTTTCTGGGTTTCTGACTCAACCACAAAAAATCACACGATAACAAAGCCTGGTCAGAGGCTCCATCTAGTTGATTCCACCACACACATGCTTCGAGAGCAATATTCTAGAGTACTATTTGGAAAGCAAAGGCAGCGATAACCTAGTGGAGATACCAACGGATTGCCATGCAGAGGGTATGGAGCTCGAATCTATGGCGCGCACCAATGGCTTTTCGAAGCTATGTGCGTATTGAATTGTAAATTATCGTGCCCTGTGCCTCGGAGCGTTAAGCCGTCGGTCCCAGCCACAGAAATAAATAGTAATAGAACGGTGACATGGGCGTGGTGCGCGTGTCAAACTATTGCACTATAGCGCATGTGTTTACACATGTTGTACAACATTATTCTGCCTGACAATCAGCAATGGTCAGTTTTTATATAAACAATAACATAATTTCATTTTCCACAGCTACATCACACACACATCGATAATAATTCCTTAGTGTCCCCTCAATATCTATACGTCACTGTGGGCGGGGCTTGCTGAAATGTGGCACGCGCGAAATGTACGCGATGACGTGAATTTAACCATTCTATTACTATTTATTTCTGTGGTCCCAGCTGTCATGAAAATCTTTGACAGTCGTTATAGGGAGTCAGTACTTATAAACAAACTGACACTAGTCTAAACCATGGAATATAGCTAGGCCTTTGGGTTGCGGAGGGCAGACAGGCAGTCGCTCTATGGTAAAACTAATATTCAGTTTAATTCGGGTAGATTAGAAATCGGACCCCGGGTTCTAACTGGGATAAACGCTAGGAGGATGACTATTTGGAAAGCAACCAGGGTCAAGAGCAAACAGTGCTTGTAAAGCATCTAGGGTTCAGCGTACCTTCCTAGGCTTCTGTCGGTGGCGACGCTGCATGATGCAGCACAGTCCCCTGGTGATGTCACACTCGCTTGACGACGCGCAGTCCTCGTTGTACTGCTTGCGGCCGGCGGACGGGGGACGGCAGACGTGCATCTCCCCTGAGGACAATATACGTGGTCAGGGGGCAGTTACGACTTTGAGAAACAATACTTGATTGGGGCAGTTTAATGAAGATACCAACAGACTACCGTGCAGAGGGTTTGCGGGTTCAAATTGCATACGGCACGCACGATCGACTTTTGGAAGTCGTGTGCGCAATTAATTGTTAATTTTCGCTTGCCTCGTATCTGGGATAGCAAATTAAGCCGCCTGTCCCGGCTGTCTCGATTATCTTTGACAGTCTTTACGGAGGTTCAATGGCCTTGAATAGGTCTGAGCCATGGAATATTTTTTGTTTCTGTCATAAGCGGCAAACGAGCAGATGGATCGCCTGATGGTACAAAATTACCGTCACCCATGGACACAAGCAATATCAGAGGAGTCACAAATGCGTTGCCGCCCTTTGGGTTAGGAAAAGGGATGGGAGGAGGAGTGCGATGAGGGAGAAGGAGTAGGTGATGGGGCCTTCGGCACTCTCACTCACCGAACGAAACGCAACAGTTTAGGTACTGTTACTTTACGTCGATTTTCTGTGAGAGAGTAGTACTTCCCCGGTCAAGCCGGCCCATTCACGCTGAAATCAGCAAGGCTCTACTACCTATTAGATATTGCTATCACTTTGGGTAGTGGAGTTCAGACGGCAATCGCTCTATAGAAAGGCTGATAGACTGTTAAATTTAGTTAGATGTTTCTTTTTTTTTGTTTTTCGTGAGAGTGTGTGGCCCACAGATATAGATCTACATAGATAACGCAATTATCACGATTTGTATTGAAACCAAGCGTGCCGACTTTTTAATACCTACTGTGACGTTGCCTGTATCACGAAGTCGAAGCGATGCGCGACAGTATCGCTTGTGCGATATTCATCGTCTCCTAATACACAACGTCAGATCAAACGTCCGAAGCAAACGCGGCAACGTAATGTGAATAAAGTTTACTTAACGGTAAAACGGACGCGCGGGGACTGAAGTTAGTGGCGACCAAGCTCGACGCTTGGTCGGAGTTCAGACACGCGAAGTGCATGCATTTGCGTTATCTATGTAGATCTATGTCTGTGGTGTGGCCAAAAGTTAGATTAGTAAGCGCGACCAAGGCGAACGTCTAGAATGCTAACAGGATAACGCTAGATCAAGTGCATGATTGGCGGAGTGATTTAGGTGGTCGCGTCGCCGCTAGACACTGCGCTGAGTGTTGTTACCGTTGGTTGTATTTTTGTAAAATCACCCGCGCTTTAGGATTTATTTCTAGTGTGGCAATTTTCCTAAAAATAATACTATGCTGATGAATATATCGTCAGATTCTTACCAGGCACAACTTCTTCGCAGACTAGTCCGGCATCGCACTGGTTTTCTCTGTTGCAGATCTCTCCAAACTTTCTCCCTGCGAACGCCGGGAGACAACGCCCGCCGTCCTCTGTTGACAAAGACTTCAAGTTAAAATCGGTAAACTCTGGTAAACTTACTGCTGTTGGTTAGCAGCTAAAAGAGCTAAAGAGTGCCAGCGTTGTAATACTTGAACATGATTATAGTCCATCCGTAGAGTCCATCAAGTTAAGTTGTTGAAGCAACAACAGACAGGGCATCTGATCGCGATCATGCGATTGAAAAGATGGTATTTCCTTCAATTTTGGTCAGACTAAAAGGATCTCAGTGTAGCAACCAAAACAACGCCACGGTAATAAGGAAACGATCAAACTTTAATATTATAAAGTGTCCTGTGACAACAAAATAGTGCGAGACTTAATGTGTGAAATACAACAGTGTGACTGCATGGTTGGCGTAGTGGTTTAAGCGGTCGCCTCGCCGCTTGACACTGCGCCGAGTGTTTTGGTTTCGATTTCTACTCGAGACAACACTTTGTGTGATCCATAAATTGTTGTTTCGAGTCTGGGTGTTCATTGCGTCCTATGGTTGTATGTTTGTAAAGTCCCCCGTTACACAGGATTTATACCTAGTGCGGGAGTTGTTAAAAATAGAAAAAATAAAAAAAAACGTATTTTCTCTGAACGTTGAGTACATGTTTCATATAGTCTTGAAAAACATTTTCCCGTTTCCTATCCGCAGGCAATTTCCTGTGTGAACGCCTTAGTGTGTGGGTTGAATTTTAAACAACGTTCACAAGGGCGGGAAAGGAAGTTTTCAGGAATAAATATCACGTCGGCGTCGGCTTAACGTATCAGCTTGAAGAAAAATGGGGATTTTGTTAACGTTCATGTGTTCATTATAAATGTAAGAGTAACTGACTGCTTATCTTGAGTGATTTATATGTCGGAAAAAGCTTGTTTTTCTTGAGAAGGTCTTGATATTTCGCAGAAGGAAATGTTTCTTGTACCGATATTAGTTTAGTCCGTGTGGTGACGGATTAATTCAACGACAACCCAGCCTACTAGACACCTAATGTTTTCATTTCTACAAACAAAAAATTCTGTCAATGCGATGAGGTATGCGGGGCAAGGGGGGGCTACAAAAATGCATTCTAATTGGCCGGTTCAAATTTTCGGAACGTCATAATTCATATCTAGTGTTGGGATTGGTCTTATATAAGACGTATAAGTCTGATGTGTTGTCTGAAAGTGTTCGCCTTACGTGTGCCGTCTAGTAGGTTGGGTTGTCGTTGGATTAAGTACACAAAGTTCAACTACCCCATTTCATTCGGCGGGTGTCAAAGCATAATATAGTATCCTTATACAGTATAGTATACACAGGTAGTAGAGCCTTGCTGATTTCAGAATGAACGGGCCGGCTCGACCGGGGAAGTGTACCTAGTACTTCCCCGGTCGAGCCGGCCCATTCATGCCCTCTCATAGAAAATCGACGTAAAGTAACAGTACCTAAACTGTTTGGTTTTGTTCGGTGAGTGAGAGTGCCGGAGGCCCTATCCCTTATTCCTCCTCCCTCATCTCTCTCCTCATCCTATCCCTTTTCCCAACACCAAGGGTCGGCAACGCACTTGTGACTCCTTTGGTGTACTTGTGTCTATGGGCGGCGGTAATTGCTTACCATCAGACGATCCGTCTGCTCGTTTGCCGCCTAATACTATAAAAAAATCTTTGGAAGAAGACGGACAACTCGACTGCAAGCCCTATAACTAACCTGTCTTGCCAAGGTGGTATAGTAATCAAATCCTTCTATTGTTTGTTTTGTTTTCGTGTGAGTGTGTTGCCTTGTGGCGTGATTCTCATAGTGAGAAGGGACCTTTACCCAGCAGTGGGACAGTTTATATACAGGGCTGATAATGATGTGTGGCCAACTCTGGTGTCGGAGTTTTCAGACCGCGTTAAGGCCTCCGACATGGCCTAACGATCCTTATTCTTAGACAAGAACTTGGACCGACGGCTTTACGTGCCCTCCGAAGCACGGCAGCGTTCAGATGTTAATGCCACACACGGTCACCCATCCAAGTGGTGACCTGTGCAAAAGTTGCTTAACTTTGCCGATCTGTTATGAACGGCAAGTCAAGTCTCGCTAGGAGCGCAACAACCTTCCTATAGACTCGTAACACTAATGTGACACAAACTAGGAGAAGTTTGTGTACAGAATTGGACTGCGAAACGCTTTCATAATTATGTTTGGTTGACGGCAGTGTAAAGTGTGACTCTCCTCTTACAACACCCACGAACTTCCACCTTGACTGCCTCCGTGGTCCAGTGGATAGCGTATGCGACTGCTGATCGGAAGTCCCGGGTTCGATTCGCAGGTCGGGCAATGTGTTACTGGGTTTTCCCAAATTCTCAGTAGCAGCACGGAGTCTGGTGATGTGCCCGGTAACGGCAATAGGCTCGTCCCCTATTACGTGGGACCTAAAAATTCATGGAGAAATGTGGGTGTTATATTACACCTTTACACCTCTGCCTACCCTTTGGGGGATACAGGCTAAGTCTATAAAAAAAAATAACCTTGACTAAATATCCTTTCTATCTCTGGCAGAGCTACGTTTATAAGCTCAATGAATTCTTTAAAACGCTTCAACCCGGGAGCTAAGCGGCCAAATTTGTTTCTAATTTATTTTGCAGAGCAGGTTTTTGAGGCATTTAAAATTTTAGACACACGTTTGAGCATTTACTGAGGCTCTTGTTTATGAATAGTTAATTCAAAGGTAAAACGGTAGCGTTGAATATGTAATGTAATAAATCGTTCACGTTAAAGTTTTACCACTTTATAATTTGGGCGGATTATTTTTGTAAGTGGTTGTTGTGTACGTAAAGGTCATTGGGCATATCTGACCCGCTTTGCGAACAGTGGCGGACATTAACCAAAATAGTTTTAAACAAAGGGGAATAATATGACCTTTCATTGCATACAATTGTTTGATTAAAAATCGTCGGAGAAAAATGTACAGGATCCTTTAAAAAAGAAAACAAACGGTATCAAAGGTTTTTATTTCATCTTATAAAGGCATAAAAATAATATCGAAATAAGCTAATGTTTAGAGATATGTTATAGGTACGCTATCTCTTTCGCACATTGAACAGGTTTTTTTTCGCACTTTTCATAGCTGCGCCAATATCGCTAGCATTGTTTATGATCTGTCTTGGGCCATACACCAGGAAGCAACTGGCGCACCCGCTGCCTTTTTTATACGATCCTATGATTGCTTTGGATCAAATTGAATAAAAAATATTTTAATGAATTAGCATTTTATTTTTCTTACCTATATCAATTAATAAGCGGACGCCCGCGACTTCGTCGGCCTCATTTAGTGATCCCGCAGGATATCGGGATAATAAGTAGCCTATAAACTTTCTCATGAATGTGGCTATCACACACAAAAAGATTTTTTCAAATCGGATCAGTAGTTTCAGAGGTAAAGAGTATGGATATATTCATAGATAACACTTGAATTTTTTGAGTTTCCCGTAGCTCACATTAATGCGACTAATGCCATAGTAAATGAGAGCCATAGATGAATACACTCTGCTATATTTTGTTTGTGTCCGCCATGGGTATGTATGGTTTCCATACTAAGGTGCCCATTTACCTTTCATTAGTATATAACTGAATATTTTTGTTATGCTTTATGGCATTATGCTCTCTCGGATTATGCCATAAGAATACCTTGATTCACAATTTGACATTGTGCTGTTCCATACTAAGCCATCAGAACATCTTGATTAACTTATGAGGTATACAAGATGGAGGTATAGTTAGTTTTTTTGCAACCGAAATAAGGAACTCATTGAGCGTTTTTCCATGAGTCGGCCCGGCACCGGCATGGCCGAGTAACAGCATCGGCGCCGGGGCTTCGTTTTTCCACTGCGTCGGTGTCGATGCCGCGTCCTCCCACCCGCCCTCATACACGTACACAGCTACAATTAATATATAATACACGTGCAGACTTGCCGGGCCGGCACCGACTGGGAAGCTTGCTACCCCGGCGACGGCGACGACGGAGCCGGCAGGACTTAACGCTTAATGAAAAAACGCTCATTCAGTAAAATTAAATGACTAATCACTGAGATTACAAAACTTTGATTATAGTCGGTCCCGGTTCTTGTTTCAGGACAAGAATTGTTAGACCATGTCGGAATTATAGTTCACAATTTAGGCCCCCTTAATGCTCATGACGGTGGGCTTATCTTTTCTCACTATTATATCTCTTCGTTGCTTGTCTTCCGCTTTGTTAAAAAGGAAAGTGGATTGTTTATTTTCCAACTCCTCCAATATACTTCTGATTAAGTTCGTTGCGGGTTCCAAGACAGCTTAACTTTCCCCGGGACTTCACGAGTGTCAAAACTCGTTGTCATCAATGGTCACTGCTGCTGAACCTGGCTACATAGGTGACACAGTAGTGGGAATGAGGGTGGGACTAGGCCCAAAAAAAAAGTCCATGTCGGAGGCCTCCGGGCGGTCTAAAATCTCCGACCCCAGAGTAGGCCAGACACTCACATGAGAAAGAAGAAAAATAATAATAGTAGGTACTGGCACTATTGAAATAAATAAATTGTATTATAGGCAATACATGAGAATTAGAATTCTGATGCTTATCGTAGCACTTTATAGATGCTCAAGATATTATAAATGAAATTACCGCAACAGTAGGTACTTTATAAAAAACATGATAAGTAAGTACCGACCAAAGAAAACGCCATCGTTTGTTTCGCTTTGGTGAATAGGTACTTCATATGTAAATAACTCGGAAGTAAGTGATTAAATAGAAATGTACTTACTTAGTAATAGTCAGTATCGAAAAGTGCCTACATTTAAAAAGAGTGGCAGAAAAATAACAAGTTTTATATTTGAATCTGAAAGAGGTCGATCTGAGAACTTTTCCCTCAGTATTATAAACTTTAGTAAAACCTTTTAGATTCGGAAATAAAAACTTTTTTGAACACGATCCATTTAAAGTTTCTGTACCTTCTTAAAAAGAAATCTGTTGAAGGCCTTGGTAGGTTTGGAAATACTTGCTCCTTGGTTTGGAACCAGAAGGCTAATAATTCTCGTATTTTAGATGACATTGAAACTACACACATCCAGAAAGTCTAAGCAACACATACTATTTCATATTATTAATCAATTATTATATAATTTCTTACCAAGTAGGTAATACCTATGTAAACTTTTTTGATCTAGAGGACATACTGGCTGGTTGTAAAAAAAAATCCATTATCATATTTGTTTTTTTTCACAAATTCAAAAGCGAATGCATTTGTTCGAATTTTATAGCGTTTTATTTGCTTATTAAAATGTAGTATTCGGTATTAATTTTATGATTTAAACAATAATTTGAATAAGTTTTGAACAATTTTGGATTTTGAGTAATTTTTTACGTCATAGAGCGACGTCATTTGAACGCAGATGAAATGCAAAGAGCTGTAGGGATGTTGCAAGCGGGAAGAAGAAAATCTCAGGTATCTCGGTATTTTGGCATCAACAGAAGCGTTATTTGCCGTCTTCATCAGCGTTACACTAACACGGGAGATCTTGCTGAGCAGCACCCAGGTCGAGGAAGGTGTACAACCTCACGGTAAGATCGATACATTCAACTGATTGCAAGACGCCAGCCGATGTTAACCGCCCGAGAGATAGGTTTAAGGCTACAAAATTCAAGGGTGTTGTTGTTAGCTGTTAAACTGTGCGAAATCGACTGCATGAGTATGGCCTACGAGCGCGACGGCCAATTAGGTGCCCACCGATACGTCACGGGAATCGCGCTCGTCGAAATGAATGGTGTGGGGAACACATTACATGGACCATGGGATAAAATTTTATTTTGCGATGAGTCTCGATTTAGGTTCAAGCGTGATACTAGAAGGGTAAGAGTGTACCGTCGTACCGGAAATACTGAAAGACTGAGGTGTGTTCAGGAAGTGCATCTATACAACGGCTCAACAATTATGGTATGGGCGGGTATTATGAAGAACAGACGAACTGAGCTCGTTTTTGTAAATGGTAACATGAACGCTGTAAATTACGTTGAGGATGTTCTAAGGCCTTATGTCCGTCCATTCGCACTAACGCTTGGCTCCGATTTCATGTTGATGCATGACAATGCGCGTTCGCATACAGCTTTGCACATACGGGAGTACTTGGCAAGGGTAAACATCCTGGTATTGCCTTGGCCTGCACAATCACCAGACCTCTACCCCATCGAGCATGCATGGGACATGCTCCAGAGACGTGTTTTAAAGGACTTGGATGGAGTGACAACAACCCAACAACTGATGGACTTACTAAAAATTCATTGGGAGCGATTGCCGCAGGATAATATTAACAATCTCATCGATTCTATGAATAATCGGTGCCAGCAAGTTCTCAATAACAGAGGAGGCCACACTTTGTATTAAATTATGCAATTTTTGTACAACCATTTAATTTAAGTTTAGTTGATTAGGCACCTTACTTTTTACTACGTACATACAGTACTTACCCGTAATTATTGTTAATTAAGTATAAGTATAATTATTAAACTACTAAAAATAAAAAAAACTAATTGTTGTTTAATATCAAAAAAGCATGAAAAATAATATAAATAAGAAAATACATACATACATACATACATACATATCGTCACGTCTTTTATCCCCGAAGGGGTAGGCAGAGGTGTATTTCTACACCCACTTTTTGCCAGATATACTTTAGTCCCACGTAATAAGGAGCGAGCCTATTGCCGTACCGGGCACATTTCCAGACTCCGTGCTGCTACTGAGAATTTCGTGACAGAAAAACCCAATAACACTGCCCGACCCAGGAATCGAACCCGGGACCTCCCGATCCCACGCGCACATTTATGCCGCGAAAACAACGAGGCAGTCGTATAGGGTTTGATGTCGAGTTTTCCGTCTCTACGCAAAGATGGTATTTGCATCGTGTTATCCCTTAGTCGCCTCTTACGACACCCACGGGAAGATAGAGGGTGGTGACACTTGTATTCTATGCCGTCAACCACACGGCAACTAAGATTACGGAATACTAAGGATTTAATGCAAAAAAACACATTGTAAAATTGAAATTTGTATGTGTTGCTTAGACTTTTTTGATGTGTGTATATTTAGAACGAAATGAGATTACATTTGGAATTGACTCAGAATCGGTATTCTGTTAATTTAATGTCATTATCGTCTAATTTGACTTCCATAAGTAGTTCTACGCTGACACATTGTTCAATTTACGATCTAGTCACGATAACATTCAAATATCAGGCTCGCCCCCTATTACATGAGGACCGAAACATAACTGGCGTAGTGTGGGCGTATAAGACCCCTCTGCCTACCCGGGGATATAAGGCGTGAAGTTATGTTAGGTTGTTTCTTTATTAACTGACAGACAACGCACAGCCGTAACTATTGGGCACCAGAAGTTGAACGTACGGATGCATTAATGCTGTCTGTCTATCAACGCGTTAGCATGCGGCTGCGAAACTATTGCCAATGAATACAAATTTACATAGAAGCACAGTTCTTAAGGATTTCGTGTGCCGATTCCAATTGGGGACTGTCTCCAGTTTAGTTCGTAGTTGGCGCAGTTGGTGGCGCTGGCGTCGTTATCCGTCTCTCGTAGCTCTCGTAGTTAAGATACACTGACAGCTGCCGCAGCGCAACTGCCACGCCGCCAAGCGGCAATTTGAGTTACAGAAAGTTTGACTTCAAAGCACTCATGACCCCTATGAAATGTTCCTCTATGTGAATATCTGAGCTCTTTGCTATTGCGGCGACGATACATGCGCGGAACTGTCATTGTAGTTTTGGTGGCCTGTGGGTGTAGACGTCTTGTTTACACAATTTTACTATCTTATATGTCCAATCGCGCAATCCGGGATAATATAGAATTAAATTCAGCAATATTACAATGTTTCCGACTTCCTTAGTACGAATATTTGTCAGTATTGACGTCTATCAAAACGTCTGCGTTTGTATAATGACAATTTCTTTTGTTTGTAGAGACAAGGATGCAACTAATTAATCTTGCTGTGTGATAGAGTAAGACGTAGCATATACAGACGTTTTCTTACAACTGTCAGATATTTCTTAGTTTCGTTGACACATGCAATTGCGTCAGTGGACCAACAGAGTAAGAAGGGATGTCCCAAAATTTCGCATTCGCATTCTGATGAGGCTCCAGCTTAAGTATCACCAGAAGCGGGACTTCTTATAACAGTGGTGATAAATAAAAAATATAAACAAGGATGGAATCATTTAGATATATTTTTTTTTTTTATAGACTCACGCCTTTTTCTCCGAAGGGGTAAGCAATGTAATATTTAGTGTTGCCCAAATGCAAGAACAAGACGAGACTTAGCCAGTCTTGGTCTTGGTCTTGGTCTTGGTCTTGCAGCAAGAGTCTTGCAAGTCTTGCAATTACCTATCAGTCTATTACTATTTATTAAAGTTTTTAAATCTTAGAAAAACGTATTAGAATTGGAACATTGTGAGCTTGAATTAACACAGCCATAGTAAAGATCAAGCAGATTAATAAATAACTGAAGATTTGATAAGAAATTCGAAAAATCAACTGACCTATATGTCGTTTTCCATGGAAGTAACTGTTTCTTAATAAACATTTATGATTTATAAGCTTACATTTGCTAAAACATGTAAAAAAACAAATTAATTACAATAACTTGACTGTAGTTATTACATCATGCGATTAATTGCATAACTTACAGAAAGTTTTTTTTAAGTAGGTGCACGTGCGCTGAACGTGGCGCGGGTGGCGTGGAGGAGCGGGGATGACGGGTGATAGTATACGTGTGTGCGTGCCACAACCACGACTATAGAGTTGTTAGGGTTGTCGAAAAAAACACAAAAAAATATTTTTTTTAGTTTTGTATGGAAAAAAAAGTTTCGCTTTCATTATTAACATTTACGCATATGATTCCAAACTTGATATAGATAAACACCTTTAAATATTGTTGGGCCTAACTCGGACACCCTGTATACTTACTAGAATAAATTATTATGACATCTACTACCTATCCTTACCATTTTATCCTAATCATAATACTGCTTGCGTGATCAGTATAATGTATTCATTTTCATTCTAAGCACTCTGAAACTTATTTATTCTTTGGAACACCTGTAGGTACTCTTAAAATTCGAAATTATTTTGCATGAGTCTACCTACGCCCTGTGGCGGCAATCAAATAGTGTCAAATGTTGTGATTTCGGCGCGGCGGCAACGATTGTTGTATATGATTTCAAAAGAAGCCGCCGGCGCGTGTATCATAACCATGTACTTCCGAAAAGCGGCAAATTTCTTTGAGAAGTAAGTACAAAACCTTTGATGCCGCATTATCAAAGTGCCGATGGTTAAAACATAACTATGCATGCACTCAGTTTGATTTTAATGAATATTTTTTTATTCGCTATGTAGGTATGTTTATGGTACCTATTAGTCGTAATGCGCATAGGTCCAGTTTTTCATATTCTTTGATACAGTTTTTTGCGTCGCATAGAATTCCTAAGCGTACCTATACACCGAACTGTTACACCTAACTACTCCGTGAAATAGCGCTAAGTCCTAGCTGCAAGACGCAAGAGTCTTGCAGGCTTAGTCTTGTTCTTGCTCAAGTCTTGCAAGATCAGTCTTGGTCTTGGTCTTGCTAAAAATACGCGGTCTTGTTCTTGGTCTTGGTCTTGCAAAAACGCAAGAAGAAGACCAAGACTGCAAGACCAAGACTGAATTTGGGCAACACTAGACTAATATTACACCCTCATTTCGCCATGACATTTTTTAGGTCCCACGTAATAGAGGGCGAGCCTATTGACGTTACCGGGCACTTTGCCAGACTCCGTGCTGCTACTGAGAATTCGGAAAAACCCAGTAACACTTTTTGCCCGACCCGGGAATCGAACCCAGTATCTCGCTCCGACCCGATCAGAAGCCGCATACGCTATTCACTGGACCACGGAGGCAGTAATTTAGATATCTATCTACTTTTATCGCCTTGCGATGTGAATGCCTGTATCTCTATCTGTTACACTTTACTACTAAACTGATTTTGATGAACTTTAGTAAAACTTATATATAATATACTTGGAGACCCAATTTCCTTTATCAAAAATCTACCACCGGGGATTTATCTGATGGAAGATGATATGAAATTTGTAATTTTTCCATTGCATATTTAATGAACAATTGTATTCATATTTTGTATCAACGTAGGCAAAACCGCGGGCAAAAGCTAGCATCTAACAAATCCCCAAATTGTAATTCGCAACCTACTTGCTTAGACTTTAATAAAAACATCTTACACCGAATAAGAAAGCGTCTCTACAGATGAAATGAAAAGAGAATTGTTTTAAATTGGGTTGCTTCATAATTGATGTCAAAAACGCACTTCGTCTAGGTACGCAAGGAAACAGCGCTTTCTCATTAATTTTGTTATGTAATTGCTTTTCTCTTACTGTATAAATGTTTTTATATAATTTTATACTTTTAGTCACTCAAGGTCATCTGATTTCATTAGAGCTAGACAGAACTTGTAATAAGTTACATACATACATAGACTCACGCCTGTTTCCCCGAAGGGGTAGGCAGAGGCATATTAAACGCCTACTTTTCGCCAGTGTTTTGATCCCACGTAATAGGTGGCGAGCCTATTGCCGCTTATCGGGATATTTTGTTTGCCAGAGCCTCGTCCGTTGATCGGCAGGTGCACCACTTGCAGGTGAGGTTGGCTTGGGACCCTAAGTTCTTGGTGGGAAACCTATGCACCCATGTAATAAGTTATACAGAAAAACATACTCGTACTTATCTGTAGGTAGGTATAGGTATATAAAATTAAATATATATACATGGCAGAGGTGTGTGGGCAAGCCGGTGGTGGCAGACCTCGTAAGACGTTCGTCAACCAAATTGGGGACGTCTTGAAAAACAGAAAAGTCTGAAGCACCCGTAACGTATGAAAAGAGTAATGAATGTAGAGGAAGCGCGTGAGGTTTGCATGGATAGAAGCAAGTGGCATTCTGTTGTCTCTGCCTACCCCGATGGGAAAAAGGCGTGAGCAAATGTAAGTATGTATGTAAAATTCTCATATTACTGACTGACTGACAGACAACGCACAGCCAAAACTTTTAAGCGAAAGCTGAAATTTCGCAAGTATGTTCCCTGGGACAGTAGAGTTAACGTAATTTCGAGCTTCTTTTGACATCTTCCCAACTAGAAAACTGTTTAACCTAAATGTCATTTGGCACATTCATTAGACTCCCTTATTTAGAAAACAGAATTTCAGAAATGTAGCTCGACTTCTAAATCAAATCTTAACCTACTTCCAGATGAATGATGGATGTTAATAATATCGCTGTAGTAATAAGCAAGTGAATACTGCTAGGAATTCAATCGAGGACGACGAAAATAAATGTAGAATGAAATTGTTCTTTTCTATAATAGTAGCTTTCTAGACAGAAACTTAATTTACATTAGTCTAATTTGCTTTCACGAACTGCGAAGTTTTATTTGACGCGCCTCAGCCATGTTTGCGTAAGAAGATTGATCGCAGTCTTGTAAACGAAGGGCTTGGACGAACAGACTTCCTTTTTATTTTATAGACTTAAGCCTGTATTCCCGAAGGGGTACGCAGAGGTTTAATATTACAACTCCGAATTTTAGCTCCCAAGTTATATAGGGTGGGCCGATTGCCGTTATAGGTACATTGCTGGACGCTGTGTTGCTACTTGAAATTCGGAAAACACTTTTGCCCGACCTAGGAATTGGACACAAGATTCCGGTGTGCAGACGGATATGCTGTCCACTTGACCACGACGGCAGTCATACTTAATTTTAAAGGGCTTCTTTTAGGAGATAGCCAAGAAAACAAAAAATAAAGTGCTCTTTAATTCGGACACAGGACAAAGACAACATTATACAGCAGACAGTCCACTGCTGGACATAGGCCTCTCCGAAGTTGCGTTACAACTTACAATAGCATTTTTTTGACGACCGGTTGGCGCCGCGGGAGTGTAAGCGACTGCTACGCCGAAGGTCGCGGGTTCGATTCCCGCTCAAGTCAAACATTTATGTGCATGAACATGAATGCTTGGTCTGGGTGTTTCTATGTATAATATGTATGTATTTACAAAATAAAAAGTATATATGTATGTTTATCCATTGTCTAGTACCCATAGTACAAGCTCTGCTTAGTTTGGGACTAGATGGTGTTGTGTGAATGTGGTAGAATATTATTATTATTATATTATTGTGGGGCGGTCTTTGAACTTGCTTTATCACGCTGACCAGAGAGATCAGCATATGATTTATTGCCGAATTTTCCGCCTTTTTCCCAAAAGGCTATTTCCTTCGTATTTTTTGCTTAGTCACTTCGGTTGAAACGAAGTACGTGACATTTCGTATTCTTAATCCGACACCACACGAATATTTGTATATCTACTTAATTTTAAACCTTTTCATTGAATAAAAGCGCTGATTCTATTGCTTTTATTTAATATAGAGGATAGAGGATGCCCGCGGTTACACCTGCGTTATTTAAGGATACTGCTCCGGTCTCGTCGCTCATAGCGCGATGTTATATAGCCTATAACCTTTCTCCATAAATGGGCTATCTAACACTGAAATATTTTTTCAAATCGGACCAGTAGTTCCTGAGATTAGCGCGTTCAACCAAACAAACAAACTGTTCCGCTTTACATATTAGGTATACCTAAGATTAGTATAAGATTAAAAGACACTATACCTAATAACAATGGAATAGAAAAGCTCACACTATTCCACAAGCGTATGAAATATATTTATTACAGAAACAGCAGTTATTGTGCTGTAGTTTAAGTGAGAAATTCACAGTAGGTACCTACACCTGTCATAAAATATCGCTCATATTTTATTCCTTCTGTATCGCATGCCTAGTGATCCAATTTCATATGACAATCAAATTATACGGGCCCGAGGGTAGGATGATAAAGTATATTTTACGACTACAATAATATTAGGTACAAATACTCGTTACTCATGTAATACGCGTACTCGGTATATATTATGTTAAGGATTGACAGTCTAATAAGATTTGGAAACAATGAGACATGTCGGAATATATTTGTATTTCTCTTTGAGTACTTACGTCGTAATAGGGTACAACTATCGAAATTTATGTATTCTCTATACCTATCAGAATTAAATATAAGCATATTTGTGAAATAATTTATGAAAGAAAATTGGTTCGTGAACTTTACGATTTCGCTAAATTATTATTCCTTGGGGCAGCGCTCTATATATACATACATACATAGACTCACGCCTGTTTCCCCGAAGGGGTAGGCAGAGGCATATTAAACGCCCACTTTTCGCCAGTGTTTTGATCCCACGTAATAGGTGGCGAGTCTATTGCCGCTTATCGGGATATTTTGTTTGCCAGAGCCTCGTCCGTTGATCGGCAGGTGCACCACATGCAGGTGAGGTTGGCTTGGGACCCTAAGTTCTTGGTGGGAACCCTATATATATATATATATATATATATATATATATATATATATATATATATATATATATATAAAGGAACATTAAAATTCTAGCTCCATATGAAATTAAATGCATTGCTGTTTTAAATTAACCTTTTTTTTAATTATAAGTACATTTAAAAATTATTTAGCCAAATACATTTTTTAAGACTATTACAAAAACTGAAATTATTTAGTGAGATTTTGCAGACCTTTTATGCTTTACGACAGCAAATCACACCTCAACCAATCGTTTGCTACCAAACTCTTAAATATATACTACATCGCTTTAAAACAAGAAGTATCAAAAACAAAATTACGAACATAAATTTGTAACTTTATCGCGAGAAACCACGTGAAAGTTACCTCCAAACTTCCAAAGTTTTATGTCACTTTAAAGTTACCGTTTCAGAGATAAGTTACGATGAGGTTGTTGTATTCGCGCGAATATTATGCCGAAGTTATAAATAAGTATATAAGGAAAACTGTATTTAAAGCGGTTTTATGGAGATTCTTACAGCGTGATCATGGCGGTAGAAACATTGCCGAATTGCCGAAACTCAATATATAAATTATAAAGGTACATACCCGGTCCCTTTTTAGACATCTCGCAAAGAGGCTGATCGATGCCTTGGGTGACCAGAGGGCTGGCACGTATTTGGCACAAAAGGTAAGCATTGCTATCCAATAAGGCAATGCTGCCAGTCTTCTGGGCACTCTTTCTATTGACTGCGATGCGGATGATTTTCATGACGCCTTCTAAATTCTAAATTTAATTTTAATTTTCGATTCTTGTATATATCTTTATGGTTAATTTAATTTTAAGATATACTTACTTGAGTTGCTTGGAATATTTAATTTTTTTTATAATTTATGTATTTTATTAATGTTTGTCATAAAAATAAATAGTATTTTCTTAGGTGTAAAGGTACATGGTATATTTCACCAAAGACAGTTTTACATTCAAAGTTTAAATTCTTTACGTCCCTGTAGTGGCGGATAGAGAATACAAATTATCACTATCCATTTCATTCCGTGGTTGTCATGAGAGGAGAGGCGAGGGAAAATAATCTTTGGGAAGAGATGAATCTCAATATTAAACTTTGTACCGATCCGTCTGGCTAGTGTGGCACAGAAGGACAAATTCTCCTAATGACACACAGTGATGGCTTGAACTAAAAAAGGGAAAGGCCTTTGTCCATTAGTGGACTGCCGAAGGCTATTTGTAGATGGAGGCTATTATGTTCCGACTAGATCCGATCAGTAGTAAAGAGAACGATTTTTTTTTATAGACTCACGCCTGTATCCCCGAAGGGGTAGGCAGAGGTGTAATATTACACCCACATTTCGCCATGAATATTTAGGTCGCACGTAATAGGGGGCGAGCCTATTGCCATCACTGGGCACATCACCAGACTTCGTGCTGCTACTGAGAATTCGAAAAAACCCAGTAACAGTTATGGCCAACCTGGGAACGAAAAATGTGGGACTTACTCAATAAAGCCACCAAAATTTATCAAAGCTGGTGTCGAACGTTTTCTAGTCTGATATCAGTAATTGCAGCATTAGCCTAGTGGGAAGACTGACAGACTGCTACGTAAAGCGTCTCAAGTCCTAACCCACGTCGCGCACTACCGACTGTAAAGTACAGTCGAACAACTTCCCGCTAGACCACCATAAGGGCGAGAATCGCTCAGCAAGACATCGTCGCTTCCAGTGCTACTTCACACGCACATTGACACTCGTATATAAAAGCAGTTTCTAGTGTGCCTCGACTCTATGAGCGAGCCAAGGGAATTTTTTTCAAACTGGTCCAGCGCCGACTTGTTTGATTGCACGTATTAAATTGTTAATTATCGCCAACTAAACAGTGAAGGAAATCATCGTTAGAAAACCTGGATGACTGAGCGTAGTCCGTGTGATGTTGAAAGTCATTCGGGGAAAGTTGTAGCCAGAAACTAGCTTCTAAAAATATCTATTTTGTAGGCCTACCAATTTCTCCGTATGTTGATTTAGGGAGGGTCACCCTCTATTTTACGAGCTGAGCCCACGATATCTTATCGTCGATATAGCAAGCAGGTCATTCGACGGTGGACAATAAACTTTGTTGAGTAGCCCAACGGCTAGTGAAGGTCAAGGCTTCTTTGAATCCCTTAGCGCTGTCTGACTGAGGGTTGTTATACATATGTTATTTTTATCAAAATGTTAGAAAATCATTAGGCAAAGTCTTTGATTGCCGTGGCAAGTAAGTAAGTAAGTAAAAAAGTATTTATTCACATTAAAGTAAGACATTTTACAAAAATAAATTACTTCTGCCAAACTGCAAAGCAGTTTGTTGGCAGACGCATGTATTAGTATACATAGTAGGCACAATTTGGGTAGTCGATTAATTTCTAAATATTTATTTAGGGCGGTTTCAGATTAGCGTTATGTACGCGCGTATAAGCTCGTTTTTGGAAGCGCATGTAGACGCGTATCGGCGCGCCTTTTGGCACACGCGCAAGTCGTACGAGCGTCGACGCGCTTCTAACCTCGTATAAGTGCGAGCTGTCAGAATCCATGTTGACACTGACACGATATCACTACCGTCTCGAGCGAACACGACGAAATATGCCCGTTTACGCGAGTCCGGTTTTTGGAAGCGCGTATTGTAGCGCGCGTATGCTGGAACGACCGTATACGCGCAAAAAAATACGCTAATCTGAAACCACCCTTAGAGTTCGTTGCATCAGATTTACTGGATGAAATGAAACTCCATTGTATACCAATGAAAAGAAAGAAAACCCGTAATTTTACCACGGATTGACCCCCCAACTATTGCAATAGAAAACGGTTGACAATACGGAACTCCTCTGACGAAAAATGATAAGGGACATATATGAATGGTATGGGTTCTAGAAAGATCTCGGACTTGCAGTATCCCAATAGCCATATTTTTGTCGATCAAAATAACCTAAGTTGTTATCTTTCAAAACAAAAACAAACATTTTAACAGTTGCAAGCCAGTACATTTATTCAAACCTAATATATGTATTCCACAACAAGGCTTCATACTCAAAGAAAAGTGATATCCACAATTTGAATACTAGAAATAAGAGCACACTAGTAGTGCCGGCCACCCGGCTAGAGAAAATAAAAAAATATTTTCAAGGCCAATGTGTGCGCTTTTACAATAAAGTGCCATAATTTAAACTTTAATAAATTCAAAAAGGTTATAAAACGTAAACTTTGTCAAAAAGGGTACTATTCGGTGCTAGATTATATTGACTACAAAAATGCTTGGGATTAATTTGCTCGGTCCCACAGGCTACTTATGTTTGATTAGTGTTAAGTTTCATGTGTGTGTTGCTAGTTTAGTATTAATTGAGAACAACATTATAGACACACCAGCTCATATATAATATGTATGTATTTATAAAAAAAGTATACAAGTATGTTTATCCATTATCTAGTACCCATAGGACAAGCTTTGCTTAGTTTGGGACTAGATGGTGTTGTGTGAATGTGGTAGAATATTATTATTATTATATACCTATGAAAAATTTAATGTAGTTTAAGTTTTTAAATTGTATAGAATGAAGACGAAGAAAAGAGTGGCCCGGAGTTTCTTGCCTGATTCTTCTCACGAGGCTCTACTTTCTGAACAGGATGTTTTTTCCAATGCTCAATTATGTTAATATGCATTTAAAGTAACTTTTATATTTTTATTTGTAACGTGTCCAAAAAATTTAACCATTTTTATCGAAATAAACGTATTTGAGTTTGAGTTTTCAGGTCCAATTCATCATAATCATCATCATCAGCTTGCTATAGTCCACTGCCGCATATAAGCCTCTCCAATGGCACGCCACTGAGCCCGATTTTCAGCTCTTCGTGTCCTGCCCGCCACTTTGCGATGGTCCAAAGGTCCAATAATTTTTGTCAAATTGCAGTTCAGCAGAATATTTTCAGAAATAAAATCGCAGTAGTGTTAAGGTTATTCCAATCAAGTAATACATTGAAAAATCGATAGTCTTCAATATTAAATTACCTACAGTTAGTAGGGGCGAAGTGAATGCTGTCTATTTTTGAAACAGCAGTTATGAGGCAATTCGATTGACGCAGTTACGATTGACTTTTGACCTTTAGAGTCTTTATATTACACGATATTGATGCGGAGTACTTCGATGTGTCAATAAAGGTTTTTCTGATTTTTGATTCAGTATCAACTCTCCCAATAACTACAAATACTCAGATACAAACATATTTTTTTAATTTTTTTTATTTATAGTCTCACGCCTGTATCCGCAAAGGGGTAGGCAGAGGTGTAAATATTACACCCACATTTCGCCATGAATTTTTAGGTCCCACGTAATAGGGGGCGAACCTATTGCCGTACCGGGCACATAACCAGACTCCGTGCTGCTACTGAGAATTTCCTTACGGAAAAACCCAATAACACTTTGCCCGACCCGGGAATCGAACCCGAGACCTCCCAATCCCACGCGCACATTTATGCCGCGAGACCAAGGAGGCAATCAATAATTGTAAATGTAAAATAGATTTTATGTTTTAAATGTTCCCACTGCGTTACTGCCGGTTTCAATATCCGATCTATCCCTGGATTCGGCTACTAGAGATACATTTATTAGACATAATAACATACATAACATAACATAACTTCACGTCTTTTATCCCCGAAGGGGTAGGCAGAGGTGTATTACACACCCAAATTTCGCCAGTTATGTTTCGGTCCCAATGTAATAGGAGGCGAACCTATTGCCATCTACCGGGCACATTATCAAGCGAGCGATAATTAAAAATTTTAATACGCACGTAACTTCGAAAAGTCTGAGGTGTGTGCCCCGGGTAGCTGGGGATCGAACCCGAGATTATCGTCTCGGCAGTCCGTTACGTACACCACTGGGCTATCGCCGCTGTTATATAATCTCCATACAAAACATGTCAAATACGTATTTCTAGTAGCGAAATTTATGAATAGATCTAATATTGAAAACGACCCTTGAACATCATATTATTAGCTATACATTTTCATTCACTAACTAAAAATATTACCCTAAAATTTAATCAGATTTTTTTCTCATCGCTTTTCATACCCGAAGTTCTTTTCATAAGTTCTTATTATTGAAGACACAACGACTATCTACGTAGTACGTGCCTTGTGTTCCCCTGCTAACACCATTTACAAAATAGCTTGATGTTAATGATGTTACTGTCGAAATGAAGACAAATAGTGGCGCTACACTCAGTTTTATGAATGCGACCAGCGAAATAAAATGCGTTTTGAACCCCTTTTAAGTGTACTAATAAAAAGTTCTTAAACTGTTTTTGTGGTAGGTTCTACCATGATGGTAATAAAACTAAAAGCTGCAAAGGATTTTATGTGAAAATGGGTGACGATGATGATTAATACGCAATACCTCCCCGTATTATTCAAGTTATGTTCTGAATTTCGATATCAATTCTAACAACCAAATCAGGGTGCATAGGGTTCCCACCAAGAACTGAGGGACCCAAGCCAAACTCACCTGCAAGTGGTGCACCTGCCGATCAACGGACGAGGCTCTGGCAAACAAAATATCCCGATAAGCGGCAATAGGCTCGCCACCTATTACGTGGGATCAAAACACTGGCGAAAAGTGGGTGTTTAATATGCCTCTGCCTACCCCTTCGGGGAAACAGGCGTGAGTCTATGTATGTATGTACAACCAAATCCATGATTTGTTTGTTGTTGTTGTTTATGAAGTGACATTAAGGCTTTTTGTTTGTGAGTTTAATCAACATCGGTTAAACCATTAGATAACCGCCATTTAAATATTAGGTAGGCTTAGTTGTAAAAAGGTAGATTTTATGCTTTAGATGTCCACGCCACCTTAAAGCTCCTCCTAGCATTATCCTAGTTCTGGGGTCCACTTACTAGTCTAACGGATTAGACTGAAAGTAAGCTTTTTCACAGAGCGACTGTCTGTCTGACTTCTGCAACCCAAAGGGATAGCTATATGCCATGGTTTAGACTAGCGTCTGATTATTTAAGAGGTACTGATCGTTTGACCTGACTGTCCGAGGCACGGAGCAAGCGATAATTAGCAATCATATATATTTTAATTTAATAACACAAAAAATATCTTTGCATACTACGACAATTTTCATTATCTATTTTCATAACCAAAGCTCTTTTCAATTCTTATTTTTGAAAACAAAACTACTACCTACGTACCTTAGTTCATCCAACATTTACAAAATAGTTTGATGTTAATGATGTTACTGTCGAAAGGAAGACAAATAGTGGCGCTACACTCAGTTTTATGAATGAGACCAGCGAAATAAAGGGTGTTTTGAACCCCTTTTAAGTATACTAATAACAGAGTTTGCAAACTGTTTTTGTAGAGGGCCTATCATGATGGTAGGTAATAAAACTAAAATTTCAAGTGTTTTATGTGCAAGTAAATGGGGTATATTGTTTACGAGAGCCATTTGAAGACTACCAACCCAAACATAGACTGTGTTGTTTCCTCGAAATTGAACGTTTGATGACACTTAATAAAATAAAATAAAATGTATATTTTTAATAAAATAAAATAACACGAACGGACACCAAGCCGTGTTGAGTATCCTTATATTAATCTGGTCTAAACCATAGAGCCCTTTGGGTTGCGGAGATCATACGTCCGTGGGTCAGATGGCACTGGTTCTATAGAAAAGCTCAGCTTAGCGCCAAGAGAGTCTTTGATGCATTTAGAAAAACGTTAGAATGGTTGATATTGACGTTAGATATTGACGGTACTTCGCGTGGTGATTGTTTTTTTTTATAGTAATAGGCGGCAAACGAGCAGACGGATCGCCTGGTAAGCAATTACCGCCGCCCATGGACACCAGCAACACGACAGGAGTCACAAGAGCGTTGCCGCCCCTTGGGGTTGGGAAAAGGGATAGGATAAGGAGTGGGATGAGGGAGAAGGAATAGGGGATAGGGCCTCCGGGACTCTCACTCACCGAACGAAACGCAACAGTTTAGGTACTGTTACTTTACGTCGATTTTCTGTGAGAGGGTAGTACTTCCCCGATCGAGCCGGCCCATTCATGCTGAAATCAGCAAGACTCTACTACCTTAAATATGATTAAGATTACAAAGTGTCACTACCTCATTTCAAGGGTAAGAAGCGACTAAAGCAAAGTCAGTTTTCAATACAATATCATTGAGTAGAAACTCGATTGTAGCGCTCATAGCGAGACTTGGCTTGCGATTCGTAACAGATCGGCAAAGTTAAACAACGCTTGCACTGGTCGCCATTTGGATGGGTGACCGTGTGTGGCATTTACATCTGAGCGCTACCATACTGCGGGCACGTATAGCTGTCGGTCCCGGTTCTTGTCTAAGGATAAGGATCGTTAGGCCATGTCGGTGGCCTTCGGGCGGTCTGAAAACTCCGACACCAGGGTTGGCCACAAACTCACACACTACAAAAAACAAACAAACAAGAAGAAACTCGATATCAAGCCAAACGAAATACGCTCTACTTCAAAGCGCGATAAAGACCAAAATCCTCTGATGGACTCACAATGCAATTGTGACGCAAATTAGATGAAGACTGAAGGTACTCTTCATCATCATCCTAACGTTATTCCCGTTGCATCAAAACTGTGGCTGTGGATGTCCATAGAGGGGTGTTAGTGCCTACCCTTATGTATGGTAGTGAAAGTTGGGTATGGCAGAAGAGACTTGAAAGTAGAATAAATGCTGTAGAAATGAGAGCACTGAGAATTATGTGTGGTGTATCTTTGACCGACAGAGTAAAGAATTGTGTGATAAGCGAGTGGTGTGGGGTAAAAGAAGGGGTAGTGAGAAGCATCGAGAATGGCATGTTAAGATGGTTTGGGCACATGGAGAGGATGGACGACGAAAGACTGACAAAGAAGATTTATAAGGCAAGTGTGAATGGGATAGGACAAAGGGGAAGACCTAGGCGGACGTTCTCTGACCAGCTTGGAGACATCCTTAAAAAAGGACAGGTCAGAAGTAGCCTAAACAGAAGAGCATGCATGAGAAACTTGATGGGAGTGAATGAAGCAAGAGATATATGTCAGGATCATTGCAAATGGCGTTCTGTAGTCTCTGCCTACCCCTCCGGGAAACAGGCGTGAGTCTATGTATGTATGTATGCATCAAAGACATAACGCCTTGGAGCCTAGGGTCCGCTTACTAATAGAATCTAAAACGTAATACTGTAGTATGTAAAGTCTATAAAACTATGTACTCCCATTACTTCATAGTACGACCACATCTTTCATTCACTTAGTTAATAAACCATTGCTAATAGAGCATTGTTTAACCACCGTGCACTTAGCAGACGTCAGGCGTTGACAAGTTAATAACTCGCTTTTAGTGAGCTTTCAACGGAGACACTAATGGTAGTTCATATTGCTTGTCAACTAATGCTTTATAAACTGCTGTCTGTCACTTAAGCAAGCAGTAAAGAACTTGTGAGTAGCCGCCCTTTTTAGGGTTCTGTAGTAAATGAAATGAAAAAAAAATATTTTTCTTGCTGTCACAACCAGACAGAGGTATAAAATCTTATCTAATACTAATATATAAAGCTGAAGAGTTTGTTTGTTTGGTTGAACGCGCTAATCTCAGGAACTACTAGTCCGATTTGAAAAATTATTTCAGTGTTAGATAGCCCAATTATTGAAGAAGGCTATAGACTATATAACATCACGCTATGAGCCACCGGAGCGGAGCAGTAGCCTTAAATAACGCGGATGTAACTGCGGGCTCATCTAGTACAAAATAAGAAGAAAACCATAATTGACAACTACAAAATTACATGCTAAAGTTAGGTGGTGGCAGTAATATGAACTCGTTCGTAGGCAGTAATAGTAAACTACAGAGCACCGTTATAGGTTTGCGAAGTCCATTCGACCGAATGTCCTTCCGCGGTTTTACTCAAAAACTATAATCACTAGAGAACTGCAATATCTCATGGTTATACATATGGTAATGGTAACTACGCGGGCAAAACTGTAGAATAAAATTTTAAAACATATTATGTATACTAGTAACTCCTATGCAGATAAATGGAAAAGCGACTTGCTTGTAGCTCTACTGTTTGCGGCGGCACTGGTTGCTACGCCGTAGACGTCTATTGGCGTAGCACAATCTTCACAGTAAGATTCACACCAATTTTACGTCCATATTCTGTGAGTGACGGATTAAGAATACGGATTGTCACCACCCCATATCATCCCATGGGTGTCGTAAGAGCCGACAGAGGGAGCATATTATGCAGAGAACAGCACTGTAAGAGGAGGAAAACTTGATACAAACCCTACACCAACCCGTTTGGCCAACGTGGTATAGTAAGTAGGCCAATTCCTCCTTTCAAAGGAGAGGCCTAGTCCAGCAGTGGACTGTTAAAGACTAATGATGATGATACTGTGAGAGGGTAGTACTTCCCATTTCGATATGGCCCATTCATGCTGAACTCAGCAAGGCACTACTACCATTTATTTCAAGACCTTGCCTTGCAAGACAGCGTAAGGTAAAAGATGTTGCAATTTGATGACTATTTAAGTATTTAGGGAACACTCGTAGCAAAACGCAACACTCCAATACTGTGAGAGAGTCGGTAGTAGTTCCTTAGACCGAAATAGCATGTCTCTCTGTCTCTGTTTCTGTCTCTCGCTCGCCAGATATTTAGACTATTACTTGTCATAATTCGACAATACTGATAGCGTAGTGGCAAAGAGCTCAGATATTTACATAGAGCATTGCCTATGGGCGCTCTGAAGACAAACTTTCTGTGACCTAAATTTCCGCTTGACGGCGTGGCTGTCGCGCTGTGACAGCTGTCTCTACGAGAACAAGAGAGACGGAGAACGACGATGCCAACGGCCCCAACTACGAAACTAAACTGGAGACAGTCCCCACTTGGAATCGGCACACGAAATCCTTAAGAACTGCGCTTGTATGTATATCAGTATTCATTGGTAGTAGTTTTAGCGGTCACCTCGCCAGTAAACACTGCGCCAAATGTGGTGTGTTCGATCCCCACTCGAAATTTCACTTTGTAACTATGACAAACCATTAACATTTTGTAATATTCCTAAAGTCCTCCGCGATACAGGGTTAATAAGTGGTGCGTGAGAAGTCTTATTAAAAGAAAAATAATGAAATATAACCCACAGAAGTAACATTAAAGCAATTTAAAACTCAATTTAAATAAACAATGAAAGCTAAAACAATTCAAACAAAAAGTCAGTTAAAAAAGCCTCTGTTGCAAAGGATTGAATTTTTTTGTTTGTTTTCTAAGTGGATCAGTCTTTTCGAATATTTTTTTCCTTTTTAACGCAATAAACTGTGTTTTCCTTTGACATTGGTGTCGAGACAGAAATGTGAGAGCGTTTTACATAATATTATAATAAATTATGCGAGCGCCCGTTCAAAGCGCGACGCGGCGAATGGCAATGGAGGGCCGTACTAAGTGTTTGTGCAAACTCGAAAGTGAAATCTGTTCTGAAAACCTGAAAATATATTTTATAAATGTAATAATACATGCATTATTCAGTATACTTGTAATATAGAGTATAGTCAATACGTTTACTGTGAATAGAAATACGTTGTCTAGTCATCAAGAACTTTGTAATTATTTTTCTGCAATGCTAATAGTTTCCTTATAAAGTGACAGTGTAGACAATGTCTTATGGGTATTTTTTTAAGAATCTTTTATAACATGGGACTTTACAATGTTAGATTAACGAACAAAAAGCACTTTCAAACTTGTAACAAATATTTCTAGAGTATACAGAATTTTATCCCTTGTAGGAATCGCACTGAAACAATCATGATAATGCATTCGCTTCATCTCAGCTACTGAGAACTAATCAGTGTGTCATATGTATGACAGTGTACCTACAGCTTTTTCGCATCCATTTTCGCATAGATTTAAGCCTCTCCTAATTTTTTCCTAATCTGCCACCACACGAATACTAATTAGTGTAAACGAACTAAGCATAGTATCAATAGTCACCTTATACCACTTAGTAAATTGTCTCGTCTGCTACCGATAGTAAACAAAAAAAGGAAAATAGTCTAGTCAAGTCATAATACATTAATTTACTTCAACATCATAATGGTGATAGTCGACTACAACATTTTTCACCTTCGTAAAGCAATTTCCGTCATAACAGGGCAATTAATCATCACTAGTTAATTAACTAATGGCCGCGATGTCAGTGCGCTACTTCCTGACACCGACACCGTTTACTCAATTTGATTTGATGTCAATTAGATGACGAACTAGATACATCTTCCCTCCCACCTGGTGGAAAGTGACTTTAGTTTGAGAAGTTCAGGGCGCGTTCATGAATTTGGCGAACTAAATCGCTCTTGACGGCACGGAGAGTCAGAAGGCGTCGAACAAAGTATCAAACATAAGCAATGTATTTTTTTTATCCTTATTTGCACAATTCGTATACATATTTGTAAAAAATAAATAAACACGTGTAACTTTCTGTGTATATAAACGCTAAATTCATGCGTTTAAAGTTCATCAAATATTCGTTAGTACTTTTTTATATTAAAATTAATTGGTTTTATTTGTTATTTTTCTTATTGCTACATGCATGCAGTGGAAACATGGTTGCATTTCAGTTGTATTGTACCACCTCATTATTTTGTTACCCCTATTTGCAATAATCGAAGAGCCGAAATTTGGACTCAGTGTTGTGCCATTAGAGATGCCTATATACAGCAGTGGACTATGGCAGGCTGATGACAATGATAATTTGAAATAAAAAAATATTTATGTTTAATATAAGACCAGTCACTCGTTAATGAAATATCAGCAAATCTATAAGCGAATTTCGTTCGAGTTCTCATAGTAGTTACTTGTAAAACTAACGCCATATTTCTCCGGCACCAGTGCGTTCGCTCTCATCGCTTTCAATATTTCATGGCAACTTAACTCCTGAAAACACTCGTTCAAAACTGTAATATGAGCGAGAAACGTGTATTTTACGCATATTATGCTGCTGTAGTGACGAAAATGCTACAAATTTGAGTTTCATTTTATGGTAAGTGAAAGCTGAATAGGTACTTACATGTTTATGTAATATATGCAATATTAGGTAAATTAGTGCACGGGTTCTTTTAGATATAACGGTGTCTGGTATTAGATTTCAGGGCTTTTACAAATAATAATATGCTAGTACAATAGAGTATTTGACTAAAAAAATCTAATTAGTCCGTCAGTTAGATTATCGAAAAATATTGGATACGTATTTTTTCTTTAGTCACGTAAACAAAAAATGAAGACTACAAACTTCGCTGAAAAGTCGTGTGACGTCACTTGCCAGTACACTTTTTACTGGCAAGTGACGTTACAAGCCCCCACTCCTAGACGTTTCTCCATCTTTGATGCGTTTTATCTTCGTAATTTTTTACTAATTTGAAAAATCAAAAAATACGTATCCAATATTTTTCGATAATCTAACTGACGGACTAATTCGATTTTTTTAGTCAAATACCGTACAAGGTTGACTGAGCAAAAACTAGGCATAGCCTGACTATGTACAGATTATCGAAGCAGTACAACATATCTGCATGTCCTCCGAAGCACATTAGCGCTATGATTTATTAGAAATTCCACACTAACGGTCACCCATCTAAGTACAGAACTGTGTGAATATTGCTTAACTTAAATCTATTGCGAGCGTCCAGGCTATACCCGTAATAATAACGGACGTAAGTATCTCCTAATTTGGCCTATTATAGCAAACGTATAATAAGGGTTTGATGTCGATTTTCGGTTTCTTCCTCGTCTCTTAATCCGTCATCACGTGGGTTGCTTACAGGCTTACTAAAGGTACTTACCAGTATCCAGGCACAGAAGTCCCCGGCAGCAGTCGCCGTTAGTGGCGCAGGGCGAGGAGTAGCAGTGAGCCGGCTCATCGATCATGTCGTCGATGCGGTTGCCCTCCAGGGCCTCGGCGTATACCTCTTCGGGTTCCACCTGGTGGGAAAAAAGTGGCAGATGATAAGAGAAACTTAATAAACATTTAGAGGGAACAAACGGCAAAGCGAACAAAAAAAACCGGTCAAATGCGAATTGGACTTACGCACTAAAGGTTCCGTACCATTTTCTATCAGCCGGACTGATGGTCAGGAACCGGGGTTATCTCAGAGTAACCGGTGTAAATAAATATCGGAGGGCACGGAAGTGTCACCAAGTCGAGCAAAAAAGCGGCACGGCCGTACCATCCTTTTCTCGAAGCAATTCATGCCATTTTCAACCCCCCATAACTTCGTTGAGAATGAAACTAGAAGCCTGATTTTTTTGTAACCATGCAGATATAGTATAAACATGGTATATTTTAAATTTCATTCAATTTGAACCAGTAGTTTAAGAATTTTAACGAGTCAAAATTCTTAATTTTGTCACTCACTGACCGATCATCCATTTATTTAAAACATTAAAGATTTTAATTAACCGACTTGGTATTACATGGATCTCACAACTTTGACTGAGAGACTTGGTATTTTTGACAAGTATTTTTTATGGGATCAAAATATTACCAACCGAATTGGGAACTTTCTCCTTTAGGAAGTCGATTAGGAAAGATAAGTGTTCGAATTTCTAGAGGTTTCATACAATCAACTAAAGTATTATCTTGGTAGAAAACGACATCGGTAGATACGGATTTATCCATTTCATGTGTCTTCTTCAAGTCAATATATAGCGGTGATTAAACGTACAAGAACAAGATGTAATGCTCTTTCAGCCAAAGAAATTGAAAAAAGGCAAATATTTGAAACCACCAACCAAATAGTGGTTTCAAATCCTAGTTATTCCACATCGAAGTTATATCATTACTTCAGTCTTCTTGTGAATTTGACTAATTTAAACTGGCAAAACGTCTCGCCCGCCTAGGTATGAGCTAAAGTGTAGAATTAATAAACGAATTAATCATTATTTAAATGAATTTTGATTTATAAATGTTTTTCCCATGTCAATAATATCAATAATAGGTACATCAGCCGAAAATCGGAGGAGAAAAGTTGTAGTTTGAAAGATTTTCGAATTTTAATAAAGTACTGCATGATTGCGAAGTTTTGTTATACAAAAATTCAAAGCTTGTATGTAGCAGATTTTAAAATAAAAGAACAGCTCATATTTGTTTGTATACTTATTAAAATAGCTAGGTAATAATTAATGATACCAGTGACTACCAACACTCCCGGTTACTCCCAAAAATCGCGGCGAAATATTTCCGCAATCCGCAAAAATGTCGTACACATAAAACACGGTAACATATGGCATATTACCAAGAACCTATTATTACTCGCTTGCCCCGGCTTACCCTAAAACGGCTCCATTTAGGAATCCGATCGCATCTTGATAACATCAAATGGTCGGAAAACTTCCATCTAGCAATCGACTCGCTCCGAATAAAAATGGCTTCTCGACAGCCTGTAACCCAATTTTATCTCCAAATATTAGGTCGGTAAAAGCTTCCATGCATATGGATTTTTAAGGAGACATATCCGACGGATTTATTGATCGTATTTTTCTATAAATAATTAATGATTGTGCAGAGATAAAAGAGGTCACGTTGTTTTTGATTTTCCCTCTGTCCACAGAGCTTTAACCTTTTCGGAGATGGGCCTTGAGATTGAAGCTACGTTAGATTGACTTAAGCACCTACATTTTTATTTCTAGGCATTACTTATTTACTTACTGTAATTACTCTTACTATAATTGTAAGACCAATGTATCTACCTTTGTTGAGCAAATAAATGATGATTATTGATACTTCCCACGCGTAATTATACAATTACTAGTCGACGCCAGCGGCTTTTTATTTTATTTTTATTTAAACTTTCCTGCAAACAATTTGCATAAGGCGGATTTAATGCCTGAGGCATTTTCTGCCAGTCAACCTTCAGGTGGTTCAGAGATGATGTAGCAGGTGTAGAATTAAGAGTAAAACTTACTTAGATGTTGATTAATTCTTATCTATAATATACACAGTATACATAATATATGAATATATAAGGACAGAATACGTAGATACAATATAAAACATACATAAATATAATATATACATATATAATAAATATATACAATTACTGACCAGTGAGAGCTCCGGACAATGATTCGAGAAACAATCTGCGGGCTCTAGATTTAAAGATAGCACGGCTCGCGCTCGTCCTGACCTCCAGTGGGAGCGCATTCCAAAGATTCGCACGCGCATATTTTCGAATTTCCCGTTTTGCCCGAACCCGTGGCAATTTCGGGAAATCCCGTCTTAGTGCACCCCTACGGTGCCCAAGGAACATACATGCCAAATTTCAGCTTCCTGCGCCCAACAGTTTCGGCTGTAGCGTGTCTGTCAGTCAGTCAGTAACGCAAGGATTTTATATATTAAGACTAGTGGACGCCCGCAGCTACGCCTGCACATTTACCCGTTTTGTCTGATTCTGTGGAAATTTCGGGCAATCCCTTCTAAGTGCACCCCTACGGTCCCCAAGGAACATACATGCAAAATTTCATCTTCTTACGACCAGTAGTTTCGGCTGTAGCGTGTCTGTCAGTCAGTGAGTAACGCAAGGATTTTATATATTAAGATTAATAAAGACAAATATAAAGGGAACTGTTCCGGCTTCGCATGGGTTGAACAAAATATAATGAACACAAGACCTTTACATATACAATCCTAAGGCCCAGTTTAACCACTTCTGGATAATCCTTATCTGGCAGATTAATCCAAAATTACGTCGATCTTTATATGAGCTATCTGAAAATTTTATTTAACTGGTAATTATCAGGCAATGGTAAAACCGGACGTTAACCTTCCACATTAATCATTCTGCCTATTGGTAGGATTTTGCTTAGTCAGGTATACCACGCTGCCAGGCGGATTGATATCGAACTTTTCATCACTTCGCAAAAATATTACTTTCTTCGTCTAATTTCCTTAGTCGTCTCTCACCCACGGAATAATAATAATATTCTTCCACATTCACATAACACCATCTAGTCCCAAACTAAGCAGAGCTTGTGCTATGGGTACTAGACAATGGATAAACATACATATATACTTTTCTTTTGTAAATACATACATATTATACATAGAAACACCAATGAAAAGAATCAAAAGTAAATGACGTTAATTAGTCACCGAGTGACGAGCTATCACTAAGTACTACAGTACAAGTACATAGCAGTGAAAAGAAACAGTTTTAAATGCTTTAAGATATACAGTAATGATCTGATGCTAAGGTTACAATAAGCTGCCACATAATACATACATATTATACATAGAAACACCAATGAAAAGAATCAAAAGAAAATGACGTTAATTAGTCACCGAGTGACGAGCTATCACCAAGTACCACAGTACAAGTACATAGCAGTGAAAAGAACAGTTTTAAATGCTTTAAGATATACAGTAATGATCTGATGCCAGGGTTACAATAAACTGCCACATTGTCATCCAAGAAGTGCCCTTTGTAAACGTTGCTTTACGAACGCCGCGCCGTGTCAAATAACGCTATTCTATTGTACCCAGTATAATAAAAAATCCCCGTTTTATTTTCGTTATCCTTACTAGGGCGTCAGTATATTTATATTCTCGTAATCCTATACTATAAATACGAATTAATCGGGATCACATTGCGTGACCTTTACGCCTACCTGAAAGCGCGTTGGCCCGTAAACGCCCAGATTTACGCGTCAAATGTCTATGGATTTACGCGTTTAGCCCACCCGTAATTATGTGGTTTGAATTTACGCGTTTTTAATACTCTGTTTATTGGGTTGGCGGATAATCGTAGATTTGGTCTTGTCTGTAAGCTTACTACTGTTTATTCGAAGTTTGTTAGGATGGGTAGATCATCATCCTCTTAGCGTTATCCCAGTTTAAATCTGGGGTCCGCTTTCTAGTCTAACCGGATTTGGCTGAATATTAGCTTTTCCACGGAGCGACTGCCTGTCTGACCTCCGCAACCCGAAGGGATAGCGATATTCCATGGTTTAGACTAGTGTCAGTTTATTAGAAGGTTCTGACGCCCTGTAACGATTGTCAAAGATCTTCATGACAACCGGGACCGACGGCTTAACGTGCTCTCCGAGGCACGGGACAAGCGATAATTAACAATTCAATACGCACATAACTCCGAAAAGTCATTGGTGCGCGCCGTGGATTCGAACCCGATACCCTCTGCATGGCAGTCTGTTGGTATCTCCACTAGGCTATCGCTGCCTTATTATTGCCTAGATATTTATTACTATTTAGTTCGGAATAGCATTCCAATATTTGAATTTGATGTATATTTTGTATGGTAGGTACTTATGTCAAATTTGTATCTGAAATCTCCAAATCCATGCATTGAATGTTGCTTTCTGATAGTCTAGTTTATGACTGCCTCGTTGGTCTCGCGGCATAAATGTGCGCGTGGGACTGAGAGGTCTCGGGTTCGATTCCCTGGTCGGGCGAAGTGTTATTGGGATTTTCCGATAGGACATTCTCAGTAGCAGCACGGAGTCTGGTAATGTGCCCGGTACGGCAATAGGCTCGCCCCCTATTACGTGGGACCTAAAAATTCATGGCGAAATGTGGGTGTAATATTATTGTAATATTTAAATAATCGCTTTTTACTAAATGCATATGGATGTATACACGGCACATAAACCGAAATGATATTTTTTACAATTTTTGTCTGTCTGTCTGTTTGTTCTCGCTAATCTCTGGAACGACTAGACCGATGTTGACGGGACTTTCACTGGCGGATAGCTGATGTACCAAGGAGTAACTAAGGCTATAAATTAACCGGGTACGCGAAGTAGTTCCCACAGGACGCCGAGGAAACCGCAGGAAACAGCTAGTTTGTTATATAATTGGTATCATGAGATACAGGCGTGACAATATAAAAAAATAAAAGAATCAGTAGTTCAATGTGAACACTTAATTAAGTACTTTTCATCTTTCCAATGTCGTACTTTGACTGTTTAATTTAAGCAGATGAATTGGTTTTCTTCCTCCTCTCTTATATTGCTTCAATAAGTGTAACGATCCCAATTTACCCCTTTGTCTTATTGATTTTGGTCTATTTTTGAATACACGTGGTCTGACCTTTGTCCGATTTATATCTAATTTGGGCGGTGTGGGCTGTCCTTGATCTTTTGTTACCAACTTACAAATTTCTGTATCATCGTTACCAAAATAAAAAAATAGATATAACACATTTTTGGACGTCTCAGTTTTTGAAACTCATATGATGGACATTAATAGGTACCTACTTACCTAGCTAGGGACGAATAAAAATAAAGCTTATAATGAGTGACCTACCATGAATAGCGTCATTAGCTGTTTAATCAGTTGAAATTTTCACAGATGATGTATTTCTGTTGGCGCTTTAACAAAAAATACATAATTAAAACAGAATAAAATAAACTTTTAAAGGGGGTTTCAAAACAACAAACATGTTTTTTTTGCCGTTTCTATAGGTATTAGTAAAGAACCCTTCGTGCCTGAGTCCGACTCGCACTTGGCCCGTTTTTATTGAAAAGTTAGGTTAGTAATGTCTCCAGAACCCTTTAAGAAGTTTCCGACATCACTGTTCCTAGGTAAAATAAAAGAATCAACCGCTGATCATGGCTGGTGTAAGCCTCGCCGAAACGGCAAATAAGAGGTATTTCAACTTTACTTTCAATATATTACACAATATAGACTAAATAAACATTAGTAAAAATAAAAGTGTAATAAGTGTAACCGAACGGAACGAAAGAGGAACCCAAAACGCATCCTCGGATTGCCCACCCCAACAATTGCAATAGAAAAGGTTGACAATACCGAACTCTTCCGAAAGAATAACATCTGTTATTCTTTCGGAAGATATATAGGTATATAGGAATGGTATGGGTTCCTAGAAGATACCTGACTTGCAGTATCCCGCTGTATGCGCCCACTATGCTTCGACATGTGTTTCGCCTCTGCATGAGGCATACTCAGGAGCGATGGGCAACGACTGACCTACTAAAGTCAATAAGTGTTTCAAAGATTCTTACCTGCCCATAGGGGTAGTGGCGGTACCCGTTCCTGCCGTACCCCAGGTTGGCCAGCATGTCAGAGCTAAAGCGGTTGAACAGGCCGCCCCACGCGTGGGCAGTGCCAGCCACGGCCAACACCAGCACCGCTGTTACTGCCATTGTGGTGCTGTGGACAAAAATGAGATGTTGAAAATTTGGAGGGGTAGGTCGGGATATATGGCTGATGGTTAATATTAATAAAAAAAACTAAAATTAAGCCCGAGAAAGAGCAACAAAAATAATTCAAATTTACTTTTTTACATTTAAAAATGTATTTTATTACGAAAATAAATGTGATAATAATAACAATCATTTATTTTGGCAACCTTATACATATTCATAATATATACATAAAATACAAATTACGTTAGTCTAGTTAAAAATTTAGAAAATTATAATTAAAATTAACAATCTGCCTAATTCAAGTATTTTGCCTCAGCACCAGGCCCACGCACATTAATATAAGTATTTTCCGGTCAAAGCTTTTATCCCAGATCGTATTTTTGAAATGTAAAAAAAATCTTAATAGATAACAATACCCATAAAAATTTGGTCGTACGTGGTAGACCACAAATTTAATATCACCCACAAAATATGGCGACGTAGTAACGGGATTACCGTCAAAACCTTCTTAGTACTTATTAAGTTATTATTCGGTAACTTAGCAGCAGTAAGTTACAATTTACTTTACAATAAGCTTATTAAAAAAAAGACACAGTCAATAATATGGCTCACTTATATAATTATATATATAATTTATTATCTACTATACAATTAACATACCTAACATTTATTCATCCTACAAAAGCATCCCTTGTTAAAACAATCTGACATGTCCTATCAATCTCTATGGGAAAAGGACAGAATAATTATACCCATGAGATCCCACCCCACTTAAAAGTTAAGACCGGATAACAAGGATTGTCCTACTTCGCTCGTTTAAGTGTCACATATGTCGCCTAACGGGCAACGACCAACTCTCAGTCCTCAAAGGGCAAACATTTTTGTACAATTTGAATAATTTATCACCGCGTGACCTTTGGTAAAGGACTGTTTTGCTTTGAAACTGAGCCTTTGAAGTAAGAAACATTATTTTTGTTTCTTGATTTTGACATACATACACAACATGTGTTTTCCCGGAGGGACCAGGTGTATTTAGAGACCACATTTCACAAGCCATGTTTTTTTACCAAGTTTATTGTTTGTCTGTTGGCATTTTATTTTCTGTGTTGCCACTGAGAATTTTATTTGGATATTGTAAAGAATGTTTGCTTGTCAACTGGTGTTTGTAGTTCGTAGCGATTGAAAGGTTTCTTTATTGATAAATTTATTGTTTTCTGCACACTAGGTAGCTAAGGACGCGCCCTCACTATGTTCTACCGACTGATTATCATGTTATTTAAAGCGTCGTGGAGACCGCGCCTTGGCAAACGTAGTGATGGACGCCCTCCGATAAGTTGGAGTGACGATATACACAAAGTGGCTGGCAGCGGCTGGACACGAAGAGCCGAAAATTGGGCTGTGTGGCATGCCATTGGAAAGGCCTATATTCAACAGTGGTCTATGACAGGCTGATGATGATGAAAATGTCGTGGCTTGTGAAATTTAATGGAGGTGGACTACAGGATAAACACATCGTCTAAGATTTTTTTTACACAGACGTAAACAACAGATCGATATAATATTTTAACAGATGAAGATCACAGTCGGCCAACCAACGGCTTACGAAAAAAACAACACAGTAAGAACACGCAGTAACTGATTGAAGACCAGATTTTGCTTATAGCCTTCTCCTTTGCAGATGAACAGATAAACTTACGCGAGCCTGCGAACGAGTTCTACAGGAAGTAGAGTCTTGCTGATTTCAGCATGAATGGGCCGGCTCGACCGGGGAAGTACTACCCTCTCACAGAAAATCGACGTAAAGTAACAGTACCTAAACTGTTGCGTTTCGTTCGGTGAGTGAGAGTGCCGGAGGCCCTATCCCCTATTCCTTCTCCCTCATCCCACTCCTCATCCTATCCCTTTTCCCAATCTCAAGGGGCGGCAACGCACTTGTGACTCCTGTGGTGTTGCTTGCTAGCAGACGGATTGCCATCAGGCAATCCGTCTGCTCGTTTGCCGCCTATTACCATAAAAAAAAACAAAAAGCCTACTACCTAAAAGTTTTCCATCTTGATCTTGATCGATCTAATATTTCTTTAGTAACATATTTTAGCCCTGAGATCCTAACTTACCCGTTGGGGTAACTTAGGATCCACGTATCAAAGAACAGCTGACGTGAAAAAACTTCTTCTAACCCTCCTCAAATGTTATTACTTACGTAATAAACTCTGAAGAGGGTCGTATAAAGTATTAAGATGCTTAGTGGACTGGCCGCAGTAAGTTATTTTTATACTATTATGGCGCTGATACACCTGAGCATTCACTTGTAACAGAACAGCGAGCATTCGCCGGGTTACAACGAACAGAGCCGAAAATTTTCACGATCTTTCTAGCTAGAATCAGCTCACTATAATCAGCAAAACGGTCGATGCAAATTTATTGTCCATTCGCTAGAACTTTCCTAAGAATAAAGGAATTTAAACTGTCGTGGTCACTAGCATTACTTTTTACTATTGCTACGGGATATACCTATATACCACGTACCTCTGAAGGTAGTAGAGCCTTGCTGGGCTCTACTTGCTGGGCTGGGAAGGTAGTGAGCATGAATGGGTCGGAAAATCGACGTAAAGTAACAGTACCTAAACTGTTGCGTTTCGTTCGGTGAGTGAGAGTACCGGAGGCCCTATCCCCTGTTCCTTCTCCCTCATCCCACAACTCATCCTATCCCTTTTCCCAACCCCAAGGGGCGGCAACGCACTTGTGACTTTTCAGGTGTTGCTTGTGTCCATGGGCGGCGGTAATTGCTTACCATCAGGCAATCCGTCTGCTCGTTTGCCGCCTATTACCATAAAAAATTACCGTTGTTTTGAGTAACCGATGTTTCTAAGAATCTTCGCTAAAACACTCTCGTTCGTTTTCTGTTTTGTAACATTCGCAAGGATGCTCATTACATGTGAATGCTCTAGTGTATCAGCACCATTAGGGTGGTGGGAAAGTGTACCCTATAACGTGTGGACCTAATGATAAGTGCTGACGTCGTTTGCTCATAGTACGTGGGGTAGAGCCGCTTTGGGAACTCTTTACGCCCTTATATCTATTTTATACTAGCCACTATTTTATACAGCGCTCAAAAAGTGCCGTCACACCCTACCTACAGACATATAATCTATTTCAGTAAAATGATTCACTGAAATTTTTGAAGGCGTATACATTTCAAACTATTACTAAACTCTATTAACTACCTACTAACTGAACTTCGTACCATGGCATTTATTTTTTTATTTATTTAAATATAATTTTTATGAATTTTTAGGTCCCACGTAATAGGCGGCGACCCTATTGCCGTCTCGGGCACATTACCAGACTCGAATTTCCTAACGGAATAACCCAATAACACTTTGCCCGACCCGGGAATCGAACCCGAGACCTCCCAATCCCACGCGCACTTTTATGCCGTGAGACCAACGAGGCACTCAAATTAGAACTTAAATTTAAATAATTATATATTGTACCAGATACAAAGTTATTACGCGAAATAGGTATAACAAAATGTCCTCCGTCACAATAGCGCCTTTCCCAAAGGCCCTCTAGGGGACCAACATTTCCTCGATTTTGATAATTAATAGATCCGCCCGTTTAACTTAATTTACGTAGAGTTGCCTCACGAATATAAATTGGGATAAATTACAAATTACCTTACAGTTAAGATTCGGCAAGCGATTTTGTTTGGTATACTGAGTTTAAGCTTTCAAACAGTTGCGTTCATTGATGACTTTTTAAGATGTATATTTTTTATGAAAGAAGAAAGATAATGTTTTATTGTTCAGTTTTGTCTGCGTATTTGGCAAGTGCGAGTCGGACTCGCGCACAATGGGTTCCGTACCATTATCCATAAAAGAAAATTAAGTTCGTTGTATGGGAGCCCCCCTTTATATATAACTTTCTTTTAATTTAGTTATTTATTTTGAAAGTTAATATACAACTACATATTCTGTGAAAATTTCAAACGTCTACCTGTTACAGTTAGTAATTTTGAGACACAGACACAACATACGAAAAAAGCACGTTTTTTGTATGGGACCCTCTTAATATTTTTTTTATTTTAAGTATTTGTTGTTATAGCGGCAACCAAAATACATAATTTGTGAAAATTTCAGCTTCCTAGCTATCACTGTTTATGAGATACAGCTTGGTGACAGACACACGGACAGACAGACAGACAGCGGAGGCTTTGTAATAGGGTCCCGTTTTTTACCTTTTAAGTACGGAACCCTAAAAAAGATGTAAGTGGATGCTCCTATTTCACCATATTTACTTTGGGAGGCTTACCAAATGAACATCATTTACTGGTTGAGTGCTTGAGTATGATATCAATAGTTACTAAAAAATTTACTAGTACATGTGAAACAATGTGAAACAGTTGCAGCTACTTACAAAAATAAAATGTACAACCATTATATTTGATGGAAAAGAGTGGCCATGAGTTTTATTGCCCGTTCTTTCTCGTGGTTCTACCTATTGCATTGCGAACGTGGCAGTAAATGTAAATGTAGAATCATTAAGTAATTAACTTAAATTTTGACGTTCATAAGCGTCACTTTGTGGCCTAGATGAATAAATGATTTTGACTTTGACTTTGAACTGCCGAATTTCTGGTCACTAGTGCTTATAGTTTTTGCGTAAAACCGCGAACGAGCTGACCGATGGACGGACATGGTATAACTTTATGGATTTCTTGTAGGTTACTACGATTCTTCATCTTGCGGTAATGCCGAAGAGTAACTTCCCAGTTTAAACGGCGTTTAAAATAAGTAACTGGGTTCTGCAGATATATAATTATGTGTTAACTAGAGGACGCCAGCAGCTACGCCTGCATTTTTTTAAATTTACCCGTTTTGGCCGATGCCGTAGGAATTTCGGGAAATCCCTTCTTAGTGCACCCCTACGGTCCCCAAGGAATATACATGCCAAATTTCAGCTTCCTGCGCCCAATAGTTTCGGCTGTAGCGTGTCTGTCAGTCAGTCAATAACGCAAGGATTTTATATATTAAGATTAACACTGTAAATAAATACAAGTGGTTCTGTTCCACAAATTAAGCCTTTAACGTTTCGCTTTGATATTTTGTACAAAGAAACCGCTTCCGTATACTTATTTATCTTTACTATCTATAAAACTATTAGGTCTAGTTACGCTTCCTCTGGATAGGTCTTATCTTCTAGATAAACTTAAAATAGAAACATATTTCGTATCTGTTACCTGACAGTAATTTATAAGGAACTTATCAGACAGTGAAACTAGCCTTTCATAAAATTATAATAAGATAAATAAAGATACGGAAGCGGTTTCTTTGTACAAAATATCAAAGCGAAACGTTAAAGGCTCAATTTGTGGAATAGTACCACTTGTATTTAATTACAGTGTTAATTAACACATAATTATATTGCTGCAGAACCCAGTTATTTATTTTAAACGCCATTATAACTGGGAAGTTACCCTTCGGCATTACCGCAAGATGGAGATATTCCTACCGTTTTATTCTCAAAGGGAAGACGTATAACTAGTTTTTGCACGCAGCTCCGCCTACGTAAATTATACACCTAAAACTTCTTTCGGTTTTGTGGACGCTATTCATCGGTGAAAAGTGTTCAAAAATTTGTTTGGTAGTTTTTAGGGTTTCGTAGTAATTCTCAAGGAATCGTTATAGTTTCGCGAAACCTGAGACATCTGTCACTCCGTAGCTTTACGCAAAAAAACTATAAACACTAGAAGACTGAAATTTGGCATAGTTATACATTGTAACCACGCAGATAAAACTGTTTGATTATATTTTGAAAAATGTGATGTTTGCTGGTAGCTTCCATACACCCAAATGAAAAAAACGTTTTTAGGGTTCCGTACCTCACAAAGTAAAAAAAGGAACCCTTATAAGATCACTTTCTTGTCCGTCTGTCTGTCTGTCTGTCTGTCTGTCCGTGTGTCACCACCGATTTTCTCAGGAACGGGTGGAACTAGCAAATTGAAATCTATACCAGATACTGAGGTCTATGGTTCCTATTAGGTATATAAAAATAAGGGTCCTGGGTCAACCCGATAAAAAGATATGGTCAAAATTAGATTTTTGCGAAAACTTGTAAGTACTAAAATTAACCTTAATTTTCTTTTTTTTTATTTTCGGAATTTTTCCTTTACTTGTGCTGTAAGACCTTGGTTTTAACCAAAATTGACAATTCTAGGTCAATCGTAAGTACCCTATAGGTTTTGGGTCGAAAACCTTTATTGTAGTTCCCGTTGAACTAGAATCCCGAAATTTGGCCAAAAGCAGGGTCCTACAGCACAAATAAAGGAAAAATTACAAAAAATAAAAAAGTGGAATATTTAAGGGTGTCCCCATACATAGATAGTAGACTCCATTTAAGATAGTCCTCTAAGTTGTATGGGCGCTCATACAGATTTAGAGGACTAGCGTAATTAGCACCAACCTCAAATAAGGTAAAATGCGTACGGAACCCTATGCGTACGGAACCCTCGGTGCGCGGGTCAGACTCGCACTTGCCCGATTTTTTTTACTACGTTGTATTAGGTATCGTTAGATATAGGTATTTAATTTATAAAAGAGTACCTAGGCGCAGGTGAGACCTAGTATTACTATTTTGTAAAAAACACTTATACATTGCATTATACCTTCGCAATATACCTTCACAGAAAATTTCTATATCAAGACCGCTATTTCATTATATCCCTTAGATTGTATGGATACTCTGGGAACCAAAAATAATATTTATTTAGGAAAAACTCATATTACCGTACCGGCTTTTCGTAAAACAGATCCTACGTTATTTTAGAAAACCAGTTTTTTGAAACCTTATTATCTATTCATGGCCGATTCATATTATATTTTTGGAGTATACATACTAGCTTTTGCCCGCGGCTTCGCGCGCGTTGAAGTCGGGGTAGCATAAATTTACTTTCAGTCTCAAGTTGAGTGAAGGCACTCCTGATTAGTCTAAAGAGTTCAGAAACTCTATAGGTTACAAAGTATCCATGACTTTATCTACCATTATATATACCGAATATATATCTATAAACAGTTTCGCAATAGCGGCAATAGGCTCGCCACCTATTACGTGGGATCAAAACACTGTGAAAAGTAGGCGTTGAATATGACTCTGCCTACACCTTCCGGGAAGCAGGCGTGAGTCTATGTATGTATGTATGTATGTAAACACTTTCGCATTTATAATATTAGTAGAGAAAATCTTTCAGCCGTTTAAGCGTAGTCTATAACACCTAATTTAGTTTATATTTGCGAATAATGTGATCACCGAATCAAGACAAACATTTCTGTGCATGAACATGGATGTTTGTCTTGGTCTGGGTGTTTCTATGTATAATATGTATTTACAAAAACAAAGTATATAAGTATGTTTATCCATTATCTAGTACCCATAGTACAAGCTTCTGCTTTGTTTGGGATTAGATGGTGTTGTGTGAATGTGGTAGAATATTATTATTATTTGTTTCTCTTTCTCGGGTATTATTCTAATATGTTAGAACAATACCCGGCCCTTTGGCAGGCGTACACGGAGACATGGGTCCAACGCGCGGAGGCCCTTTGAGAGTTTTAATCTAGAATGTAATGGAACACCTACTGAGGCGCCTCCATCACCGTACTATTAAGTACAGTCACGGGTTAGCCGCAGCAGGTGAGGGACTATTGCTACTTATATGGAAACTAATTACTCTGGGCTATTGGGATGGGTGTTAAATGGATAGGTTTAGATGAAAACTATGGATGAATGCCGACGTCTGCCCTAAGTACTCTTATAGTACGTCGAAAAGGGGCAGACGGTGACTCGCCAGCTCACTAGATGGACCCTCTCTAAATAGCCGCCAAGGCAAACAAACTCTACCATAAAGGCAACAAGAGGGCAACACCGGTGTGAGCGGCTAGGGGTGTAGAGCGGTGCGGCACCGGTTTCGCCATCGCGGGTCGTGACCCGGAGCGGGTTTCCCCGTAATTACGCCCTTGACAATGACACTTCCACCCCCGAGCAAATAGCTCTTGCGACTTCCCTCTGGCCGGCCGACTAAGGCAAGCCAGAGTCGAGAGTCCTGCGGGCGCTCTTGGAAATCCACTCCGACCAGCCAGTAAAGGCAAGCCGGAGACGAGGCCCTGACCGACTCCCTGAAGTATTCGGGACCGCAGTGTCGCCACACACATTCAGCTCGCCACAAAGCTGCCCTGCGGTTTGTAAGCTTTCTTTCTATCCTGTAATATATATCACAAGACAAAGGTGATGTTTGAAAGCTGTTACTCTGCCCTCTGAGATTGCGTTAATCTCATGATGAGATAATGACTGCCCCAGAGGGGTTATTATTATTATTATTATATATTACCGTGCACAATACGACAATAGGTATGTATGATGTGACAGTACTGACAGGTATATACGATAGCACATGCGCAGCACTCAACTTACAGCGCATGCGTTCCTACTTCCAAGAGGTAAATTTGTGCCGTAAGTACAAACTTCTACCCTCCCTAAAATCCCTCCCAGTTTGATTTTTGCAACTTATGGTAGCCTATGTCCGTCTCCATGGTCCAATATATCTCTATATCAAATTTCCACAAAATCGGTTCAGCCGTTTTCACGTGAAAACGGAATAAATCTACATACATACATACATACATAATGATACATATAAACTTTCGAATTTATAATATTAGTAGAGATGTATATTCCACTAGCCGTTTCCGGCGGTTTCACCCGCGTCCTGAGGGAACTACTTCGCGTACTCGAAAAACCCAAATATCTTACGGACCCTTATTTTTTCTAAACTAAAATATAGCCTATGTTACTCGCAGATAATGTAGCTTTCTAATGGTGAAAGAATTTTTAAAATCGGTTCAGTAGTTTTTGAGTTTATCCATTACAAACAAACAAACAAAAATACAAATTTTTCCTCTTTATAATGTTAAGTGTAGATGTAGATATATAGCGATCCAAATATAGCGATAGCCGAGCGGATATACCAACAGACTGCCATGCAGAGGGTATCGGGTTCGAATCCACGGGCGGCGCGCACCAATGACTTTTCGGAGTTATCGCACATCAATCAATCAATCAGCCTATCGCAGTCCACTGCTGGACATAGGCCTCTCCCAACACGCGCCACAGTACACGGTCCTCAACCTTCCGCATCCAGTCTGTCCCAGCCACCTTTTTCAGGTCGTCGGTCCACCTAGCCGGGGGCCGCCCTACCTTACGCTTGCCGAGACGTGGTCGCCACTCTAGGATACGCTTGCTACATTGCCGCACATAACTCTATTGAATTGTTAATTATCGCTTGTCCCGTGCCTCAGAGAGCACGTTAAGCCGTTGGTCCCGGTTGTCATGAAGATCTTTGACAGTCGTTACAGGGCGTCAGTACCTTCTAAATAAACTGACACTCGTCTAAACCATGGGATATCGCTTCGGGTTGCGTAGGTCAGACAGGCAGTCGCTCTGTGGAAAAGCTAATATTCAGCCAAATCCGGTTAGACTAGTAAGCGGACCCCAGATTGAAACTGGGATAACGCTAAAAGAAAGAAGACATAATATGTACTTATTACTAGAGGATACCCGCAGCTACGCCCGTACGTTTTATTTTAATTTATTTTACTGCATCTACCCGATCTCGTGGGTATTTCAGAAAATCCCCTTCACTCAATATCAATGATTGGTACCTATAGCTCTTAAGCTGCTGATCCGATTTTTATTCATAAAACTGAAGGCCAATTCTCGTATTATATACATAACATTGAATTGAAACTATATTTTGAACGAAATGAGATTAGATTTTGAATTGACTCAGAATCGGTATTCTGCTAATTTAATGTCATTACCGTCTAATTTGACTTCTAAAGCTCGACGTTGACACATTGCTCAATTTACGATCTAGTCACTGTAACATTCCAGTACAATTGAAATTTCAATTAATAGGAGAATAGGTAGATACCATTTGTGTCGTGAGTAGGTACCTACTGTATGTCTACTGTCATTAGATCTAAACTGCATTTAATTTACACATATACATACATATCGTCACGCCTTTTATCCCCGAAGGGGTAGGCAGAGGTGTATTTCTACACCCACTTTTGCATTTAATTTATTTTGCAGAATTGTGCCTCAGAGCTAAGAACCACCAAAAGCGAAGAACAAGATAGAGGGCGAGCCTATTGCCGTTACCGGGCACATTACCAGACTCCGTGCTGCTACTGAGAATTCAGAAAAACCCAGTTACACTTTTGCCCGACCCGGGAATCGAACCCGGGACCTTGGATCAGCAGACGCATACGATATCCACTGGACCACGGAGGCACTCATCAAAGGTATCTTCCTAGTTATAATGGAATTTAAAATAAATAACTGGGTTCTGCAGCAATATAATTATGTGTTAATTAACACTGTAATTAAATACAAACGGTACTGTTCTACAAATTAAGCCTTTGCGTGTCGCTTTCATAATATTTTGTACAAAGAAACCACTTCCGTATCCTTATTTATCTTTATTCATTAAACCCCTTACCTTAAGATAGGCCTTATCTTTCTGATTAATTTAAAAATGGAATGAAATCTACATGAGGTATCCGACAGATAATTTAAGTAACTGTCACTTATCAGACAGCGGCCAGGTCATAAATGATTTAATGTATTTTCTGACATTTAAAGAAATATTGCAGATATATTTCTGTCTTTTTCCTTATATTTTATGGTTAAATTTGACAGGTAGACCCAGGCAAAAGATCTTTAGGAAAGCTAAAAAAAAATTGGGCAAGTGCGAGTGGACTCGCGCACGAAGGGTTCCTTACCATCATCTATAAAACAAAATCACGTTCGTTGTATGTATACTTAAATACTTTTTAAGTTTCTACCTGTTTATTAACATCGAGTAACAAATTGCTTAAAAATTACGTTTGTTGTATGGGATCTCCCCTTTATTATTTACTTTTTTTATTTAATTATTTATTTTGAAAGGTAATTTACAACTACATATTCTGTGAAAATTTAAAGCGTCTACCTGTTACTTACAGTTAGTAATTTCGAGCAAAATATACGAAAAAAAACACGTTTTTTGTATGGGACCCCCCTTAATATTTTTTATTTTTATTTTTAGTATTTGTTGTTATAGCGGCAACCGAAATATATAATTTGTGAATAGACAGACGGACAGACAGACAGCGCAGGCTTAGTAATAGGGTCCCGTTTTTTACCTTTTAGCTACAGAACCCTAAAAAACACTAAAATTTCAAAAGTATTTGTATTTGGTACTAAAATAAATCTTGTGTAACACAAAATCCAAAGTAATATTTTAAATCGTGATAATATATTAGGTATATGTTTTTAGGGTACCGTAGTAAACTACAAAGAACCGAACTAAGGCGGCGATAGCCGAGTGGATACCAACAGACTGCCATGCAGAGGGTATCGGGTACGAATCCACGGCGCGCACCAATGACTTTTCGGAGTTATGTGCGTTTTGAATGGTTAATTATCGCTTGTCCCGTGCCTCGGAGAGCACGTTAAGCCGTCGGTCCCGGTTGTACTGAAGATCTTTGACAGTCGTTACAGGGCGTCAGTGCCTTCTTAATAAACTGACACTTGTCTAAACCATGGAATAGCGCTATCCCTTCGGGTTGCGGAGGTCAGACAGGCAGTCGCTCCGTGGAAAAGCTAATATTCTGCCAAATCCGGTTAGACTAGAAAGCGGACCCCAGATTGAAACTGGGATAACGCTAAGAGGATGATGAGTAAACTACAAAGAACCATAAAAATATACGATATACGCGAGCTCAAATTTAGTATAAGTACTTCCACATTGTACAAAGGATAGTGGCTTACATTGTATAGAGCCCGTACTCAAAAACATTTTCTTTTTATTATCTTTATGTCCAACTTTGCCTCTGGGTACACTTTTACCCATAATCTTTTTAAAAAGTTAATGAGCTATTTTAAAGCTCACTATCGCAAACAAAATAACGAATGTTAACTGTAAGGTAATTTGTAATTAATCCGAATTTATATTCGCAAGGCAACTCTACCTAAATTAAGTTAAACGGGTGGATCTATTAATTATTAAAATAAAGGAAATATTGGTCCCCTGAGTAGCTTTGGGACGACATTGTATTATATTTCACATAATAACTTTGTATCTTAAACTGGTACGGTAATATAAATCTATTTATGAGAAAAACAAAAAAGAAAACAGTGGTGTGCGTAACGCACTGCTGAGACGATGGTGTCGGGTTCGATCCCCAGTTACCCCGGGCACACACCTCTGACTTATCGAAGTTGTGTGTGTATTATAAATGTTAATTATCGCTCGCTTAACAATGTGCCCGGTAGATGGCAATAGGCTCGCCACCATTACATTGGGACCGAAACATAACTGGCGAAGTGTGGGTGTGTAATACACCTCTGCCTACCCCTTCGGAGATAAAGGCGTGAAGTGATGTTACTAAAAGAAAATCCATATTTGAAACAACATTTTGTTTATTACTCTCATACTTTTATGTCGAATGAGAAGGAATAAAGCAAGTGAAGCTTTTACAGAGGGCCTAGTACGAGTTTTATACACGACTAGAGGACGCCCAGCAGCGACGCCTGCAATGTTTTTAAATTTACCCGTTTTGGCCGATTCTTAACTGAACTTACCCCTTAATGGGAACAAACCGAAACCAAAATATAGTAATCATATGTAGGTTAAGTAAAACCTATAATATAATCGGCAGACATGTATTTACGTACGAATTCTCTACTTCCCTGCTTACCCATTGGAGAAAACAAGGTAAATGAATACGTATGGACAAAATTAATAAAGCTTTTCCCAAGTAAAAATGTGTGCCCCGTCATGTATCCCAGCTGTGCTTATATGGGGTGCAAATAGGAGTAATAAAGACCATATTTACCCCACTTTACGGGACGTTAATATTTCTGCTCTACAACATGAGCATGTTATTATTAAATGTAATAAAATACTGTGTTGCCAGTTATTACGGTTTTTATATGCATGTTACTATATTAGTAATGTGTTGTATATACAGCACTTATGAGTTTCAGATCTCTATAAGTATGTTTTGTTGAGGTTGTGTTTTTATGAGTCAATGTTATATTTCAATCTTTGGATTAGAAACACATGTATGTTTATCCATTGCCTGGTACCTAAGTATAGTACATAGCTCTTCTTAGTTTAGAATTATGTAGATAGTGTTGTGTGAAAGAGGTAGAATATGATTATTATTTAAAAACTAGAGGACGCCAGCAGCTACGCCTGCATTTTTTTTTTAATTTCCCGTTTTGGCCGATCCCGTGGGAATTTCGGGAAATCCCTTCTTAGTGCACCCCTACGGTCCCCAAGGAACATACGTGCCAGCTTCCTGCGCCCAATAGTTTCGGCTGTAGCGTGTCTCTCAGTCAGTCAGTAACGCAAGCATTTTATATATTAAGATAAGATATGTTATTTTCATTTACAGTTACTTAATATCGTCTGTAAATAAATTTAAAACTTGACGAAAAGGCGCTTCTGTCCGCAAAATCAAATACCTTGAGAAGCCGGCTTAAGCACCGAGAATAATGAAAATTAAATGTAATCGATCAACCGATGAGTCTGCTTGGCCCAGCTAGTAATCATATGAAAAGGAAAACTTGTTGACTTACATATTACCTAAACCGCTGTAGCTAACTTTTGGTAATGTTATATCCACAAAGGCTTGGCAAAATTTTGGCATATTAACAGATAATCTGTATATATAAAATCCTTGCGATACTGACTAACTGACAGACAAGCTATATACAGCCGAAACTACTCGGCGCAAGAAGCTGAAATTTTGCATGTATGTTCTTTGTGTACCGTAGGGGTGCACAAAGACGGGATTTCCCGAAATTCCCACAGGATCGGGCAAAACGGAAATTCTAAAATATGTGCGTGCGAAACCGCTGGCGTTGACTAGTCATAATATATCGCGGTCAAAGTCGGACAAAAGTAAACGTCATGCTTATTTTATAAGCCACAATAAAAATTATTAACGCTTTAATAATATTCCAGGCCATACCAATATACCTTCACGACCGACGATCTCAAAATAAGCAGAGCCAAATTTTAGTGAGGTTTGATATAATTTATAATGATAACGGACTTATGTGTAATAATAATAAGTCCGTTATCAAGCAATTAAGGGCAAATCATCTTGGTTATAACACAAATAATTATTTATACTTTTTGCAGGCATTTTGCCGCTAAATAAACGATAAAATAATACTCTATTCATTACATATTTTTTATTACTTCTGCAAAAAATGTTAAAATGGCCGAAGTAATACAAAATGGTTAATTTGATTCAAAGCTTGTTTTTCTTATTTATGAAAAAAAAAACAGATTGAATTACATTTGTCTAGGTTTTCTAAGTAAAACTATAATAAAATTTTCTACCCAATTATTGTAATTTTGTTAAAATGCACAACTTTGTGACTTAAATAATACATATAAATTAATAAAGTGCAGGCACTTACAAATTTATTTTTATTATGTATGTTATATTAGAATAAAATTGTCTATCTTGTTTTTAATTTGGTTGTAATACCTATATTATGTAAGTGTAGACATAAAATTGAGTGTTGCTTAAAAAACAATTGAGTAATTAATAATTGATATATAATTAAATAATTAACATTTAAGGTTATAAAATTATTTATGTTAAAATGCTAGATAGTATTGAGACAGTAATTTGCATGTCGGATTATTAATTAAGTAGATATTATCAATAATATCTACTGTAAGAACCTGTATACCATGTTTCAGCAAATAAATATATTTCATTTCATTTCATTTAATCTTTCAAAAATCTTATGTTCTTCAAAACTATTTATTTTGCAATCAACCTTTAGAAGTTAAATCGGCGATAACAAAATAAATGTATTTTTTTATTTAAATGTTATTTTATTTAATTAATATTTAAAAAAAAATTCTTTCTTCAAGACTTAAGAAATTACTTCAAAGAAAACTAGAATTTTCTTGCTTGATTTTATTGTTGTTAATTTTGTTTACAGCAGATAAGAATTTCTGAACCTTAAGATAATTTCTGATCCCGTTTAAAAAATAATAATCATTCATAAAATTATGTTTGATATGAAAATACATTATTATATTAAAAAAAAGCAATTTTTTCTATTATATTTTAATCCCATGCGTCATTCGATATAATAAGCCATTCAGTGGTTAAAAAAAAATATTTCCAATCGCTGGGCTACGATACCGGGCTATAAGCCGAAACGGCAAAGTTACATGTCCAGAAAAATGTATAGCTCAATTTCTTAAATAATTACTATGTACATATTAATTTCTTATGTATGTAAATAAATTCCATTATATAATAAATTCAACAACCTAAATAATACCTATTTATATTATTATGAAATAAAAATTGTTACAAATTACTATTGTAAATAGACAATAATGTACAAAAAAGGAAATATTTTTTTATCTCAAAACCATTTTTATTAACAGCCTGTACACAATTTTTAAGCTAGGCGCGTAATTAATTTATGTATGCAAGCGTTCGCCTAGTAGGTGTTCCCGTATTCATAATACCACCATTTACTTACAAAAACTAAAGCCTAGTAGTATTCATAATAACTTACTAATTTACTTTAAAAAAACTAAAAAAAAATAATGAAAAATCCAATCACAATTACAGAAAATCAATTTTTGTCACAGTCTATTTTTATATACAAAAGCAAATCACTGTGAGAAGGAATCAATTTAGTACTACATTGTAAATGCTTTAGCTGTAGATTTCATAAGGATCCAGTAAGAAATATAAAGCTTTATATATGTACACCCCCTAATTATCCAAAAGATTAGAAATAGAGAAGAAAATTTAATGTAAAATAAAGAAAAACTCCACGATTTTTTTGTTGGTGGATAAATCAAACAATAGAGTCCATCTCTACGAAAAACGGAGATGATATCATTAAAAAAATTACTACGCGGCAAATTTATTACACAACCTACCATTTACGCGACAATTTTCCCAAGCATATCCGAACGCATTTCAACCACAAAATCGTTTAAAAATAACGACTATCGTACTAATAACACAAACAAACAAAACAATGGAAACCCTATTTCAAAATTAGAACATTACCATTTTCAAAATAAACTCTAAATTCAAATTCCACAACGACCATTTAACGGACAAGCATTTAATAAAAGAAAATAGGTTCCGTTTTGAAAATAGCGGGTTTTAAGGTTTATAATTAGAAGTGGAAGGTTTAAAAATAGAGTGTGCGTACTCACCGATGCATGGTGTCTCGTCGAGAGCCGGGGTTAAACTAACCGACGATCTATACCGGAGGTCTGGAGTGCGCATGGTAGGGTGTCCTAAGGGCGCCTCCACTACGGAGCATAATGTTGCGCGATTGGGTAAAGGGCAAAGGTGAGATTTTATTTGTCGTGGGATTGAATGACGTAGTGATAAATTTTTCACATATACCAAGTAATAATTAAATAAGGCGTAGGTCGTAAATTGAACGCAAATTACTTACTCTATGCTGTTCTTATCGCAGTTTATTTTTAAAGGTGCCAGTATATATTCAAACGAATATAATTTGCGTGACATAAAGCCTCCGTGGTCCAGTGGATAGCGTATGTGACTGCTGATCGGAGGTCCCGGGTTCGATTCCCGGGTCGGGCAAAAGTGTTACTGGGTTTTTCCGAATAATAATCAATCAGTAGCAGCCCGGAGTCTGGTGATGTGCCCGGTAACGGCAATAGGGCCGCCCCGCCCCCTATTACGTGGGACCTAAAAATTCATGGCGAAATGTGGGTGTAATATTTACACCTCTGCCTACCCCGTCGGGGATACAGGAGTGAAACTATAAAAAAATAAATTATAATAAAGCCGGGCTACCCATTTTTCCATTATAGTATATACAAATATAATAAAAGTTCTGAAGAAAATGAGCTTTTTTTGTTAAACAGTTATTTTTGGCTTGATTACGGTTGTCATATTGCCCACAGGCTCTGCCTACCTTAGGATCAGATAATGACCCAAAATCAAACTATTATAATATAACACAACCAAGTAACGAGTTTCGTGGAAAAGCTTATATTCTGTCAAATCTGGTTAGACTAGTAAGCGGATCCTCGGCCTCCAAGAAGTAAAGTTTGGTCGCAACTGGGATAACGCTAGGGTAATGATATTGACACCTTATGTTAGGAGAGCTACTGAACGATTCGACTATCCACTGAGAACCCCGAAGCAATGAATACAGATTTACATAAGAAGCGTAGTCGCGTCAGTGTAATTACCTACTACACTGACAACCGTCAATTCGCCAACTTTAATTGGCACACGACATCCTTAAGAAATACGCTTCTTATGTAAATCTGTATTCATTGCCCGAAGCTGGAATTTTAAAATGACTTTTACTTATCTGTCAATGAAGAAAATGTCATAGAAGCGATCTTTTGGTTGCTTCATTTTCATCAAAATGTTTTTGTTTTTGATTATTTAGGTTCACCAACGTTTGTATAAACAGTATCTTATATATATACTAGCTTTTGCCCGCGGCTTCGCTCACGTAAATTTGGGGTTCTCTTGTTATAGTATATCATCGATGTTCGGGGTAACACAAATCTCCTTTATTGGGCGGATACTATATAACTGTAAAAAGTATTTACACATACAAACTACTTAGTACTAAGACTTAGTAGTACTCAAAATGTTATCCGGTATCTGTGACGTTTTGCGAGAGTGGCCAATATGGCAACTGTGATTTGTCTGTCAGAACCATTAGAATTTAACAAAATACTCGACAATCCGAATTTTGCGGATATTATATATTGTCGACTCGAAATCTTTATTTTTTAATGTTTTATTATTCAGGTAAGGTTTCGATGTACTCCTTGACGAAAATATTAATATAAGATTTGACACTGCGATAGCAGCGCAGTCCGTCGGTTCCAATGTGAAACATTCTGAAATCCACAACTACTTACAAATAAAAAATTAAGTAAAAAACCTTTTGCAGTGGACTAAATTGTGAATCTAAACCATGCTCAGGTCCCCTTGAACACACACAAAAAAATTCATCAAGATCGATCCAGTCGTCTAGGAGGAGTTCAGTGACATACACACGCACACAAGAAATATATATATTAAGATATATCAATACATTCACAATTATTAAAATATTTGCGTTTATATGTTACCAGAAGCCTAAAATATATGTTATGTTGTTTTTACATAAATATATTCAAGTATAAAAAAATACTACCTACTTTGAGGTTGATTTAGGTATAGGTGTGCAATTGCTAGTATTTAGAAATACTGTAATCAAAACTGTATACAATAGCTATATCTGTGTGGTGACGGAGTAAGAATTCGGAATGTCACCACCCCATATCATCCCATGGGTGTCGTAAGAGCCGACAGAGGGAGTATATTATGCAGAGAACAGCACTGTAAGAGAAGGAAAACTTGATACAAACCCTATACCAACCCGTTTGGCCAGCGTGGTATAGTAGGCCAATTCCTCCTTTCAAAAGAGAGGCCTAGTCCAGCAGTGTACTGTTAAAGGCTGATGATGACAATAGCTACATGAATAGTTAGCACAAAAAATACATATTCTTCTTATCAGCTTGCAATCCACTGCTGGCTGTATACCTTTCCAAGCGTACGGCATAAGACCCTATCTCCCGTCTGCATCAGCCAGCCACTAACAGCCACCTTCCTCTAGTAGTCGGCCCATCTGGCTGGAGGGCGCCCAACACTACTTGCCAAGTTTTTTTTTTATACTAATAGGCGGCAAACGAGCAGACGGATCGCCTGATGGTAAGCAATTACCACCGCCCATGGACACAAGCAACACCACAGGAGTCACAAGTGCGTTGCCGGCCCTTGGGATTGGGAAAACGGATAGGATGAGGAGAGGGATGAGGTAGAAGGAATAGGGGATAGGGCCTCCGGCACTCTCACTCACCGGACGAAACGCAACAGTTTAGGTACTGTTACTTTACGTCGATTTTCTGTGAGAGGGTAGTACTTCCCCGGTCGAGACGGCCCATTCATGCTGAAATCAGCAAGGCTCTACTACCTTTGAAAGATGTGGCTTCCACTCAAAAACATGCTTACTTAACCCCCCATCACTTTTCATCATCATCATCAACCTTTAACAGTCAACTGCTGGACAAGGCCTCTCCTTTGAAAGGAGGAATTGGCCTACTATACCTCGCTGGCCAAACGGGTTGGTATAGGGTTTGTATTAAGTTTTCCTTCTCTTACAGTGCTGTTCTCTGCATAATATGCTCCCTCTGTCGACTCTTACGACACCCATGGGATGATATGGGTTGGTGACATTTCGTATTCTTAATCCGGACCACACGGACAGTGCCATCACTTTTACGAATACATAAACTGCTCATTGATTATAAACTTTCACGATTTGTAGGCATCATAGAAAGTTATTTAAACGAAACCTAATCACCTTACATAAACAAATTTAAGGTCCATATATTTTTCGTGGTCGTGGCGGGCCATAGATTACCTATACCTATTACGTATATTGAATAATTTTATGTGACAAAGAACCGTTAAATAACTTAGTATGATACAAACTCAGCCTTTGCAGACATGTAAACTACCACCAGTCGCAAGAAAATCCTTCTTACATAAACTCATTATTGATTTTAAACTTTCACGATTTGATAAGATAAGATAAGATAAGAATTCATTTATTTGCACACAATAACAATAACATGAATTTTACAGCAAGTAAGAACCAAGAATTGAGATAAAATACATAAGAATTAAAGTAAGCAGATAAGTACATACATAACATTATAGATGCAACAACAATCTATAGCTAGCATTAGGTAGGCAGCATCGCGACAATCGCTCACGCTGACACGCGACGGCGTTTGCGCGACGATTTGCATACATCATACAAAATTATTTAAACAATTAATTTAAGGTTCATAATACTCGTATGTTGTCCGAGTCCTGCCTCCGTGGTCGAGTGGATAGCGTATGCGACTGCTGATCGGAGGTCCCGGGTTCAATTCCCGGGTCGGGCAAAAAGTGTTACTGGGTTTTTCCGAATTCTCAGTAGCAGCACGGAGTCTGGTGATGAGCCCGGTAACGGCAATAGGCTCGCCCCCTGTTACGTGGGACCTAAAAATTCATGCAAAATGTGCGTGTAATATTACACCTCTGCCTACCCCTTCGGGGATACAGGCGCGAGTCTATAGAAAAATTCGATTTTAGATTAGTTTTCTCTAGATCTGATGGATAGCGATAATCTAATGAAATGTTGTCCGACGTTTCGACTGCCGTGTAACGGCCGTGGTTTCAGAGGGACATGGGTATTTATTTCTTAAATTTTATGCGATTAAGACCCATTAGATAATATATTATGTAAACTACGAACAGTCGCAAGAAAATCCATTTCCATATACCCATACCCCAACATTTTCACCGCCTATAATGGACGTGCCGAAATACTCAGTGACGTCATAACAACTATGGATAAAGTATGTATTCACTAGTGATGTTAAGGATATCGCATATCGGATCTGGATCTGGATAAGGATATAACACTAGTTATTAATTATGAAGAATTAGTTATGAAAATAATGAGATTATACAAATAAAATATAAAATTTAAAAAATTGAATAAAGTTAAACAAATCAATAAGTACATAATTGAATGATTGTAAAAATTTATAGAAATTCAGATTGGACTATCATCACTATCAGTTTGGTTTTTGGCAGGTATTCACCGCCACTCGCATAAAAAATATCAACTCATTGGCATGGCCATTATTATTTTCGGTTACAGATAGAAGATTTTAAGGGAATTTTAAACATACAATGCAAGGAACGCGAGCATTAAATGTGTCCGCTAGGTCGGGCAGATACCGCCCGACCATCTGGCGGGCCAATACCCATCGGGGGGTTGCGACGAATGCTTCAGCGATACCCGATCCTCCAACACACAGGTACATGAGAAAGTCGAGGTGGTTTTTAGTGGTAACACCACATACTCCGGCTCTCATTTCCCCAAGAGTCGGAGATCCGAAGGGATTTTTCACCACGTAAAAATAAAGAAAAAAATAAGGTCGGGCAGATACAAAAACCTGTCATAATTTGTCCCATTTTGACGCCGCACCTATTCGATGTCACATAAATCACGCCTGCCCCAAGCCTGAAAACTTTGGGCCAAAAATGCTACTATTTAGTTCCCGCGACGACGATGGTGGGACGAACTGGACTCATATAGAAAGAACTGGCCTGTGCTGGTACAAAGTAGAGATGTGTGGAAAGAGGAGAGGGAGGCCTTTGCCCTGCAGTGAGACGCTACAGGCTGAAAATAAATAAAATAAATCGGATTCGCTTACGGCTAACGATAGATATTTATTTCGGATATCCGATTGTTTAGATTAAGTACGTTAACGGAGCTCTTTAACATCCCTAGTATTAAATGGCAATGTCGCCTAATGCGAGATAGATGGCAGCACCGGCACTGATGGGAGATAGATGGCAGCACCGGCGCTGATCGCGAGTTAATTCAATCAAGGGAAGTGCTGTAATTTTGTGTGTAATCTTAATTATATATGCTTGTAGTAAGTTGAGTTTGTAGGTGCGGCGTTTTGGAGGTTAATTTCACGGTTTGACCTTGGAGGGTAGGCAGAGAATGAAAACAATTTATATTTCTGTCCGTGTGGCAACTGATTCATAATAAAATTCAAAGTGTCATTAACCCATTTCATTCATGGAGTGTCGTAAGGGCCGATTAAGGAAAATAAGAAATTACAGTCAATGAGGGGCAACTAAGGAAAATATGTAATAAGTAAATAGTATCTTCGGAAAAGACTGCTACTTACGTTATATAGGTACACACATATATACATAGACTCACGCCTGTTTCCCGGAGGGGTAGGCAGAGACTACGGAACGCCATTTGCAACGATCCTGACATATTATCTCTCTTGCTTCATTCACTCCCATCAGATTCCTCATACATGCTCTTCTGTTCAGGGTTCTTCTAACCTGTCCTGTTTTTAGGATGTCTCCAATCTGGTCAGAGAACATCTGCCTAGGTCTTCCCCTTCGTCCTGTCCCTTCCACACTTGCCTTATATATCTGCTTGGTCAGTCTTTCGTTATATAGTTACTGCTGATAAAACGTGTTGCTAAGGGATTTGATGTCGAGATTTGAGTCTATTCCCAAAGGTGGTAGCGTATGAGGTAGTTAGCGTATTTTCTTTAGTCGCCTCTTATCGACTGTAACTTCTAGTCAATATTCAATGAGTGGGTAGTACCAGTACCACGGTAATAATATCTATCATCTAACTCCATACAAAAGCACGAAACTCGAGTTATACCTACGCTCCTCAAGCGCAGTACACATTAGGTCCGGATTCAGATTAGGGTTTTATACGCGCGTATAAGCTCGTTTTTGGAAGCGCATGTAGGCGCGTATAGGCGCGCCTTTTGGCACACGCGCAACTCGTACGAGCGTTAACGCACTGGGCCATCAGAATCTATGTTGACACTTAGGGCGTTTTCAGATTAGCGTATTTTTCTGCGCGTATACTGTCGTTTCAGCATAAGCGCTTACACGCGCGCTACATTACGCGCTTCAAAAAGCCGGACTCGCGTAAATGGGCATAATTCGGCGTGTTCGCTCGAAACAGTAGTGACACCATGTTGACACTGACAAGATGTCACTACCGTATCGAGCGAATACGCTGAAGTATGCCCGTTTACGCGAGTCCGGTTTTGTGAAGCGCGTAATGTAGCGCGCGCGTAAGCGCGTATGCTGAAACGACCGTATACGCGCAGAAAAATACGCTAATCTGAACCGCCCTTAGACTGTGCCTTTAGTACACAGCAGCCGTGATCATGCCGCAATTGCGAACAAACGGACGGTTTTTGTAGCAGCGTCCTTTATTTAAATTATAATTATGGCGACGAGTTGTGACAATGTTTTTATGTTACAAATGACGAAGATGTGTTGTATTACTAGTTCTAGTTCTTAATCACATTTTAAAATTATAACCACACTTTTCATACCTTCGTATTGAATTACAACTTATATAACAAAACGTATAACAGTGTGTATAACAAATTAATTTTCATTAAAACAAAATATAAGTCAGCAGTCACCTACTAGGATATAGCGACCGGCTTATTGCATTTGGTGTGAATTTAATAAGAAACGTTAACATTGGCGTTCGCGTCGCGCTGTGTTCAAAATGTACCTACTATGTTGCAATGACAATTTGATTAGCTTAATCTATTATTATGTTGATATTTTCAAAAACATTTTGGTATGATTGTAGTAATAATGTATACTAGCGGAACACTTTTATCTGCGTTATGGACAATGTATTATTTCATTGAAGTCTATGCTAAGAAGTACCTTCAGGTTATTAACAAAATGGACGACGATAGGAATCTGCTGAGTGTAACTGGTTAGTCTACTTAGTGTAACCAAAAGGTCATTTTCTAGGGTACTTAGGTACATACCTAGGTACATACTTTTTATTGGTATGGATAAAAAATATAAGTAGGTAATATGAACAATCACAAAACCAGAAAAAACTTCGAATAGGTACATGTAATTAAAATACTTTAGGCGAGCAGCCCTATCGCTCGTTTGCGTACGGACTACGGCGCGTCAGGCATAGGTATAACCCGGGGAGACGGCCGAGTTACAATACTGTTAGATTATAATTATTACCATAATCTAAATCTATTATTATAATCAAAGCAAAGCATTCATAATTCAAAGAAATCACAAGTGGGACGCAAGCACGAATAAACGAAGATGATGCATTAATTATTTACTGATCGTCTCACACAGCACAAACTGAATTTAATTTGGTTCATTTTGATTTTAACTTTTATTGCTCATCCGAAAGACAAATTTTAGATAATTTTAAATACGTTTTTCAGGGTTCCGTACCTAAAAGGTAAAAAACGGGACCCTATTACTAAACCTCCGCTGTCTGTCTGTCCGTCTGTCTGTCTGTCACCAGGCTGTATCTCATAAACCGTGATAGCTAGAAAGCTGAAATTTGCAAACATTCACCTTTCTAGCTATCACGAATTATTATTATTTCACAAATTATGTATTTTGGTTGCCGCTATAACAACAAATACTAAAAATAAAAAAATGAAAATATTAAGGGGGGTCCCATACAAAAAACGTGTTTTTTTTCGCATTTTTTGCTCAAAATTACTACCTGTATCATGTAGATGCTTTAAATTTTCACAGAATATGTAGTTGTATATTACCTTTCAAAATAAATAATTAAATTTAAAAAAAGTTAATAATAAAGGGGGCTCCCATACAACAAACGTAATTTTTAAGCAATTTGTTACTCGATCTTAAAAAACAGGTATAAACTTAAAAAGTATTTAAGTATACATACAACGAACGTGATTTTCTTTTAGGTATAGATGATGGTACGGAACCCTTCGTGCGTGAGTCCGACTCGCACTTGCCCAATTTTTTATCTTTATTAACCCGGCGATCATGAGGTGAAAAAAAGTTACATCAACAATGAGGCAGGGTGTGACATACCCAGAACATAAAGTACCATAACACTAATCCTATTATGTTTCATATTATTGTATTAATCATATAGTGTAGTATATAGGATCACTATAATGAAATTAAACACAAAGGTTTTAAATTATGACATTATTATTTCTTATTCATTGTTTTCTTATACAGTCTAATTTATAGGCAAAATATTTCAGAGACATAGAAAAATCAACACTTATAAAAAGATAATCGTTTTTAACATTTTAAATCAACATAAATATTATAAGATCTTCCATCAGAAAAAACAAAAGTAATATTATTTTTACAAACATAAGTTACTATTTTTACATCCGAACTTAGCATACTCCCATACATATAGGCTTGGCGAAAATGTTGCAGAAATACTTAGTTTTTCTATCATTCTTATTTGGGCATTCAGTCCTGGCTCTCCTGACATTTGCCATATCGTCCAGTCATATTTGCAGGTTCAGGTGATGGTTCACCAAGCTGATTCATGATTCGCTGGCGTATAAAAACTGGAATATTTTTCTTGCACTCTGTACCATCTGAATGACTTAAAAACAAATAAAATTAATCGTTAAACTAAAAAACCACGAGACATTACCTGATTTTAAAAACACACAAAATTGAACAAAAACAAAGACAAAATAATATAAAACAATAAAAAATACATTAAATACGTAAAAAAAAATACGTTAAGCATGAGTCAGGGTATAACGTACCCAAGACAAGTTAGCACACCAATATTCCAGCCGACGCTCGACGCCAAACTGCGATCACGCCACTATGCAGAGGTGTAATATTTCACCCACATTTCGCCATGAATTTTTAGGTCCCACGTAATAGGGGGCGAGCCTATTGCCGCTACCGGGCACATCACCAGACTCCGGGCTGCTACTGAGAATTCGGAAAAACCAGTAACACTTTTTGCCCGACCCGGGAATCGACCCCGGGACCTCCGATCTGCAGTCGCATACACTATCCACTGGACCACGGAGGCAGTCTATACTAACTATTAATCTAAGTTCTCAATAAAATGGATTGAAAATTGAATTTAGCGGTAGAAGGCGCAACCCAGCTTGGGTTCCAAATCCAATCCAAGATTGTAATGAAGAAGGTTACCTAAGTATATCATTATTGAAATAATAAAAGGGTATCACAATACAACCGACACGATATTTGAAAAAAACAGTATTAAAGCTGTAACCCGACCACGTAAAAAAGGGGGTCTAAAAAAATTATTTTAAAAACTATAACTCTGGGGGTCAAATAACTAAGGGGGTCTGAAAAAGACGAAATAAGAAAATAGCTCATTCAGATATAGCTAGAGCCGTGGTCGGGTAAAAAGGCATATAAAAAGTTCTGTAACAATAAACACTCATACGTGAAACAAACAACTTGCTTATCGATTTCCACCCACGAAACAATTTAAATACACCACTTTAATTTATTTCCTAGGTATGTACGCCACGCGTCGTGAAAATAATGGATGAGGTAAACTGCGTGGGCGCAACAGAACACAGCACTAATGGCCATAATTGGAAACATTATGAATAAAATAAATACTTTCAAACATTTGCGATGTGTACAGATGTTTGTAAATTTGTAAAGCAACACCCAAACACATTTAAACAAGCAAAAGACGTTACTAAGAGAAATAACATCAGAAATCCAAATAGATTAGTATTGAGCTTAATACCTAGAACAAGCCGGCTTCAGAAAAATAGTCTTTCGATGTGCGTTAAAGTTTTTGACAAAATTCCGGAATGTTTCAAAACGTTGCCGGTACATAAATTTAATCGAGTGCTAAAAAAATGGCGGAAAATGCGTTTTACTCGGTTCAAGAGTTTTTAAATCAGTAGAAACATTTATCAGAAGTAATCAATACACAGAATACCTACTATAAATATTGTGATGGATGATGTACTAATATATGCGTTTGTTAATATTTGCATGCTGTTTTTATAGCTAAATGGGCTTGTTCTCCTGAATTTTTATACACCACATTATGTATCACCCTGTTTAAAGCAAATAAATAATTTGAATTTGAATTTGAATATGATAAGAAAGTACATATATACTTTTATATTTTTATAGACTCACACCTGTATCCCCGAAGGGGTAGGCAGAGGTGTAATATTAGACCCACATTTCGCATGAATTTTTAGGTGCCACGTAATAGAGGACGAGCCTATTATATTGCCGTTACCTACCAGGCACATCACCAGATTCAGAGAATTCGGAAAAACTCAGTAACACTTTTGCCCGACCCGAGAAGCGAGAGCAGTCGCATACGCTATCCACTGGACCAAGGAGGCAGTCTATACTTATCATATGCAGATGGATCGCCTGGTGGTGAGTGATTACCACCGTCTAAGTACACCCTCAACACCAAAGTACTCACAAGTGTGTTGTTGACCCAGATGGGAAAATTAATAGAAGGAGAATCGGGATGAGGGAGAAAGAGAAAAGGGTGAGGCACTCCAACTCAGCGAACGAAAAGTAATTGTATAGATACTGGTACCTTAGGTCGATCCTTATTAGCACTGCCGAGGTCGATAAAATTAATTCACTAAGTCCACACGGGAACATCTATTTGGAACCGATGATGCGCATTAAAAGATCTAATATTGCATTCAGTCCCTGTCTCCAGACAGCAATGCTCTTTCATGGGGTAGCCGGCCTAAACCAACCGTCTTAATCTACATACATACATACATAGTCTCACGCCTATAACCCCGAAGAGGTAGGCAGAGGTGTATTTCTACACCCACTTTTCGCCAGATATACTTTAGTCCCACGTAATAAGGGGCGAGCCTATTGCCGTACCGGGCACATTTCCAGACTCTGTGCTGCTACTGAGAATTTCCTAACGGAAAAACCCAATAACACTTTGCCCGACCCGGGAATCGAACCCGAGACCTCCCAATCCCACGCGGATATTTATTCTTTTCTTTCTTCTTTTTTTTCTTTTAAAAAGACAACTCCCGCATTAGGATTAAATCCTGTGTCGCGGGGGACTTTACAAACATACATCTAACGGACACAATGAACACCCAGACTCGAAACAACAATTTATGAATCACACAAAGTGTTGTCTCGTGTGGGGATCGAACCCACAACACTTTGGCGCAGTGTCAAGCGGTGAGGCGGCCGCTGAAACCACTACGCCAACCGTGCAGTCAGTTATGCCGCGAGACCAACGAGGCAGTCGTACAGGGTTTGATATTGAGTTTTCCGTCTTTACGCAAAGATGGTATTTGCATCGTTTTATCCCTTAGTCGCCTCTTACGACACCCACGGGAAGATAGGGGGTGGTGACACTTGTATTCTATGCCGTCAACCACACGGCTTCCGTCTTAATCTAAAAGAGCCTTATTGCCATATCCGTCAAAAAATTTGTTCGTAGCTCTTAGCAAGGTATTTAAGGTGCGCCTAACTAATAATTAAAAGTGATTTATATAAGTAACACAACGTGCTATTAAAATATTTATGCAAATTATTAAGTCATGACAAGCTTTAGAATTTACCTAGTTATATAGAAATTTGTTTTTATAGAAGCTAATAGCTGGCTGTTTAATGAATGGGTTAGCTCGATCGGGGAAGAACCGCGCTCACGTTGAATATCGATGTTTTTTGGCATCTCGTTGTTGTATTGTTTTATTGCGGAGTTCCTATGACCACCTCCCAGCTCCCTCGTCAGATCTGTTTCGTGACATCACCTAGTAGGTCTCGCGGCATAAATGTTCGCGTGGGATTGGGAGGTCTCGGGTTTGATCACCGCGTCGGGCAAAGTGATATCGGGTTTTTCCGTTAGCAAATTCTCAGTAGCAGCACGGAGTCTGGTACGGCAATAGGCTCGCCCGCTATTACGTGGGGCTAAAATAAATCTGGCGAAAAGTGGGTTTAGCAATATACCTCTGCCTACCTCTTCGGGGATGAGACTATGTATGTATGTATAATATTGCATTGTTACGCGATTACATGTGCATCTAAAATTGTATCAATAGAAAACCGAGAAGTGATTTTATTACAAACAAATGGAAGTAAATAAAAGCTTGTAAATAGAAGCAGATAGGTACGTAAACCTGAAAAGGACTATTTAAAGACCATTGTTACTATTCTAAAAATTGGGCAAGTGCGAGTCGGACTCGCGCACGAAGGGTTCCGTACAATCATCTATAAAAGAAAATCACGTTTGTTGTATGTATACTTAAATATTTTTTAAGTTTCTTCCTGTTTATTAAGATCGAGTAACAAATTGCTTAAAACTTACGTTTGTTGTGTGGGAGCCCCCTTTATTATTTAATTATTTATTTTGAAAGGTAATATACAACTACATATCCTGTGAAAATTTAAAGCGTCTACCTGTTACCGTTAGTAATTTTGAGCAAAAAATACGAAAAAAATACAAGTTTATTGTATGGGTTAAAATTTTCTTTTTTTTGTTTTTAGTATTTGCTGTTATAGCGGCAACCGAAATACATAATTTGTAAAAAATTCAGCTTTCTAGCTATCATACAGCCTGGTGACAGAAAGGCAGACAGCGGAGGCTTAGTAAAAGGGGCCCGTTTTTTACTTTTTAGGTACGGAACCCTAAAAACGATGTCAAAGAAAGAAAAATTGTATTGTGCTTTGGAAGCCTTTTCGGAATCAATTCGCCTGTTCCTTCTATTTAGCAAGCAAGTAATGTCACGTCACTTGGTGATGTCACTTTTTTATGGAAGGTATCTCATATTTATACAGGCTGATTAAAATAATTAATAACATGACTTGACGAAGTAGCCATTCGTGATAGATCACCGCTAAGTTAAGCACCGCTTGCACAGGTCACCACTCGGATGGGTGACCGCGTGGGAAATTTTCATGAGAGCGTTAAGCCAGCACGTTAAGCCGTCGGTCCCGGTACTTGTCTCAGAGCAAGAATCATTAGGTCATGTCGGACACCAGACCAGACAGATCTAATTCTCGTATTTTTATTTTCTATTTATTTATTTATAGTCACACGCCTCTATCCCCGAAGGGGTGGGCAGAGGTGTAAATATTACACGATTTTATATGACATTGAATATATTTTGAATGTACTCAGAAGCGGTATTCTGATATACTAATGATTATGTAACGGGTCTGAATCGTGTTAATTAAACGAAAAGAAAGATGAAATACCTTTCTATTTGTCCCGACGTTTCGGCATGGGTTACACCAGCCGTGGTCACGGGATGACTGATGTCCGTCAGCGCTGCCTCCGAGAAGTGCGGGTTTCGGAACCTACCCTCACTTGGTATTCACTATTATTGATATTTATAAGTTCGGAACTGTCGGTACTTCGACACACAACACTAATGGTATCTTCACACTGGCGCGTAATATCACCTCGTCGGTGTCTACATTTGCTGATGACAAGATTCCAAGATGTAGATAAACGGTAACCATCCTCCCGGTAGAAATTTGCGTGCTTTTTGATTTGATGAAATCAAAAAGCAATAATTAACACGATTCAGACCCGTTACATAATCATTAGTAAGTGTACAAATCGTGGTAGTTTAAAAGGTATTCTGATAACCTAATGTCATTATCGTATAATTTGAAATAAACAGTTCGTCGTTGACAAATATTTTGACACTTGTTTCACTATTCCATTCAAATATCAGATAATTTAGAAGAATACGCTTTTTGTGACGTAAGTATGACACTGACATTAGATATATTGAAACTGTATTTATTTAGGAGAATTGGGCCCCAGTAATCGCCACACACTCACACGAAAAAAGAAAGACATTATTATGGCCTTATCCTTCTCAGAGGCAGAAGAAGTCCGAGCCCAGCAGTTGGACAGTTTATATACAGGGCAGATGATCGATGGGATTACGAGTAGCTGGTGGGAATATTAACAGTAGGTACTAATTCTATAACTCAATATTCAAACCAAAAATAATTTCCCAATTCTGTCAATAAACGGCTATTTCGGATCGTGCCGCGTTTGACGTCAGAGTGCACGTTTTCATTAAGTGTCGTCACAGTTTAAATACAGACTGGGGGTAGGTAATCAATTAAACGGATTAGTATTGCGGTGACAATTTACTACGAAATAACAACTATTTATATGAAGCTAAAGACTTTGTTTATTTGGATTGCTATTTTATATCTTTTGTAAACGTTATTTTTATAAATCCTTAAATAAATAATATCATCATCATCATCGGGCCTCCTCTCACTATGAGAAGGGTAAGGCCATAGTCCACCACGCTGGCCAAGTGCGGGTTGGCAGACTTCGCATGTCTTTCGAGAACATTATGGAGAACTCTCAGACATGCAGGTTTCCTGACGATGTTTTCCTTCACCGTTTAGCAAGCGTTAATTAACAATTTAATACGCACATAACTTCTAGTCGAAAAGTCAATGGTGCGCGCCGTGGATTCGAATCCGAGACCCTCTGCGTTAGTCTGTCGGTCTCTTCACTAAGCTATCGCTGCTTTTACGAATTTCGAATTTCGAATTTTAATTACGAATACCTGGTGGGAATATTAACCGTAGGTACACTAATTCTATAACTCAATATTCGAACCAGAAATAGCATTCCAATTCTGTATTTAAACGTCTATTTCGGATCGCGCCGCGTTTGACGTCAGAGTGCACGTTTTCATTAAGTGTTGTCACAGTTTAAATACAGACTAGGGGTGGGTAGTCAATTATACGGATTGGGGTTGTGGAGACAATTTACTACGAAATAACAACTTATTACGAAAAGTTAAGTTTATTTATTTTACGGAGAAGAGTCTAGAATTTTTCACATCGGAAATTATATTGCATTTAGTTTTTCACTATCCGGAATGACCGGAATTGTTAGTTTGGCAGTTTTCTTACTGCTGGTATTTGCAAAAAACCTTGCTGCGTAGAAATAATAACAAAAGGCTACTGTTTTTGCAAATTTTATATTGATATATGATATACTTATACAGCCTTTCGCAGTCCTATGTTGGACTTAAGCCTCTCTAATTTACTTCAGACTGCCTCGTTGGTCTCGCGGCATTAATATGCGTGTGGGATTGGGAGGTCTCGGGTTCGATGTGAAGTGTTATTGGATTTTCCGTTAGGAAAGTCTCATTAGCAGCACGGAGTCTGGTGATGTGCCCGGTACGGCAGTAGGCTCGCCTCCTATTACGTGGGACTAAAATAAATCTGGCGAAAAGTGAGTGTAGCAATATACCTCTGCCTACCTCTTCGGGGATATAGGCGTGAGACTATGTATGTATGTAATGTATGTATGGATTATACAACGCTGGTCAGACGAATTAGTACAAAGGTTCGATGACGGGTGTTATGTCGCTTCACAATATTATATTATACTATTTCATTACGCCACCATCGGAATGAAGCCTCGTGGAATTATAAAAAATCAGCAAAGAAGACAATTATGATACACCGTGTATCATAAATTCATAAGTAAGTGTTTTCTCGAAAATTATGTACTGAGCCTATTATAAAGAAGCTTCCTCTACCATATAGTTGATTGAATCAGGCGTTACTTGGCGGAACTCCATTGTAACCTAATGGAAGGAAAGAGGAACCCACCACGCACCCTCGAATTGACCACCCCAACTATTGCAATAGAAAAAGGTTGACAATATCGAACTCCTCTAAAAGGATAAGGGATATAGGAATGGTATGGGTTCCAGGAAGATACCTGACTTGCAGTATCCCGCTGTATGCGCCGACTATTCTTCGACACGTGTTTCGCCTCTGCACGAGGCATCCTCAGGAACGATGGGCAACGACTGAGCGCTTTCCAACCGTGGGCATGTATTATAAACGATTGTACTTTCTAATCCCCTCCCTCCGTTGCTCGACTGATGTGAGTCATTATGACGGTGTGCGAATATATTCAGCAATGGGGACCCGTTAAAGTTGGTTTGATCGTTCAGTAATGTATGCTTGTCCCGCTTTAAAATCTCTAATTGTTCCAATACGCACATTCTAATACCCTTTTGACAAGTGTGTATGACGTCAAATGAATGTCCGCTATTTAAGGTATGACCCGATTCAAGTAAATGTTCGGCAAAATGAGACTTTTTCCGGCTGGTTGTTTCTAAACGCCGCTAAATGTTCTTTATATCTCAGCTCAAAACTTCGACCCGTCTGTCCTATGTACTTATTTGGCATTGGTCGCATGTTAAGCAGTAAATACCGGACTTTTTGTTCTTGCATACTTTATCTTTACCATTGCAAAGAAATTTTAACGTTTTGTATGGTTTATAGGCTGATCTGATACCGTTCCTCCTCAGTATACGCGCCATACGGTCAGTCATGCTTCCAAAATAGGTAAGAACAGCGGTATTATTTATAGGTTCTTTTATAGAGGGATATAAAAGTGACTTGGACATTCTAAGTTGTTTTCCTCTAATCATCTTGTCAATTAGGCGTTTACTATACCCGTTGGATTGAGCTATATGATAAATAATATTTAACTCTCTGTTATATGAGTCTATACTCAGTGGTACATTTAATAATCTATGAATCATACTGTGAAATGCTGCCATTTTGTGTTGCGATGGATGACAGGACGATGCTGGTATTGTACTATCTGTATACGTCGGTTTACGATAAATTTCAAATGAGTGTGAGGTACCCTCCCTTTTGATAGTCAATCTAAGAAGTTTATTGAGCTGTTCTGTTCTATCTCCAATTCGAACCTAATTTTGGGGTGTATACTATTAATTCTTGTAAGAAAACAGTGAAGCTGACGTTCTGTGCCCTTCCAAGCCAGCAAAATATCGTTCACGAATCTATAATAATATAAGATGTTCGGTTCTTTTACCAAATGCTCGTGTTCGTAGTTATTCATAAAGATATCTGCTAACAACGTACTAAGCGGTGAACCCATGGCCAAACCCTCCTTCTGTAAGTAGTACTCGTTGTTGAATTGAAAATAATTTTGTTTACTGCATAACTCGGTTAATTTCAAAATATTCTGAATCTGTTCTGGGTGTATTCTATTTCTTCCCAGCAGATTTTTAATTATAACTAAACATTCTTTATACGGGACATTTGTAAATAAGCTTTTTACATCCAAAGACACGAGTTTTGTGTTTCTAGGTAGACAGATGTGTTTTATTTTGCTAATCAAATCATAACTATTTTTCAGGCTGTATTTTGCGGTGAATGACGTCTTCTCTTTAATCAATCCGTTTAAATATTTCGCTAATTTATAAGCTGGAGCGTTGACATATGAGACGACTGGACGGATGGGCACCTGATCTTTATGTATTTTTGGTAAACCATACAACAGCGGACACTGAGGGTTCATCGGTATAAGACTTTTCGCTAAATAGCAGTTTTGTGGAAAAAGGTAAGTACTTGACTTGATACTGAGTTTTAATTCTGCATGAAATCGTTTGGTAGGATCGTAGGGCAGACGCTGGAAATCTCCGGTGTGTATTACATCTTGTACTTTGCTATTATACTGCGATCTAGACATAATTACTACGGTGTTGCCTTTATCCGCCTTATTTACCACCAAATCATTTTGTTGAATTTTATTTTGGATGGATTTATATATTTTTAATTCGCAGTTAATGAAATTAGTCGATTTGTATGTTTTTAACTGATGGGCAGCTAAACTCTTGACTATGTTATCTTTTTTATTTCTGGTAATAGCTATTTCTGCATCAACCACCATGTTTCCAAAGAATATTGCGTAACTTTTTGAGGAATACTATACTTTAATCCCTAAAAAAGCTGTACAGGCGAAATTATACATCAAACTTACGAAGCAACACCGGGTCGCATGTCAAAACGTGTGGTTCAATCAGAAATGTAAATATTACAATGTCATTCCAAATTATATTACTATACGTTCCAATACGCACAGTCGGGCTGCCAATGTAGCGATACAAAAAGCTCAAAAAATTTGGCTAGGTGAAGAGGCAAGATGTTGGTTTACGGTTCGCGATAATTTAAAACTACATTTAAAAATACTGCACTTAGAACTTTCATTCAAGTTACACAATGTCGAGTTCGATTTATTAGACCAAAAGGCTAGGGAATTAGCGTCAACTGT